>JBBGZY010000728.1:105000-705000 GCA_037952925.1 Lithobates clamitans
CACCCCTGATCACTGCAGACCGGGAACATCTCACAAGAGCTGCAGTTTCGGAGTTTCTCTGGCCCAGTCGTCTAGCCGTTACAATTTAGTCCTTGCCAAAGTCACTTAAATCCTTACACTTGCCAATTTTTCTGCTGTCAACACACCAAATTTGGGGACAACATGTTCACTCGCTGCCTAATGTATCTCACCCACTTTCAGATGCCATTGTTCTGAGATAATCATTGTTCTTTACTTTACCTGTCCATAGTCATAATAATATGGCTGATTGGGGGGGGAGGGGGGACTGAAAGGGGGCTAACCATTCCATAGTCTTGCCAAAACTAAAAAAAAAAAAAAAAAAAAAAAAGTTTGGTTTAAGATATAGCTAATAGGGATGGACGAATGGTTCGGCCCGAGCATGGTTGTTCTGATGTTCGGCGAACATGATACCTGTGAAAGATGGGTATCCTCTCCCCCTCCCCCCCGAAAGGTGCCAAATGTGGCACCGGAGGGGAGGAATCAGATGAGCAGAAGTTCCACTTTTGGGTGGAACTCCGCTTTAAGTAAGAAAATAACTATTCCTGTAATAAGAAAAAAAACGAATTGGAATTTCTTTACCTGAAATGTTTACGTTGATCTCTCTCTTGTCATTTAAAAAGCCTTTGGACACTAAACAAGTGTAGGTTCCACCATCTGATAGAAATGTATTAGAGATGTTTAGATGAGCGATTCCATTCAATGCTTGATCTATATCCAATGAATATCTGGGATCAGTTGGTCTCACGATCTTATCATAACTTAGGATAGTTTTATCTTCTAAATACCAAATAACTGCAAAATGTTCGGGATCTATGGGAAGTTTATCTGCTGTGAAGGTGCAGGGAATTTGGGCAATGGATCCAACGCTGGCTTCATAAGTAGAAGGTCCCGTCATCCGTAGGGCAGCACCTGCATGAGATAGAAATTAAATTTATATTTCCAGTAAGGCTGCTTTCACACTGAGGCGCTTTACAGGCGCTACAGCGCTAAAAATAGCGAAAGGAAAACAAAGTAGATATGGCGCTGTTCTTGTTAAAAATAATTTTCGGATAACAGATATTTTTGTTTGGAGGATTACAAAGAGATACTAGTAGATCCACTTCCACTACCAATTAGTGGGAAAAAGTCAGTGGGAAGAAAGGAAGATGGATACAGTTGAAGCTGTTAGTATATTCTCTTAAAAAAAACCCAATTGGACGTAAAATAAAAATAAAATCTGCTAAAACAGTTACTTCCCCCAATTTATCCTATGAACGTGGTTGTGAAAAATCAAACCAATATATGATGATTCTGGTATGTTAAAATATGTGTATGTAATACTAAAACAAAAAAATTAAAGTGGTGTTTGGATGTGATTAAATAATTTACATGCTAAAAAACCTTATACCATAAATATAATCTGAAACGCTTGATAAATGAAAAGATTATATAAAGCTGGATAGATCCCCCAGCATAAGGAATTTACCATAAATGCCTATACTGTCACAATAGTGCAAAAATATGTAAATCAACATTCTATAAATAAACCACCTGTTATGCCCCGTACATACGGTCGGATTTTCCGACGGAAAATGTGTGATAGGACCTTGTTGTCGGAAATTCCGACCGTGTGTGGGCTCCATCACACATTTTCCATCGGATTTTCCGACACACAAAGTTTGAGAGCAGGATATAAAATTTTCCGACAACAAAATCCGTTGTCGGAAATTCCGATCGTGTGTACACAAATCCGACGGACAAAGTGCCACGCATGCTCAGAATAAATAAAGAGATGAAAGCTATTGGCCACTGCCCCGTTCATAGTCCCGATGTACGTGTTTTACGTCACCGCGTTTAGAATGATCGGATTTTCCGACAACTTTGTGTGACCGTGTGTATGCAAGACAAGTTTGAGCCAACATCCGTCGGAAAAAATCCTAGGATTTTGTTGTCGGAATGTCCGATCAATGTCCGATCGTGTGTATGGGGCATTAGTCTTATATTCTATTAGTTAAACCAATAATCCAAAACTCATTCGAGATAAATAAGGTGCTCTTGTGCCAATAAATAAAAACAATAGTCCAAAAAACATTTAAGATGAATAAAGTGCTCTTGTGCCAGTGAAGCAATCCCTTTGTCTAATCTAATTATCTTCTCAGTGGGTGGTCACACCATACGTGCCTTATTTGTGCTCCTATTACGGCTGCACTCACCAGATCCTTCTCCCCCCTCCTGGGGTCTAAGGCGTCCACAGTATGTGCCACTGTGTAGCAATATAGGGTTTAGAATCGTCCTTATTGTTGGTAATGAGGAAATTCCATCATATGTTGAACATCATGAAAAGAGAGAGGGAGCCCAATAGCGTAATACTGTACCAATAGTTTATTAAACAAACAGGTGGAAAGGTTCTCACATTCAGTAGAAATAACATATGCATTTGTTGCTGACACCAGCGCCTGTAGCCGGAAATGATGCAAGGACGTATGCTGACTCGGCCATGCGTGTTTCGTCACTCTGACGTCATCTGGAGCGCCTGTAAAGAGCCTCTCCTGTCTCTCCAGTGTGAAAGCCCGAGGGCTTTCATGCTAGAGCGGTGCACTTGCAGGACGGTAAAAAAAAGTCCTGCAAGCCGCATCTTTGAGCGATATAGGAACGGTGCATTCACCGCTCCTAATGCGCCCCTTTCCATTGAAAACAATGGGGCAGCGCAGCTTTGCGTTTTTTACAGTTTTAACCCTTTTTCGGCCGCTAGCGGGGGTTAAAACCGCCCCGCTAGTGGTCGAATAGCACCGCTAAAACACCCATCCACCCCAGTGTGAAGTAACCTAAGATGGGGGTCAAGTGATCCCGTGTTCACGTAAAACTTCGAATCACATCCCAGAGAAATAGAACTATTTCCTTGCATGATTAGATATTTGCCATAACACAGGTCTTCTTCAACTTACTTTAAACTTTAAGCTTGGGTTCACATATATGCGATGCGGGAACCAGCACGATTCCAGCGCCAGTTCCCGCATCGCACCTCTCCCGCAGGCGGCCCACACTGCCCTCTGCGGACCGCTGCGGGTGTCAATACATTAGTAATGACACCCGCAGATCGGTTCACAGATCGCAGTGCGAACTGTGAACTTGCACAGGAATCGGATCGCATTGGGTAAGAATACCCATGCGATCCGATCCTAGTGCGGGGAAAAAAAAAAAAAAAAAAAAGAGTCCCAGCACTATTTTCCTGTGAGTCCAATGAGAGTTCAGAAATACGACTGTATGGCTGAACTCGCATTGCACAGACATCGCATGCGATCAGCACTGCAGTGAGGGTGCGAATCACAAGCATGAGTGTGAACCTAGGCTCTCCGTGGGGGCACTGGAGAAGAGGAGGAGCCAGGAGAGTCGCTGGGGGACCCCAGAAGAGGAGGATCAGAGCCACTTTGTGCAAAATCATTGCACAGAGGAGGTAAGTATAGGCATGTTTGTAATAAAAAGAAACCAAAAAAAAACCCCAAAGCTTTACAACCCCTTTAACCACTTAACAACTGGCCCATAGCCGAATGACGGCAGCAGGGCGGTTGCTTAACTCTGGGAGCACGTACTATGACGTCCTTGCAGAATTCCCCTCTCGCGCGCATCACGGATCCCGGTAAATGGCCGCTGATCGCGGCCGTTCACCATGTGATCGCTCCGTCAAATGACGGAGCGATCACATGTAAACAAACCGTCGTCATCTCACGACACTGGTTCCTCTCCTCCCCTCTCTGTACCGATCGGTACACTGTGAGCGGAGAGGGGAATGGATAGATGGCAGCAGCGCTGTGGGCTGGATGTGTAGTGCCAACAGCGCTGCTCAGTGACATCCAGCCATCCCTAATGCTCTGCAATACCCTGCAATACCCCACAATACCCCGCCATACCCCGCAAGACCCCGCCATACTCTGCAAGACCCCGCCATACTCTGCAAGACCCCGCCATACTCTGCAAGACCCCGCCATACTCTGCAAGACCCCGCCATACTCTGCAAGACCCCGCCATACCCAGCCATACTCTGCAATACTCGGTGATACCCAGCCATACTCTGCAATACTCGGTGATACCCAGCCATACTCTGCAAGACCCCGCCATACTCTGCAAGACCCCGCCATACTCTGCAAGACCCCGCCATACTCTGCAAGACCCCGCCATACTCTGCAAGACCCCGCCATACCCAGCCATACTCTGCAATACTCGGTGATACCCAGCCATACTCTGCAATACTCGGTGATACCCAGCCATACTCTGCCATACCCAGCCATGCTCGGCCATACTGTGGCCAGGCTGTGGCCAGGCTGTGGAAGTCTCACACATGTGGTATCGCCGTACTCAGGAGGAGTAGGAGAATCTATTTTGGGGTGTCATTTTTGGTATGTACATGCTATGTGTTAGAAATATTGTATAAATGGACAACTTTGTGTTAAAAAAAAAAAAGTGTTTTAACCACTTCCCGCCCGCCGGCTGTCATACGACATCCTTGACTTTGTGCAGGGATATCTGGATGATGGTTGCAGCTACAGGCATCATTCAGATATCAGCTTTTTTGGCCGGCGATTCCCTACACCATAAGAATGATCATAGCGGCTGTTCCACTGCTTGATCGTTCTTATGGGAGGCGAGAGGGGACGTCCCCCCCTCCCGCCGCCCTCCGGTGCTTCTACCGACTCACCTCTATGATCAAAGCCAGGATCTTTTTTTTTTTTTTTATTTCAGGCTTCCCAGCCTAGAGGTGAGATGTGGGGTCTTATTGACCCCCATATCTCACTGTAAAGAGGGCCTGTCATGCCATATTCCTATTACAAGGGATGTTTGCATTCCTTGTAATAGGAATAAAAGTGGTCAAAAATTATTTTTTTTGGAAAAAAGCGTCAAACTAAAATAAATAAAGTAAAATGAACAATATTTTTTTTTTTTTTAAAGTGCCTCTGTCTCTGTGTGCTCGCATGCAGAAGCAAACGCATATGTAAGTCCCGCCCACATATGAAAACGGTGTTCAAACCACACATGTGAGGTAACGCTGCGATCGGTAGAACCGAGAGCAATAATTTTGTAATTTTGGCCCTAGACCTCCTCTGTAACTCAAAACATGTAACCAGTAAAAAGTTTTAAAGCGTTGCCTATGGGGATTTTTGAGTAGCGAAGTTTGGCGCCATTCGACAAGCGCGTGCAATTTTGAAAGGTATTTACTCGGCGTAACTTCATCTTTCACATTATGCAAAAAGATTGGGCTAACTTTACTGTTTTGGGTTTTTTTAAAGCATAAAACTTTTTTTTTTAAAAAAGGCCTTCAAAAATTTGCTGCGCAAATACCGTGCGAGATAAAAAGTTGCAATGACCATCATTGTATTCGCTAGGGTCTTAGCTAAAAAAAATATATAATGTTTTGGGGTTCTATGTAATTTTCTAGCTAATAAATTATGATTTTTGCATGTAGGAGAGAAATGTCAGAATTGGCCTGGGTGCTCCAGAACGCCTGAAGGTGCTCCATGCATGTTGGGCCTCTGTATGTGGCCACACTGTGTAAAAGTCTCACACATGTGGTATCACCGCACTCGGGAGTAATAGCAGAATGTGTTTTGGGGTGTAATTTGTGGTATGCATATGCTGTGTGTAACCTGCTAATACAACAATTTTGTGAAAAAAAAAAAAAAAAAAAAAAAAAAAAAAAAAAACTTGATTTTGCAAAGAATTGTGGGAAAAAATGACAACTTCAAAAAACTCACCATGCATCTTTCTAATTACCTTGGAATGTCTTCTTTCCAAAAAGGGGTCATTTGGGGGGTATTTGTACTTTTCTGGCATGTTAGGGTCTCAAGAAATTAGATAGGCCGTCAGTACTTCAGGTGTGACCAATTTTCGGATATTGGCACCATAGCTTTTGTATTCTATAACTTTCACAAAGACCAAATAATATCCACCGATTTGGGTTATTTTTACCAAAGATATGTAGCGTTATAAATTTTGGCCAAAATATATGAAGAAAAATTACTAATTTGCAAAATTTTATAACAGAAATGAAGAAAAATTGATTTTTACAGATTTTTCGGTCTTTTTTCTTTTATAGCGCAAAAAATAAAGAACCCAGCGGTGATTAAATACCACCAAAAGAAAGCTCTATTTGGGTGAAAAAAGGACAAAAATTTCATATAGATACAGTGTTGCATGACTGAGTAATTGTCATTCAAAATGTGAGAGCACCAAAAGCTGAAAATTGGTCTGGTTATTAAGGGGGTTTAAGTGCCCAGTGGTCAAGTGGTTAAATGAAGCCAAGCTAAAAAGGTCTTTGAAGAGATCCCCTCACATTGCCCATTTAACCCTTTCATGACCAAGCCTATTTTTAAAATTTGGTGTTTACAAGTTAAAATCTGTATTCTTTGCTAAAAAATTACTTAGAGCCCCCAAACATTATATATATATATATATATATATATATATATATATATATATATATATATATATATATATTTTATCAGAGAATCTAGAGAATAAAATGGCGATTGTTGCAATATTTTATATCACGCAGTATTTGTGCAGCGGTGTTTTAAACGCAACTTTTTGGGAAAAGGGACACTTTCATGAATTTAAAAAAAACCAAACAGTAAAGTTACCCCAATTTTTTTGTAGAATGTGAAAGATGATGTTATGCCGAGTAAATAGATACCAAACATGTCACGCTTTATAATTGCACGCACTCGTGGAATGGCGACAAACTACTTTACCTAAAAATCTCCATAGGCGACGCTTTAAGTGTTTTTTACGGTTACCAGATTAGAGTTACAGAGGAGGGCTAGTGCTGGAATTATTGCTCTCGCTCTGACGATTGCGGCGATACCTCACATGTGTGATTTGAACACCGTTTACATATGCGGGCATGACTTCCGTATGCGTTTTTTTTTTTTCTTATTTATTTTTATATTAATAAATTGTGTTTAAAAAAAAAAAAAAATTGATAACTTTTATTGCTGTCACAAGGAATGTAAACAGACAGTAATAGGTGGTGACAGGTACTCTTTATGGAGGTATCGGGGGTCTAAAAGACCCCCGATCCCTCCTTTGCACTTCAAAGTATTCCGATCGTTTTCGGTGATTCTGAATACTGTGTATTTTTTTTAAACCGGCGCCATTGGCAGCCGAGTAAACGGGAAGTGACGTCATGACGTCGCTTCCGTGTTTACTATTAGGAGGCTAGAACGAAGCCGCTTATGGCTTCGTTCCAGTCCGTCCCCAGCCGCCGGAGGCGGACAATGTGGAACGGGAGGCCCAGTAAGAGCGGCGGGGGGGACGTCCCCTCCTGCTCCTCCGGTATAACAGCCGAGCGGCTTTTAGCCGCATCTGTTGTTATACCAGGAAAGCCGATCGCCGGCTCTAAAAAACGGAATAATGCCTGCAGCTGCGGGAATCATCCCGGTATAACCCCCGAAAGCTGAGTATGCACATCTGCGTACGCTCAGCGGGAAGGTGTTAAGGGAAAGTGATGTGGATTGTGTGAATGTTGTCAACAATGAGAGCCCAGAGGGTCATCATAAGAGGCCACAAGCTGTGAGTGGCCAAAGCCGCGATGACGTCACTCCCGCGCATGTGGGCGGGAACCCTCGGTTTCGGCAAGAAGCTCTGGCATTCATTTTACCTACAGGTAAGCCTTATTATAGGCTTACCTGTAGGTAAAAATAACAAAGCGGGGTTTAAAACTGCTTTACTAATTGAACACACACCAGTGTTGCCAACCGTCAGTATTTTTACTGGCAATCAGTAAAAACAGGCACTTTTCTCCTGCCAGCCAATAGTGACAGGAAAAGCTTGCCAGTAAAAAAATATGGCTGTGATGCTCGGCTAAAAACTGTGCATGTGCAGTTCTGGTCCGGAGCCAGCCGAGACCATTCAAGTGCCTGCCACAGTGTGTTTGGGCGGCGCGGCGAGGGGGGGAGTCTGGCGAAGCCGGTGTCTGAGCATGTCGTGTTATGTCATAGTGCAAAGGGAGCCGAGCGGAGCAGTCAGAGCCTCATGTGTGTGTCTGCGGCATGGGAGCAAGGCAGGCTGGGACCGTCAGTGCTGTGTGGACTGACGGGACCACCCGGCGTGGAGAAAGACTGTTTTGCTGTCAGTGTCACTGTGAGAGCTGATTTCATGTGTGTGCGCCACCCATTCTAATTTCTTGCCCTCCTGAGTCCTGTCCCTGAGCTACTTACTCACTATATCGAAAATAAAATAACAAATGCGTTTTTTGTGTGAATATCTGCCTTAAATCACATTGCTAATTGCATATTGTCCTCTTTTGTAGACTAAATGCTGAAATTTGCACTTAAAAATTTAATTTTGTAACTTTTGGAAATGCCAGTAAAAACTTGGCTGCGGCAGTAAATTTTGGGTGTCATGTCAGTACATTTCAATCTGGCAGGTTGGCAACACTAACCACTTACGGACCGCTGCACGCCGATCTGCGCGGTGATATACGTCCCAAATTTGAAGAGGATCATCGTTGTTACGGCAGCAGCTAGCTGCCATAACCCCGGTATCCTCTTCTTTAGTGGGCGGTCCGCTTTCAGATAAACCCCCCCCCCCCCCCAAATGACCCCATTTTGGAAAGTAGACATCCAAAGCTATTTGCTGAGAGGCATGGTGAGTATTTTGCAGCTCTCATTTGTTTTTGAAAATAATAGAAAATAATTGTATTTTTTTATTTTTTCAATTTTCAAAACTTTGTGACAAAAAGTGAGGTCTGCAAAATACTCAGTATACCTCTCAGCAAATAGCTTGGGGTGTCTACTTTCCAAAATGGGGTCATTTGGGGGGGGGGGGGGGTTGTGCCATCTGGGCATTCCATGGCCTCCGAAACTGTGATAGGTAGTGAAGAGTGAAATCAAAAATTTACACCCTTAGAAATCCTGAAGGCGGTGATTGGTTTTTGGGGTCCCGTATGCGGCTAGGCTCCCTAAAAGTCTCACACATGTGGTATCCCCGTACTCAGGAGAAGCAACAGAATGTATTTTGGGGTGTAATTTCACATATTCCAATGGCATGTTTGAGCAATATATCATTTAGTGACAACTTTGTGCAAAAAAAAACTTGCAACCTGCAACTTGTGTCACAATATAAAATATTCCATGGACTCGACATGCCTCTCAGCAAATAGCTTGGGGTGTCTACTTTCCAAAATGGGGTCATTTGGGGGGGGTTTGTGCCATCTGGGCATTTTACGTACAACATTTAGAAGCCTATGTCACACATCACCCACTCTTCTAACCACTTGAAGACAAAGCCCTTTCTGACACTATTTGTTTACATGAAAAAATGTTTTTTTGAAAGAAAATTACTTTGAACCCCCAAACATTATATATTTTTTTTAAGCAAATGCCCTACAGATTAAAATGGTGGGTGTTTCATATTTTTTCACACAGTATTTGCGCAGCGATTTTTCAAACGCATTTTTTGGGGAAAAAACACACTTTTTTAAATTTTAATGCACTAAAACACACTATATTGCTCAAATATTTGATGAAATAAAAAGATGATCTTAGGCTGAGTACATGGATACCAAACATGACATGCTTTAAAATTGCGCACAAACGTGCAGTGGCGACAAACTACATACATTTTTAAAAGCCTTTAAAAGCCTTTACAGGTTTACCACTTTAGATTTACAGAGGAGGTCTACTGCTAAAATTACTGCCCTCAATCTGACCTTCGCGGTGATACCTCACATGCATGGTGCAATTGCTGTTTACGTTTGACGCCAGACCAACGCTTGCGTTCGCCTTTGCACGAGAGCAGGGGGGACAGGGGTGCTTTTTTTTTCTTTATTATTTTTTTTGCTTTTTTACCTTATTTTTAAACTCTTCCTTTCCTTTTTTCTTTAATCATTTTTATTGTTATCTCAGGGAATGTAAATATCCCCTATAATAGCAATAGGTAGTGACAGGTACTCTTTTTTTAAAAAAATGGGGTCTATTAGACCCTAGATCTCTCCTCTGCCCTCAAAGCATCTGACCACACCAAGATCGGTGTGATAAAATGCTTTCCCAATTTCCCAATGGCGCTGTTTACATCCGGCGAAATCTAAGTCATGAAATGCTCGTAGCTTCCGGTTTCTTAGGCCATAGAGATGTTTGGAGCCACTCTGGTCTCTGATCAGCTCTATGGTCAGCTGGCGGAATCACCGTCTGCATTCTCAGGTTCCCTGTTGGGACAGGAGAGCCAGAGAAAAACATGGAAGACGGTGGGAGGGGGGGGGGGACATTCCCTCCCACTGCTTGTAAAAGCAGTCTAGAGGTTAATTAGCCACTACGATTGCTTTTACATAAAAGCCGACCGCTGGCTGAAAAGAATGATACCAAGATGATACTTAAACCTGCAGGCATCATTCTGTTATAACCACTCAAAGTCCAGCAACATACCAGTACGTTGCTGGTCCTTGTTGGGCATATATTGTAATCTTTTTTTTTTTTCATGCAGCCTGTGGGCTGAACGAAAAAAAGAGATTGATTGGTGGGTATGCCCACCATTAGAATACCTCCCTTCATCCGCCCACTTCTAATGATGGGCATACATGCACCATTTATATATGCCGCAGCATGGGGGCATCCGCCCCAAAAGTTAGGAGCAAATCACTCTTCTGCCCTCTGCTGCCCCCACGCTTTGGCATATATCAACTCTGACAGCGCTGGAGTCACGGCTTTATGTATCGTGGGAGCAAACGCTGTTGCTGTCAAGATAAATAAATCCGCGCTGCAGCTGAATGGCGTACCTGAAAACAAAAAAATGGTTAACAATAAAACACAGTAATCAGTAAAGTATAAAAAATTGCATACCTGAAAAGCAAAAATGATAAAACATAATAACAATAAAACATTGCAGAATAGAATACAGTAAAAAGAAGCAGAACAATAGAGAGAGAATAGAGAGAGAGAGAACAATAAAAACAACTATTTTTTTTTTTTTTTTTAATATATTTTTTAGTGGGTTTTTTGGTTTTTTTTTTACACTTTTTTTTGTAACTGTAACTTTTATAACTGTAACCGTTTCCAGGTTCGGGTCTCTCAAAATGCGATGGCATCTTGGGAGACCCTGTGAAAGTGTGCCTAGTCTGTGCAATGCTGTACCCTACGCTAATACTCAACTAGTGAATGGTAGCGTTCAAAACATTCACCAATGCAAAGACCAGGATTGTCAGGACAGGAGGGACAATAATAGTGGGTGTCACGCCTATATTCGCGCTTGCTGCAGACACGTCATCTTTTTTGGGGGGGTTCGTTGGGTAGGGGTACTCGGGAGGACATAAAGAAAATGCCTCTCATGCAGTCGACTGCGTTTGGTTGGGAAAGTGAATGGGGGAAGTACGGGCACTGCAGAAGTGGTGGGTTCCCAATTAGGATTGGCGAATGCAGCAGGAAGGGCATTATGGGCACGACGGGCCTGTGTTTGTCTTTTTGGTGGCAGCGGGACACTACTTGTGCTTGCCACCTCACCAGCTTGAACTGCACTTATGGGACTCGCCACGTCACCAAGTGTTACTGCAGTGCTGGTTTGACTACGACCGTGGTGTACTAGGCCGCTGGTGCTTGCCAGTTCACCAAAACGCTACCAAAAAAACTGTTAGCGATCGCAGGGATCAGGCCTGACTCTGCGAACGCTGCAGTTATGCGTTTAGTGTTTTGTAAGTGACAGTGATCGATCGATACTGCACTTGGGTGGGCTGGGCTGGGCCGGGCGGAGGGGCAAAACGCAGGTGCTAGCAGGTATCTGGGCTGATCCCACTAACACTGCGTTTTTGGGAACCCTAAACTGCTGGGGACGCTAGTATAGATCTGATCGGATCAGATATTGATCCGTTCAGATACTATACCACTAAGGGAGGCGCATGCTGCGTGCGTGGGTGTTAGCGGTACTGGCGCTAACCTGACGCTGCCTGGGGCGACACAGACTTTATCTGGCCCTAAAACCTAACTTATATCACCCGCCGGGCGATCAGGGGGCTAAACCTTTATTCGGTAATAAACGGCGGGTGCCCTGACACTATAAAAAATAAACTAACTAACCAGCGTCACCTGTAACAGTTATACGGTGATCACTGGTGAAAGGGTTAACTAGGGGGCAATCAAGGGTTTAAAACCTTTATTAGGTAGTATATGGGGGTCCCTGTCGCTATAAAACGCTGACGGCGAACCTAAATACTTATCTCCCTAACTAGCGTAACCAGTGACACTAATACAGCGATCAGAAAAATGATCGCTTAGTGACACTGGCAACGGGGGGGTGATCAAGGGGTTAAAACTTTATTAGGGGGGGGTTAGGGGGGTATCCTAGACCTAAAGGGGGCTAACACTAACTGCCCTACCACGCTAACTGTCACAAACTGACACCAATGCAGTAATCAGAAAAAAAAAAAAGAAACTGCTATTGGTGTCACTGTGCACTGTGACGGGGGTGGGGGGGTGTGCCTAGTGTGTTTTACTGTAAGAGCCCTTGCACACTGGAGCGGGGGGCGGCGTCGGCGGTAAAACACCGCTATTATTAGCGGCGTTTTACCGTTGGTATGCGGCCGCTAGCGGGGCGGTTTTACCCCCGCTAGCGGCCGAGAAAGGGTTAAATACCACCGCAAAGCACCTCTGCAGAGGCGCATTGCCGGCGGTATAGCCGCGCCGTCCCATTGATTTCAATGTGCAGGAGCGGTAAAGGAGCGGTATACACACCGCTCCGAAGATGCTGCTGGCAGGACTTTTTTTACCGTCCTGCCAGCGCATCGCTCCAGTGTGCAAGCCCTCGGGGCTTTCACACTGGGATGACAGCAGCGGCACTTTCGGGGCGGTTTGCAGGCGCTATTATTAGCGCAATAGCGCCTGCAAACCGCCCCAGTGTGCAAGGGCTCCAAATGTGGTGTTGGTGCACTTACTCAGATGTCTTCTCTCCTTGGCGCCGGAACGGAAAATACTGAGCCGAGGAGCGATGACATCACTTCCTCTGCCGCTGTTTACATTACAGCAGCAGAGGAAGATTCTCATTCGTGGGGAGTGATCGCGAGGGGGTGGCCACGAATGAGTGGTCTCCCCCTCAGCCTGGATCGCTCCCCTTAACGAAGCCGACCGCCTCGGGCACCGGAGGGGGGGGGGCGCGCGATGCAACCCCCGCCCACGGGAAGCAGATCACGTACCGGGTACGTGATTTTGCCTGCCCGTGCCATTCTGCCGCAGTATATCTGCGTTAGGCGGTCGGCAAGTGGTTAAGATATCACCTATGGATAGAGTTGCCATCTCATCCCTTTAATCATGAACACATATTAATTACACAGGTTCTGAGGCTAATTAAATGCAGATAAGGCAACAAGTGAGTTTAATTAACACCTTAATCAGCCACAGAACCTGTGTAATTAATATGTGTTCAGGTTTAAAGGGATGAGGTGGCAACCCTACCTATAGACATTTTTGGGTACTGTTGTTTTTGCCATTTTGTCGCGTGCATTTTTTTTTTTTTTTTTGTTTACAAACTTTTTTATTGGGTACAAAAAAGTGGTACAAAAAGTTGGTAATATATGCCATGAAAAATATATTACATAAAGTTTACAAATAGGGAAGATTGCCACATAATATACATTAATTGAAAGAAATTCTTTGTGAAGGTTGACCGGCATGTTAGCAATAATATGGTACATTCCTATTGAAATGCCTTGAATTCCTCAAGATTGTAGTAGGGATACTTTTAATTGACCCCATGTACACCTGGATCACCACAATAAAAGTTAGAAAATGTAGACATCTATACTCTAATTACCAAACAATTTATCTCATATTTTTACTTCCTGTTGGATCCCCAAATTTAGTACAAACACCATGACCATCACAGTTTTATCGCATAATGTCCAAGGATTTCATTCCCCAAATAAAAGTAAAAAAGCTTTTTTACAATATAAAAAAACTATATAAAAAAAACTAAACGCCAAAATTATTCTGTTACAAGAAACATATTTCTAAAAAGTCAACCACCTTACATTCTATTGCGTGCAATTTTAAGGCTTGGCATGTATCTATTTACTTGAGACAACCTTGTCTTTTATATTTTACCCAGAACACGGGTATTATATTGTGTTTGTTTACAGTAAGACCCCTTTCACATGGGCGCCTTCGTTAAACGGACTTCGCTCGCTCAGTGTGGGGGGGGGGAATCGTTCCGTTGAGCAGGCGGATGACAGGTCCGTGTCCGCTCACTGTGCAGAGCAGAGATGGACCCAGCCCCGCTCTCCTCTATGGGGAAATCGGGTGAAGACAGACCTGTCTGTCCACTTTCATCCGATCAACGGATGGAAAAATAGGGTCACCACCCGCCTGGATTTTGTAAACTGGATCGCGGCAGATGTCACATGATAACATGTCACCATTGACATCTGCCGCTCCATAGGGGTGAATGGAGGGTCCGATCAGGTCTGCCTGAAAAACTGACAGTCGGATCTGATTGGACAGCCCGTGTGAAACCGTCTTTTTAGTATATTTTTTCCTGAAAATATGAGTTTGGTGCACAAATATTGTGAAAACATAAATTGTAACTGACCTGTGGAGCACAGGAGAAGGAAAAGCCAAACCGTTCTTCCATTCATTATGATGTTTGTTTCTCTTTTAGGTAAAGTGGGGACCCCCCCCCCCCCGGTGTCCGCAGCTGTTGACGATGACAAGGTCGCTCCAGTTTCCTAGACTTTGTTCGCAAAGAAGAAGGCTGAACTCAGATAAGGATTCTTTCATTTTCCTTATTGCATTGCTTATTGCCAAGACTTCGCTTTCAATACGGTGTTTATGTTTTTTTTTGTGCCTGGTAACCATTCTTTACCTTCCTTCATTCTGTTCATAACTTTAAACTGGTTTGGTGATCGAAAGAAGAGATTCCTCCACAACACCTTACTAAAGGATCACTAAGTAAAGATTTAACCACTTCAGCCCTGGAAGATTTAACCCCCTTCATGACCAGGTCATTTTTTGCTATTCAGCACTGCGCTATTTTAACTGGCGATCGCACGGTCATGCAGCACAAATTCAATTTGTATCATTTTTTTCACACAAAGAGAGCTCTCCCTATTTCTGGGTTTTTTATTTTTTGCAATAAAAAAAAAAAAAAATGGAAGAAAAAACAATATTTTTTTTCTTTCTGCTATAAAACGTACAAACAAAATGAAAAACAAAAAAAAAAATCTAAATTTCTTTGGGATAAAGGGCCAATCACAGCTGATCCCATGTAAACAAATGCTGGTGATCGCCATTTCCTTTCCTCAGCGCTGTCACTGTGGAGGACAGAAAGGCTGAGAACCGGTGACAGCGCACATTTACACTGATAATCAGTGCAGCCCCATCAGTGTAGATTCATAAATACGTCCTAGTCAGTGCCGCCCATCATTGCAGCCCCATCAGTGCCCATTAATGCAGCCTATTAGTGCCCATTAGTGCAGCCTACCAGTGCCCATTAGTGCAGCCTATTAGTGCCCATTAGTGCAGCCTACCAGTGCCCATTAGTGCAGCCTATTAGTGCCCATTAGTGCAGCCTACCAGTGCCCATCAGTGCAGCCTATTAGTGCCCATTAGTGCAGCCTACCAGTGCCCATTAGTGCAGCCTATTAGTGCCCATTAGTGCAGCCTACCAGTGCCCATCAGTGCAGCCTATTAGTGCCCATTAGTGCAGCCTACCAGTGCTGCCCATCATTGCAGCCTCATCATGCCAGTGTTCATCAGTGCAGGCAGATCAGTGCAGCCTTATCAATGCGTCCTCGTCAGTGCAGGCCCATCAGTGCCAATCAGTGTCCATTAGTGCAGCCTCATCAGCGTAAAAGAAAAAATTACTTATGTGCAAAATGTTTTAGCAGAAACTAATAAAAAAGGCTTTTTTTTCACAATTTTTTGTCTTTTTTTCGCTTGTTTAGCAAATAATAAAAAACCCAGTGGTGATTGAATACCACCAATAGAAAGCTCTGCCTTAAAAAAAAATGATCATGATTTAGTTTGGTCCCCCTCCCAATTCCCCCTCCTAACACAAATACTATCTGCGCCCCCAAAATCCACCTCCTAGGACAAATCCCTCCCCCTCCAAAATATCCCCTCCTAGCACAAGCCCCTCCCCCACAAATCCTCTCCATCCAATCCTTCCTCTAAGCCCAAATTCCACCTCCCAGCACAAACCCCTCCCCCCCAATCCACCTTCTAGCACCAATCCTTCCGCACCTACCCCTGCATAACCCCCCCCCCCGGCACAAATCCTTTCACACCCCCCCCCCCCACTGATTTTCTCCCCACCAAATTCACCCCCTCCAAATCCCTCACCTTAACATAAATCCTCCCCCCATCACCCCCCCAGCACAAATCCCCCCCCCCCATCACCCTTTTAATATAAATCATCTCCCCCCTAATTCTCCTCTCTTAGGGCTTGTTCATATGTGGATCGCTCTTCAGAGGGGATCTGACAGGTGGTGAGGAGGTGTTATGTTGCCTCCTCATTGTCTGCGTTAAGGCTACGTTTTCACTAGTGGCACTTGTCATGCGACTTTGGACACAAAGTCGCAGGACAAGTCACAGCCCATTGATTTCAATGGCACCTGTTTCAATCTATGCAACTTTGAAAATTGGCGACTTTGAAAAAGGTGCCTGCACTACTCTGATGCGACTTTGATCCAGAGAGTGTAAAGTTGGCGCACAGTTGCACTTCAAATCGCGCGACTTTGGGGGTTGCAATAGTGGAGACGTAGAATTAAAGCGGAGCTCCACCCAACTTTACTACTTGGTCTTAAATGAAAGACCACCCCTTGTTTTTGGATATACATTTTTTTTTCTTTCCTTAGTAGTAAACAGGTACCGCGGTGAGGCACGCAATTTCCTCTTCTGGCTCTCCCCCCCCCCCCCCGCTGCCTTCTGGGATCTGTGTGTGTCCCAGAAGATGACGGGGCCAGACAGACAGAAAGCGTCGCACAACTCGGGCATGTGCAGTAGGAAACTGGCTGTGAAGCCTGAAGGCTCCACTGCCGGTTTCCCTTAGTTACAATGGACGGATTGGCCTCGGGGGGGGGGGGGGGGGGGGTTGGGGGCGACATCACGGGCTCCCCTGGACAGGTAAGTGTCCTTATTAAAAGTCAGCAGCTACAGTGTTTTTTAGCTGCTGACTTTAAAAAAATAATTTTTTGGAGGGTGGAACTCCGCTTTAAGAGAGCCAGAACGACGATCTGCCTATGTACACAAGGCAGATCGTTGTTCTATCAGTAGGGAAGGCATGGATCCTGCGTTTTTGCAAAGCAGGAAAACGGATCTATGCCTTCCTTTAGTAAAAGCACCTCCCCCACAGTGAGAAAACACTGGCTAGGCACACAGTTAACCCTTTGATCGCCTCTGATGTTAACCCTCTTCCTTGCCAGTGTCCTTAGTACAGTGACAGTGCATATTTTTAGGACAGATCACTGTATTAGTGTCACTGGTCCCCAAAAAGTGTCAGATTTGTCTGCCGCATTATCGCAGTCTTGCTAGAAGTCGCTGATCGCCGCCATTACTAGTAAAAATAAATAAATAAAAAATGGCATAAATCTATCCCATAGTTTGTAGACGCGATAACTTTTGCGCAAACCAATCAATATACGCTTATTGGGATATGTAGCATAATACATATCGGCCTAAATTGATGAAGAAATTCGATTTTTTAAATTTTTTTTATTGGATATGTTTTATAGCAGAAAGTAAAAAATTTAGTTTTTTTTTTTTCAAAATTGTCATTTTTTTTAGTGCAAAAAATAAAAACCCACAGAGGTGATCAAATAGCACCAAAAGAAAGCTCTATTTGTAGGGGGAAAAAAACGACATATTTTATTTGTGTATAGCATCGCAGGACTGCGCAATTGTCAGTTAAAGTAACACAGTGCCGTATCGCAAAAAATGGCCTGGTCATGAAGGGGGGGGTGAACCTTCCGGAGGTCGAGTGGTTAAACAGACTGTTTGCTAGTGTTCCTTGAAAAAAGTTTAGAAGCAGTGCACTTTGCACCTCATAGAATGTTTATCGAATAAGTCAATTTAACCGCTTACCAATTTATTACTAGGATAGTTACATAGTTACATAGGTGAGGTTGAAAAAAGACACAAATCCATCAAGTCCAACCCATGTGTGTGATGATATGTCAGCATTACATTGTATGTCCCTGTATGTTGTGGTCGTTCAGGTGCTTATCTAATCGTTTCTTAAAACTATCGATGCTCCCCGCTGAGACCACCGCCTGTGGAAGGGGATTCCACATCCTTGCCACTCTTACAGTAAAGAACCCTCTACGTAGTAATAAAGAACCCTCTATGTCTGGAGTTGATCTGGCACTTCTGGGTAGGGGGCGTGCGCCGCTGGTAATTAAAACACAACAGATGCCGATCAGCGGGTGCCAGTGTTCTGTTGAGAAGTGCCCCCCCCTCATCGAATAGTGCCCGCGTATGCGCAGGACGAAGCCGCACTTAAGCTGATTTGCCGATCAGCTGGAGTGACGTGACCAGGGAGCAAGCGCACATCGTAGGAGGCATCTCTCGATGGGAGATACCATTTCACGGCCACAACTGAAACCTATACAAACAGCGGGGGGAGACCGTAGTTCTCACACTGTGCCTCGCTGTTGCGGGGAGGCTTTACAGTGTGCTGATGGTCCGGTTTTGTCTGTGTTGCGGGGCGGCTTTACAGTGTGCTGATGGTCCAGTTTTGTCTGTGTTGCGGGGCGGCTTTACAGTGTGCTGATGGTCCAGTTTTGTCTGTGTTGCGGGGCGGGTTTACAGTGTGCTGATGCTCCGGTTTTGTCTGTGTTGCGGGGTGGCTTTATAGGGTGCTGATGGTCCGGTTTTGTCTGTGTTGCGGGGCGGCTTTACAGTGTGCTGATGGTCCGGTTTTGTCTGTGTTGCGGGGAGGCTTTACAGTGTGCTGATGGTCCGGTTTTGTCTGTGTTGCGGGGCGGCTTTACAGTGTGCTGATGCTCCGGTTTTGTCTGTGTTGCGGGGCGGCTTTACAGTGTGATGATGGTCCGGTTTTGTCTGTGTTGCGGGGCGGGTTTACAGTGTGCTGATGGTCCGGTTTTGTCTGTGTTGCGGGGCGGCTTTACAGTGTGATGATGCTCCGGTTTTGTCTGTGTTGCGGGGTGGCTTTATAGGGTGCTGATGGTCCGGTTTTGTCTGTGTTGCGGGGCGGCTTTACAGTGTGCTGATGGTCCGGTTTTGTCTGTGTTGCGGGGAGGCTTTACAGTGTGCTGATGGTCCGGTTTTGTCTGTGTTGCGGGGCGGCTTTACAGTGTGCTGATGCTCCGGTTTTGTCTGTGTTGCGGGGCGGCTTTACAGTGTGATGATGGTCCGGTTTTGTCTGTGTTGCGGGGCGGGTTTACAGTGTGCTGATGGTCCGGTTTTGTCTGTGTTGCGGGGCGGCTTTACAGTGTGATGATGGTCCGGTTTTGTCTGTGTTGCGGGGCGGCTTTACAGTGTGATGATGGTCCGGTTTTGTCTGTGTTGCGGGGCGGCTTTACAGTGTGATGATGGTCCGGTTTTGTCTGTGTTGCGGGGCGGCTTTACAGTGTGCTGATGGTCCGGTTTTGTCTGTGTTGCGAGGCGGCTTTACAGTGTGATGATGGTCCGGTTTTGTCTGTGTTGCGGGGCGGGTTTACAGTGTGCTGATGGTCCGGTTTTGTCTGTGTTGCGGGGCGGCTTTACAGTGTGATGATGGTCCGGTTTTGTCTGTGTTGCGGGGCGGCTTTACAGTGTGATGATGGTCCGGTTTTGTCTGTGTTGCGGGGCGGCTTTACAGTGTGATGATGGTCCGGTTTTGTCTGTGTTGCGGGGCGGCTTTACAGTGCGATGATGGTCCAGTTTTGTCTGTGTTGCGGGGCGGCTTTACAGTGTGCTGATGGTCCGGTTTTGTCTGTGTTGTGGGGCGGCTTTACAGTGTGCTGATGCTCCGGTTTTGTCTGTGTTGCGGGGCGGCTTTACAGTGTGATGATGGTCCGGTTTCGTCTGTGTTGCGGGGCGGGTTTACAGTGTGCTGATGGTCCGGTTTTGTCTGTGTTGCGGGGCGGCTTTACAGTGTGATGATGGTCCGGTTTTGTATGTGTTGCGGGGCGGCTTTACAGTGTGATGATGGTCCGGTTTTGTCTGTGTTGCAGGGCGGGTTTACAGTGTGCTGATGCTCCGGTTTTGTCTGTGTTGCGGGGCGGCTTTATAGGGTGCTGATGCTCCGGTTTTGTCTGTGTTGCGGGGCGGGTTTACAGTGTGCTGATGGTCCGGTTTTGTCTGTGTTGCGGGGCGGCTTTACAGTGTGATGATGGTCCGGTTTTGTCTGTGTTGCGGGGCGGCTTTATAGGGTGCTGATGCTCCGGTTTTGTCTGTGTTGCGGGGCGGGTTTACAGTGTGCTGATGGTCCGGTTTTGTCTGTGTTGCGGGGCGGCTTTACAGTGTGATGATGGTCCAGTTTTGTCTGTGTTGCGGGGCGGCTTTACAGTGTGCTGATGGTCCGGTTTTGTCTGTGTTGCGGGGCGGCTTTACAGTGTGCTGATGGTCCGGTTTTGTCTGTGTTGCGGGGCGGCTTTACAGTGTGCTGATGCTCCGGTTTTGTCTGTGTTGCGGGGCGGGTTTACAGTGTGCTGATGGTCCGGCTTTGTCTGTGTTGCGAGGCGGCTTTACAGTGTGATGATGGTCCGGTTTCGTCTGTGTTGCGGGACGGCTTTACAGTGTGATGATGGTCCGGTTTTGTATGTGTTGCGGGGTGGCTTTACAGTGTGATGATGGTCCGGTTTTGTATGTGTTGCGGGGCGGCTTTACAGTGTGATGATGGTCCGGTTTTGTCTGTGTTGCAGAGCGGGTTTACAGTGTGCTGATGGTCCGGTTTTGTCTGTGTTGCGGGGCGGCTTTATAGGGTGCTGATGCTCCGGTTTTGTCTGTGTTGCAGGACAGGTTTACAGTGTGCTGATGGTCCGGTTTTGTCTGTGTTGCGGGGCGGCTTTACAGTGTGATGATGCTCCGGTTTTGTCTGTGTTGCGGGGTGGCTTTATAGGGTGCTGATGGTCCGGTTTTGTCTGTGTTGCGGGGCGGCTTTACAGTGTGCTGATGGTCCGGTTTTGTCTGTGTTGCGGGGAGGATTTACAGTGTGCTGATGGTCCGGTTTTGTCTGTGTTGCGGGGCGGCTTTACAGTGTGCTGATGCTCCGGTTTTGTCTGTGTTGCGGGGCGGCTTTACAGTGTGATGATGGTCCGGTTTTGTCTGTGTTGCGGGGCGGGTTTACAGTGTGCTGATGGTCCGGTTTTGTCTGTGTTGCGGGGCGGCTTTACAGTGTGATGATGGTCCGGTTTTGTCTGTGTTGCGGGGTGGCTTTACAGTGTGATGATGGTCCGGTTTTGTCTGTGTTGCGGGGCGGCTTTACAGTGTGATGATGGTCCGGTTTTGTCTGTGTTGCGGGGCGGCTTTACAGTGTGCTGATGGTCCGGTTTTGTCTGTGTTGCGGGGCGGCTTTACAGTGTGATGATGGTCCGGTTTTGTCTGTGTTGCGGGGCGGGTTTACAGTGTGCTGATGGTCCGGTTTTGTCTGTGTTGCGGGGCGGCTTTACAGTGTGATGATGGTCCGGTTTTGTCTGTGTTGCGGGGCGGCTTTACAGTGTGATGATGGTCCGGTTTTGTCTGTGTTGCGGGGCGGCTTTACAGTGTGATGATGGTCCGGTTTTGTCTGTGTTGCGGGGCGGCTTTACAGTGCGATGATGGTCCAGTTTTGTCTGTGTTGCGGGGCGGCTTTACAGTGTGCTGATGGTCCGGTTTTGTCTGTGTTGTGGGGCGGCTTTACAGTGTGCTGATGCTCCGGTTTTGTCTGTGTTGCGGGGCGGCTTTACAGTGTGATGATGGTCCGGTTTCGTCTGTGTTGCGGGGCGGGTTTACAGTGTGCTGATGGTCCGGTTTTGTCTGTGTTGCGGGGCGGCTTTACAGTGTGATGATGGTCCGGTTTTGTATGTGTTGCGGGGCGGCTTTACAGTGTGATGATGGTCCGGTTTTGTCTGTGTTGCAGGGCGGGTTTACAGTGTGCTGATGCTCCGGTTTTGTCTGTGTTGCGGGGCGGCTTTATAGGGTGCTGATGCTCCGGTTTTGTCTGTGTTGCGGGGCGGGTTTACAGTGTGCTGATGGTCCGGTTTTGTCTGTGTTGCGGGGCGGCTTTACAGTGTGATGATGATCCGGTTTTGTCTGTGTTGCGGGGCGGCTTTATAGGGTGCTGATGCTCCGGTTTTGTCTGTGTTGCGGGGCGGGTTTACAGTGTGCTGATGGTCCGGTTTTGTCTGTGTTGCGGGGCGGCTTTACAGTGTGATGATGGTCCAGTTTTGTCTGTGTTGCGGGGCGGCTTTACAGTGTGCTGATGGTCCGGTTTTGTCTGTGTTGCGGGGCGGCTTTACAGTGTGCTGATGCTCCGGTTTTGTCTGTGTTGCGGGGCGGCTTTACAGTGTGATGATGGTCCGGTTTCGTCTGTGTTGCGGGGCGGGTTTACAGTGTGCTGATGGTCCGGTTTTGTCTGTGTTGCGAAGCGGCTTTACAGTGTGATGATGGTCCGGTTTCGTCTGTGTTGCGGGGCGGCTTTACAGTGTGATGATGGTCCGGTTTTGTATGTGTTGCGGGGCGGCTTTACAGTGTGCTGATGGTCCGGTTTTGTCTGTGTTGCGGGGCGGGTTTACAGTGTGCTGATGGTCCGGTTTTGTCTGTGTTGCGGGGCGGCTTTACAGTGTGATGATGGTCCGGTTTCGTCTGTGTTGCGGGACGGCTTTACAGTGTGATGATGGTCCGGTTTTGTATGTGTTGCGGGGCGGCTTTACAGTGTGATGATGGTCCGGTTTTGTATGTGTTGCGGGGCGGCTTTACAGTGTGATGATGGTCCGGTTTTGTCTGTGTTGCAGAGCGGGTTTACAGTGTGATGATGGTCCGGTTTTGTCTGTGTTGCAGAGCGGGTTTACAGTGTGCTGATGGTCCGGTTTTGTCTGTGTTGCGGGGCGGCTTTATAGGGTGCTGATGCTCCGGTTTTGTCTGTGTTGCAGGACAGGTTTACAGTGTGCTGATGGTCCGGTTTTGTCTGTGTTGCGGGGCGGCTTTACAGTGTGCTGATGGTCCGGTTTCGTCTGTGTTGCAGGGCGGGTTTGCTGTATTGAACGGCCTGGTTTTGCCAGGCGGGTTGCAACACGGACAAAACCAGCTCTTCACCACAGCCACAAGCCGCCCTCCAGCAGCAGCGATGCACAATCTGAGAAATACGGTCTCCCCCCGCTGTTTGTATAGGTATAAATTGTGGCTATGAAATGGTATCTCCCATCGAGAGACGCCTCCTACGATGTGCGCATGAGGTCAGTAGGGAAGGTATTGATTTGGTGTTCCTGCAAAGCAAGGACAAGGATCCATGTCTTGCCTTAGTAAAGGCACCTCCCCCACAGTGGGAAAACACAGACTAGGCACACATTTAACCCTTCGATCGCCCTAGATGTTTAACCCACTTCCCAGCCAGTGTCATTAGTACAGTGACAGTGCATATTTTAAGCACTGATCACCGTATTAGAGTCACTGGTTCCCACAAAGTGTCAAAAGTTTTCAGTCCGCTGCAATATCGCAGTCCCACTATAAGTCGCTGAATGCCGCCATTACTAGTAAAAAAAAATAAATAAACATTCCAGTATATACCTCAAAGTTTGTAGACGCGATAACTTTTGCGCAAACCAATCAATATACACTCATTGGGATTTTTTTTTTCCTTTACCAAAAATATGTAGCAGAATATATATTGGTCTAAACTGATGAAGAAATTCGATTTTTTACATTTTTTTCTTTTTTAATTGGATGTGTTTTATAGCAAAAAGAAAAAAAAATCCAATGCGCTTTTTTGTTTATAGCGCAAAAAATAAAAACCGCAGAGGTGATCAAATTCACATTTTTTTTATTGGGAACGTTTTATAGCAGAAAGTAAAAAATTATTATTTTATTTTTAAATTGTTTTTTTTTTTTTTTTGTTGATAGTGCAAAAAAATAAAAACCGCAGAGGTGATCAAATACCACCAAAAGAAAGCTCTATTTGTGGGGGGGGGAAAAAAAGGAACATCAATTTTATTTGGGTACAGCGTCGCACGACCACACAATTGTCAGTTATAATAACGCAGTGCCGTGTCGCCCCAAAAAATGGCCTGATCATTTAAGGGGGGTAAATTTTCTGCAGGTGAAGTGGTTAATTTAATCCCCACATTTTTTTCAGGGTACCCGCAGACCTTGTTTTGTCTAAACAAAAGGAGGCGTGTGGTACACTACAAGCCATACACGGTAAGGCGACACCCGTTATATTGACTACACCCCGTTTTTTTGTCTAGGAACGCAAAAGTGTGCGGACGGTGCGCCGCATTATCACCCCCAAATACACTCCCAGCAACAGTACAGAACTCCCCCCCCAAAAAAATTATTGTCTGATGCTGCCCCTGCATACATACATACTCAGATATATATACACACACATATGTGCTCAAATATATATATATATATATATATATATATATATATATATATATATATATATACACACATATACATACATACATACTATAAGATGAAAACATACATAATTAGTCTACAAATGGTCACCCACCTTCTCCTCTCTGTTCTCCTGCTGGTCACTTCCTGTGGTTGTAGCTCCTCCCTCTTCCCCGCCCACATACACCTGCAGCTTCCCTCCAATAGATCAGTCAGCCATGTGATCAGTCCTCAGAGGACTCCAGTAGCTCAGGCCAGGAATTTCCTGTATCCCTCCACAGAGAGAAACAAGTCCCCTGTTGGCAGGGCTGTTTGCATCCAGACAGTTACAAGTATTTGAAGACTGCTGACATTCTGATTCCTGTCCCGGATGCTGGATCCTCATTATGTGTTTATAGGGGTGCTAGAACAATTTTTGGGTTTTTTTTCATCAGAACACCAAGGTACCCACCCAGCGCCGCCCATGCAGTTCATAGATTATTTGCGTAAATCAACGCCCATGTGTGCCATTTTTAAATAAGGTACCAATTGGTAGGAATAAATAATATTGCAGAAATAAAGATTTTTGTGTGTGTGTTTATATATATATATATAAATATATATATATATATGTAGCACTAACTCACGGTGGAGCTGCTGGTTTAAGCGGGTCTGTTACCTTCACTCTGCTTCCCCCTGTTTCACCGGCACCGGGTCTAGGGGTTCCGTTGAGTTTACTGATGGACGACACACACACCAACACTGGAGTACGTTTTCAATGCTTTATTAAACAAACGACTTAGGAAATAGCAGGAAGGAGGCGGAAAGGAGACTTGCAGAAGAAACTCAAATATTCTCTAGTAGGGTTCTCTTGACAAATGTCCTGGTAGAATTCAGATACTATATGGAATGTGCTCCCCTTGTGGGACACACTCCTTGCTCGTCTGGATAGGCCTCTCTCACCGGTCTAGCAGCCAGCATGCAGCACGAATCAAAGTCTCTGCCACAGACTTAATTGGGAACAAAATCTGTACGATCCTCTGCCACAGGATGTATCAGATTTTCTGTAATAAATGTCAGTCACAGTGCCTGAACCTTTAAGCCAAACCGGCAACACAATGCTGTATAGTTACTTCTCTTGGATACATCCTCCAACCGAGTCACCAGGCCCCTCTATAGACCAGCACGCTGCGTGATCCCTCCAAGACGGGTCCTCCCCTGGGATCTTCTCGGTTGTCCAGCTTCGTCACACAGGACCGACAGCTCAGGACCATTCCTCGGCCGCGGTGGTAGGCTCCAGACAAGCCACTGGGGCCTACCTGTATCGTGGGCCTCCCGATCGGAGGACAACGAGGTAGCTCCTTAACCACTTCAGCCCCGGAAGCTTTTACCCCCTTCCTGACCAGAGCACTTTTTACAATTCGGCACTGCGTCGCTTTAACTGCTAATTGCGCGGTCATGCAATGCTGTACCCAAACGAAATTTGCGTCCTTTTCTTCCCACAAATAGAGATTTCTTTTGATGGTATTTGATCACCTCTGCCGTTTTTATTTTTTGCGCTATAAACGGAAAAAGACCGAAAATTTTGAAAAAAATGATATTTTCTACTGTTATAAAAAAAATCCAATAAACTCAATTTTAGTCATACATTTAGGCCAAAATGTATTCGGCCACATGTCTTTGGTAAAAAAAATGTCAATAAGCGTATATTTATTGGTTTGCACAAAAGTTATAGCGTCTACAAACTAGGGTACATTTTCTGGAATTTACACAGCTTTTAGTTTATGACTGCCTATGTTATTTCTTGAGGTGCTAAAATGGCAGGGCAGTACAAACCCCCCCAAATGACCCCATTTTGGAAAGTAGACACCCCAAGGAAATTGCTGAGAGGCATGTTGAGCCCATTGAATATTTTTTTTTTTTTTGTCCCAAGTGATTGAATAATGACAAAAAAAAAAATTACAAAAAGTTGTCACTAAATGATATATTGCTCACACAGGCCATGGGCATATGTGGAATTGCACCCCAAAATACATTCAGCTGCTTCTCCTGAGTACGGGGATACCACATGTGTGGGACTTTTTAGGAGCCTAGCTGCGTACGGGGCCCCGAAAACCAATCACCGCCTTCAGGATTTCTAAGGGTGTAAATTTTTGATTTCACTCCTCACTGCCTATCACAGTTTTGAAGGCCATAAAATGCCAAGATGGCACAAACCCCCCCAAATGACCCCATTTTGGAAAGTAGACACCCCAAGCTATTTGCTGAGAGGAATGGTGAGTATTTTGCAGCTCTCATTTGTTTTTGAAAATGAAGAAAGACCAGAAAAAAATTTTTTTTTTCTTTTTTCAATTTTCAAAACTTTGTGACAAAAAGTGAGGTCTGCAAAATACTCACTATACCTCTCAGCAAATAGCTTGGGGTGTCTACTTTCCAAAATGGGGTCATTTGGGGGGGTTTTGTGCCACCTGGGCATTCCATGGCCTCCGAAACTGTGATAGGCAGTGAAGAGTGAAATCAAAAATTTACGCCCTTAGAAAGCCTGAAGGCGGTGCTTGGTTTTCGGGGTCCCTTACGCGGCTAGGCTCCCAAAAAGTCTCACACATGTGGTATCCCCGTACTCAGGAGAAGCAACAGAATGTATTTTGGGGTGTAATTTTACATATTCCCATGGCATGTTTGAGCAATATATCATTTAGTGACAACTTTGTGCAAAAAAAAAAAAAAAAAATTTGTCTCTTTCCTGCAACTTGTGTCACAATATAAAATATTCCATGGACTCGACATGCCTCTCAGCAAATAGCTTGGGGTGTCTACTTTCCAAAATGGGGTCATTTGGGGGGGTTTTGAACTGTCTTGGCATTTTATGCACAACATTTAGAAGCTTATGTCACACATCACCCACTCTTCTAACCACTTGAAGACAAAGCCCTTTCTGACACTTTTTGATTACATGAAAAAATTATTTTTTTTTGCAAGAAAATTACTTTGAACCCCCAAACATTATATATTTTTTTAAAGCAAATGCCCTACAGATTAAAATGGTGGGTGTTTCATTTTTTTTTTTCACACAGTATTTGTGCAGCGATTTTTCAAACGCATTTTTTGTGGAAAAAACACACTTTTTAAAATTTTAATGCACTAAAACACACTATATTGCCCAAATGTTTGATGAAATAAAAAAGATGATCTTAGGCCGAGTACATGGATACCAAACATGACATGCTTTAAAATTGCGCACAAACGTGCAGTGGCAACAAAATTAATACATTTTTAAAAGCCTTTAAAAGCCTTTACAGGTTACCACTTTAGATTTACAGAGGAGGTCTACTGCTAAAATTACTGCCCTCGATCTGGCCTTCGCGGTGATACCTCACATGCGTGGTGCAATTGCTGTTTACATTTGACGCCAGACCGACGCTTGCGTTCGCCTTAGCGCGAGAGCAGGGGGGACAGGGGTGCTTTTTTTTTTTTCTTTTTTTTTTTTTGCTTTTTTATCTTATTTTTAAACTGTTCCTTTCATTTTTTTTTTAAAATCATTTTTATTGTTATCTCAGGGAATGTAAATATCCCCTATGATAGCAATAGGTAGTGACAGGTACTCTTTTTTGAAAAAATTGGGGTCTATTAGACCCTAGATCTCTCCTCTGCCCTCAAAGCATCTGACCACACCAAGATCGGTGTGATAAAATGCTTCCCCAATTTCCCAATGGCGCTGTTTACATCCGGCGAAATCTAAGTTATAAAATGCTCGTAGCTTCCGGTTTCTTAGGCCATAGAGATGTTTGGAGCCACTCTTGTCTCTGATCAGCTCTATGGTCAGCTGGCTGAATCACCGGCTGCATTTTCAGGTTCCCTGTTAAGACAGGAGAGCCAGAGAAAAACACGGAAGACGGTGGGGGGGGGGCATTCCCTCCCACTGCTTGTAAAAGCAGTCTAGAGGCTAATTAGCCGCTAGGATTGCTTTTACATGAAAGCCGACCGCTGGCTGAAAAGAATGATACCAAGATGATACCTAAACCTACAGGCATCATTCTGGTATAACCACTCAAAGTCGTGAATGGCGTACCTGAAGACAAAAAAATGGTTAACAATAAAGCACAGTGAACAGTAAAGTATAAAAAATTGCATACCTGAAAAGCAAACATGATAAAACACAATAACAATAAAACATTGCAGAATAGAATACAGTAAAAAAGAGCAGAACAATAGAGAGAGAGAGAGAACAATAAAATGACAACTATTTTTTTTTATTTTTGTTTGTGTTTTTTTTTTTTTTACACTTTTTTTTGTAACTGTAACTTTTATAACTGTAACCGGTTCCAGGTTCGGGT
Organism: Lithobates clamitans; assembly: GCA_037952925.1. Taxonomy (NCBI): domain Eukaryota; kingdom Metazoa; phylum Chordata; class Amphibia; order Anura; family Ranidae; genus Lithobates; species Lithobates clamitans. Next base: position 133,823 of record JBBGZY010000728.1, read on the forward strand.
CTCTCAAAATGCGATGGCATCTTGGGAGACCCTGTGAAAGTGTGCCTAGTCTGTGCAATGCTGTACCCTACGCTAATACTCAACTAGTGAATGGAACATTCACCAATGCAAAGACCAGGATTGTCAGGACAGGAGGGACAATAATAGTGGGTGTCACGCCTATATTCGCGCTTGCTGCAGACACGACCTTTTTTTGGGGGGTTCGTTGGGTAGGGGTACTCGGGAGGATATATAAATGCCTCGCATGCAGCCGACTGCATTTGGTTGGGGATGTGAATGGGGGAAGTACGGGCGCTGCAGAAGCGGTGGGTTCCAATTAGGATTGGCGAATGCAGCAGGAAGGGCATTATGGGCACGACGGGCCTGTGTTTGTCTTTTTGGTGGCAGCGGGACACTACTTGTGCTTGCCACCTCACCAGCTTGAACTGCACTTATGGGACTCGCCACGTCACCAAGTGTTACTGCAGTGCGGGTTTGACTACGACTGGGGTGTACTAGGCCGCTGGTGCTTGCCAGTTCACCAAAACGCTACAAAAAAAACTGTTAGCGATCGCAGGGATCAGGCCTGACTCTGCGAACGCTGCAGTTATGCGTTTAGTGTTTTGTAAGTGACAGTGATCGATCGATACTGCACTTGGGTGGGCTGGGCTGGGCCGGGCGGAGGGGCAAAACGCAGGTGCTAGCAGGTATCTGGGCTGATCCCGCTAACACTGCGTTTTTGGGAACCGTAAACTGCTGGGGACGCTAGTATAGATCTGATCGGATCAGATATTGATCCGTTCAGATACTATACCACTAAGGGAGGCGTATGCTGCGTGCGTGGGTGTTAGCGGTACTGGCGCTAATCTGACGCTGCCTGGGGCGACGCATATCACCGCCGGGCGATCAGGGGGCTAAACCTTTATTCGGTAATAAACGGCGGGTGCCCTGACACTATAAAAAATAAGCGAACTAACAAGTGTCACCCGTAATGATTATACGGTGATCAGTGGTGAAAGGGTTAACTAGGGGGCACTCAAGGGGGGTAAAACATTTATTAGATAGTATATGGGGGTCCCTGTCGCTATAAAACGCTGATGACGAACCTAAATATTTACGTCCCTAACTAGCGTCACCAGCGACACTAATACAGCGATCAGAAAAATGATCGCTTAGCGACACTGGCGACAGGGGGTGATCAAGGGGTTAAAACTTTATTAGGGGGGGTTAGGGGGGTACCCTAGACCTACAGGGGGCTAACACTCACTGCCCTACCACACTAACTGTCACAAACTGACACCAATGCAGTAATCAGAAAAAAAAAAAAACAGCTTGGTGTCAGTTTGTGACAGGGAGGGGGGGTGATTGGGGGGGATCGGGGGTGTGTAGTGTGCCTGGCATGTTCTACTGTGTGTGTTTTACACTTAGACCCCTTTCACACTGGAGCGGTTTTCAGGCGGTATTGCGCTAAAAATACCGCCTGAAAACCGCTCCTAAACAGCCTCCGCTGTTTGTTCAGTGTGAAAGCCCGAGGGCTTTCACACTGAAGCGGTGCGCAGGCAGGGCGGTGAGAAAAGTCCTGCAAACCGCTTTTTTGGAGCGGGGAAGGAGCGGTGTATTCACCGCTCCTTCACCGCTCCTGCCCATTGAAATCAATGGGACAGCGCGGCTATACTGCGGTAATACCGCGGCTATAGCCGCGCTGTACGAGGGATTTTAACCCTTTTTCGGCCGCCAGCGGGGGGTAAAACCGCACCGCTAGCGGCCGAATACCGCTGCAAGAACGACGGTACAGCAGCGCTAAAAATAGCGCTATTGTACCGCCGACGCCCCCACCGCCCCAGTGTGAAAGGGGCCTTACTCAGATGTCTTCTCTCCTCGGCGCCGGAACGGAAACTGCCGAGCCGAGGAGAGATGACATCACATCCTCTGCCTGTGTGTACTATACACAGGCAGGGGAAGAATCTCATTGGCTGGGAGCGATCGCGAGGAGGGGGCCACAATCAGATGGCCTCCCCCTCATCTCTGATCGCTGCCAGGCAAATGCCGACCGCCGCTGGCACCAGGGGGGGGGTCCGATAGGACCCCCCGCCTGCGGGAAGGCAATCACGTACCAGGTACGTGATTTTGCCTGCCCGTGCCATTCTGCTCACGTATATAGGCGGTCGGCGGTCGGCAAGTGGTTAATGCATACCTGTCAGCCAGGAGGGCCAGCAGGTGGCTGTAAAACGAACCCCACAATATGGCGTCTGTCCCATAAATACCCTCTCCCAGACTGCAACTCGGAGGACCACCTCCACCGAGCTTGTCAGAGGAGCATCCATACGCTTCAACACGTTGCCTTTCCAACCCTGACCAGAGATAATAGCGACACCCACCGGTCAGCATGGAAGTACACACAATGTCAGCCAAGCTGGGACAGAGGCAAACTTTGAACCTTCCTAACACACAATTTACTAAACTTACCTAATCTGCGGTAGATTGTAAATCTACCAGCGCTACATATATATATATATATATATATATATATATATATATATATTAGAGGTACATCGAATGAAAATTTTGGTGCCGAAACTGAAAATTCAGGATGCACTTGGTCTGAAAACTGGAGCCGAAAATGACAGTTTAAAAAAAAAAATATATATATATATATAATTGTATTTGAAAGCAGTTGTAAATCACTGGACGTTTTTTTTTTTGTACCTGCAAGGTAATGTCATAATGTGCTAGTATGCATCGCATACTAGCACATTATGTTAAACTTACCTTAACCACGTCAATACCGGGCACTTTCGGCCATTCCTGCCCAGACCAATTTTCAGCTTTCAGCGCTATCGCAGTTTTTGAATGACAATTGCGCGGTCATGCTACACTGTACACAAACAAATTTTAATCATTTTCTTCCTACAGAGATTTCTTTTGGTGGTATTTGATCACCTCTGGGGTTTTTATTTTTTGCTAAACAAACTAAACAAAAAAAGTTTTTCTTATTTTTTATCATAAAATTTTGTTTTCTTCTTCACTGACGGGCACTGATGAGTTGGCACTGATAAAGTGGCACTGATGAGCACTAATGAGGAGGCACTGATAAGTAGAATTGATGGGCACTGATATGCAGCACTGATGGGAACTGATAGGTGGCACTGATGGGCACTGATAGGTGGCACTGATTGGCACTGACAGGCGGCTGTGATGGGCACTGACAGGTGGCACTGATTGGCAGTACTGATGATGAGGTACTGAGAGATTACTGACAGGTGTAACTGATGGGCACTGATTGGCACTGTGGTGGGCACTGGCACACTTTATTGTTGGGACACTGCTGGGCACTGATTTACAGGTGATTTGCACAACTGAGGGGGCTGTGCTGATAATCAATGTGCTGATTATCAGCACAGACCCCCCCTCTGACAGGGAGAGCCGCCGATCGGCTCTCCCTGTCAGCGTGAACCTAGAAATGCTGTTTACCAGCACTTCCTGGTTGACGCGATGACCAGCTGTGATTGGTCACCTCTGCTCACATGGTAAGAAGCCTCTGTCAGAGGCTTCATACCACGATTGGAAATGGGGGTGTGTCAGACTGACACACCGCACTCGCGATTGCCCCCCACGGGCGCGCGCCAGCATGTTATCCTGCTGGACGTCATATGACGCCCAGTCAGGATTGCAGAACTACTTTCCGGCTGTCATTTTGCATAAGGCAGGCGGGAAGTAGTTAAAGAGGAACTGCAGTCTGCTCACATAATTTGTAATAAAAACATCTTTGCCATTCTGAAGCTTCCCTCCAACTACTTTGCAAAATATTTTATATATACTGTGATTCTGTACTTGCCAAATATGCTGCAGAAATCTCCCTCCACTGACTCTGACTGAAATCATTTTTGGGCAGCTGAAGCTGCTGCCTGTTCACTTCCTGGATTGACACCGACACACAGAGGCACACCTCCAGCTCTGCAGCTCTCATTGGCCCTCTTATGACTCATCCCCCCTCCCTTCCTGGCAAACTCTCAGGGGAGTGAGAGAGAGCTGTGCATGATGTCACAAGACTAGGATAATGACCAGATAAGAAAGTGGGCTGTTTAAGGGATTTATTGACAGAAAAAAAATGTTTTACTCTCCAAAGTTAAAACAACAACAAGGGCAGAAGATTTATTAGATGGAAAGATGAAAAAATGACTGAAGTTACGCTTTAAAACAACGCCGTCCCGCGTCGAGATGTCAGTACTGCAGCCGCTCCCATCTTCACCCATCTTGCTTCCGGGTTCGCGGACTCCGGCTCTGTGACTGGCCAGAGCCGCGGTGACATCACTTCCGTGCATGCGCACAGGAACCGCCAGTCAGGCCACAAGGCTCTGCAGAAACGGCACGGGCGGCCGTTCCCTCAGAGTGCATGCGCCAGTGATGTCACTGGCTGCATGTACAGTAAATATCTCCTAAACTGCGCCCGTTTAGGAGATATTTACACTACCTATAGGTAAAAGCCAGAGGTGGAAGTTAGAGAAGAAGTAAAGTCTTCCTTTTTAATTGTACCCATAGATAAGCCTATAATAAGACTTACCTTTAGGTACTGTAAATATCTGCTAAACTTGCACCGTTTAGGAGATATTTACTGTATACGCCGACGTCATCGGCGCATGCACTCTAAAGAAATGGTTTTCTGTGCTGTTTCTTTAGGACCCTGTTCCGTGACCGACGGCTCCCACACGCATGACGTCATCCCGACTCTGGCCAATCACAGCGCCGGAGCCTGTGAACCCGGAAGAAACACCAGGGAAAATGTCAGCCATCTTAGCTGTGTGCGGGTGCCACTGAGAGAGCTTCGTTCTCAGGTATTTCATAATGAGCTAGTATGCGATGTATACTAGCTCATTATGCCTTTGTCTTACAGTTTTTTTTTTTACAGGGTTGACAACCTCTTTAACTTCCACTTTAAAACAAAAGTATGGGCTTGGGCTTTTTTTTATATTAATACTTACCTCGGAGGATGCAGCATGGGTCCTATGCTGCATGTGTCCCCCGGCGCCTCCACACTGAGAACCGAGCGATCGAACATCACCGATCACTCGGTTTTCAGAGCTCCGTGAGTAGAGAACTGCAGATTGTTAGTCACAGCTCTCCGCTCTGCTCCTCTGTTGCTCATTGGACCACTGAGCTGTGGGGGGGTGGCCAGCTCAGGATCTCAGCAGCTCACTGAGAGGCTGAGGCGGCTATCAGTCCAGGCACCTCGCGGATTCCGACTCTATTGTGGAGATGATGCGGTGCCTGGACTGATATTGAAAAACCAAACAGAAAAATGGGGTAAGTGGCGCTACCTACTGGTAAACGGTGAAAAGAAGTATGTGGAGGGGTATACAGTGAAAAGAAATATGTAGAGGGGGGAGGGAGGAAAACAGATATGTGAACCCCAACAATGCTCAGTGCATGTAATCCCAACCTCAGATAAAGTGTCAGTGCTACAAATCTCTGTAACATATAAGTGGGTAAACAATATACAACATAACCACCCTATAGACCGTGTACCTGAGCTACCACACAGCAAATCCCCTATGATAGCCACAGAACACAACCTATGAGTGTGTGGACAAAAATGTGAAAAACACCATATAAGTCCCAATAGCTATATGGCTAAAGAAGTATGGGACATAATTACACAGTGCAACATATAGTGAATTCCTGGTGGCAATTACTCCAACTGCCACAATATTACAGTGAAAAAAATATATATATAATGAGCCAGTGAAAATCAACCACATTCAAAAATAACATTCAAAAATATGATATCAAAAAGATCCCATGTATAATATCCTGGTATATTCCAGAACTAAAACCGCACTTCAAGGGCATATATAAAGCCGTATAAGATGGAAATAAAGTTCACATATGGGTGGGCAAATGCCAGTTCATATAATGTGTGTCTGATGTTCCTCAGCTATATAACAGGGACAAAATGGTGACTTGAGTGCTTGCAGTATCCTCAGGTGACTTTTGTGCTCCCCCTCAAGGGTCCGCACTCACCAAATCCAATCACCCCAGCGGGGCAATGAGCGTATAGATGTAGTTACTGCGACCAGTCCACCACCGTAGCTGTTAGTGTTGTTCCAGAAGTAGACCTCTGACTACAGGTAGGTTAAGCGTGATCCTTAATGAATCCCTCATGGGAGAAAAAAATATAGACTCCCATGGTGTAGTAAAATCAAGTTCATTTATTAAAAACAGTAAAAAACATCTGGCGTCCATCAAGATCCACTATACATACTGTATACTACCCACTAAATGAATCTGTATATTGTGCGGGTATTGAATTAGGAGCCTATTAGATCTGGGATCCCATTCTGGTGGTTAGGTTTGATTGGCTGTCCCCCACCGGGGGCGGGACAGGCATGGATGCTCTCCTATAAGATGACGTAGGGCGTGGCGTGCTGGTACCGTCGATGAGGACGTCTATGACAAAACACGTACGACGGCGCCACGCACGCTACGTCACTTCCGGGTTTCTGAGTAGGTGGAACGCAGCTGGAACGCAGCGGAGCGCTGCTGTCCCCAACTCGTGTTTATCTCTCATAGTTTGTTTTGCGGCTTGACTACCGCTCCATAGGAGTCTGCCGTATACATATATTTATATATATGTCATCTGGAATGTTTTTCTGAAAGTTTTTTTTGGATGTTTTTTACTGTTTTTAATAAATTAACTTGATTTTACTACACCATGGGAGTCTAGATTTTTTTCTCCCATGAGGGATTCATTAAAAACCTCTTGACATCCGGAGGCCGTCATATGACGGCCTCGACTTTCGGGGGTTATATCTGAATGATACCGGCATTTTCAGCCGGTGATTCCGTACACCATAAGAATGATCATAGCGGCTGTTCCGCCGCTTGATCGTTCTTACGGGCGGCGAAAGGGGACTCCCCCCCTCCCGCCGCCCTCCGGTGCTTCTACCGACTCACCTCAGCGATCGGTGAGTCGGATAGTGGATCCGCCGGTGCCGGATGTAGATCATAGAGATTTCCGGCGGACCAGATGGTCGCCGGAGTCTCTATGATTGTTCGGAGGCCGGGCGCTAAGTTATGACGTCACGCCCGGCCTCTGCATTCAAAAAAACTGCGCCGCTTCGGCTGGGAATCGGTGATCGTTTTTTTTATTTTTTTATTTTAGGCTTCCCAGCCTAGAGGTGAGATGTGGGGTCTTATTGACCCCATATCTCACTGTAAAGGGGACCAATCATGTCATATTCCTATTACAAGGGATGTTTACATTCCTTGTAATGGGAAAAAAAAGTGATCAAAAAAAATTTTTTTTTAAAGTGTCAAAATAAAAATTTTTAAGTAAAATTAACAATAAAAAAAAATAAATTTTAAAGCGCCCCTGTCCCCGTGAGTTCGCACGCAGAAGCGAACGCATACGTAAGTCCCGCCCACATATGAAAACGGTGTTCAAACCACACATGTGAGGTATCGCCGCGAACGTTAGAGCGAGAGCAATAATTTTGGCCCTAGACCTCCTCTGTAACTCAAAACATGTAACCAGTAAAAAATTTTAAAGGGTCACCTATGGGGATTTTTAAGTACCCAAGTTTGGCGCCATTCCACGAGTGTGTGCAATTTTGAAGCGTGACATGTTGGGTATCTGTTTACTCAGCGTAACTTCATCTTTCACACAATGCAAAAAAATTTGGCTAACTTTCTGTTTTGTTTTTTTTTTAAAGCATGAAACTGTTTTTTTAAAAAAAAAAAGGCATTTGAAAAATTGCTGCGCAAATACCGTGCAAGATAAAGAGTTGCAATGACCGCCATTGTATTCTCTAGGGTCTCTGCTAAAAAAACATATTTTATAGCAAAGAAATGATGATTTTTGACATGTAGTAGCGAAGTGTCAGAATTGGCCTGGTTGCGAAGTGGTTAAGGATCACGCTTAACCTACCTGTAGTCAGAGGTCTACTTCTGGAACAACACTAACAGCTACGGTGGTGGACTGGTCGCAGTAACTACATCTACACGCTCATTGCCCCGCTGGGGTGATTGGATTTGGTGAGTGGGGACCCTTGAGGGGGAGCACAAAAGTCACCTGAGGATACTGCGAGCACTCAAGTCACCATTTTGTCTCTGTTATATACCTGAGGAACATCAGACACACATTATATGAACTGGCATTTGCCCACCCATATGTGAACTTTATTTCCATCTTATACGGCTTTATATATGCCCTTGAAGTGCGGTTTTAGTTCTGGAATATACCAGGATATTATACATGGGATCTTTTTGATATCATATTTTTGAATGTTATTTTTGAATGTGGTTGATTTTCACAGGTTCATTATATATATATTTTTTTCACTGTAATATTGTGGCAGTTGGAGTAATTGCCACCAGGAATTCACTATATGTTGCACTGTGTAATTATGTCCCATACTTCTTTGGCCATATAGCTATTGGGACGTATATGGTGTTTTTCACATTTTTGCCCACACACTCATAGGTTGTGTTCTGAGGCTATCATAGGGGATTTGCTGTGTGGTAGCTCAGGTACACGGTCTATAGGGTGGTTATGTTGTATATTGTTTACCCACTTATATGTTACAGAGATTTGTAGCACTGACACTTTATCTGAGGTTGGGATTATATGCACTGAGCATTGTTGGGGTTCACATATCTGTTTTCCTCCCTCCCCCCTCCACATACTTCTTTTCACCGTTTACCAGTAGGTAGCGCCACTTACCCCATTTTTCTGTTTGGTTTTTCTATATTTAGAGTTTCCCTAGGAGAGCCCTATTAGGGGAGGCAGCAGACCTATTTTTATCCTAAGTGCGGTTACTCATTTATTTACCTGGACTGATATTGGTGACGTCAGCAGAGAGCGGACTTCAGTCAGTGAAAACGGGTCACAGGAGTGCAAAACGAATTGCATTCCTCTGACCCATAGGAGAAGTACAGGCAAACCAGCTCAAGTTCAAGTAAAATGCATCCCTTTAAATGCTATGTATGTCCTCACACTGGTCCCTTGCGCTTCCGTTGTGGTGTTCAAAATCTTCCTTGCTGCATTTTTGGCCAGTTAAAAAATCAGCACCAAAAATGCACCTCCCCGATGAAATGCATTGAAAACCCAGCAAGAACGCATCAACAATGCACCGGTTACATTTTTGATGCGGTTTTTCAGTCACATGATCTATGAAAAACACACCTTAACCACTTGCCGACCAGCCGCCACAGGGATAACATGGCTCGGCTGCGCGAATCGCTGTCATGTTACGTCACTTCTAATTGTGGCCACTAGGGGTGCGCGCGTGCGCCCGCTGCTCGCCCCCAGAGCCGATGCGAGTGCCCGGTGGGAGCACTATGAACAGCGATCTATCTCTTCCCCTAGCAAGTCCCCTCCACCTTCAGTTAGCACACATAGCAGGGAACACAGTTAACCTCTTGATCGCCCCCTAGTGTTAACCTCTTCACTGCCAGTGACATTTATACAGTAAACAGTGCATTTTTATAGCACTGATCGCTGTATAAATACCAATGGTCCCAAAAATGTGTCAAAAGTGTCCGATGTGTCCGCCATAATGTCTCAGTCACAATAAAAATCGCAGATCGCCACCATTACTAGTAAAAAAAAAAAATAATATTAAAAATGCCATAAAGCTATCCCCTATTTTGTAGACGCTATAATTTTTGCGCAAACCAATCAATATACGCTTATTGCGATTTTTATTACCAAAAATATGTAGAAGAATACATATCAGCCTAAACTGAGGAAAAAAATTAGCTTTTTTTAAAAAAAAAATGGGGCTATTTATTATAGCAAAAAGTACAAAATATTGTGTATTTTTCAAAATTGTCGCTCTTTTTTTGTTTATAGCGCAAAAAATAAAAACCGCAGAGGTGATCAAATACCACCAAAAGAAAGCTCTATTTGTGGGAAAAAAAAAGGACGTCAATTTTGTTTGGGAACAATGTCGCACGGCGGCGCAATTGTCAGTTAAAGCGATGCAGTGCCGAATCGCAAAAAGTGCTCTGGTCAGGAAGGGGGTAAATTCTTCCGGGGCTGAAGTGGTTAATTGTACCTATAGATAAGCCTGTAATAAGACTTACTTATAGATACTGTAAATATCTGCTAAACTTGCACCATTTAGGAGATATTTACTGTATACGCCGACGTCATTGGCACATGCGCTCTGAAGAAACGGTTGCCCGTGCTGTTTCTTTAGGACCCTGTGCCATGACCAACGGCTCCCACACGCATGTCGTCATCACGGCTCTGGCCAATCACAGCGCCGGAGCCTGTGAACCCTGAAGAAACACCAGGGAAAATGTCAGCCGTCTTAGCGGTGCGCGGGCGCCGCTGAGAGAGCTTCGTTCTAAGGTATTTCATAATGAGCTAGTATGCGATGTATACTAGCTCATTATGCCTTTGTCTTACAAGTTTTTTTTTACAACCTCTTTAACTACCAATTTAAAAGAGAAGTATGGGTTTGGGCTTTTTTTTATATTATTACTTACCTCGGTGGATGCAGCATGGGTCCTATGCTGCATGTGTCCCCCGTCGCCTCCACACTGAGAACCGAGCAATCGAACATCGCCGATCACTCGGTTTTCAGAGCTCCGTGAGTAGAGAGCTGCAGACTGTCAGTCACAGCTCTCCGCTCTGCTCCTCCGTTGCTCATTGGACCGCTGAGCTGTGGGGGGGGGGGGTGGCCAGCTCAGGATCTCAGCAGCTCCTTGAGAGGCTGAGGCGGCTATCAGTCCCAGGGGCGGATCCAGAGGGGGGGGCAACAGGGCAATTGCCCCCCCCCAAAAATATCACACTGACATGATTGTCACACGCCTGGTCAAAGTCACTTGCAGGCTGCAGCGCTGCACTCCCCAAGTCTCTCTCTCACTCATCAGCTGATCAGCGGCACAGAGAGAGAGAGACTCTAATTTAATTACGCGGCGCCAGGACCAGCAGGAGCCTGGAGGTGGGTGGAGCTGCGCCGCTGGCATGGCAACCCCGCACTCGTTGCTAACGCCTGGGCCGCCTGGCGTCTGGCTACGAGTGACGTCAGTGAGTCCGTCACGTCAGACTCAGAGCCGACGTGATGGCGAGTGAGACTCCAATAGAAGCATGTTATGTGTGCAAACACTGGACCCATAACACCCACCACACAGTGCAAAGCAGTGAGTAATTCCTGGGTCCCCTCTGCCCTCTTCCCCAGTCACTTGACCTCTCACCCGCAGGCTCCGGGCGCACCACCTCTTCTATCTGAGCAGTGTGTGAGGGGAGGGGCAGGGGCACGCAGGGCTTGGGATGGAGTTTGCGCGCCCGCATGCTGGAAGGAGTGCATGTCTGTGAACGAGAGAGGAGAGCGGTCGTGCTGTCAGGGCTTGGTGGGGGAAAAATGGGGCTGTGACCTAACTCTGTCTGAGCTGCTATATAGAAGGGTATAAGCACCATTCAAGTGAAAATATGAAATGTGTGCTGATTTGTAGCTCCATATGGCTGTTGCTTGACTGAAAGCACCTCAGAGACTCGTTAGTTCTCTCAGACCCCTTTCACACCACTGAGGCAGTTTTCAGGCATTTACTGCCTCCCCAGCGTGAAAGGTGACCTGGCAAGTGACAATCCGCAAGGTGTGGCAAGTGACACTCCGCAAGGTGTGGCAAGTGACAATCCGCAAGGTGTGGCAAGTGACAATCCGCAAGGTGTGGCAAGTGACACTCCGCAAGGTGTGGCAAGTGACAATCCGCAAGGTGTGGCAAGTGACACTCCGCAAGGTGTGGCAAGTGACAATCCGCAAGGTGTGGCAGGCAACGTGGCAAGTGACAATCCGCAAAGGTGTGGCAAGTGACAATCTGCAAAGCGTGGCAAGTGAAAATCCGCAATGTGTGGCAGGCGACGTGGCAAGTGACAATCCGCATCTGGTGGCAGGCGACAGTGGCAAGTGACACACTCGGGGATCCCACTGATTCTGCATTATGGTGAGTTGAACCATTTCATTTTATATAACAATGTAATAATAGAAATAATGCACTTCAATCATCCTGACACCATAACAACCATGATGCCAGGATGATTGAAGTGCCAACATCAGCCATTTCCCCGATAAATTGCCAGCAAAAAAAAAATATTTTCTGGCAGTGCCCCTCCCGAGACTAGGCTCTGGATCCGCCCCTGATCAGTCCAGGCACCTGGCGGATCCTGACTCTATTGTCAGGATGACGCAGTGCCTGGACTGATATTGGTGACGTCACTTCAGTCCACTCTCTGCTGAAAACGGGTCACAGGACTGCAAAACGAATTGCACTCCTGTGACTCATAGGAGAAGTACAGGCAAATCAGCTCGGGCTGGACTTCTCCTTTAATTAAAATCATGAATTTAAATGAAGATGAATTTGTTGGCGGCCATCATCGGCAAGAGAAGTTCAAGAGAAATGCATCCCTTTAAATGCTATGTATGTCTTCACACTGGTCCCTTGCGCTTCCGTTGTGGTGTTAAAAATCTTCCTTGCTGCATTTTTGGTCAGTTAAAAAATCTGCACCAAAAATGCACCTCCCCGTTGAAATGCATTGATAACCCAGCAAGAACGCATCAGCAATGCACCGGTGTTACATTTTTGATGCGGTTTTTCAGTCACATGATCTATGAAAAAACACACCTTAAGCACACTAAAATTGTGCCAAAATCACGTGTATTTTTGGCAACATTATTGGTACCTTTTTCTCTATTGGCAAAACAGTGAAAACATAATTTTTGACCGATACTTCGGTGCATCTCTAATAAATATAAATATATATATATACAGTACCTGACCGCGAGCTTGTGTTTCCAGCGCGATCCCATCGCGCTGGTTCTCGGCGACAGGGTACAGGCTGGCTTGCTGATCGGGAAAGGAAAACTTTTGTTTCCTTCCGCGATGAGTGACAGGCAGTGCTGACAGCTGTCTGGTATGAATCATGAGGGGGAACGCCGCACCAGATTTTAAATGCAAAAAACGGCGTGGGTTCCTGCCCAGGAGCATACCAGGCCCTTCTGAACCATACCAGGCCGCATGCCCTCAACATGGGGGGGTGGGCGCTTTGGGGCAGGTGGGGAGTCCTGCGGGCCCCCCACCCCAAAGCACCTTGTCCCCATGTTGATGAGGACAAGGGCCTCTTCCCGACAACCCTGGCAGTTGGTTGTCGGGGTCTGTGGGTGGAGGACTTATCGGAATCCGGGAGCCCCCTTTAATAAGGGGTCCCCCAGATCCCCCAGATCCCGGCCCCCCACCCTATGTGAATGAGTATGGGGCACATGGTACCCCTACCCATTCACCTAGGAAAAAAAAGTGTCAATAAAAAAAACACACTACACAGGTTTTAAAAGTAATTTATTAGGCAGCCCTGGGGGTCTCCTTCCGACTTCGGGGTCTTCGGCTTCTTCTCCCGGGCCCCTCCGCTATCTTCTTCCAGCTCTTTTGCTAGCAGGGGCCCGGTCTGCTGCCGCTGTCTTGTCGCCTCTTCTCTTCTTCAGATGTTGACACGACGCTCTCTCCTGCTGGAATGCTGTGTGCAAGCTGCGCAGCCATTTATATAGACAGTGACCCCGCCCCCTTGTGACGTCACAGTCCCAGCAAGCGCAGGGACTCTGGGGTCACGTCCCCTTATGACGCCAGAGTCCCTGCGCATGCTGGGACTGTGACGTCACAAGGGGGCGGGGTCACTGCCTATATAAATGGCTGCGCAGCTCGCACACAGCCTTCCAGCAGGAGAGAGCGTTGTGTCAACATCGGAAGAAGAGAAGAGAAGAGGCGACAAGACAGCGGCGACAAGACAGCGGCAGCAGACCAGGCCCCCGTTAGCAAAAGAGCTGGGAGAAGATAGCGGAGGGGCTCGGCAGAAAAAGCCAAACACCGGGAGAAGACGGAAGAAGACCCCGAAGTCGGAAGGAGACCCCCGGAGCTGCCTAATAAATTACTTTTAAAACCTGTGTAGTGTGTTTTTTTACTGACACTTTTTTTCCCTAGGTGAATGGGTAGGGGTACCATGTGCCCCATACTCATTCACATAGGGTGGGGACCGGGATCTGGGGGCCTCCACCCGCAGACCCCGACAACCAACGGCCAGGGTTGTCAGAAAGAGGCCCTTGTTCTCATCAACATGGGGACAAGGTGCTTTGGGGTGGGGGGCCCGCAGGGCGCCCCCACCTGCCCCAAAGCGCCCACCCCCCCATGTTGAGGGCATGCGGCCTGGTACGGTTCAGGGGGGCGCTCGCTCATCCCCACCCCCTTTCCTGACCGGCCAGGCTGCGTGCTCGGATAAGGGCCTGGTATGGATTTTGGGGGGGACCCCAATGCCGATTTTTCGGCGTAGGGAGTTCCCCTTACAATCCATACCAGACCTAAGGGTCTGGTATGCTCCTGGGGGGAACCCACGCCGGTTTTTTTCATTTAAAATTAGGCGTGGCGTTCCCCCTCATGATTCATACCAGACAGCTGTCAGCCATCGCGAAAGGAAAAAAAAAGTTTTCCTTTCGCGATCAGCGAGCCAGCGCGACATGCACAGTACCCTGTCGCCGAGAACCAGCGCGATGGGATCGCGCTGGAAACACAATCTCGCGGTCAGGTACTGTACGTTCTGTAATTGCCTGGAAATCTACAAACAAGCACTCCCGGCCTCCCTCCCCACCCACAATCTGTGCTCCTTTACTCACAAAAATGCTGAGCTGTGAGAATAGACAGCTCATGCATGGGTTGAGGGGAGGCCAGGAGTGCCCATTTGTGGATTTCTGGGGCCACGCATATGGTGCTGGGTGCATCCTGCCATATGCAGGAGGAACTGCAGAGGACAATGGTGTGGGCATTTGTTTTAGGAATGGAGCAAGGAGTTTTAATATATTGGGTATACTTTGGTGCAAGGGGACCTTTTTGGGAACCACAAGTAAAGGTGATCCTACGTCTGACTAAAAATACCTATTGATTCACTGTTTGAACTGCACTCCAGGATCAGAGACGTTAAAAGAATGGAGTACCTGACAGCCTCCCTAAATGATAATCTTGACATACACAATCGAGTGTGGGAGCCGTGAGCTATGTTGGAGACCCAACCTGATATCCTGTAAACCTTGCCCCCCGCAGAGGTCACTTGCACTTATGGTTGGTGCCCCCCCTCAGTGGTGCGGAGCTTCTAGGGTGGGTGGTTGTCCTCTCTTATCCTCTCTTCCTCACTACTCTCTATCTCGTTTCCCCCCCCTTTCTCTGACTCTCCCTATCCTTCTCACAATACTCTTCTTCTCCTCCATAAGTTCACACGTACTCCTGCAGGTTAGACTCTGCTGTACTACAAAAATTCTGAATCCTACATAACTAATCTGATCATTCCACATATTGTCACTAGATGTATGCTTTGCATGTCTTTACTGAATTTTACCACTGGCCAAAATGTATGTTGACTACCTGCCAGATATATTCTTTCTACAATAATGCGTGTCTTATATTTTATGTTGAAATTTTTTTGAAAATCAATAAAAATTGTCAGTTTTCAAAAGAAAATACCTTTTATGATTTATGAGATCCAACACCTCCACACCTTTCTTCTACTTTGCCCATATTAAACTCAAGTCATTGGAAACAATTTTTACCCACATTCATGATTTCTGCGTGGGAGGACCACAAAAATGTCTAAGAAAGAATAAATATAAAAGAAACCAGTAATACTGGAAAAAAAATATTTGGTGTTTTGGGTAGTAAAACATTTTATGAGGTATGGAGCCCTAAAAAACAATGTTTAATGTCTATAGGCATATACAAAGACTTTTAACATAGTGTGCGTAAAGGTTACCAACTCTTGCTTCATGAAGGTTAAATGTTGACTTATATATCCATAGTGTGTTGTAGCTTACATTTGGGGAGTAACATCACTTCACATACATATGATTATGTTTCATTTGTAGTTTTTCTTGATAACATACCTCTTTCGGATACTTTCTATCTTATGACCCGTACACACGATCGGATTTTCCGACAACAAATGTTGGATGTGAGCTTGTTGATGGAAAGTCCGACTGTGTGTATGCTTCATCGAACATTTGTTGTTGGACTTTCCGCCAACAATTGTTGGCTAGCAGGTTCTCAAATTTTCCGCCAACAAAACTTTGTTGTCGGAATTTCCGATCGTGTGTACACAAGTCCGTCGCACAAAAGTTCACGCATGCTCGGAATCAAGCAGAAGGAGCTGCACTGGCTATTGAACTTTTTCTCAGCTCGTCATACGTCTTGTATGTCACCACATTCCCATGTTCGTAATTGTTGGCCAACATTTGTGTGACCGTGTGTATGCAAGACAAGTTTGAGCCAAAAACCTTCCACGGTTTTGTTGGAAAAAAGTCCGATCGTGTGTACGGGGTATTCGATAAATGATATATTAGAATATATAACATCATACTGGATTGGTTTTATCTGTATTAGTCTTGGAACCTCTGGGTCAAGTGAGCTGCTATACTTCAGGTTAGTGCCTGATGTTGCCATTAAAGCAATGTAGCGCTGGTAGATTTTCAATCTACCGCTGATAGGTAAATTTTTGTGGGTTGCTTGTTAGGTGAAGTTAGATTTGCCTCTGTTCCAGCTTGGCTGAGTTGCGTGTAGTTCCACACTGTGCCGGTGGGTGTCGTTGTCACCATGGGCCAGTGTTGGAAAGGCAACGTGTTGAAGCGTATGGATGCTCCTCTGTCCCGGAGACAGCTCGGTGGAGGTGGTCCTCCGAGTTGCCTTCTGGGAGAGGGTATTTATGGGACAGACGCCATGTTTGGGGGTTCATTTTCAGCCACCTGCTGGCCCTCCTGGCCGACAGGTATGCGTTAGGAGTACCACCTCGTGGTCCTCCGTTCAGGAGGCCCACGCGGCTGCAGCGTGTGGGTGGGCCCAGAAGCCTGTCTGGGGCCTACCACAGCAGCAGAGGAATGGTCCTGAGCTGTCTATCCTGAGTGAAGAAGCTGGACAACCGAGGAGATCCCAGGGGAGGACCCGTCATGGAAGGATCATGCAGAGTGCTGGTCTGGAGAGGGGCCTGGTGACTCGGTTGGAGGACGTATCCTGAAGTAATCTTACTGCATAGTACTGCCGGGTTGGCTTAAAGGTTCAAGTACTGTGTCTGACATTCATCGCAAACCATTACATCCTGTGGCAGAGGATCGTACGGGTTTTATTCCAAACAAGTCTGTGACAGAGACTTTTGTTCGCGCTACGTACTGGCTGCTGGGCAAGTGAGAGAGGCCTATCCAGGCGGGTAAAGATTGAATCCCACAAGAGGAGTGCATTCAACTACAAGTGTTCAATTGCAAAGAATGTTCTAAAGAATACTAAGGAAAGGTATTTGAGCTTCCCTGCAGCTTTCCTTCTGCCTCTTTCCTGCTACTTCCTTTATTACTTGTTCATTAACCACTTCAGCATGTTTGAGCAAATATATCATTTAGTGACAACTTTGTGCAAAAAAAAAAATTGTCTTTTTCCCGCAACTTGTATCACAATATAAAATATTCCATGGACTCGACATGCCTCTCAGCAAATAGCTTGGGGTGTCTACTTTCCAAAATGGGGTCATTTGGGGGGGTTTTGAACTGTCCTGGCATTTTATGCACAACATCTAGAAGCTTATGTCACACATCACCCACTCTTCTAACCACTTGAAGACAAAGCCCTTTCTGACACTTTGTTTACATGAAAACATTATTTTTTTTTTGCAAGAAAACTACTTTGAACCCCCAAACATTATATATTTTTTTAAAGCAAATGCCCTACAGATTAAAATGGTGGGTGTTTCATTTTTTTTTCACACAGTAATTGCGCAGCGATTTTTCAAACGCATTTTTTGGGGAAAAAACACACTTTTTAAAATCTTAATGCACTAAAACACACTATATTGCCCAAATGTTTGATGAAATAAAAAAGATGATCTTAGGCGAGTACATGGATACCAAACATGACATGCTTTAAAATTGTGCAGTGGCGACAAACTAAATACATTTTAAAAGCCTTTAAAAGCCTTTACAGGTTACCACTAGGAGGTCTATTGCTAAAATTACTGCCCTCGATCTGACCTTCACGGTGATACCTCACATGCATGGTGCAATTGCTGTTTACATTTGACGCCAGACCGCCGCTTGCGTTCGCCTTTGCGCGAGAGCAGGGGGGGGACAGGGGTGCTTTTTTATTATTATTATTTGTTCCTTTCATTTTTATGTTTTTTAATCATTTTTATTGTTATCTCAAGGAATGTAAATATCCCCTATGATAGCAATAGGTAGTGACAGGTACTCTTTTTTTTTAAAAATTGGGGTCGTTTAGACCCTAGATCTCTCCTCTGCCCTCAAAGCATCTGACCACACCAAGATCGGTGTGAAAAAAAATGCTTTCCCAATTTCCCAATGGCGCTGTTTACATCCAGCGAAATCTAAGTCATGAAATGCTCGTAGCTTCCGGTTTCTTAGGCCATAGAGATGTTTGGAGCCATTCTGGTCTCTGATCAGCTCTATGGTCAGCTGGCTGAATCACCGGCTGCATTTTCAGGTTCCCTGGAGTTCTCTGGAGAGCCAGAGAAAAACATGGAAGACGTGGGGGGGGGGCATTCCCTCCCACTGCTTGTACAAGCAGTCTAGAGGCTAATTAGCCGCTAGGATTGCTTTTACATGAAAGCCGACCGCTGGCTGAAAAGAATGATACCAAGATGATTCCTAAACCTGCAGGCATGATTCTGGTATAACCACTCAAAGTCCAGCAACATACCAGTACGTTGCTGGTCCTTGTTGGGCATATATTGTAAACTTTTTTTATGCAGCCTGTGGGCTGAACGAAAAAAAGATATTGATCGGTGGGTATGCCCACCATTAGAATACCTCCCTTCATCCACCCACTTCTAATGATGGGCATACATGCACCGTATATATATGCCGAAGCATGGGGGCATCCTCCCGCAAAAGGCAGGAGCAAATCGCTCCTTCACCCACTGCTGCCCCCAAGCTTCGGCATATATGCTGAAGTATGTAACTGTGGTGGTGAAATCACCTCCGACAGCGCTGGAGTCACGGCTTTATGTATCGTGGGAGCAAACGCTGTTGCTATCAAGATAAATAAATCCGTGCTGCAACTGAATGGCGTACCTGTTAAGCAAATGATGGTTAACAAAAAACAAAGTAACATTACAGTATAACAGTAAGACTTACCATACCTGCAAAGCAAATACAAAAAAAACATAGTAAAAAATAAAACATTTAACGCAACCTGTGCCTACCTAAAATATATATATACTGAAGCATGGGGGCATCCTCCCGCAAAAGGCAGGAGCAAATCGCTCCTCCACCCACTGCTGCCCCCACGCTTCGGCATATATGCTGAAGTATGTAACTGTGGTGGTGAAATCACCTCCGACAGCGCTGGAGTCACGGCTTTATGTATCGTGGGAGCAAACGCTGTTGCTGTCAAGATAAATAAATCCACACTGCAGCTGAATGGCTTACCTGAAAACCAAAAAATGGTTAAAACACAGTAAACTATAAAAAAATTACATACCTGAAAAGCAAACATGATAAAACAACAACAATAAAACATTGCAGAATAGAGTACAGTAAAAAAGAGCAGAACAATAGAGAGAAAGAGCGAGAAAGAGAACAATAAAACGACAACTATTTTTGTTTTTTTTATTTTATATTTTTTTGTGTATTTTTTTTTACATTTTTTTTTATAACTGTAACTTTTAAAACGGATCCAGGTTTGGGTCTCTCAAAATGCGATGGCATCTTGGGAGACCCTGTGAAAGTGTGTCCTAGTCTGTGCAATGCTGTACCCTACGCTAAAACTCAACTAGTGTATGGTAGCGCTCAAAACATTCACCAATGCATAGACCAGGATTGTCAGGACAGGAGGGACAATAATACCGGGTGTCACGCCTAAATCCGCGCTTTCTGCAGACACAACATTTTTTGGGGGGGGCTCGTTGGGTAGGGGTACTCGGGAGGACATATTGAAAATGCCTCTCATGCAGCCGGCTTACTGCATTTGGTTGGGGATGGTGAGGTGGAGCACCGTCTGGATACAGAAGGGCTCTGACGATCTCTTCCTGGAATTTAAGGAAGGATCCAGTCCGTCCTGAAGCTCTGTATAGCACATGAGCATTCAGCAAAGCCAATTGAAATAAATAAACAGACACTTTTTTGTACCAGCGTCTGGCCTTACGGGCAACTAGGTATGGCGCCAACAACTGGTCGTTGAGGTCCACCCCTCCCATATTAGGGTTATATTCGTGGACACAGAGGGGTTTCTCCACAACACCAGTCGCCGTAGTAATTTGGGCCATCGTGTCTGCATGAAGGGAGGTAAGAACGAAAACATTCTTCTTATCCCTCCACTTCATAGCGAGCAAGTTATTACACTGCAAGCAGGCTCTCTCCCCCAGCCTAAGACGGGAATCTACAAGCGCTGGGGAAAGCCCCGGCGATTAGGTCGCACGGTGCCACATGCTTCAATCTGATGATCAAACAAGTGACTAAAAAGTGGCACGCTCGTGTAATAATTGTCCACGTACAAGTGGTACCCCTTTCCGAATAAGGGTGACACCAAGTCCCACACTATCTTGCCAGCGCTTCCTATGTAGTCAGGGCAGTTTGTCGGCTCTACTTGGCTATCTTTTCCCTCGTAAACCATAAAACTACATGTACAGCCTGTGGCCCTGTCACAGAGCTTATACATCTTGACCCCGTATCTGGCACGCTTGCTGGGAAGGTACTGTTTGAATGACAAGCGGCCAGAAAATTTAATCAGGGACTCATCAACGCAGACAACTTGATGGGGAGTAAACAAGTCTGCAAAACGTTGGTTGAAGTGGTTTACGAGGGGCCGAATTTTGTAGAGCCGATCGTATCCAGGGTCTCCACGAGGACAACAGAGTTCATTGTTGTTGAAGTGCATGAACCGCAAAATCTGCTCGTATCGTGTCCTGGTCATGGAAGCAGAGAACAAGGGGGAATGGTAAATTGGGTCAGTGGACCAATATGACCGCAACTCACTCTTTTTATTCAACCCCATGAGGAGGGAAAGGCCCAGAAAGATCTTAAATTCGGAAACCGTAATTGGTTTCCAATCTCTGGCAAGGGTGGACTGGGGATTAGCGGCGATGTGTTGACCAGCGTACAAATTGCTTTGGTCCACAATAGATCTATAGAGATCTTCGGTGAAAAACAGTGAATAAAAATCCAGTGGCATAAAGTCAACTGTTTTCACCTGAATTCTGGGTTGGCCAGTAAATGGGGGAAGTACGGGTGCTGCAGAAGTGGTGGCTACCCAATTCGGATTGGCGAATGCAGCGGGAAGGGCACTATGGGCACGACGGGCCTGTGTTCGTCTTCTTGGTGGCAGCGGGACACTACTTGTGCTTGCCACCTCGCCAGCTTAAACTGCACTTATGGGACTCGCCACGTCACCACGTGATACTGCAGTGCTGGATGTACGACCGGGGTGTACTAGGCCGCTGGTGCTTGCCAGTTCACCAGAAGGAATAGCGGCACTAGTACTTCTCTGCTCCATACGAGAGCCCTGCGGTTCTTGCACTTCAAGGACAGAAGAAGTTCGGGGTCTGGTACACCTGACCCTAGCAGGGACCACAACTCTGTCGTCAGAGCTATCTGTCATAGAGCCGCTGTCCTCTACAGGATCGTATTCTGAGCCTGAATCTGACAGATGAGTGACTTCCTCTTCACTATCTGTCATGCTCAGAAACCTGTAGGCCTCTTCACTAGTGTACCTTTGATTTGCCATTTTGGGCTCTAAATTTAGGGGTACACTAGTGAGACTCACAGGCAAAAAAGCTCCTGACTGTTAGCGACTGTATCAAAACTCTACCAAAAAACTGTTAGCGATCGCAGGGATCAGGCCTGACTCTGCGAACGCTGCAGTTATGCGTGTTTAGTGTTTTGTAAGTGACAGTTATCGATCGATACTGCACTTGGGTGGGCTGGGCTGGGCCGAGGAGCAAAACGCAGGTGCTAGCAGGTATCTGGGCTGATCCCGCTAACACTGCGTTTCAGGGAACCCTAAACTGCTGGGGAGTATAGATCTGATCGGATCAGATATCGATCCGCTCAGATACTATAGCACTAAGGGAGGTGTATGCTGCGTGCGTGGGTTTTAGTGGTACTGGCGCTAATCTGACGCTGCCTGGGGTGACGCAGACCTTATCTGATCCTAAAAACTTAACTTCTATCACCGCCGGGCAATTAGGGGGTTAAACCTTTATAAGGTAATAAACGGCGGGTGCCCTAAAACTATAATAAACTATAATAAACTGTAATAAACTATAATAAACTACAAAAAACAAACTAGCTAATCAGTGTCACCCGTAACAGTTATACGGTGATCGCTGGTGAAAGGGTTAACTAGGGGGCAATCAGGGGGTTAAAACCTTTAGCAGGTAGTATATGGGGGTCCCTGTCGCTATAAAACACTGACAGCGAACCTATATACTTACCTCCCTAACTAGCGTCACCTGTGTCACTAATACAGCGATCAGAAAAGCGATCGCTTAGCCACACTGGTGACGGGGGGTGATCACGGGGTTAACCTTTATTAGGGGGGGTTAGGGGGGTACCCTGGACCTAAAGGGGGGTACCCTAGACCTAAAGGGGGCTATCCTAACTGCCCTAACACTTGTAACTGACACAAACTGACACCAATGCAAAAAAAAAACTGCTATTGGTGTCAGTGTGACAGGGGGTACAGGGGGGTGATCGGGGGGTGATCGGGGGGTGAAAAGTGTGCCTGCGTACTGGAAGTGTAGTGTTGATGCACTTACTTGGATGTCTTCTCTCCTCGGCGCCGGATCGAAAAGACCGGCTCGAGGAGAGATGACATCACTTCCTCTCCCTCTGTTTACATTACAGAGGGAGAGGAAGCATTTCATTCACTGGGAGCGATCGGGAGGGGGTGGCCATCAATGGATGGCCTCCCCCTGAACTCTCATCGCCCGCGAACAAGAGCCGACCACCTATGGCACCGGGGGGGGGGGGTCCGATCGGACCCCCCGCTTGCGGGAAGGCATCACGTATCAGGTACGTGATTTTGCCTGCCCGTGCCATTCTGTTCACGTATATATGCGTGAGGCGGTCGGCAAGTGGTTAAAGAGAAGTTCCACCCAGGGGGTCCATTAAATAAAAAAAAAATTAAAAGTCAGCAGCTACAAATACTGCAGCTGCTGACTTTTAATTGGACACTTACCTGTCCCTGGGTCCAGCGATGCGGGGGATCGAAGCCCCGCTCGTCCCCCCCATCTGCTCGTCGGCGCCGGCATTTCAACTGTGGGCACCGGGCTGTGGCCGCCGCGCGCCATGATTGGCCCCTCAATCACCTGGGACCTGTAATGGGTCCCAGATGATTGACAGGAGGGAGGGAGCAGAGCTGAGCCCTTCCTGTGCTGAGGGGGAAGTGATGTCACCAGCCCAAGCAAAGGAAGAGGCAGACTACGAGGGACCACCTAGCAACAGGCATTTAGAGGTAAGTAAAAAAAAAAAAATATCCAAATGTTTTTTTGTTTTTTTTTAGAATTTTTCAGGTATTTTTGTTTTTTTGGGTGGAACCCCACTTTAACCACTTCAATACCGGGCACTTCCCCCCCTTCCTGCCCAGGACCATTTTTATCTTTCAGTGCTGTTGCACTTTGAATGACAATTGTGCGGTCATGCAACACTGTACCCAAACTAAATGTTTAATATTTTCTTCCCACAAATAGAAAATCTGCGGTTTTAAATTTTTGCGCTATAAACGACAATTTTGAAAAAAAAAAAACTGATGGCCACTGTTAGGCAGCACTGACGGCACTGATAGGTGGCACTGGATAGGCAGCACTGATGAGGAGCTACTGACAGGCATTACTGAGTGGCACTTTGATGGGGCACTGACAGGCATTACTGATGGAGCACTGATTGGCGCTTTTTTGGGCACTGATTCGCCCTGTTGTGGGTACTGATCTGCACTTTTATGGGCACTGACAGGCTTTATATAGAGGGACAGACTGGCAGGTGATGGGCACTGATTGGCGCCTTTTCATGATCAGCTGTGATTGGTAACAGCTGATCACGTGGTATGATGCCTCTGTCAGAGGCTCCATACCACGATCGGAGTTGCGGTGTTTCAGACTGACACACAGCACCTCCAATCGCCGCGCTGCGCGCCGGTGTCTTGCCGAGAAAGTTCCCTCAGCGGATAAGTTCCCCCCTATACTGCGCAGGCGCAGCGCCTGCGCAGTACATACTACTGTCAGCCGCCGGAGATAGCCGAAGCTCAAATGCTTCAATCAGCTGTACACGGCGCCTGCGCTCTGGGTCCAGATTCCTTCCCCACCATCCAAGTGGACCTAGAGGGGGAATTTAAAAGTGCCGAGCGCAGCGAGGCCGTGCCCGAAGCATGGCGAGGGGCCCTCTTACAGGCGCCGTGTACAGCTGATTTTCAGCTGTTCTGCTTCGGCTATTTCCGCCGGATCCTACTGCGCAGCCGCAGTAGAGGGGGGAACTTATCCGCCGAGCGGAACTTTCTCGGCAGAACACCAGCTCTGTTATCCTGATCACATCATATGACGTTCAATCAGGATAACTAAATCACTTTGCAGCCATCAATTTGCTATACAGCGGGCGGCAAGTGGTTAAATTCCAGTATATATACCATAGTTTGTAGACGCTATAACTTTCACATAAACCAATTCAGATACACTTATTGGGATTTTTATTTTTTCTTACCAAAAACATGTAGCAGAATCAGGGCTGGGGAAAAAAATCGATTTAAATCTTGAATCGAGTTGAGAGGTCAATTCGATTCAAAATTTAAAGCAAATAGTTTTTTTGGCCAACGCGGTGTCCAAAAAAAAAAAAACTTGATTCGAATCGTGAATCAAGCTTTTTTTTTTTGAAAAAAATTGCAGATTTTTTTTTTTTTTTAAGAAAATCGCCCAGCCCTAAGCAGAATACATTTTGGCCCAAATTTATGAAGAAACTTGATTTCTTTTTACTTTTTTTATTGGATATTTTTTATAACTGAAAGTAGACAATATTGGGCTTTTTTCCCCCACATTTTCTGTGTTTTTTGTTTATATAATAAAAAATAAAAAACCCAGTGGTGATCAAATACCACCACAAGAAAGCTCTATTTGTGTAGAAAAAAATGATATAAATGTAATTTGGGTACAGTGTTGCATGACGACGCAATTGGCAGTTAAAGTAGTGCAGGGCTAAATAGAAAAAATGCTCTGATCATGAAGGGGGGCTAAAATCTTCCGGAGGTCAAGTGGTTAAATTCTTTGCTAGCCAGAAGTAGGACGGTAAAGCTTAGCACAGAAGGTATTCCCATCTCATTCCATCACTTATCCCAAAAATAAGAATATTCCTTAATTTCAGGACATGCAAATCATTGCTTTACACCCCATTGGCCTGATGCATATCCAGAACAGCTGCTGAATAGTACAAATATTACAGAATCAGCTGTTTCAGGCTCATCATCAGTGCAATGTATAGAAATCATGGCTTCTATGGAATAGGACTTTGGTCCCAACAAGACAGTATAACCTTACAGTTTATGGTGAGGCGAGACTAAAGGGATCAAAAGGTCCTCCAGAGAATGAAGCCAAACCGGTTTTTCTGGCTGGTGATGTATTAATCAGATCTGTAGGATACTGGAAGTGACATTGCTGTCAGAATCTGGTCTGTAAAAAGAGACATTTGACATGACAAGGCAAAATGTTTTATTTATTTTGTATACAGCAGTGGTGTGTTAGATCTTCTGTCAGATTTTTATTGCTATCTATTGCCTTATTGAAGAGATATCCCCATCCAGACAGAAACTGATGGGACCACTCTCTAATGGGGATACAGACATTTTATAGTAGAGCTACACCACTATTGCGTATGGCCTGGGAATGAAACCTAACCCTATACTACCTAGAGGTTTATTTATTAGTGATTTTACCCAATATTTGCCCAGAATTCCTTGGTAAACATTTATCCTGTGAATGAAGTCACATTTGTAAAAATGGGAAGCTCTGTACAGAGCTATTTCTGTCCATTCATTCTGCACTGCTGAGGCTCCAGAGATGGAGATTGAGGTCTGTGTGCTCAATCTCCTTTCTCTGTCTCACAGGTGGAACATCAGGGGCCTGTTTAGACCCCTGATATTTCACCAAAGCCCCCCCCCAACGGGGCTCCTAAAAAATAAATAAATAAATAACATAAAAATAAAAAACTGACACCCAGCGGCGGAACCACCAGGGTCACAAAAGTCGCACTTGTGACTGGGCCCTGGTGTTCCACCGGGCTTGGAGGGAGGGGCCCTGAAGGTTCCAGTTATACTAATAAGTAATGAAAAAAAAAATCTGTGTTGTTTAGCTTCAGACAAATACCATTTTCAAAAGCTCCCATCTTAGTCCTCAGGCTGATTTTGCACACTCTGCTTTCTTCATTAAAGCATACCTGCCAACAGTCCTGGATTGTGTGGAACTATCCAACATTTTGACCATAGTTCCCGAAGTGTCTGGTACAGAGGCTTTGTCCTACAAAGGTTCTGCCTCATCTATGGTGTGCACACAGTTTAGTCATATGCAAACCACCTGGATTTGCATATGAATGTGCCATCATAGGATTTGCATATAAATGAGCCAGTGGTGGTATTTGCACATAAATAAGCTGCTGTGCCGCATTTGTATGCAGCACTACAGGAGGCACCTCTTCAGTGCTGGTCACATTGCACAGCCAAAGGGAGGACTACCTGCTGCCACTGCATGTGAGGTCTACATTGCATCTGGTGAGTGAGTATATGAGGCGAGGGAGGGAGTCTGTACTGGAGGTGGTCTGTACTGAAAAGGGGCTGGGTTGGGCTTCTGTGCTGATGGCATCTGTATTGAGGGATTGGGCTGGGAGGGAGTCAGTACTAGGGTACCTTTATTGAGGGGTTGGGCTGGAACAAGAGTCTGGTACTGGGGGTTGTTTGTACTGAGGTTTGATGGGAAGGGAGGTCTGTGCTGAGGGGAGTTTAGGGACGTTGGGGGAAATCTGTACTGGGTGGGGAATTGGGGGAGAGCTGTACTATGGGGGATATAATTTGGGGGGGTGGAGGTTTGTACTGGGAGAAGAGGGTAATTTCTTGTTGCCTGTGAGTTACATGCTCCTTACCCCTGCACATTCTGCTTTATGCACTCCTGATGCATGCACTCTGCGCAATAACCTCTCCTGACTCTTGCACTCCTGTCTGCTGTACTCTGTGCATAATGCACTGCTAACCCCTGCACTCTGTGCACAATGGACTTCTCACCTCTACAACCACCCCTGATCCCTGTACTCTGCGTGTTGGGCACTCTGGATCCCTGCACACTCTGTTATGCACTCCCGCCTTTTCATTCTGTGCATTATGCACTTCTGGCCACTGCACTCTCTGCATTATGTTCTCTTGAACCCTGCACTATTGGCATTATACACTCCTGAGCCCTTCACTCTGTACGTTACAAACTTCTGACCCCCGCACTATGTGCATTATGCACTTCCTATCTCTGCACTTTTTGTGTTATGCACTCTTGTCCCTCTATTATGTGTGTTATGCACATCTGTCCCCTGCGCTTTCTTAGAGGAATTAACTAAAACCGGGGCAGCCGAAAACTGGAGCAGCTGCACATGGCAACCAACCAGCTTCTAACTTTCATTAATTGAACAAGGTCAAGAAGCTAATTGGTTGCCATGCACAGCTGTTCCAGATTCTGTTTGCTCCCTCTGTGTTATGCATTCCCTGCACTCTGTAAATTATGCACAACCGAGCCTTTCATTCTGTGCATTACTCACTCCTAACCCCTGGGCTCTGGAAGTTACATACTTCTAAGCCCTGCGCCCTGTGTGTTACGCGCTTCTGCCACTTGCACGTCAGACCCTATGTTGTACAATTCCTACACTTGATCACGGGGCTCTGTATACTGGGCTTTGTATGACATACTTCTGACCACTGCACTCTACGTACATTATACTCCTGACCCATGCACTGTACATGTAATGTTGTACATTATACTCCCGACCCACTGTACTGCATTCATGTTATACACTGTATACATTATGTTGTATATTATATTAAACTGGGTGACAGAGCCCCAACTCATTTTAGTTAGATTTTTACTTTTTTTTTTTAAAAACAAAACAAAGAACTGTCACAGCAATCAAAATTTACTAAAGTAAAAAATTATTGTCATACACCCCAATATACTTTATGTATACTGTACATATTTTACAAACATATTACCTAGTCAGTGTATATTTAAAGCCAAGTGATGATCATTACCACCTGATTATTAACCAAAAAAAAGTGCTAGGACAGAATCATAAGTATAACTAGAGATATAACATGACACGCATGGCTCCACATCCCAAAAACAAAATTATATACCAAAAGGAGAAAACAGAGATAGGGCAATTTAAAGATGCCAAAAAACCCCCCAGGAAACGGACACGTGACCTTTTTGTTAAAATTGTAAATCTTTTAAATGTATCCAACATGATTGAAATGAATCCATAAAACACATCAAATAAAATAAAATATATCCTGTATGCTAATCTCTGCTACCAGAACCACACCTCCCGTCAGCCAATATGTTTATATAGATGTAGTTAAATAACAAATAAATGAAGGAATATGCATGCTTCAAGGAGAATAGATGTTTATATATTGTGCAGTGTCCAGAGGACTTGACGCGTTTCGGAATTAGTGCTTCTTCAGGAGACCTTGAAATATTAGAGGATAGATGAATATTAATATACAATAACAGAGCACAAAAAGATATTCAACTACATCCATATATACTACAGGCATACCCCACTTTTAAGTACACAATGGAGTTTATTTACTAAAGCTGGAAAGTGCAATATCAGGCTCACTTCTGCATAGAAACCAATGAGCTTCAAGGTTTTATTACAAAAGCTTAATTGAACAAGCTGGGGTTAGAAGCTCATTGGTTACTATGCAGAAGTGAGCCTGATTTTGCACTTTCCATCTTTAGTAAATAAACTCCATTGTGTACTTAAAAGTGGGGTATGTCTGTATTGGCTTATGGGAGGTGTGGTTCTGGTGGCAGAGATTAGCATACAAGGGATGGCTTGATATTTGATTTTATGATGTGTTTTATGTATTGATTTTAATCATGTTGGATAAAATAAAAGATTTACAATTTTAACAAAAAGGTCATGTGTACATTTTCTGGGGTAATTTTTGGCACCTTAAAAAAGTCCCCTATCTCTGTCTCTCCTTTTTGTATATAGATACATATGTTAAAGACAATAGGGATATTGTGAGATGCATAAACCAGTCACTAATGTAGAGATTTGAGACTTTTCTGTTGGATAAATCGGCCAATATATTAATATTTTATTAAACAAAAAACAAGAAAATAAATATTCACTCAGTTAAATCACAAGAAAAATGACCTGCTTGTGAACATATAAATAACAGAAGATTATCCTGTTCCTGTTGTAATTACATCTCAGAAACAGTAATTATTCTTCATTTCTTCCATTAGGTTTCTTTAAACACTTTTTCAAGTGTGTACCGTACTTATAGAACAAAATTACAAGATATATTGTTTTTAATTTCGATGTCACAAACATCTCCATCTTCCCTGAAACGTATCATTCGGCAATATACATGAGAGTTTAGGATTGTTCAATATAAGGCTAAAGTCTAGTAAAGGTCCAGGAATTACATTATAGTGTAAAGCCCCGTACACATGAGCCGAATGTCCGGAAACATTGGCCAGTCCAATAAAAAAACCATCCAACATTTGGCCCGTGTGTATGGCAGCTGGCCCGGCTCTCAGCCAATGGAAAAAAAAAACAAAACGAGTGCTGTGTACCAGGCTTTACACTGTGATGAGGTGTAGGCCTTTATAATACTGGTCATTGTTCTCCTGGCTCATCTTCTGGCTTAAGCTCACAATACACGTTACTGTGCATTCCTTAAACAATCAACCTGAGATTTACCAAAACTATGTAAACTGAAAACTCAACCAAACTATCCAGTCTATATCCAAGCAGGCAGCCATTTGCTCTACAGAGTTACAGAAGGTGACATTTGAGGAGGTTTAGGAAATTCTTCTGTTTTCTCTTCTTAACTTGTGTAGAAGGAAGAATCTTCCATCACTTTTCTGCCTCGTTTCATCAAGAGTACTGGATACCTCCTCTTCATCTGAAAGTGGGCCCAGTGGTTGTAAACCTTGGCACCCCAGATGTTTTGGAACTACATTTCCCATGATGCTCAACTACAGTGGATAGTGCATAAGCCTCATGGGAAATTTAGTTCCAAAACATCTGGGGTGCCAAGGTTCGCCATCAGTGCTACCTCTCTGAAAGTCATGGTTAGTGTCTGCTGGACGTCGATCTCCTTTATTTAACTTCTCCGTCTTCTTTTCAGAGAACGTCTTCTTCTATGAGGAATGAAGGAAATTTTGTGTCAGCAATTTTTATATTTTCACTGGGCTGTTTATTTAGCTATAGCTTTGTCCTTACTTGAAGCTTTACTAAACCCAGTAATAGGAAAATTGTTCCTCTGCCCCCCCCCCCCCCCCCATCCACAGTGCTCACAGCTTATAAATCTTCTTTTTACATTAGGATACTGCCACTATATACTTTTTTTGGCTGTTATGTATACCACGGTCACATGATAAACTGCACAGTTTGTCCAGTGCTGAGTTTTCAGGTAGGAGGAGATTTCCACTACAGCCTGTACGCACGCCCACATGTGTGATGTCAATATAATGGGACCTCACAGTTCAACTGAAACAGGAAATGTTCTCTCCAGCAATAGAGACTAAACTGAGCATGTGCAGGTCGGCTACCCTCACTGTATTATGTGGCCTCTCCAAGATAGACAGTGCAGGAGGGAAGGATCTGTCCATACAGGATCAACACAATGCAGAGGATTAACCCCTTAAGTTACAAGGTGAGTACAACAAGCATGCTTTACTGCATATACAGACTGATTTTACTGTTGTGAGTTTAGTAACACTTTAAGGTGTCAAAGTTTGTTGACGAAAACGGAATTTGATTTTCGTCAGTTTTCATCAATGGATGAGAATGTAGTGTACTTTAAGTTTCGGTCAATGTAAATATGCCGCTGCCAAATTTTTGTGAAAATTTTTTTTGTCTATGAAAGTAACCCAGGGGAGCAGATCTGTCTAGAACCCCTGTACATTGTTTACCGGAGGGAGGATGATGGTGAAGCATCAAGAAATTGAATGTGAGGGTGAAAATAACCTCTAAAGTCTCTCACAGCCAAGACTTTGCGAAGAGAAGACCATAAAAAGTTTTATAGTGTCAAGATTTAAACTTTAAAGCATATGATTTTTAATTGGGGTGAAAGGTTATTGGCAGCTACAGCTGTTTGCATCTCAATTGAAATATGCACGGTCAGGTTTTTATTGATGTCTGTGTCCCCTTTAGACTCTAATTGTCACCAGTGTCCCAGGGAATAAAATGAGGGTAAATCCAAATTGTTGAGTTACCCCCAGGATGGGAGGGGGAACTCTTCCAAGAGAACACTTGTTC
Organism: Lithobates clamitans; assembly: GCA_037952925.1. NCBI lineage: Eukaryota > Metazoa > Chordata > Amphibia > Anura > Ranidae > Lithobates > Lithobates clamitans. The sequence continues at coordinate 165,343 of JBBGZY010000728.1, forward strand.
CTGTGACAAGGGTCTAGGAAGGGATTTTCTTCACATTGGAAAGAACTTCTCACATTCTGTTGCGTTTATAGAAAGTGAAGGAAAATCTTCCCAAAAAAAAAAAAAGATGGCAAAAAAAACCTTTCCCTACAGTATCCAAAATCTAAAGTTTTGACCTTTTCCTTTTATGGGAGGTCCGATCAGTAAAACTTTCTTTTGGCAGAGTTCCAAATCGGATGTTTACGCAAAGACTCCATTACCTCACAGCCCCCCTTATATCACAATCCCGCTCCTACATCCGTGTCCTCAGTCCCCCTCACATCATAGTCCCCCACTTCATAGTTTACCCTTCAGAGTAATGTTCTCAGGCCCCTGTCACATCACCCCCACCCACTGAACTGAATCCCCTTTACATAACACACCCCCTTTATTTACAGCAGAGTCCACACCCCCTTTTCAAATCACCCCCCCACAGTACTGTCCTCTACCTCCTTCACATCACCCCCCCCCCCACAGTACTGCCATCTTCACATCACCTGTCACCCCCCCCCCCCTTACATCACCCCCCTCCCCACAGCACTGTCCCCCTTTACTTTACCTGCCCCCCCAGCACTGTTTAATCCCTTGACATCAGCCCACCCACAGCACTGCCCCCCCCTTGACATCGACCCCCTACACAGCACTTCCCCCCCTTCACATCAACTCCCCGCCCACCCCCACAGCACTGCCCCCTTCCAATCACTTCTCCAACACCACTGCCCTCCCCCACATCACAAATCCCACAGTAGTGTGCTCTACCCTCTTCACATCACCCCCCTACTGCATTGCCCCACCCTTTACATCACCTTCCTACAGCACTGACTCCCCTCACATCACAAATCCCCCCCCCCAGTAGTGTGCTCTGCCCTCTAATCCTGACCCCCCCTTCATCACCCCCCCTACCCTTCAGCACTGCACCCCTCTCACTTCACAACACCCCTTCACAGCCCCCCACAGTAGTATGCTCTGCCCTCTTGACATTCAGCCAGTTTCCCCCCTCCCAGCACTGCCCCCTTGCATATCACATCCCCCTTCTCTCCAGTAGTGTCCTGTGCCCTTCACTTTCCTACCTTAGACAGAACGGAGAGCAGGAGGCAGGATACTAATAGGCTGAGTGCGGGAGACACAGCTCTGCATTGGATGGAGGGCAGGAGCTGCACGAGTTAACTTTCCAGATTAACCAGCAGGTGATTGGTGGCTAGGACGCAGGGCGGTCCTAGCCACCAATCACTTGCTTGTTAATGTAAAAATGTTGACCTCTGCCCTCTATCAGATGCAGAGCTGTGTCTCCCGCACTCAGCCTATTAGTATCCTGCCTCCCAACATGCAGAGTATGACAGCGAAGAATAGAATCGCCACCTAAATGGTGGGTCCGGATGGGACAGTAGCTCGGTCTGGATTTGGGTTAATAGTCCGCCATTTAATGATTCCTGCTTTAAAAAAATACTTGTTTTTCTTTATTACAGTCAAACAATAACGTGTTTTTCTTATAATCATTTATTTTTTTAAATGTTTTAAATTTTTACACTGACCCTTTTAATTTTTCTTTGATCACTTTTATTGTTAGCGCAAGAAATTTACAGTAAACATCCCTGACAGGTCCTCTTTATGGAGAGATCTGGGGTCTATAAAACCCCACATCTCTCCTTTACAATGGAAAGCATTAGATGAAAAAAACATTGATCTAAACCTTTTTTTTTTAAAATGGCATTGTTTACATTGGACTGGAACTGGAAGTGAAGTCATGACGTTGCTCCGGTCCTCCTAGACTATAGAGTTTTGCTGAGGCCATCTTTCCTTTGCTAATCTCTGTGGTCAGCCGCTGCAACCGCTGGATCAGTTCCTGGGCTCCCCAATCATCCAGCTAAGCCTAATGCCGTGTACACACGAGCAGACTTATCATCCGGACTGGTCCGACGGACAATTCGACTGTGTGTGGGCTTCATGGGACCTGCAGCGGACTTTTTCGGTCGAAAATCTGATGGACTTTAGATTTGGAACATGTTTCAAATCTTTACGTCGGAACTCCGCCGGACCCAGTTGCTATCGAAAAATCCGCTCGTCTGTGTGCTAGTCCAACGGACGAAAACCGACGCTAGCGCAGCTATTGGCTACTGGCTATCAACTTCCTTATTTTAGTTCGGTGTACGTCATCACGTACGAATCCGTTGGACTTTGTGTGATCGTGTGTAGGCAAGTCCGTTTGTTTGGAAAGTCCGTTGGAAATCCGCCGAAAGCCCGTCGGACCAGTCCGGTCGAAAAGTCTGCTCGTGTGTATGCGGCATAAGAACCACCAGAAAGTGGCGCGGGGGGGCGACTTTTAAAAGTGATCCAGTAGCTAATCAGCCACACGGATCACTTTTAGCAGTTGGGGAATGGCTGGCTGAATAAAAAAATACCGGGATTATGGCATATTGCTGCAGCAATGACCCCAGTATTCCAATTCAAACCGAGGACACCTTTTTACTATGGCCCGGTTTGGAATTTTTAACGCTCAGAGAAAAAGGATCAGTGCTCAAACAAGCCATAATTGAGCTTTATCCTATTCTGTTCACCAAGTTACTTACTATTCTCTGATGTTTCGGGATTTTCTTTTTGAGTTTCCCCCTTTTCCTCTTGTATTCCTTGTGATTGTGAATTTATATTTTTTAGAAGGAGTTTTTCAGAAGATTCAGGACTTTCGCTTCCATTTTTCGGTGTGGATTGGTTTTGGTTTTCTTCTTTCCCTAAAATATCAAGTGTTGTCAGTATATTAAACAGTATGCCAAATACAGTGCCTTGAAAAAGTATTCACACCCCTTAAAATTTTCCCCATTTTGTCATATTACAACCAGAAACGTAAATGTATTTTATTGGGATTTTATGTGATAGACCAACACAAAGTGGCACATAATTGTGAAGTGGAAGGAAAATGATAAATGGTTTTCAAAATTAGGAGTCAATACTTTGTAGAACCACCTTTCGCTGCAATTACAGCTGCAATTCTTTTTGGGAATATCTCTACCAGATTTGCACATCTAGAGAGTGACATTTTTGCCCATTCTTCTTCTCAAAATAGCTCAAGCTCTGTCAGATTGGATGGAGAGCGTCTGTGAACAGCAATTTTCAAGTCTTGCCACAGATTCTCAATTGGATTTAGGTCTGGACTGTGACTGGGCCATTCTAACACATGAATATGCTTTGATCTAAACCATTCCATTGTACCTCTGGCTGTATGTTTAGTGTTGTTGTCCTGCTGGAAGGTGAACCTCCGCCTCAACAGGTTTTCTTCTAAGATTGCTCTGTATTTGGCTCCATCCATCTTCCCATCAACTCTGACCAGCTTCCCTGTCCCTGCTGAAGAAAAGCATCCCCACCACCATGTTTCACAGTGGGGATGGTGTGTTCAGGGTGATGTGCAGTGTTAGTTTTCTGCCACACATAGCTGTTTGGTTTTAGGCCAAAAAGTTAAATTTTGGTCTCATCTGACCAGAACACCTTCTTCCACATGTTTGCTGTGTCCCTCACATGGCTTCTCACAAACTGAAAACGGGTCTTCTTATGGCTTTCTTTCAATAATGGCTTTCTTCTTCCCATTCCTCCATAAAGGCCAGATTTGTGAAGCGCACGACTAATAGTTGTTCTGTGGACAGATTCTCCCATCTGAGCCGTGGATCTCTGCAACTCCTCCAGAGTTACCATGGGCCTCTTGGCTGCTTCTCTGATTAATGCTCTCCTTGTGTCAAGACTTGTCAGTATCGGAACGTTCCCGTGCGCCAGAATAGCCCTCCGGCGCATGCGGGTGCGCGATACAGCGGGACGGAGCACACGGGTACATGATACTGCGTAACGGCACGGGAGCGTGCGCACTGAAGCGCGCATTAACATTACATCCCCTTGCTGGCCTATAAAAGGCTGACCAGCCCCTTGTCTAATTGCTGGTTTGTCTCTTCCTGTGTTCCTGTCTCAAGTTCGGTTTACCTGCTGTGACCCGGGTTGACCCTGACCTGCTCTGACTCTCTCCAGTACTTTGACCCTGGCTTGTTTAAAGGACTTCTCTGCTACCTGCCTTCTGTGTTTGACCCCTGGCTTGTCTAAGGATTCCTCTGCCATCTGCCTTTCTGTTTATGACCCTGGCTTGCCTAAGGACTTCTCTACTTACCAGCTCTCTGTGCACGACCCCCGCTTGCCTTAAGGATTCCTCTGCTGACCTGCCTTCTGTGTTTGACCCCCAGCTTGTTTAAAGGACTATTCTACCGGCCTGCTTTCTGTGTATGACCCCGGCTTGCATTAAGGACTCGCTTCTACTAAGTACTCTGTGCCTAACCCCCAGTATCCTTCTGCGCTCAGTCCCAACTACTATTGGGTCTGTTGGGTTAGAGTCCCGGCCGGATCTCCTACTCCAGTGCAGGTGTCAGGTCCACCTCTGCACAGCATCTGTACTCTGCGAGAGTCCTCCATTCAAAACCCATCTACCTGCTGGTAACCCGTGCCTCTCTGTGCCCTATACCCTCTGTACCACCTTCAGGAGTAAAAGGGGGTGCACGTAGTGTTGTGCAAATGCAATAGTGATTCTGGGTATTAATATACTAATGTAAATGCATAGTATATATTAAAGTGCCAATAGCCCTATGTTCATTGTACATAAACATAGAATGGCTATGTTGCAACTGTGCAAAAACGCATGATGCTGCTATATAAAATCGCTGAGTATATGCTAATCAGATAAGTTGCAGCTAGATCCAAAGTGTGTAAATGCACTTAAATGGTATAAAGTAAATGATAATCAGCGCAGTTTGATGATATATATGGAATATTATTATAATCGCAATTAGTGATTTTGTACACCATTTCTCTCTAAATATTCCATATATATCATCAAACTGCGTTATCATTTTGCACAGTTGCAACATAGTCATTCTACGTTTATGTACAATGAACATAGGGCTACTGGCACTTTAAAATATACTATGCGTCTACATTAGTATATTAATATACTGGTGCAAGCCGTATAAGAGATGTCTATATAAGCAACATTGTAGCTGAATGGTCACGAGTTAGCAATAAAATTGTATATTGCTTAAAAAACAAACAGAAAAAAACGATAACCTTGAGAAGTTAGTATTAGTGGATATGCGCCTCATATAAAGCCCCACGTTTGTCCCTCCTCATTTGTATTTAGGTTGAAAATTAGTCATAGAGTTATAAGTATAAAATATATTTGCTGTTTTTGTCATTTAGACATTATTTAAAAGGTAACCTAATGACATACAGTAAATAGAATTGCTATTTGCTTAAAATGATTAGCAACGTCCCAGGCCCCTTTAAGCCTAATGGTGACCTCCAGAGTCAAGGACAGCTGACATCCTTCTGTGTAGAGTGGGTGACAAGGCATGGTGGGTGTAATGCAAGATGAAACGGTGGGCGCCAGACACTTTTAGAATGCAAAGAGATTTATTGTCGCTTGAACAAAACTGTGGGAGGGAGGGTTAGGGCCAGGTTACCCTTAGGTAGATGCAATGATAATTGGCAGACTACTTCTATAGGTAGACAGCTATACAGGTGAAGGCTTCCAGCCGGACACCACTTCTGTATAGGTAGGACGCTGTCTCCTATGGCAACAATCTTGTAGCTGTTACTAACGGTGATCGTATTCAACTATTTGTAACATGAACAGTCCTCTTTACCCCACACTCACTCACTGTGGGTCTTCACTCAACGAGCTCCCAGTCTCTCTCTCACTAGACTTCAGATCCACCAGCCACTGGATCCCCTGAGCTCTTCCAATTTAGCACTCAGTATCTTCCTTGCTGGGTCCCTGACTTGGCGCTGAAGTTTTCCCACTTCTTCACCATCCCTGGCTGGCGAGAAGTCTGCTTTAGTACTGGCCTCAGCTCACTCACTGTGGTCTCTGGTAGCGAGGTGGATGGTCCCTCATTGGCGACAGCTTCCCCTCTATCCCGGCCGGCAGAACCCTTAGTTCTGGTTGGACTACAAGCCCGCAGTCCCAACCCTGCGCTGCTCTCCTGCTTCTGGATAGACCCTCAGACAGCCTAGCAGCCAGATGTCCCCAGGATAGGCCTAAGGCTTACGGCCTAGCAGCCCGTGGGGCGACATAACACATGTCCACCCAAACAGCCGTCCAGGTGGCACGGAACCCCGATCACCTGACTCTACCCAAATAAATAGGCTCTCCCAGCAGGCCAAGGGACCCAAGAAAATCCCTGCCCATTGGCTGAGACACCACCATTCAGTCATAATCTGTCCTTGCCATGCCCTTGTCTTATCCACTGCTATTCGGTTGGCCCTATCCTTTTCTGTCCACGCCTGTTTGGGATACTTTTTGCTGCAGATATCCAGCCACCTAGTGACAGAAGAGAGAAGTGCAGCAATTCCAGAATTAGGGGGAAATCAATTGATCTCCTAACAATTGGCCACTGGCCACAATTGGTAACTATCACCTGGCAATTAAATTTAATAGCAACCCTGCCTAAAAATCAGGGTGCTACAGTTCTATGCTTGCTTAATCACTGACCTGGAACAAGCATGCAGTATGAAAATGCATAACCTGTCAGTTCAGATTTCTTTTAAAGAGACATTGGGGTTGATTTACTAAAACTGGAGAGTGCAAAGTCTGGCGCAGCTGGTCATAGTAGCCAATCAGCTTCTAACTTCAGCTTGTTCAATTGAGCTTTGACAACAAAACCTGGAAGCTGATTGGTTTCTATGCAGAGCTGCACCAGATTTTCCACCCGACAGTCGTAGTACATCAACCCCATTTTCACCTTGCCTATGCAGTGTGTTTGGAAAGAACACGCCCACCCCCCCTCCTCTGATCCCCCTCCTAGATTCACTTCCTCACTGCTCCATCCCTTAACATAGTGGTAGGGTCTAGCAGCCAATCGTTAGACCAATGCACTGTCACATGACTGATGGGAGTGGCATCACCGCCCCCCCAGTTTACAAACACCAGTGATGCCAATGCCAGCTGTGGAGGAAAAAGGAGCGGCGATGGATTGCTGGTAAGAGGAGTATATGCTTTGCATTGCAAGGTGACAATATCTCTTGGTATTCAAAAAGCAGAGGAGGCAACTCTGAACACCCAAAGTTCATTAAAATCAGAAGTCATCCAACAAAAAAAACAAAAAACAGGCATTTAAAAAAAAAAAAAAAAAGGAATGTCATGAAAACCGTTGAATCTTTATCATCTCTTAATATGTTAAAGAGGAGATTGAATAACCTACAAGAAATACGGGCAACCATTCTAAACTGGAATTTACACTGATATATTATTTCAGACTGATGATATATATATATATATATATATATATATATATATATATATATATATATATATATATATATATATATATATATATATATATATATATATATATATATATTTTTTATTTAAAGAGCTCAATGTGTGTATGTTACCTTTTCTACAGATTTTTTTTCTTTTCCACAAAATGACAGCTGTAATTATCACAATTATCACCACAAATGCTATGACAATAGCGTTACGAACCACATGAGATGAGGACCCTGGAGAAATAGAAGACAATAATTATTAAAGATGGGGAGGGTGTTAGTAGAACACACATGGGGGAGAGACATAATCAAATACGTGAAGATCTGATGATTATTCACACCTTGATAGGTGATTTGGAAGTCCTCCTGTAGAGGTCCTTGTAGGGATACATGTTGGATTCTGCAGGAGAGCATTTTATTCTGGTCATCATCGTTCGGTGTGATTGTCGCTGTGCTGTTCACTTGGTACGTTCCATTGTCATATTGGAGTGGCTCTCCCATGGACTGATTCTTCAGGACTTCTCCATCTTTATACCACGTCACATTAATATTATTAGGGAAGAATCCATTGGCCATACAGGTCAGGGTATTCTCTGTATTTCTCTGGACACTCTTGCTGAGTATGGAGAGTAGAGGTCGGGCTGTAGAGGACATAGGAAGGGTTAATGAAGCTGTACATTAGATACTTAAGAATGTTTTGATCCACACAGGTGATCAGTTTAAAGTTAGAAAAAGGGAAAATATCCAGTGAGCGGCGGTTGTGTGGAGGAAAATGCCTTGTTGATGTCAGAGGTGAATGGGCAGACTGGTTTTAGATTATAGAAAGGCAAGAGTAACTCAAATAACCACTCGTTACACCCAAGGTATGCAGGATACCATCTATGAACACACAACACAATCGAACCTTGAAGCAGATGAGCTACAGCAGCAGAAGACCACACCGGGTGCCACTCCTGTCAGTTAAGATCAGGAAACGGAGGCTACAATTTGCACAGGCTCACCAAAATTGCACAATAGAAGATTGGAAAACGTTGCCTAGTTTGAGGAGCCTCGATTTCAGCTGCGACATTCAGATGGTCGGGTCAGAATTTGATGTAAACAACATGAAAATATGGATCCATCCTGCCTTGTATCAATGGTTCAGGCTGGTGGTGGTGTAATGGTGTGGGGGGGATATTTTCTTGGCACACTTTGGGCCTCTTGGTTTCAATTGAGAATTGTTTAAATGCCACGGCCTACCCAAGTTTCGTTGCTGACCATGTCCATCCCTTTATCACTACAGTATCCCCATCTTCTGATGGCCCCTTCAAGCAGGATAATACACCATGGGGGGGGGGGCGGGGGGGTGTCTATTAGCGGTGCCTTTAAAAAAAAAAAAAAAAAAAAGACCACACTCTCAATCAAAAGACAGCATCACAGTGGTGTCCTCTGCCCCCTTCAAATCACCACCCCCCCACTGTAGTGTCCTCTGCCCCCCCCATAGTAGTGTTCTGTACCCCCCAATGCTGTGACCTCTGCCCTTCACATTACACCCCCTGCTGTGGTGTCCTCTGCCCCCTCCGCCCACAGTAGTGTTCTGTACCCCCCAATGCTATGTCCCCTGCCTCCTTCACATCACCCCCCCCTACTGAAGTGTCCTCTGCCCATTCACATCATTCCTCTGTAGTATCCTCTGTCCCCCATAGTAGTGTCCTGTACCCCCCCCCCCAATGCTGTGTCCTCTGCCCATTCACATCACACCCCCCCACCAACTGTAGTGTCCTCTGCCCTCTTCCTCCCCCCAGTAGTGTCCTGTACCCCCTCAAAACTGTCATCTGATCCCCTTCACATCATGCCCCCCATAGTGTCCTCTGTTCCCCCTCCAAAAGTATACCCCCGCCCCCCCCCCCCCCCTATACACACAACGCTTCATAGGTAAAACGTACCTGCCAGCGTGTGTTCATCTGGGTGGAAATCAGGAGATAGCATAGTACTGGGTGGAAGGCAGGAGCTGCTGGTGTTCATAATAGCAAGCTGGTGATTGGTTGCTAGGAACTAATCACCGAGCAGCTCCCGCCCCTTGCCCTCCATCCAGCTCCTGCCTCCCACTCTGCAGCTAACAGGAGAGCGGCGGAGGCTGGGGGAGGCAGAGCTCATGGTCCACCTGTCGCCCCCGTGCTCTAGAGATGGACAAGGCGAAGAGGAGAGGCAGTGATATGATGATCTTCACCTAGTTAGAGAAAGAGATTGAGGACACAGAGTCCTCAATCTCCTCCTCTGCAGCCCAGCACTCACTAACACTGAATACAGAAGTGCTGAACACGGGGAGCTTCTGTGTTCGTTCAAAAATATGTGACTCAGTTAAGAACACCAGGATTCTCAGTACCGAGTGCTCCATAATTCATTTAAGGGTCCAGTAAACAAAAGAGACATGTTTATTGACCTCCCTGTTTTCCATCCTGTCTGATCTTCCGCACTATATGGTCGCATCCCACTGACATACGAGCGGGGGGTGGGGTGGGGGCTAAAATGTAAATGCGCATACTCACGAATACGCATAAATATGTGCAACACAAACACCTGACATTACGCCCAGAAATGCTGATGCATAATCAATACCGTGTGCAAGAGGCCTAATGAATGGCTGTGATATGGGGGCTAACAGTGTCATAGGAAGACACTCCCTGATATTATAGTGTGAGGAAACAAAATGTTCCTGCATCAGTGGTGTCACTTTGTCAATACTGTCACTGGAATGAAAAAAATGCTGTTTGGTTGGTGTCATTGGAGTACACTGGAAAGTCAGTATTGAGGCTACAGTACATCAGTGCTGTGGATCGTAAAAAAGAGTATTAGATTTAAAGTGGTTGTAATCCTAAAAAAAAAAAAATAATAATATGATTCTAAACCTTTACAGCAGGATACGCAGCATAGTGCTTGTGCTGTGTCATTTGTCCTTCTCTAAGCTGTAAAAAGCCTGGTTGCTCCTGCCAGTTCCTGTGTCCTCCTGTCTATGCTGATCATGGTAATCATGGCTGCTGAGCCCCGATTACAGTGGTCAGTTTACACGCCTTCCGTCATCCCGCTGCTGTCTTCTCTCCCCCTCCCTCCCTGCTTGTCAGCTCGGGAGTCTGCGTTGGCCATCTCCTCCCCGCCCCTCCGGCCACTGTTTAAATTTACTAGTGAAAAATCATGAAATTCCCTTCCTTACATGGAGATCTAATGTGCAGTAGCTGTGTTTTTATAAAAATGACTCCGCAAAATACCTTATTTACAGTGCCGCAGGGCACTCACATGACCTCCCGCCGCCCTCCTCCTCCTCCTCTCTCCTGGCTGACGTCAGCGGGGATACGCGGCCCCTCCCACTGTAGTGCTTGGTTTAAGAAGGGACAGCGCCAGCAGGTGACGTGAGCACCCCATGGTGCTGTAAATAAGGTATTTCATGGAGTCATTTTTAGAAAAAACACAGCTACTGCACATTAGATCTACATGTAAGGAAGGGAATTACATGATTTTTCATAGGTGACGCAACAACCACTTTAAGGTTTTTCAGCCTACTCCATTGTATGCATTAAGGTGAAAAAACCTTTTGTGCTGCAGCTCCCTCCCAGACCCCCCTTTTCCTTACCTAAGCCCAAATGCAGTGGCTCCAGCTGCTGTCCGTCTCCTCATTGGACAGATTCATAGCAGCAAGAGCCATTGGCTCCCGCTGCTGTCAATCAAAAGCTGAGACACAGGGGTGGGGAGCGGGGCTGAGTCCCGCTGTCTGTGTCTATGGATGCAGCAGCAGGACTCGGGAGCGAGCCCGCACGGGTGCCCCCATGAAAAGCGGCTTTCCATGGAGGCCCCCGATGAAGAGGAGGGGCCTGGAGGACCCCAGAACAAGAGGATCGGTGCTGCTCTGTGCATAACCATTGCATAGAGCAGGTAAGTATAGGCATTTTTTTTTTAAAATCAAACGTTTACAACCACTTTAAATCAACAGGACGTGCTAAGAAGAATTGGGAGTAGGAGGACTGATGGGACCGCATGGAGTTGCTATTTAGATTGGAGCTATGATGCGAGGGAGCGGGCAGCAGCGGCTGACCCACAGATAGCAGGCGGTTGGGAGAGGAAATGCAGCCACCCACATGCCTGTTTGAAGAGGAATTTCACTCTGAATTCCCTTCTCATCACACCCACTGACACACACCTTAAAGTTCGAATCGCAGTAAAGTATATGGGGCTGTCAGGCGGCCTTTACCTGGTTTTACCGCACGTACAAGGGACCTTTCTCTTGACGGGGAAATGACCTTTGCTTATACTAAAGTATAGCTAATTTCTAGCTAATCTCGTTTTTATTTTATCCATTTTATTTTAAGTATAGGAAAAAGTTTTCCTTGTTGTGTGTGTATATACAAGCTTAGTGAACAGATATTTCAACAACAATTGGAACAGGGCGCCAAGCTGCAGTACGTGCGGATTGTTACGGAAACCCCATGCCAACGCTCAAGTGACCTTCATTTTGTCATCATTTATTGTGCATATAACCATATACTCCTATATAACCAAGGACTCATTCAATGTCTATAAAAACTTTTACACCTCTTCAAAATACATTGGAATAGCATTTATGCACATTTTGGTGTGTGTGTCTATTCTCTTGCAATTGCAATAATGATATCATAATTTGGGTCCAGTTATAATGAAGTATTCCCTTATTCCATTATTCTATAACCATATAAACAAACATCTTTAACCACTTTAATACCGGGCACTTTCACCCCCTTCCTGCCCAGGCCAATTTTCAGCTGTCGCACTTTGAATGACAATTGCGCGGTCATGCTACACTGTACTCGTATGAGATTTTTATCATTTTTTGAGATAAAGCTTTCTTTTGGTGGTATTTAATCACCGCTGGGTTTTTTATTTTTTGCTAAATGAAAAAAAAATAAAAATAAAAAATTTATAAAAAAACAAAAACAAAAAAAAAAAAACAAAAAAAAAAACTTGTCCTTGTTTCTGTTATACAATTACTGATGCAAATCAGTAATTTTTATTCCTTACTAATGTGCACTATAGGCTGCACTAATGGGCACTGATAGGCAGCACTGGTTGGCACTGATATACTGGCACTGATGAGGCTGCACTAATAAAACGGCACTGAGATGCTGCACTGATGGACACTAATATATTCTGTACTGATGGACACTAATAAATTGCACTGATGGACACAAATAAATTACATTGATGGACACTAATATTATTATTATTATTATACAGGATTTATATAGCGGCAACAGTTTACACAGCACTTTACAATATAAAAGGGAAGGAATATATATAATATATGCTGCACGGATTCACACTAATATATGCTGCACTGATGGACACATATATGCTGCACTGATGGACACTTATATATGCTGTACTGATGATCAGTGTAAATGTCCCCTATAACTGGAAAGCCGGTTATCGTTTCTCCTTTCCTCAGACACCGACAATACTGAGGAAAGGAAATGCTGATAACCACCATTTGTTTACATACTATCAGTTGTGATTGGACACAGCTGATCACGTTAAAGCGCCTACGTCATCGGCTCTGTACCCTGATCGGTGATGCACTGTGTCCAAGGGACCCAGCTCACCACTGATCGCCACGGCGCATTTATGGCAACAAGGGGAGGACATCTAATGTTGTCTACCAGGAGGGACGAAAGGCATGCCCGGCCATCATTAGACTCGTGCACAACGGAAAATTTTGTTAAATTTCATTTAATCTTCATTCGTAAAATACATAATTTAGTTCTGTTATATTCGTTATGTTAGGTTAATTCGTTTTCGTATAATTCGTTATTTCTGTAGAGTGTCGATATTCGTTATACATACAAAACGAAACGATTCGGTATATCGATTTGATCCTATTTTTATGTATGTATATTCGTGATAACGATTCGCAATTTGGAAAGTCGTTTGTTTATTGAATCCATTAACACACACACAATGACAATATCTCTTCTCCTCTGCTCAAATACAATACAACACCCTTCTCACTCAGTTCTCAGGAATGCACTTTGCCAGTAATCCAACCTCCAGCACAAAATCAATCAGCTGATTGGACTGTAAGATTTACTCTGAGTGGACCTTTTGTTTCATTAGGCTCCATTCACACTAGCACGTTTTTTGATGCATTTTGCAGAAATGCATGGGAATTTTTTAACATGGGTTCCTATAGAACATGTTCACATCAATGTCTTTTTGTACCTCTGCGTTTTTGGAAAGGGTCAGGGACTTTTTTTCATGCAAAATGCAGCGTTTTGCATGTAATAGAATTCAATGGACCAGCATCAAAAAAGCAAGTGCAGCTTTTTTGCAGCACTTTTACAGCGTTTTTAAAGCGTTTTGCGTTTTTTTTTTTTTTTAGACTGTATACAGTCTAAAAAAAAAAACTGCAAAACGCGGCAAAAACGCTGTAAAAGTGCTGCAAAAACACTGCTCTAAAATGTGGCAAGCATCACCAAAAAAACTCCAAAAACGCTCAAAAGCAACATGCATAGATGTGAATCGAGCCTTAGACCTTTAACCACTTGACGACCGCCTCACGCCGATGTACGTCGGCAAAGTGGCACGGACAGGCAAAATCACGTACAGGGTACGTGATTTGCCTTCCGCGGGTGGGGGGTCCGATCGGACCCCCCCCCGGTGCCCGAGGCGGTCGTCCTATGTCCAGCGGCGATCGGTGATGAGGGGGAGACCATCCGTTCGTGGCCCCCCCCTCGCGATCGCCGCCGGCCAATGAAAACGCTCCTTTGCTGCTGTATGCTAAACAGCAGCAAAGGAAGTGATGTCATCTCCCCTCGGGTCGGTATTTTCCGTTCCGGCCCGAGGAGAGACGACAAGTATGTGAGTGCACAACACTACACACACACAGTAGAACATGCCAGGCACACAAATCACCCCGATCCCCCCCCCGATCGCCCCCCGATCCCCCCCCAATCACCCCCCCCCCCCCCCCCCTGTCACAAACTGACACCAGCAGTTTTTTTTTTTTTTTTTTTTTTTTTTCCTGATTACTGCTAGCTGTCAGTTTGTGACAGTTACTGTGTTAGCACAGTTACTGTTACCCCCCTTTAGGTCTAGGGTACCCCCCTAACCCCCCCTAATAAAGTTTTAACCCCTTGATCACCCCCTGTCACCAGTGTCGCTAAGCGATCATTTTTCTGATCGCTGTATTAGTGTCGCTGGTGACGCTAGTTAGTGAGGTAAATATTTAGGTTCGCCGTCAGTGTTTTATAGCGTCAGGGACCCCCATATACTACCTAATAAATGTTTTAACCCCTTGATTGCCCCCTAGTTAACCCTTTCACCACTGATCACCGTATAACCGTTACGGGTGACGCTGGTTATTTCGTTGTTTTTTTATAGTGTCAGAGCACCCGCCGTTTATTACCGAATAAAGGTTTAGCCCCCCGATCGCCCGGCGGTGATATGCGTCGCCCCAGGCAGCGTCAGATTAGCGCCAGTACCGCGAACACCCACGCACGCAGCATACGCCTCCCTTAGTGGTATAGTATCTGATCGGATCAATATCTGATCCGATCAGATCTATACTAGCGTCCCCAGCAGTTTAGGGTTCCCAAAAACGCAGTGTTAGCGGGATCAGCCCAGATACCCGCTAGCACCTGCGTTTTGTGCCTCCGCCCAGCCCACCCAAGTGCAGTATCGATCGATCACTGTCACTTACAAGGCACTAAACGCATAACTGCAGCGTTCGCAGAGTCAGGCCTGATCCCTGCGATCGCTAACAGTTTTTTTGGTAGCATTTTGGTGAACTGGCAAGCACCAGCCCCAGGCGTCAGGTTAGCGCCAGTACCGCTAACACCCACGCACGCACCATACGCCTCCCTTAGTGGTATAGTATCTGTACGGATCAATATCTGATCCGATCAGATCTATACTAGCGTCACCAGCAGTTTAGGGTTCCCAAAAACGCAGTGTTAGCGGAATCAGCCCAGATACCTGCTAGCACCTGCGTTTTGCCCCTCCGCCCGACCCAGCCCAGCCCACCCAAGTGCAGTATCGATCGATCACTGTCACTTACAAAACACTAAACGCATAACTGCAGCGTTCACAGAGTCAGGCCTGATCCCTGCGATCGCTAACAGTTTTTTTTGTAGCATTTTGGTGAACTGGCAAGCACCAGCCCCAGGCAGCGTCAGATTAGCGCCAGTACCGCTAACACCCACGCACGCACCATACACCTCCCTTAGTGGTATAGTATCTGATCGCATCAATATCTGATCCGATCAGATCTATACTAGCGTCACCAGCAGTTTAGGGTTCCCAAAAACGCAGTGTTAGCGGGATCAGCCCAGATACCTGCTAGCACCTGCGTTTTGCCCCTCCGCCCGGCCCGGCCCAGCCCACCCAAGTGCAGTATCAATCGATCACTGTCACTTACAAGGCACTAAACGCATAACTGCAGCGTTCGCAGAGTCAGGCCTGATCCCTGCGATCGCTAACAGTTTTTTTGTAGCGTTTTGGTGAACTGGCAAGCACCAGCGGCGTAGTACACCCCGGTCGTAGTCAAACCAGCACTGCAGTAACACTTGGTGACGTGGCGAGTCCCATAAGTGCAGTTCAAGCTGGTGAGGTGGCAAGCACAAGTAGTGTCCCGCTGCCACCAAAAAGACAAACACAGGCCCGTCGTGCCCATAATGCCCTTCCTGCTGCATTCGCCAATCCTAATTGGGAACCCACCGCTTCTGCAGCGCCCGTACTTCCCCCATTCACATCCCCAACCAAATGCAGTCGGCTGCATGAGAGGCATTTTTATGTCCTCCCGAGTACCCCTACCCAGCGAACCCCCCAAAAAAGATGTCGTGTCTGCAGCAAGCGCGGATATAGGCGTGACACCCGCTATTATTGTCCCTCCTGTCCTGACAATCCTGGTCTTTGCATTGGTGAATGTTTTGAACGCTACCATTCACTAGTTGAGTATTAGCGTAGGGTACAGCATTGCACAGACTAGGCACACTTTCACAGGGTCTCCCAAGATGCCATCGCATTTTGAGAGACCCGAACCTGGAACCGGTTACCGTTATAAAAGTTAGTTACAAAAAAAGTGTAAAAAAAAAAAAAAAATATGAAATAAAAAAAATAGTTGTTGTTTTATTGTTCTCTCTCTCTCTATTCTCTCTCTCTATTGTTCTGCTCTTTTTTACTGTATTCTATTCTGCAATGTTTTATTGTTATTGTTATTGTTATTGTTATTGTTATTGTTATTATGTTTTATCATGTTTGTTTTTCAGGTGTGTAATTATTTACACTTTACTGTGCTTTATTGTTAACCATTGTTAACCATTTTTTTGTCTTCAGGTACGCCATTCACGACTTTGAGTGGTTATACCAGAATGATGCCTGCAGGTTTAGGTATCATCTTGGTATCATTCTTTTCAGCCAGCGGTCGGCTTTCATGTAAAAGCAATCCTAGCGGCTAATTAGCCTCTAGACTGCTTTTACAAGCCGTGGGAGGGAATGCCCCCCCCCCCCCACCGTCTTCCGTGTTTTTCTCTGGATCTCCTGTCTCAACAGGGAACCTGAGAATGCAGCCGGTGATTCAGCCAGCTGACCATAGAGCTGATCAGAGACCAGAGTGGCTCCAAACATCTCTATGGCCTAAGAAACCGGAAGCTACGAGTATTTCATGACTTAGATTTCGCCGGATGTAAATAGCGCCATTGGGAAATTGGGGAAGCATTTTATCACACCGATCTTGGTGTGGTCAGATGCTTTGAGGGCAGAGGAGAGATCTAGGGTCTAATAGACCACAATTTTTTCAAAAAAGAGTACCTGTCACTACCTATTGCTATCATAGGGGATATTTACATTCCCCGAGATAACAATAAAAATGATTAAAAAAAAAAAATATGAAAGGAACAGTTTAAAAGTAAGATTAAAAAAGCAAAAAAATAATAAAGAAAAAAAAAAACAAAAAAAAAAACACCCCTGTCGCCCCCTGCTCTCGCGCTAAGGCGAACGCAAGCGGCGGTCTGTCGTCAAACGTAAACAGCAATTGCACCATGCATGTGAGGTATCACCGCGAAGGCCAGATCGAGTGCAGTAATTTTTCCAGTAGACCTCCTCTGTAAATCTAAAGTGGTAACCTGTAAAGGCTTTTGAAGGCTTTTAAACATGTATTTATTTTGTTGCCACTGCACGTTTGTGCGCAATTTTAAAGCATGTCATGTTTGGTATCCATGTACTCGGCCTAAGATCATCTTTTTTATTTCATCAAACATTTGGGCAATATAGCGTGTTTTAGTGCATTAAAATTAAAAAAAGTGTGTTTTTTCCCCAAAAAATGCGTTTGAAAAATCGCTGCGCAATTACTGTGTGAAAAAAAAAAATGAAACACCCACCATTTTAATCTGTAGGGCATTTGCTTTAAAAAAATATATAATGTTTGGGGGTTCAAAGTAATTTTTTTGCAAAAAAAAAAAAACTTTTTCATGTAAACAATAAGTGTCAGAAAGGGCTTTGTCTTCAAGTGGTTAGAAGAGTGGGTGATGTGTGACATAAGCTTCTAAATGTTGTGCATAAAATGCCAGGACAGTTCAAAACCCCCCCAAATGACCCCATTTTGGAAAGTAGACACCCCAAGCTATTTGCTGAGAGGCATGTCGAGTCCATGGAATATTTTATATTGCGACACAAGTTGCGGGAAAGAGACAAATTTTTTTTTTTTTTTTTTTTTTTTTGCACAAAGTTGTCACTAAATGATATATTGCTCAAACATGCCATGGAAATATGTGAAATTACACCCCAAAATACATTCTGCTGCTTCTCCTGAGTACAGGGATACCACATGTGTGAGACTTTTTGGGAGCCTAGCCGCGTACGGGACCCCGAAAACCAAGCACCGCCTTCAGGCTTTCTAAGGGCGTGAATTTTTTGATTTCACTCTTCACTGCCTATCACAGTTTCGGAGGCCATGGAATGCCCAGGTGGCACAAAACCCCCCCAAATGACCCCATTTTGGAAAGTAGACACCCCAAGCTATTTGCTGAGAGGTATAGTGAGTATTTTGCAGACCTCACTTTTTGTCACAAAGTTTTGAAAATTGAAAAAAGAAAAAAAAAAATTTTTTTTCTTGTCTTTCTTCATTTTCAAAAACAAATGAGAGCTGCAAAATACTCACCATGCCTCTCAGCAAATAGCTTGGGGTGTCTACTTTCCAAAATGGGGTCATTTGGGGGGGTTTTGTGCCACCTGGGCATTCCATGGCCTCCGAAACTGTGATAGGCAGTAAAGAGTGAAATCAAAAATTTTCACCCTTAGAAATCCTGAAGGCAGTGATTGGTTTTCGGGGTCCCGTACGCAGCTAGGCTCCCAAAAAGTCCCACACATGTGGTATCCCCATACTCAGGAGAAGCAGCTAAATGTATTTTGGGGTGCAATTCCACATATGCCCATGGCCTGTGTGAGCAATATATCATTTAGTGACAACTTTATGAAAAAAAAAAATAAAAAGTGTCACTTTCCCGCAACTTGTGTCAAAATATAAAATATTCCATGGACTCAATATGCCTCTCAGCAAATAGCTTGGGGTGTCTACTTTCCAAAATGGGGTCATTTTGGGGGGTTTTGTGCCACCTGGGCATTCCATGGCCTCCGAAACTGTGATAGGCAGTGAAGAGTGAAAGCAAAAATTTACACCCTTAGAAATCCTGAAGGCGGTGCTTGGTTTTCGGGGCCCCGTACGCGGCTAGGCTCCCAAAAAGTCCCACACATGTGGTATCCCCGTACTCAGGAGAAGCAGCTAAATGTATTTTGGGGTGCAATTCCACATAGGCCCATGGCCTGTGTGAGCAATATATCATTTAGTGACGACTTTTTGTAAATATTTTTTTTTTTTTTTTTTTTGTCATTTTTCAATCACTTGGGACAAAAAAAATAAATATTCAATGGGTTCAACATGCCTCTCAGCAATTTCCTTGGGGTGTCTACTTTCCAAAATGGGGTCATTTGGGGGGGTTTTGTACTGCCCTGCCATTTTAGCACCTCAAGAAATGACATAGGCAGTCATAAACTAAAAGCTGTGTAAATTCCAGAAAATGTACCCTAGTTTGTAGACGCTATAACTTTTGCGCAAACCAATAAATATACGCTTATTGACATTTTTTTTACCAAAGACATGTGGCCGAATACATTTTGGCCTAAATGTATGACTAAAATTTAGTTTATTGGATTTTTTTTATAACAAAAAGTAGAAAATATCATTTTTTTTCAAAATTTTCGGTCTTTTTCCGTTTATAGCGCAAAAAATAAAAACCGCAGAGGTGATCAAATACCATCAAAAGAAAGCTCTATTTGTGGGAAGAAAAGGACGCAAATTTCGTTTGGGTACAGCATTGCATGACCGCGCAATTAGCAGTTAAAGCGACGCAGTGCCAAATTGGAAAAAGACCTCTGGTCCTTAGGCAGCATAATGGTCCGGGGCTCAAGTGGTTAATGAATCATGTCGAATTCATTCATTAATTTTGCTATATTTTTCTTTCGTATTCCTTGAAATTCGTTATTTTTTTTTCTTCGCACATTTCGACGCATCCGAATGTCCGAAAGATGCAAAATTCAGACGAATTTCGATTTGTTACTAAACATATTGCACATATCTACATTCTGCTGTAGGCCAGGTGGGAACTGGTTAAAGTGTGGATTTTTTTTGCAGCACTGCAGCTTTCTTGTCAGTTTTTACCTTAAAGCAGAGTTACACCCAAAAGCGGAACTTCCGCTCATTTTGTCTCCTGCCCCCCTCTGGTGCCCCATTTGGCACCTTTCCGGGGGTAGGGGATACCAGTCTTTGACAGGTATCCTCTCCCCACTTCCAGGAGCCTCGGCCGTCGATGTCACCGCTCGGCTCCCTCCTCCTTCCCCAGCCACCGGCCAGTAAGAGCGCAGCGGGAGCCTTGTGCATGCGCTGTAGGGACCTGGCGTGAAGCCGTAATGCTTCACTACCGTGTTCCCTTGCTAGCAATGGCGGAAGAAGCACCAGACTGCTGGAAACATCAGCTGCAGTGCTGACTTTTAATTTTTGCAGCAGTGGGCGGACCTCTGCTTTAGGAAAAGCTTTGGAATTCTTTACAGCCTGAGAACCTTCGGCCTTTACAACCACTTTAACAACCAGTAACTGTCATGGTTGTCAAGGAGCAGGCAGCCGCTGCGTCCTTAACAAACAGTAAGACCCTTTTCACACCGAGCCGCCTATAGCGTCGGCGGTAAAAGGGCGCTATTTATAGCAGTGTTTTACCGTCGGATTTGCGGCGCTTTTTGGCCGCAATAGCGGCGTTTTGCCAGCGGTATCCCATCGCTGCCCCATTGATTAAAAAAAACACACCGCTCCTTCACCGCTCCAAAGAAGCTGCTGACAGGACTTTTCCTGACGTCCTGCCAGCGCAGCGCTCCGGGGCTTTCACACTGGAGACAATGCTGCAGCTGTTTGAGGGCGGATTGCAGGCGCTATAGCATTAAAAATAGCGCCTGCAAAACGCCCTCGGTGTGAAAGGGGTTTAAGTCATCAGCTGTCTGCGGTCTTCCCCCACTGACAGCTAAAAGATTAAAATGCCGGCAAAAAAAATTAGGAAAAAGAAACAGCGTGCCCCCCCCACCCCCAATCCATACCGGGCCCTTTGAGTCAAAATGGATTTTGAGGGGCACCACCACGCCAAAAGAAATAATAATTTAAAAAAAGCGCGTCCCCCAAAATCCATACCAGACCCTTATCTGAGCATGCAGCCTGGCAGGTCAGGAAAGGGAGGGGACGAGTGAGCACCCCCCTTCTGAACCATGACAGGCCACATGCCCTTAACATGGGGGGGGGGTCTTTGGGCCCCCCCCAATACACCTTGTCCCCAATGTTGATTGAGGCAAGAGCCTCTTCCTCACAACCCTAGCTGGTATCCCTACTCATTCACCCAAAACAAAAAAAAAAGCAAAAAGCAAAAGCAAAAAAAAGTAATGTACAGGCGGTCCCCGGGTTACAAACATCCGACTCCTACTTACAAACGGAAGGAGACAACAGGAAATGAGATGAAATCTACCCCTAGGAAGGGAAATTCTCTCCTGTAAGAGTTATTATGGGAAAAAAAGTGTCTCCACTGATGCTTTATCACCAATCCTTGTTTCCACAACAACCCCAAATTTTCAAAATCCAATTGTCGTTGGTACAGAAAGTGAGGTAAAATCTTCTGAACAGGGGCACAGACAGCCAAACAAATGTCACAGGGGTGATAACCCTTCCCTATGTTATCAAAATCTATCAAAAAAGTATTGTTTTGGCTAAAGTTGCACTTAAAAAATGTACCTGTTCCGACTTAAAAACAAATTCAACTTAAGAAAAACCTACAGACCCTATCCTGTTTGTAACCCGGGGACCGCCTATAGTGTCAAAAAGTAAAAATAAAAAAATTTAAAAATAAAAAGTTAAGTCCTTTATTTAAAATATAAAAAAAATTAAATGTCCCCCGGTGTCGATCCACCGTCAATCACGATCGAAAAAAAAAAAAAAAAAATAGCTTCGCTCTCACATTGAAGGCTTCCACCGTCTGCCAGTTCTTTAAAGTATTAAAGTGGAGGTCCACCACAAAAAAAAAAAAAATTGCACCAAAAAATCCCCAAAAAATTGGAGGAAAAAAAAAAAAATGTAACTCACCTGAAATGGCTGTTGCTAGGCAGTCCTCCTAATCTGCCTCTTCCTACGCCGCGGTGATGTTCAGTCTTCTCCTCCCCGCGTTGTCTTCTGGGAAATGGGGCGCGGTGTGTTATGGGAACGGTGTGTGTCCCACAACACATCGCGCCCCATTCGACTCGTAAGGCTCCACTGCCTGTTTCCCCTAGTTAGGATGGCGGTCCCGGGACCCGAGAGCTGAGGGACGGGTCAGCCTCGGTCGGCCGGCATCGCGGGCACCTGGGACAGGTAAGTGTGCTTATTTAAAGTCAGCAGCTACAGTGTTTGTAGCTGCTGACTTTTACTTTTTTTTTTTTCCCGGTCCGAACTCCCCTTTAAGTGACATCGTCGACCCCAGCATGCCCCTGGCCGCTTTGGGAAAACACCTAAATAGTGCATGCGATCTGATTCTGTGAATGGAGCCCGTTGTGTGTTTATGTACTCAGCCTGGTGCATCAGAGGAGCCAAGGTCTTTGAGAAGCTCGAGAAACGGAGGAACCGTCTTAACCAGCGGCTCCTTTGGGGGTAGCGCTCAATGGAGGTTAAATATAATTTTATCTTGATGATTGGGTAGAGGACATCATACTGATGGAAATAACAGTTCTTTAAGAAGAAGCGGGGTACAGTATAACATTTCCCGTCATTTAAAAAAAATGTAATCTAAATTTCTGTACCTGAAAGGTTCATGCTGATCTCTCTCTTCATTAGGAAAGAACTGTAGTTGACAGAACATGTGTAGACTCCACCGTCTGATACAGATGTGTCATAAATGGTCAGATCTGCATTTCCTTTCAATGCTCGATCTTTATCCAATGAATATCTGGGATCAGTTGGTATCACGGTGTTATTGGAACTTTGGATATGTTTTCCCTCTAAATGCCAAACAACGGAAAAATATCTGGGATCTGCAGGAAGATTATCTGCGGTGAAGGTGCAGGGAATGTGGGCAATGGATCCAACTCTGGCCTCATATGTAGAAGGTCCCGTCATCTGTAGAGCACCACCTGCATGAAATGATAATAAATAATCTTTATACTTACAGTGAGGTGAACAGGTTAATCTACTTTAAAAGGCACAAACATTTCACTTAAAAACATTCTTTGAAAGCAACAATGGTTATAAATTCACTTCGTGTGCCATAAATGCACTTGTAAACCCAGATACTGTATCTTCCAAAAGTGATGGTGACATCATAACTGTGCTGTGGGAGGGACCCAGCAGGCCCCACTTACTACAGAAGACTACAGGAGGGGGCGGAGACAAGACCAGTCCCCCTGCACAAGGAGAGAGAGCAGAGCTGTGGGAGGGACCCAGCAGGCCCCACCCACTACAGGAGGAGGGCGGAGACAAGACCGGTCCCCCTGCACAAGGAGAGAGTGCAGAGCTGTGGGAGGGACCCAGCAAGCCCCACCTACTACAGGGGACTACAGGAGGGGGCGGAGACAAGACCGGTCCCCCTGCACAAGGAGAGAGAGCAGAGCTGTGGGAGGGACCCAGCAAGCCCCACCTACTACAGAGGACTACAGGAGGGGGCGGAGACAAGACCAGTCCCCCTGCACAAGGAGAGAGAGCAGAGCTGTGGGAGGGACCCAGCAGGCCCCACCTACTACAGAGGACTACAGGAGGGGGCGGAGACAAGACCAGTCCCCCTGCACAAGGAGAGAGAGCAGAGCTGTGGGAGGGACCCAGCAGGCCCCACCTACTACAGAAGACTACAGGAGGGGGCGGAGACAAGACCAGTCCCCCTGCACAAGGAGAGAGAGCAGAGCTGTGGGAGGGACCCAGCAGGCCCCACCTACTACAGGGGACTACAGGAGGGGGCGGAGACAAGACCAGTCCCCCTGCACAAGGAGAGAGAGCAGAGCTGTGGGAGGGACCCAGCAGGCCCCACCTACTACAGAGGACTACAGGAGGAGGGCAGAGACAAGACCAGTCCCCCCGCACAAGGAGAGAGAGCAGAGCTATGGGAGGGACCCAGCAGGCCCCACCTACTACAGAGGACTACAGGAGAGGGGCGGAGACAAGACCAGTCCCCCCGCACAAGGAGAGAGAGCAGAGCTATGGGAGGGACCCAGCAGGCCCCACCTACTACAGAGGACTACAGGAGAGGGGCGGAGACAAGACCAGTCCCCCTGCACAAGGAGAGAGAGCAGAGCTGTGGGAGGGACCCAGCAGGCCCCACCTACTACAGGGGACTACAGGAGGAGGGCGGAGACAAGACCAGTCCCCCCGCACAAGGAGAGAGAGCAGAGCTGTGGGAGGGACCCAGCAGGCCCCACCTACTACAGAGGACTACAGGGAGGGGCGGAGACGAGACCAGTCCCCCTGCACAAGGAGAGAGAGCAGAGCTGTGGGAGGGACCCAGCAGGCCCCACCTACTACAGAGGACTACAGGGAGGGGCGGAGACGAGACCAGTCCCCCTGCACAAGGAGAGAGAGCAGAGCTGTGGTAGGGACTCAGCATGCCCCATCCACTACAGAGGACTACAGGAGGGGGTGGAGACAAGACCAGTCCCCCTGCACAAGGAGAGAGATCAGCAGAGAGCGGTCTTTATTACAGGAAGTCTCACACTGGATTTCTGCACAGATCTGGAAGAAATACACACAGCTCACCGAGATTGAAAAAAAATACACATTACAAATGTGTTAGGACAATATTTGCTTGGAGATCAGTTTTAACTTAAGTCAAGTAAAAGCAGAACCCCATTGTGCAGCAATCTAGATTCCTGCCCCTTCTTCCCACGTGCTGCACAGCTGTTCCCCCTTATTTTAACATTAAGTTGTTATATCACTAATATCTGTTTGATAAGTGTAAGAAAACATCTGTTGATCCTGACAGAAATTCAGTGAGCTTCTAACTGTATGCTCTCCCTTTGCTGCTCTGAATTCCAAAGGAGTTTTATCAATTGTACCCAGTACTCACCTGTGAACTACAGAACCCCCCCATGTTATGAAAGATGAGGAAAGTGGGAGGTGTTCTGTAGTGTAAATCACGATCAAGCAGCCTAAGGTGGCAATTCTGCATCTCCATGATTTTACATATGCTTGAGGCTGGGTACACATATGAGCACACAGAGGCTCCCAGCAGGAGTCCGGGTTGTCCTTGTCCATCATTTCAGGTCCAATTTCAGCCCGAAATTTTGTCTGAATTCGGAGCAAAAGACACACAGGGCTCCTGTGCAAATCGCCCCGGAGATATGTAAACCACCTCCATAGAGAGACAGTCACATCCAATTTGCACTGGTGTGAACCCAGCCTTAATGTTTCATGGCTAAGCCTGCAGGGACCTCCTAAAAACGTCAGCATACCAAGACATTTTGGACAATTTCATGCTCTTAACTTTGTGGGAACAGTTTGGGGATGGCCCCTTCCTGTTCCAACATGACTGCACACCAGTGTACAAAGCAAGGTCCATAAAGACAAGGGTGAGCGAGTTTGGGGTGGAGGAACTTGACTGGTCCGCACAGAGTCCTGACCTCAACCCGATAGAACACCTTTGGGATGAATTAGAGCGAAGACTGCGAGCCAGGCCTTCTCATCCAACATCAGTGCCTGACCTCACAAATGCTCTTCTGGAAGAATGGTCAAACATTCCCATAGACACACTCCTAAACCTTGTGGACAGCCTTCCCAGAAGAGCTGAAGCTGTTATAGCTGCAAAGGGCGGGGCCAACTCAATATTGAACCCTACAGACTAAGACTGGGATGTCATTAAAGTTCATGTGCGTGTGAAGGCAGGCGTCCCAATACTTTTGGTAATATAGTGTATATACAGTGGAACCTTGGATTGCAAGTAACGCGGTTAATGAGTGTTTCACAAATAGGAGCAATTTTTTTTTTTTTAAACCCTGACTCGGTTTGCGTGCGAGTGTTGTCTTGCAAAACGAGCAGGATTCAAGCCTCTGCGTTGTGCAGTACCACATTTGGCCAGAGGTGTGGGGGCGCCAGTAACACTCGGATTGGTTCGGAAATACTCGGAAACACTCGGAAATACTATGTTCCCAAGTGTTTCCGAGCCTTTTCGGGTGCAGCTGAGCCATCTCCAAGTATCTCCGGCACCCCCCACCTCTGGCCACATGCGGTATTGCATGCAATAGAAGTCAATGTGGAACGAATTATCTTTGTTTCCATTGACTTCTATGGGGAAACTCGCTTTGATATGCGAGTGCTTTGGATTACAAGCATTCTCCTGGAACGGATTATGCTCGTAATCCAAAGTTCCACTGTATGTATGTATGTATATATATGTATATATATATATATATATATATATATATATATATATATATATATATTCCTCATGTTGTAAAGCACTGCACAAACTGTTGGCTCTATATAAATCCTGTACTATAATTATAATAATATACAGTATACTGGTAAATTTAGTTAGTTGACATGTATCTAAAACATTAAGGGCCAGTTCACACCATAGAAACGCAGTCCGGATGCGTTCCAGGTCCTTTTCTGCATGCACGTTTTTGATGTGTTTCAGTGAGTTTTTGATGCGTTTTACAGCATTCCAGTACAGTCCGGTGCAGAAAAAATGCAGCATGTTCTACTTTTTTTTCTGGAACTGGAAAGCCCTGGAACTGACTGCACTGGTGTGAACTATGCCATTGAAAACCATATGACCTACTTTACATGCGTTTTTGATGCAGAAAAAAAGCCGCACTGGACTGCATATGGTGTGAACTGGCCCTAAGGGCCAGTTCACACCATAGAAACGCAGACCAGATGCGTTCCAGGTGCTTCTTTGCATGCGCGTTTTTGATGCGTTCCAGTGCGTTTTTGATGCAGTCCAGTGCTTCCCCCCCTCTTTCTTCTTAACCTTAAATAAGGACAAGTGTGTTGTAGTGTGTTTTTGGATGTATTTAGATGAGTTCCAGTGCATTTTTGATGCGTTTTACAGCGTTCCAAAAACAGCCTTGACCCATTGGGTTAGGACTCTACTAGACAAAGCATCACACTGCCTCTGCCAGCTTGCCTTCTTCCCATACCTCATCCTGGTGCCATCTCTTCCCCAGGTAAGTGGCGCACACACACCCGGACATCCACATGATGTAAAAGAAAATGTGACTCCTCAGACCAGGCCACGTTCTTCCTCTGTGGTCCACTTCTGATGCTCACGTGACCATTGTAGTTTGGCTGTGGACACGGGTCAGGGATGAAGTCACGTGATGTGACGACACGCGTCGGGACTGGAGCACTGGGTACACACACAGCCTGACGGCAGGAGACGAGCTCGGCGCTCGTGGATGATTTTAACCTATTATCTTTTAAATGCGAGTTTGTTTTTCGGTATTTTTTTTGATAAATTGTTTTTTGCTATACTGGATTACGCTATATGCATATCTCTTCATATTCTATACCAACATTTACTGAGTCCACCTGAAAGCGCTGGGAACAGGAGCTGACCAAAGCTGCCACACTGAGGACATACAAACTCGGCGTTCGTTGGAATGAGCGCCTATGCTCCTCTTTCATCACTGCTTGATCCGCCCCTGTCCCGCTACGTTTGTTGCGGTATCACGCTATATATATATATATTTTTTATGTTTCTCCGCATGATCCCATACACATCCATTACTGAGATTATTCAAGCAACACATGGGATATCTTCTCACCAATCATCTTTACCTGTGATCATGCTGTACACCTTACACCTTACTGCTTGCAGACACAGAGGTGTCGTCACTGAAGATTGCACTTGGCACACGCGTCCTTTTTTGGTGGTGGAATTGTCCTTTCCTTTTTTTCTGTTTGTTACGGACTTTTTCAGTCACATTTCGTTTTATTTGTATTTTTCTTTATTACCTCATGGACTTCTTTGTTTAATATTTGTGTGTTTATATCAGCTAAACATCGGTCTGGCATTTATTTCATATGTACACTGCATTAGTCACTATTTTATGTATTATGATTTGATGTATATTTATTTAAATTGCCATTATCACTTATCCAGTTATTTTAACTTTACCAGCACATTTTTTTTGGTAAACACTTCTCTCACCTTCCCTCACAGCGCAAACACCATTACTATTCTAATATGGCTTATTGGTGTACATATCTTCTAAATTGGGGGGGGGGGGGGGGGGGACTGAAAGGGGGCTAACCATTCTATAGTCTTGCTAAAACTAAAAAAAAAAAAAAAAAAAAAAAAGTTTGACTTAAAGTGGATGTAAACCCAATGTCATCCCTTCTAAACTCCTGCCATAGGGGTTATCTATAAGGATATACACGCCTCCTGCATGTATCTTTACCTGTCAAATGTCTCCCCTCTGTCTGTTATGAGAGCCGAAAAACTGCAGATTCTGTGGGCGGGTCTGTTGTCTGGAGCTCGGTGGGTGGAGTCGTGATGTCAGTAGACTCCCCGCCCACCTCTACACTCCCCGCCCACCTCTACACTCCCCTTGTCAATATGCATTTTCTCCTGTGTATTTCTTACACTGAACTTCTGCTATGATCTCTAACATCCAGTGAAAAGACAGGAAAGTAACCACATGACTTCAGCATGACCAATCATGCTGAGGTGTGGAACAGCCAATCCTTGCAGAGCTGATGAAGAAAGGAGTGGGGGTGGGAATTAAAAAATAATGCATGTCTTAGGATAAAGTTATGTAAATCACCCGTCACTTACAGCAAGGGGGAGGATTTGACAAAGTTTTTCTCTGTTTGTCAAGATTTATCTCACTGAACAATAAAAGAGGATTGCTCAGAGATGGATTAACTCTGTGTGGCAAGACTGGGCTCAAATGATAGGAAATCTTATACTCTACAGTATGATATATATATAAAAAAAAAAATTCATGTTTACATCCACTTTAAGATATAGCTAACTGGTGGTAGCGGAGGGAACCGTAAATGGTTCTTTAGGCAAGAAAATAACTAAATAAAGTGTAAATAACACTGCGCTAACCCAATGAACAGTGGTGAAGCTGCTACATACAAATATGACCAATATTCAAAACGTGTTGTAATAAAATGTAGTGCTACCCTGTTTCCCCAAAAATAAGACCTAGCGTGATTGTCGGTGATGGCTGCAATATAAGCCCTACCCCCTAAATAAGCCCTACCCTGTTTCCCAGAAAATAAGCCCTACCCTGAAAATAAGACCTACAAGGACTTTAACTGGGGCTTATTTGGGGGGTAGGGCTTATATTGCAGCCATCACTGACAATCACGCTAGGTCTTATTTTCGGGGAAACAGGGTAGTAGTAAACAAACAAAGAGGTATTATAGTGATCGGTGAGTGTGACTCACTGAAACAGAAGGATAAATTAGAAAAAGGAAATGAATAAATAAAGTTCAATGATTATATTACCGTATATACTCGAGTATAAGTCGTTCCGAGTATAAGTCGAGGCCCTAATTTACTACAAAAAAAATGGGCAAAACTTATTGACCCGAGTATAAGATGAGGGTGAGAAATGCACAGCTACTGTAAGTGGAAAAAGAGGGTCAACAATGCCCATTTGCAGCATCACTGTGCCCATTTGCAGCCTCACTGTGCCCATTTGCAGCCATAGGTCTCCTGAACTTCAAACTCGGTAGTTAAGGGTTCCTAGATGCCCCCTAGCTACAGCCAAAATTTGGGGTCTCTGAACCCAAAGGGTCCCGAAATGACATTGCTGCAGATGGACACAGTTGACCGAATTTGGGGCCCCGTATCTCGGGGCCACTTACTGCTAAGAACCCCAAATTTGGTGTGCAAACCCAGTGGAACTAGCACCATAAAATTTCCAAAGCTGGGGTTTCTAGCACCAAGTGGCCCCGAGATACAGGGCCCCAAAAATCAGTTCAGAAAATGTCAAGCACTTTTCTGCAGCAGAGAATGACATTTTCTAAACCGGTTTTGGGGCCCCAAATTTGGTGTGCTAACCCAGGGGAACTGGTACCATAACATATCCAAATTTGGGGTTCCTAGCACCAAGTGGCCCTGAGATATGGGGCCCCAAATTCGGTTCAGAAAATGTCAAGCACTTTTCTGCAGCAGAGAATGACATTTTCCGAACCGATTTTGGGGCCCTGTATCTCAGGACCACTTACTGCTAGGAACTTCAGCTTTGGATATATTGTGGTACCAGTTCCCTTGGGTTAGCACACCAAATTTGGGGTTCCTAGCACCAAGTGGCCCTGAGATACGGGGCCCCAAATTCGGTTCGGAAAATGAAATTTTTTGCTGCAGAAAGTGCTTGACTCGAGTATAAGTCGAGGGGGGCACTTTCAGCACAAAAAAATGTGCTGAAAAATTCGACTTATACTCGAGTATATACGGTATGTTTCAGCTAAACCATGATGAAAATAAGTAAAATAAAGTCCCATAATGGAAAGTGAATGGTGAATCCAACGTGAATGGAAAATCTTCAGGTCTGTGTTTCATCAGCATGAAAATCTTGAATACGAAATAGATGCAATACTCTTACCAGAGACGTTGGATTTCGGATGCCGGTGACACCGAATCGAACAGGCTTAGAGATCCAAGATGGAAATGGTCGTCCAAGGAACCCCCGGATCTCAAGGGGAATCCCTTCCCCGCTCCACCGATCAGGACCGCCAGTCCGGAGAGACCGAGGGGAAAAGATGGAATGTCCAAACATCGTAGGAATCCCGGGAATGTATGGAGGCGCAAAAAAATAAAACGCGCCAATGGTGCAGATCAAAGAGGTATATTTATTGGGTGACGCTAATAAACAAAACAACTAAAATAGCGTGATCACGTAAATAAAATCAAGTGCAGGGAAGAGTGTAGCTCGACCGACGCGTTTCGTCCAATTGGACTTCAACTGGGGCATGATTTGTTTGTTCACTACTAGCGCTACATTTTATTACAACAAGAAAATAACTATTCCTGTAAAAAAAAAAAAAAAAAAAAAATTTGAATTTCTTTACCTGAAATTTCTACTTTGATGTCTATCTCCTTTCGTAAATGTTCTATGGTCACTGCACAAGTGTAGGTTCCACCATCTGATAGAAATGTATTAGAGATGGTCAGATCAGCGATTCCATTCAATGCTTGATCCTTATCCAATGAATATCTGGGATCGGTTGGTGTATTATCATATCTCAGGATGTTTTTTTCTAAATACCAAAGAACTGTAAAATATCTGGGATCTGCAGGAAGTTTATCTGCTGTGAAGGTGCAGGGAATTTGGGAAATGGCTCCAACTCTGGCTTTATATGTAGAAGGTCCCGTCATCTGTAGAGCAGCAGCACCTGCATGAGATAGAAATCAAATTTATACTTCCAGTAAGATGGGGTCAAGTGATCCCGTGTTCACGTACAACTTCCAATCACATCCCAGAGAAATAGAACCATTTCCTTGCATGATTAGATATTTGCCATAAACACAGGTCTTCTTCGACTTACTTTAAACTTTAAGCCTAGGTTCATATATATGCAATGTGGGAACCAGCGCCGGTTCCCGCATCGCTCCTCTCCCGCAGGTGGTTCAGACTGCCCTCTGCCAACTGCTGCGGGTGTCAGTACAATGTTAATGACACCCCCAGACTGGTTCACAGATCGCAGTGCGAACTGTGAACTCGCACAGGAATCGGATCGCATTGGGTGAGAACACCCATGCGATCCCATTCTAGTACGGGGGGAAGTCCCTGCACTATTTTCCTGCAAATCCAATGCAAGTTCAGCCATACAAATGTATGGCTGAACTTGCATTGCATAGACATTGCATGCGATCGGCACCGCGGTGCGGGTGCGAATCACATGCGATGTCTGTGTTCGCACAAGTGTGAACCTCAGCTTGAGGGGTTCTAATCCCACATGGTTTTTCACCTTAAGGCTCTGTTCACATCTAGGCGTTGCTATTTTACAGGCATTTTTCCCCCAGCATTTTTGTACAGGCATTTTCAAGGTTAACCACTTCAACCCCCGGACCATTTGGCTGGCAAAAGACCAGAGCACTTTTTGCGATTCGCCACTGCGTCGCTTTAACTGACAATTGCGCGGTTGTGCGACGTGGCTCCCAAACAAAATTGACGTCCTTTTTTTCCCCACAAATAGAGCTTTCTTTTGGTGGTATTTGATCACCTCTGCGGTTTTTATTTTTTGCTCTATAAACAAAATAAGAGCGACAATTTTGAAAAAAAAACGCATTTTTTTTTTACTTTTTGCTATAATAAATATCTCCCAAAAAATACATATAAAAAAATGTGTTTTCCTCAGTTTAGGCCGATACGTATTCTACATATTTTTGTAAAAAAACAAAATTGCAATAAGCATTTTTTATTGATTGGTTTGCGCAAAAGTTATAGCGTCTACAAAATAGGGGATAGTTTTATGGCATTTTTATTAATAATTTTTTTTACTAGTAATGGCGGCGATCATCGATTTTTATCGTGACTGCGACATTATGGCGGACAGATAGGACACGTTTGGCGCTATTTGGGGACCATTCACATTTATACAGCGATCAAAAATGCATTGATTACTGTGTAAATGTGACTGGCAGTGAAGGGGTTAACCACTAGAGGGCAGTGAAGGGGTTAAGTGTGTCCTAGGGAGTGATTCTAACTGTGGGGGGGAGGGGCTATGTGTGACACGACATTGATCACCGCTCCCGATCACAGGGAGCAGAGATCAGTGTCACTAAGCGGAACAGGGAAATGCTTGTTTGCATTAGCATCTCCCCAATCTTCCTCACCGTGAGACGATCGCGGGTATCCCTGCAGACATCGAGTCCGCGGGACCTGCGATCACACTCATGGAGCTCGCGACCCGCCCGCAAGCCACTACCTAAAGGGCAACGTACAGGTACGTTAATATGCCTCTACGTGCCCTTCTGCCGACGTATATCGGCGTGCGCCGATCGGCAAGCGGTTAAAATGTCACCAATGTAAAAGCAGCAAAACGCCTGTAATCTGCAAAAAAAAAAAAGAAGTTCCTATACTTTTTTGAGCAACTAATGTTTTGCTTCAGGCGACAGAACGCTCATATGTGAACAGGGGCCATTGCAATTAATGGGATTTGTCTTGTTGCAATTTTAGAGCTGAGGCTTACAGCAGAAAAACGCCCAAAGACGCCTAGGTGTGAACGGAGCCTAATGCATTCTATGCATTAAAGGTGAAAAACCTTTTGTGATGCAGCAGCCCCCCAGAGTCCCCCTTTTATTTACCTGAATCGATCGTTCCAACAACGGGGATGAGCACAGCAGCTCCAGCAGCTATCCAGTCCTCATTGGATAGATTGATAGCAGCAGGAGCCATTGGCTCCCGCTGCTGTCAATCAAATCCAGTGACATGGGAGCCGGGGGGCGGGGCCAAGACCTGCTGTCTGTGTCAATGGACGCAGCAGGACTCGGGAGCACTCCCGCACAAGTGCTCCCATAGGAAGCGACTCTGCATGGGGGCACTCAAGAAGAGTGCAAAAGCAACTGCACAGAGGAGGCAAGTATAGGCATGTTTGTTATTTAAAAAAAAAAAAAAAAAAAAAAAAAACACACACAAAGCTTTACAATCACTTTAAATGAAGCCAAGCTAAAAGGTCTTTTGAAGAGATCCACTCACGTTGCCCATTAAGGCAAATTGACCAGATTTTTTAAATGAAATATGGGGACATTTTCCTTTAATTGACAAATGGTAAACTATTTTATAAGCATATTTTCCTATAATTATATATGCAGTGTATCTGGTATGTGTTTATTAAATGATTGTATGATATATATGTGCTCTGGATGACCCGGCCGACCGGACCGGGGGGGGTGGTGGTGCGGGTTACTGGACCGGGAGGGGGCTGTGGGTGCACTGTTTGCCGCCCACACACACACACAAAATTTACCACCAGCCGCCACTGGTGCTGCAGGAGTGCGCTACATAAAGAATGCAGGGCTCAGTTGTGCCCATCTATGCAGCCTGACCAGTGCCCAGCAATGCAGCCTGACCAGTTCCCAGCAATGCAGCCTCACCAGTGCCCAGCAATGCAGCCTCATCGGTGCCCAGCAATGCAGCCTCACCGGTGCCCAGCAATGCAGCCTCACCGGTGCCCAGCAATGCAGCCTCACCGGTGCCCAGCAATGCAGCCTCACCGGTGCCCAGCAATGCAGCCTCACCGGTGCCCAGCAATGCAGCCTCACCGGTGCCCAGCAATGCAGCCTCACCAGTGCCCAGCACTGCAGCCTCACCAGTGCTAAGTGAAATTCAGCCTGACCAGTGCCCAGCAATGCAGCCTGACCAGTGCCAACTCATCAGTGAAGCCTATCAGTGCCAATCAGTGCAGCCTGTCAGTGCCCATCAGTACAGCCTATTAGTGCCCAGCCATCAGTGAAGGAGAAAAATTACTTATTAAAATTTTATAACACAAACTCACCTCCTCCTTGTAGCTCCAGTCCCTCTGGACTACATTACCCATAATTCTTTCCAATACATCATCCAGGAGGGAGTACTGCCGCTGCTGGGAGAGTGATGGCAGGAGGGAGCAGAGGTAGGAGAAGAGAGGTGGGATGCTGGGAGAGGGCAGTCATGTGTCCCCGGAATCGCAGCCGGCAGTTCTACTATCTACTTTTGCAGAAAAATGCAGGAGGAGGAATGGCAGCTGGAACTCCAGCTCCTCCTCTCCAGCTACTCTGAGATTATTACTGCACATGCCACAATGACAAGTGCACAGAGCTGGAACAGCCAACGCGGCCCCGCCCACTG
The DNA here is from genome assembly GCA_037952925.1 of Lithobates clamitans. Classification (NCBI taxonomy): domain Eukaryota; kingdom Metazoa; phylum Chordata; class Amphibia; order Anura; family Ranidae; genus Lithobates; species Lithobates clamitans. The sequence continues at coordinate 199,981 of JBBGZY010000728.1, forward strand.
CCCGTCCAGGATCGGCCCCGCAATCCAGGGACAAATCTGGGGACAGACAGGCTGCGGGGACAGTGTCTTCAATCCGGGGACAAATCTGGGGACAGACAGGCTCCGGAGACAGTGTCCTCAATCCAGGGACAAATCTGGGGACAGACAGGCTCCGGAGACAGTGTCCTCAATCCGGGGACAAATCTGGGGACAGACAGGCTCCGGAGACAGTGTCCTCAATCCGGGGACAAATCTGGGGACAGACAGGCTCCGGAGACAGTGTCTTCAATCCGGGGACAAATCTGGGGACAGACAGGCTCCGGGGACAGTGTCCTCAATCCGGGGACAAATCTGGGGACAGACAGGCTCCGGAGACAGTGTCCTCAATCCGGGGACAAATCTGGGGACAGACAGGCTCCGGAGACAGTGTCTTCAATCCGGGGACAAATCTGGGGACAGACAGGCTCCGGAGACAGTGTCCTCAATCCGGGGTCAAATCTGGGGACAGACAGGCTCCGGGGACAGTGTCCTCAATTCGGGGACAAATCTGGGGACAGACAGGCTCCGGGGACAGTGTCCTCAATTCGGGGACAAATCTGGGGACAGACAGGCTCCGGGGACAGTGTCCTCAATCCGGGGACAAATCTGGGGACAGACAGGCTCCGGAGACAGTGTCTTCAATCCGGGGACAAATCTGGGGACAGACAGGCTCCGGAGACAGTGTCCTCAATCCGGGGTCAAATCTGGGGACAGACAGGCTCCGGAGACAGTGTCCTCAATCCGGGGACAAATCTGGGGACAGACAGGCTCCGGAGACAGTGTCCTCAATCCGGGGACAAATCTGGGGACAGACAGGCTCCGGGGACAGTGTCCTCAATTCGGGGACAAATCTGGGAACAGACAGGCTCCGGGGACAGTGTCCTCAATCCGGGGACAAATCTGGGGACAGACAGGCTCCGGGAACAGTGTCCTCAATCCGGGGACTGTCCCCGGAAACCGGGAATGTCTGGTCACCCTACATTAAGGGCAAAGTGACGTGGATTGTGTGAATGTTGTCAACAATGAAAGCCCAGAGGGTCATCAATCATTTATGAATGGTGACCATACCAAAACAGGAAGCTATGGTAGCAAGACACGTTAGTAGCGTGACTCTGTATAGGACTTTGTAAGTTCTTAAACAGCGCTCCTAGTCAGGAATAAAACATTAAAACGGTAGTAAACCGCTGAGAAAAAAAGTGTATGAATAAATCCGCGCACAGGATACAAGTACAGGAAGAAATTAAATTAAAAATGAACTGAAAATGAACTGCTGCCCCTACAGATAGGTGGAGTGTATTAGAGTTAATTAGAAAGGGAATGTAGGTGTGGTGCTGTTCTGATTTAAAGTAAAACACTTATTGTAGTAAACCTCCTGTGTTACACCCTCTGCAGTCCTCCGGACCCAGTTGTAGATATATGAGACAACTAATAAACAAAGTACCAAAAGAGTATATAAATGATAGATCTTCAGCAGAAAATACCAATGTCAATGTATGCGCACCCTCTACAGCAGAGGTATGCAATTGGTGGACCTCCAGCTGTTGCAAAACTACAAGTCCCATCATGCCTCTGCCTCTGGGTGTCATGCTCGTGGCTGTCAGAGTCTTGCTATGCCTCATGGGAGTTGTAGTTCTGCAACAGCTGGAGGTCCGCTAATTGCATATCCCTGCTCTACAGGGTGCAATACCTTATGAAGTGGTGTTCAAATATATTACCCTCTAATGGATACGCCCAAGTTTAGGAGACGGAGAATGTATGTTGTAAAACTAGTTTATGAATCTAGGTAGGGGAATGCAGAAAAAGGGTGAAAGAAATAGCAATGTTATTGTTGTTGTGTAGTGGTGCTACACCCTCTGCACAAACCCAGTGCTTGTGCTGCGAACAAAAAACTAGTGTGCATGTGTGGCACTATATAGGTAAAATAAGGACTGACTGTGTCCTGATGTGAAAAAGTGTACCTGGGATGTGTTGCACAAAATTCATGTTGGCAAAAGGATATGTTTAAACGAAAACGAGTAAGACTAGTGAGGTAGTGATACCCAAGGATTAAATGTGTTCTAGTACAAATAGTGTAATTAGAATTTGAAGTGTGTTACACCCTCTGGTGAGTGTTAAACAAAGTTGTTGTAAACAATATAGAATAGATGATACATTTTCTAATAAAAAAAAACCCTAATACAAATGAGTATTCACAAACAAAGTGACTAGTGCTCAAAAAAAAAATTAGGGGCATGAATAAAGATCACCAACACCAGCTGTCACCTAAGGCTTCATGCACAGGAGACGCCGGTGCAAACTCTGCTGAACACGTTTTTAAAAGCTGAAACCGGCGTTTCAGAAACGCCCGTTTTGCCGCGTTTGCATGCCGCGTTTAGCCGTGTTTTACCACTTTTGCGTCTAGAAGCGTCTGCAGAGCAGAGAATGACATTTTGTGACCCAACTTTGTGGCCCCCGTATCTCGGGGCCACTTTGTGCTAGGAACCCCAAATTTTGTGTGCTAACATAGTTGGACTAAAACTATAACATATCTAAATTTGGGGTTCCTAACACCAAGTGGCCCCGAGATATGGGGCCACAAAGTCGGGTCACAAATTGTCATTCTCTGCTGCAGAAAAGTGCTTGACATTTTGCGACCTGACTTCGGGGTCCCGTATCTCAGGGCCACTTTGTGCTAGGAACCACAAATAAAGTGTGCTAACACAGTTGGACTAACACTATAACATATCCAAATCTGGGGTTCCTAACACCAAGTGGCCCCGAAATATGGGGCCCCAAATTCAGGTTGGAAAATGTCATTCTCTGCTGCAGAAGTGCTTGACATTTTGCGACCCGAATTTGTGGCCCCATATCTCTATGCCACTTGGTGCCAGGAACCCCAGGTTTTGATATGTTATAGTGTTAGTTCAACTGTGTTAGCACACCAAATTTGGGGTTCCTAGCACCAAGCGGCCCCGAGATATGGGGCCCCAAATTCGGGTCATAAAATGTTCCTTTAAAAACACTTATAAACACAAACGCGGCTAAACGCGGTACCCGCGCTTAGCCGCGTTTGGCGTCTGAAACGTGGAAAACGTTTGCGTCTGAACCCATTTTTTTGCTTCTGGAAAAACGAGGTTAAACGCAAGTGCCTAAAAACGCCAAAAAACGAGACTGTGTACATGGACACATAGGATAACATTGAATTAGTTCAGGGGCAGTTGAAAAAAAGTGTCCAACTGCCTCTGAACGCCGGTTTACCAGCATTTCGTGTGCATGAGGCCTAAGGGTCACCAACACCAGCTGTCACCTAAGGCCTAATACACACGAGACGCCGGTGCAAACTCTGCTGAACACATTTTTAAAAGCTGAAACCGGCGTTTAGAAATGCCTGTTTTGCCGCGTTTAACCGCGTTTGCGTCTAGAAGCGTTTAGTGAAGATAACAAAGACCCTCCCCAAGCTCAGAAAGCATGATAAATTTTAACTATTTCTGTTATTTTGAGTGAACAGCAGCAGCAGAGAGAGCAGTTGTATACTTGTATTTGCCTCTCTTTCTGTGGTTTTTTTTTTGGAAATGGATCCCATTTTGAACATAATGCAGAGCAGAGAATGACATTTTGCGACCCGAATTTGGGGCCCCGTATCTTGGGGCCACTTGATGCTAAGAACCTCTGTGTTTGCACACCAAATTTGGGGTTCCTAGCACCAAGTGGCCCCGAAATACGGGGCCCCAAATTCGGGTCACAAAATGTCATTCTCTGCTGCAGAAAAGTGCTCGACATTTTGTGACCCGACATTAGGGTCCCGTATCTCGGAGTCACTTAGTGCTAGGAACCCCAATCATTAATCTGGATATGTTGTAGTGCTAGTTCCACTGTGTTTGCACATCAAATTTGGGGTTCTTAGCACCAAGTGGCCCCGAGATACGGGGCCCCAAATTCGGGTCGCAAAATGTCATTCTCTGCTGCAGTTTACCATCATATTTCTGTGTTTTCTGGTCCAAAAAATAGGGTTCCTTTAACCACTTAAGTACCAGCCTCGTTTTGGATTTTAGGTGTTTACATGTTTAAAACTTTTTTTTTTTTGCTAGAAAATTACTTAGAACCCCCAAACATTATATATGTTTCTTTTCTAACACCCTAGAGAATAAAATGGCGGTCGTTGCAATACTTTTTTTTTGCACCGTATTTGCGCAGCAGTCTTACAAGCCCACTTTTTTTTGGAAAAAAATCACTTTTTTGAATAAAAAAATAAGACAACAGTAAAGTTAGCCCAATTTTTTTTTTATATTGTGAAATATAATGTTACGCCGAGTAAATTGATATCCAACATGTCACGCTTCAAAATTGCGCCCGCTCGTGGAATGGCGTCAAACTTTTACCCTCAAAAATCTCCATAGGCGATGTTTAAAAAATTCTACAGGTTGCATGTTTTGCGTTACAGAGGAGGTCTAGGGCTAGAATGATTGCTCTCGCTCTACCGGTCGCGGCGATACCTCACATGTGTGGTTTGACCACCGTATTCATGTTTTCATAAGCGGGCGCGAGCTCGTAGGGCCGGGGGGTTTTTAAAAAAATTTTTTTTTTTTTTATTATTTATTTTACATTATTTTATTTTTTTTTACACTGTTTTAATAAAAAAAAAAAAAAAAAAAAATGGTGTCACTTTTATTCCTATTACAAGGAATGTAAACATCCCTTGTAATAGAAAAAAGCATGACAGGAGGGGGGGGCCCTCTCCCGCCACTGATAAAAGTGATCTCGCGGCGAATCCGCCACAGGGACCACTTTTATCAGAAAGCCGGCCGCCAAACGGGGATACCGGGGTTATGGCAGCTGCCATAACAACGGTATCCCCCCTCAAAGTTTGGACGTACATCGTCGTGCGGCGGTCCGGAAGTGGTTAAAAAAAAACGTATAAACGCGGTACCGGCATTAGCCGCGTTTGCGTCTGCACCCATTTTTTTGCTTCTGGAAAAACGAGGTTAAACGCAACTGCCTAAAAACAAGACTGTGTACATGGACACATAGGATAACATTGAATGGGTTCAGGGGCAGTTGAAAAAAGTGTCAAACTACCTCTGAATACGCGTTTAACAGCGTCTCGTGTGCATGAGGCCTAAATAAGACGTTTTTCAAAAAACATCATCCATCAGCAAACACTGGACATTTTTGTTTGAGCACTAGTCACTTTCTTTGTGAATACTCATTTGTATGAAGTTATTTTTATTAGAAAATGTATCATCTATTATATATTGTTTACAACAATTTTGTTTAACACTCACCAGCGGGTGTAACACACTTCAGATTCTAAATTACACTATTTGTACTAGAACACATTTAATCCAAGGGTCTCACTACCTCACTAGTCTTACTCGTTTTCGTTTAAACACAACATTAATTTTGTGCAGCGGCTGCCAGAGGGTGCAACACATCCCAGATACACTTTTTTCACACCGGGACACAGTCAGTCCTTATTTTACCTATATAGTGCCACACATGCACACTAGTTTTTTGTTCGCAGCACAAGCACTGGGTTTGTGCAGAGGGTGTAGCACCACTACACAACAACAATAACATTGCTGTTTTTTTCACCCTTTTTCTGCATTCCCCTACCTAGATTCATAAACTAGTTTTACAACATACATACTCCTTCTCCTCAACTTGGGCGTATCCATTAGAGGGTAATATATTTGAACACCACCTTATAAGGTATTGCACCCTGTAGAGCAGGGCTTGACAAATTTGCTTGGAATCTAGGAGCCAGCTAAAAAAGTTAGGAGCCAGGTTTTTTTTTTTTTTTAAACGACCGACAAAGCTTTATTTTCAATATAAAAATTAACCAATCTTAAATTTACACAGAGACGACTAGAACTAATGTGACTGCTTTTATTTCCTGCCATGCAGGGACACAAGACCACCATATTCTCGCTAAGGATCCAATCAGGTCCGCCTGAAAAACTGACAGGCGAACCTGATCAGACAGCCCGTGTGAAAGGGGCCAAGCAGGGAGGTGACAAATAATAAAATCATTTTAATCAACCGCTTCCTTCCCGCAGGACGAATATATACGTCCTGTCTTTGAAGAGAAATACCGTAGTTATGGTAGCAGCTAGCTACCATAATCCCGGTGTCCTCTTCAAGAGCCGGTGGTTCTCTTTCAGATAAAAGTGGTCTCTGCAGCAGATTAGCAGCGAGATCACTTTTATCGGCGGCAGGAGAGGGCCCCCCTATCGCCACGATCGTTCGAGCGAGAGCAATAATTCTAGTCCTAGACCTCCTCTGTAACTCAAAACATGTAACCTGTAGAATTTTTTAAATGACACCTATGGAGATTTTAAAGGGTAAAAGTTTGTCGCCATTCCACGAGCGGATGAAATTTTGAAGCGTGACATGTTGGGAATCAATTTACTCGGCGTAACATTATCTTTCACAATATAAAAAAAATTAGGCTAACTTTACTGTTTTCTTATTTTTTAATTAAAAAAAGTATTTTTTCCCAAAAAAGTGCGCTTGTAAGTCCGCTGCGCAAATACGGTGTGACAGAAAGTATTGCAATGACCGCCATTTTATTCTCTAGGGTGTTAGAATAAAAAATATATATAATGTTTGGGGGTTCTAAGTAAAGGGAAGGAGATGAGCAGGCAGTGAAAATAGGCAGGGGAAGCTCCATTAGCATTGGTGGATGTCTTGTCATACCAACGGCCACCACCAGAGGGCGCCCGATTGCAGAAGGAACCAGGAACCATAGGACTGCAGTAGGCCGCAAAGCCGGGGCCTCAATTACCGGCGCGGCCCAGCGCGATCGCGGCGGGAGGGGGGGGGGCTGTCGAACGAACACAGGATATCCCAGCTGTGCTGCCCCAGGCGCCAGGTCGCTAATTCTAGTCGCAAATGCGACCTGGCGCCCGGGTTTTGTCGAGCCCTGCTGTAGAGGGTGCACATACATTGACATTAGTATTTTCTGCTGAAGATACCGTATATACTCGAGTATAAGTCGAATTTTTCAGCACATTTTTTTGTGCTGAAAGTGCCCCCCTCGACTTATACTCGAGTCAAGCACTTTTCTGCAGCAAAAAATGTCATTTTCCGAACCGACTTTGGGGCCCCGTATCTCAGGGCCACTTGGTGCTAGAAACCCCAAATTTGGTATGCAAACCCAGTGGACCTAGTACCACAACATATCCAAAGCTGAAGTTCCTAGCACCAAGTGGCCCCGAGATACGGGGCCCCAAATTTGGTTCGGAAAATGTCATTCTCTGCTGCAGAAAAGTGCTTGACATTTTCTGAACCGAATTTGGGGCCCCATATCTCAGGGCCACTTGGTGCTAGGAACCCCAAATTTGGTGTGCAAACCCAGTGGACCTGGTACCATAACATATCCAAAGCTTGGGTTCCTAGCACCAAGTGGCCCTGAGCTATGGGGCCCCAAAACTGGTTTGGAAAATGTCATTCTCTGCTGCAGAAAAGTGCTTGACATTTTCTGAACTGATTTTTGGGGCCCTGTATCTCGTGGCCACTTGGTGCTAGAAACCCCAGCTTTGGAAATTTTATGGTGCTAGTTCCACTGGGTTTGCACACCAAATTTGGGGTTCTTAGCACTAAGTGGCCCCGAGATACGGGGCCCCAAATTCGGTCAACTGTGTCTATCTGCAGCAATGTCATTTCGGGACCCTTTGGGTTCAGAGACCCCAAATTTTGGCTGCAGCTTGGGGGCATCTAGGAACCCTTAACTACCGAATTTGAAGTTCAGGGGACCTATGGCTGCAAATGGGCACAGTGATGCTGCAAATGGGCACAGTGATGCTGCAAATGGGCATTGTTGACCCTCTTTTCCACTTACAGTAGCTGTGCATTTCTCACCCTCGTCTTATACTCGGGTCAATAAGTTTTTCCCATTTTTTTTGTGGTAAATTAGGGCCTCGACTTATACTCGGAACGACTTATACTCGAGTATATACGGTATATCATTTATATACTCTTTTGGTACTTTGTTTATTAATTGTCTCATATCTACACCTGGGTCCGGAGGACTGCAGAGGGTGTAATACAGTAGGTTTACTACAATGAGTGTTTTACCTTAAAGTAGAGGTCCACCCTAAAAAAAGGAAATGGCATTAAAATTCATTAAAAAAAAAAAAAAAAACACTTGAAAAAAAAAAAAAAAACATTTTTTAACTTACCTGAAACCCCTGTTGCTAGGCAGTCTTCCTAATCTGCCTCTTCCTCCTCCTAAGGTGAGCTTCCCCGTTGCCTTCTGGGGCATGTGTGTGTGTCCCAGGAAACAACGGGGCCATTCACAGAGCAACGCGCCGCTCGCTCATGCGCAGTAGGAAACTGGCAGTGAAGCCGCAAGGCTCCACTGCCTGTTTCCCTTAGTTAGGATTGAGGCGTCGCCGGCCGATCTGATGGACGGATCGGCCTCGGGGGGGGGGGGAGGGGTGACATCGCGGGCTCCCTGGACAGGTGAGTGTCCTCATTAAAAGTCAGCAGCTACAGTGTTTGTAGCTGCTGACTTTAAAAAAAAAAAAAAAAAAAAACGTCCGGAACCCTGCTTTAAAATCAGAACAGCGCTGAGAAAAAAACCCCAAAAAACAAACAAAAAACCCCTGCAAGACAAAAGGCATAATGTGATAGTACGCATCGTATACTAGCACATTATGAAATACTCACCTTAGAACAAAGCCCTCTCAGTGACGCCTGGTCACCGCTGAGAGGGCTGACATCTTCTCCCGTATTTTCTTCTGGGGTCGCCAGTGGCGCGATGACGTCACTCCCGCACATGCGCGCGGGAGCCCTCGGTTCTGGCAAGAAGCTCTGAAGGTCTGGCACGGTATGCCGGATCTTCAGAGCGCAGGGTGAATATCTCCTAAAACGGTGCTCATTTTACCTACAGGTAAGTCTTATTATAGGCTGTAGGTAAAAATAACAATGCACGGTTTACAACTGCTTTACTAATTGAACACACACCAGTGTTGACAACTGTCAGTACTTTTACTGGCAGCCAGTAAAAAAACAGGCACTTCTCTCCTGCCAGTAAATGCCAGGGATAGCTTGCCAGTAAAAAAATATGGCTGCGACGCTCGACTATGAACTGTGCATGTGCAGTTCTAGTCCGTAGCTGGCCGAGACCGTCCGAGTGCCTGCCACAGTGTGTTCGGGGGGAGGCGCCGGGGAGGGGGCGGGTCTGACGAAGCCGGCGTCTGAGCATGTCGTGTGATGTCATAGTGCAAGGGAGCTGAGCGGAGCAGCTGGAGCCTCATGTGCGAGTCTGCGGGACGGGAGCAAGGCAAGCCGGGACCATCAGTGAAATTTGGACTGAAGAGATCACCCGGCGTGGAGAAAGAGCCGATTTCATGTGTGTATGCCACCCCTAATTATTTCTTGCCCTCCTGAGTCCTGTCCCTGAGCTACTTACTATATCGAAAATAAAATAAATGCATTTTACGTGTTAATATCTGCCTTAAATCACATTGCTAGTTGCACATTGTACTAGTTTGTAGCCTAAATGCGGAAATTTGCACTTAAAGCGTAAACCCTTACAATTAGAGGTGCACCAAAATTTTGGCCGCCGAAAATTATTAGCCGAAAACTGTGTTTTTTTCATTCGGCCCATAGCAAAAACCAGCTGATACCGAAAGGGGGTGGGGTCAGCCCCGGGTGCCGCCCATTCCCTCCTTCTCCCCTCCCTACTCGCCACTATCTTCGCATGTCACGGAGCTGAATTGTCCGGGCCGTAGTAACGATGTCCCACCTCCTGTGATAGACGGCACACTGATCCAATGGCGGGACATTGAATCAAGTGTGACGTGATCACAGGAGGTGGGACATTGTTTCTGCGGCCCGGGCAATTCAAACCCTGCTCAATGATATGCGGAGATCGCCACTCTGATACAGGCACAGGCATGCCGCATATGATGGGCACTGGTGAGGCTGCTGGGCACAGGCAGGCTGCATATGATGGGCACTGGTGAGGCTGCTGGGCACAGGTAGGCTGCATATGATGGGCACTGGTGAGGCTGCTGGGCACAGGCAGGCTGCATGTGACGGGCACTGGTGAGGCTGCTGGGCACTAGTAGGCTGCATATGACATGCCCTGGTGAGGCTGCATATGATGGACACCGGTGAGGCTTCTGGGCACTGATAGGCTGCAAATGACGAGCACTGGTGAGGCTGCTGGGCACAGGCAGGCTGCATTTGATGGACACTGGTGAGGCTGCATTGATCTCTTGTATCATGTCTGCAGTCTCTGACCATCCTCTGTATCATGTCTGCAGTCTCTGACTATCTCCTGTATCATGTCTGCAGTCTCTGACCATCCTCTGTATCATGTCTGCAGTCTCTGACCATCTCCTGTATCATGTCTGCAGTCTCTGACCATCCTCTGTATCATGTCTGCAGTCTCTGACCATCTCCTGTATCATGTCTGCAGTCTCTGACCATCCTCTGTATCATGTCTGCAGTCTCTGACCATCTCCTGTATCATGTCTGCAGTCTCTGACTATCTCCTGTATCATGTCTGCAGTCTCTGACCATCCTCTGTATCATGTCTGCAGTCTCTGACCATCTCCTGTATCATGTCTGCAGTCTCTGACCATCCTCTGTATCATGTCTGCAGTCTCTGACCATCTCCTGTATCATGTCTGCAGTCTCTGACCATCTCCTGTATCATGTCTGCAGTCTCTGACCATCTCCTGTATCATGTCTGCAGTCTCTGACCATCTCCTGTATCATGTCTGCAGTCTGTGACCATCTCCTGTATCATGTCTGCAGTCTCTGACCATCTCCTGTATCATGTCTGCTAGAGGTGCATCGAATGGAAATTTTACTAATACTATTAGCGATGTGTTTAAGTTTAAGTAAGAGATTGCAGACATGATACAAGAGATGGTTAGAGACTGCAGACTGCATTATTCTTGACTTTTCTTGCACTAAAGGTGCCAATAATGGCAAACATTAAATTCATATTAATTTAAATTGATGATATTAATTAAAAAGTTGAATATAATACAATTATATATAACAATATTATAAATATTTTTTAAAAACTGTCAGTTTTCGGCCTAGTGCATCCTTCATTTTTGGTATCGGCACATGCACACTGAAGCAATGGCTCGTTTCTGCTATTGCTTATGAATGGCTTCAGCTAGTGTGCCCTTATCCGGCGGCTCCTGCGCATGTGACGTCATCACGGCTTCGGCCAATCACAGTGCCGGAGCCCGCGATACCTGGAATTAACTCTGGGAGCGATGTTGCCGGCCGGAGCGGTGTACTGGGACCACTGCGGGGCTTCGATCTAAAGTGAGTATTTCATAATGAGCTAGTATGCTATGTATACTAGCTCATTATACAGCATCTTTGTCTTGCAGGGGTTTTTTTGTTTTGTTTTTTTTGTGGGTTTACAAGCACTTTAAAAATTAAATTTCCTAACTTTTGGAAATGTCAGTAAAAACGTGGCTGTGCCAGTAAATTTTTGGTGTCATGTCAGTACATTTCAATCTGGTAGGTTGGCGACACTAACATACACATAGGGGAGGGGACTGGACGGCGCAGGAGGCAGCTGGTCTGTCATATGGAGTAGGAGCACACAATCTCATCCACCGCTTGGCGCGATTTAAGGCATGCTATAGAGCGGTGCACTAACGCACCAGACCCATGTGAGTACCCTATAATAGGGCTTTGTTTGCATTAAATAAAATCTTTTAAATCGGTATCACACTATGGAAATTTCTTTTAGATATTTATATATGAGGAGGCTACTTCTCTGAGCAGTGTCTGGACCTTTCAACCTGACCTGGAATTCATTTTGATGATTCAAATGCGTGTATTGACCAACCTTAAAATGCGAGGTCACACGCTCTGCGGGGAGCGGCCATTACCTTGGGGTGGGGAGCACCTAATGGCGCGTACACACGAGCGGACTTTTCGACCGGACTGGTCCGACGGTCTATCCGACGAACTTTCCAAACGAGCGGACTTGCCTACACACGAATTCTCTGACGGGGTCCGGTCCGCCGGACCAAGTCTGCCGGAAAGTCCGCTCGTGTGTACGCGGCATGAGTGTAATCACTGCTGCAGATCGCTATATTCACAGTCACCTATCAAGTAGGGTTGTCACCTGTCTGGGATTCACACAGTTCAGGTTTTTTCAGGTTTCCGTCTGCCTGAAACCCGGACACAATATTCAGACAGGAATGACAGGAATGTGGCTCAACAGGGCCTGACAGGAGGGTGTGGGGGCGCTATGCACGCCACATTACTATTCTTTTTGGAGTGCCCAAAGGTGTCCCAGGTCTGTTACATACCTATAGTGTATGGTAAAAAAAAAAAAAAAAAATTACTGTGCACTGATAAAGTGTTCGGGTTTGGCTTGAAGAAAAAGTGGCAACCCTACTATCAAGTCACATTTATTATCTCTGTATTAAGGACACTGAAAACCGATCCTGGGTGGTCAGAGTATCACAGACTTATATGTACTTGGGCACTTTATGGACCACTTTTGTATCTATATTTATATTATATGAAATGTGTGTACATTCACGTTATATGATGTTGTAAGCTGTATGATGACATGAGTCGCTTATATATTATTATTTCATTCTTGGATTTGATTTTATAGGCACATCAACTTTGTTTTTTAGGTTTATGCTGCAGGTTCAGCAGCTCATTAAGGGGATAGCGCAGAACATGATTTATCCATCTCTTTGTATCTCACACAGGAGCGCCGCCTGACAAGTTGCGTCCCGTTCTGTACAATGGAACCGTTCTAATAGGAGCGACTCAAGTCACTCCGACTTAGAAAAAGGTTCCTGTACTACTTTTGGGGCGACTTCAGGCGACTTGCATTGAATTCTATACAGAAGTCGTTTTGCAAGTCGCCGCTGAAGTCGCGTGCAGGTCACCTCACAGAGTCGGCCTGCAAGTCGTATTGCCCCCGTGTGAACCGGGGCTTAGTACGGGACGTGCTAGCAGCTGTCATCATACTATTTGGAGATAGGGGAACTTCGTTTCGGTAGACCTTATAGACTATTTTAACACTAACATACACACCCACACAGGTTGAACTGGATGGACTGGTGTCTATCTGTACTACTGTACTACTGTACGTAACTATTTAAAAAAACAAAAAAACAAAATCACAATGGATGTGTGCTGAGGAGACTTGTGAAGTTTTCTGAGGCCCCTGTTTTGTGGTGCAGATACCATGAATGATTAGGAATGTTCATTATGAACTGAATGACTATGTACAAGCCAGTAGATCTCGTTGTTGAGAAGGTTTGGACTTCTACTCTCAACCCCCGTTTTTTCACCAACTGAGTGGGTGTTTTGACAAGCTTGGTAACTCCTATATCCTTATGCCCTGTACACACGATCGGACTTTCCACCAACATAACCGTGGATTTTTGTTCGAAGGTTGTTGGCTCAAACTCGTCTACACGGTCACACAAATGTTGGCCAACAATTAGGAACGTGGGAACGCGGTGACGTGCAACGAGCCGAGAAGAGGGAGGTTCAACAGCCAGTGCGGCTCCTTCTGCTTGATTCCGAGCATGCGTGAACTTTTGTTGCGACAGACTTGTGTACACACGATCAGACTTTCCGACAACAAAGTTTTGTTGGCGGAAAATTTGAGAACCTGCTATCAAACATTTGTTGGCGGAAAGTCCGACAGCAAATGTTCGATGGAGCGTACACACGGTCGGACTTTCCCCCAACAAGCTCACATCCAACATTTCCTGTCGGAAAGTCCGACCGTGTGTACGCGGCATAACAAAGTCTTTCCAACATCCTTCAAACTCTTCCTAGTATATTGATAACCAATTGAAGATTTGGATTTTTGACCTTCATGTCAGACCTCAGCAGATGAGCCTTTGTGGCATAGGCTCCTTCCTGGTAATAGGCCTACATATGGTGGAGGAACCAGTAATCATCTCTGATTTTAGATGCAGCATGTTGGGCAATAACCCTTGGCTATAAACACCTCTGAAGAAGAGTTTTTCTTGAAACACGTCAGTTGTTTTCCAAAAAATATTTATACTGTGTGTGTGTGTGTGTGTGTGTGTGTGTGTGTGTGTGTGTGTGTGTGTGTGTGTGTGTGTGTGTGTGTATATATATATATATATATATATATATATATATATATATATATATATACACACACAGTATAAATATTTTTTGGTGTGTGTGTGTGTGTGTATGTATATATGTGTGTATATATATATATATATATATATACACATACACACACATATATACACACACACACACACACACACACACACACACACACACATTACATTATATTATATATACACACAGTATCTCACAAAAGTCAGTATACCCCTCACATTTTTGTAAATATTTTCTTCTATCTTTTCATGTGACAACACCGAAGAAATGACACTTTGCTACAATGTAAAGTAGTGAGTGTACAGCTTGTATAACAGTGTAAATTTGCTGTCCCCTCAAATATAACTCAACACACAGCCATTAATGTCTACACCTCTGGCAACAAAAGTGAGTACACCTCTAAGTGAAAATGTCCAAATTGGGCCCAATTAGCCATTTTCTCTCCCCAGTGTCATGTGACTTGTTAATGTTACAAGGTCTCAGGTGTGAATGGGGAGCAGGTGTGTTACATTTGGTGTTATCACTCTCACTCTCTCATACTGGTCACTGGAAGTTCAACATGGCACCTCATGGCAAAGAACTCTCTGGAGGATCTGAAAAAAAAAGAATTGTTGCTCTACATAAAGATGGTCTAGGCTATATGAAGATTGCCAAGATCCTAAAACTGAGCTGCAGCACGGTGGTCAAGACTATACAGCGGTATAACAGGACAGGTTCCACTCAGAACAGGCCTCGCCATGGTCGACCAAAGAAGTTGAGTGGACGTGCTCAGCGTCATATCCAGAGGTTGTCTTTGGGAAATAGATGTATGAGTGCTACCAGCATTGCTGTAGAGGTAGAAAGGGGGGGTGAGGAGACAGCCTGTCAGTGCTCAGACCATACGCCGCACACTGCATCAAATTGGTCTGCATGGCTGCCATCCCAGAAGGAAGCATCTTCTAAAGATGATGCACAAGAAGGGCAGCAAACAGTTTGCTGAAGACAAGCAGACTAAGGACATGTATTACTGGAACCATGTCCTGTGGTCTGATGAGACCAAGATAAACTTATCTGGTTTAGATGGTGTCAAGTGTGTGTGGTGGCAACCAGGTGAGGAGTACAAAGACAAGTGTGTCTTGTCTACAGCATGGTGCTGGTGGTGGGAGT
This sequence comes from Lithobates clamitans, assembly GCA_037952925.1. Taxonomy (NCBI): domain Eukaryota; kingdom Metazoa; phylum Chordata; class Amphibia; order Anura; family Ranidae; genus Lithobates; species Lithobates clamitans. The sequence goes on from JBBGZY010000728.1 coordinate 215,251, forward strand.
GTCATGGTCTGGGGCTGCATGAGTGCTGCCGGCACTGAGGAACTACAGTTCATTGAGGGAACCATGAATGTCAACATGTACTGTGACATACTGAAACAGAGCATGGTCCCCTCCCTTCAGAGACTGGGCCGCAGGGGAGGATTCAAACATGATAATGACCCCAAACACACCTCAAAGATGACCACTGCCTTGCTAAAGAAGCTGAGGGTAAAGGTGATGGACTGGCCAAGCATGTCTCCAGACCTAAACCCTATTGAGCATCTGTGGGGCATCCTCAAATGGAAGGTGGACGAGCGCAAGGTCTCCAACATCCACCAGCTCCGTGATGTCGTCATGGAGGAGTGGAAGAGGACTCCGGTGGTAACCTGTGAAGCTCTGGTGAACTCCATGCCCAAGAGGGTTAAGGCAGTGCTGGAAAATAATGGTGGCCACACAAAATATTGACACTTTGGGCCCAATTTGGACATTTTCACTTAGGGGTGTACTCACTTTTGTTGCCAGAGGTTTAGACATTAATGGCTGTGTGTTGAGTTATTTTGAGGGGACAGCAAATTTACACTGTTATACAAGCTGTACACTCACTACTTTACATTGTAGACAAGTGTCATTTCTTCAGTGTTGTCACATGAAAAGAATAAAATATTTACAAACATGTGGCGGGTGTACTCACTTTTGTGAGATACTGTATATATATATATATATATATATATATATATATATATATATATATATATATATATATATATATATATATATATATATATATATATATATATATATACACACATACATACACACACTCTCTATATATCTCAATCCTTGTCCAGCTGCTACTTTGAATTCCTGTTTCTTTATACGGAGTGTGGAGAATAGGGCTCTCTGGATTACAAGGAGACTTTAACAAACAGAACTTAACTGGCTCTTAAAATGTGATTAACCTCTTCAAGACCACCTTCTGCACATTTACTGTGACAAGGCGACCCGGCTGCGTGAATCGACGTACCTGTACGCCGCTCCATGCAGGAGCCTCTGTCCAATCAGCGCATGCTGATTGGACAGAGGGGGAGCCAATCAGCGGTCATTCCCCAGAGAAGCAGAACGGCGATCTGCCTATGTAAACAAGGCAGATCGGCGTTCTGTCAGGGGAGAACATGGAGATCTTGTGTTCTTGCTAAGCAGGAACACAGACCTCTGCACTTCCCCTAGTCAGGCCATCCCCTGAACAGTAAGCAAGCACCCCCTAGGGACACACTTAACCCTTTGATCGCCCCTGGTGTTAACCCTTTCCCTGCCAATGTCATTTATACAATGAAAGTGCTTTATTTTTTTAGCACTGATCGCTGTGTTAGTGTCACTGGTCCCCAAAAAGTGTCACTTAGTGAGTTGTCTGCCTCAATGTCTCAGTCCTGCTAAAAATCGCTGATCGTCGCCAATACTAGCAAAAACAATAAAAAAAAGTCCATAAATCTATCCCATAGTTTGTAGATGTTCTAACTTTTGCACAAACCAATCAATCAATATACGCTTATTGGGATTTTTTTTAACCAAAAATATGTAGTAGAATACATATTGGCCTAAATTGATGAATAAATTAGATTTTTAAATTTTTTTTATTTGATGTGTTTTATAGCAGAAAGTAAAAAATATTGTTTTGTTTTTTTTTCAAACTTGATCTTTTTTTGTTTAATAAAATAATAAAAACCGCAGAAATACCACCAAAAGAAAGCTCTATTTGTGGGAAAAGGACATCAATTTTATTTAGGTACAGCGCCGCACAACCGCGCAATTGTCAGTTAAAGCAATGCAGTGCCGTACCGCAAAAAAAATGGCCTGGTCATTAAGGGGGTAAATCCTTCCGGGGCTGGTTAATGACAAGGAAGGGCTAAAACTACTTACAAGATGGAAGTGAAAAACAAGCATATCAATGCATTGATTGCATCCTTGACATGGCTGTTTTTCACTTCCATCTTGGAAATAGTTTTAGCCCTTCCTTGTGAGTAAAGTGTTTTATTACTGCACTTAGTAGAGCCTTATCCTCTGATCTGTTTCTTTATATGTTTATGTGTACATATACCTAGTGCTGTAAATTATGTATTCAAGGACTTTGATTCCAGGACGTCTTTAACCACTTCAGCCCCGGAGGATTTGGCAGCTCAATGACCGGAGGACTTTTTACAATTTGGCACTGCGCTGCTTTAACTGGTAATTGCGCGGTCATGCAATGTTGTACCCAAACAAAATTTGCGTCCTTTTTTTTTTCACAAATAGAGCTTTCTTTTAATGGTATTTGATTGCCTCTGCGATTTTTTTTTTTTTTGCGATATAAACAGAAAAAAAGACCGAAAATTTTGAAAAAAAAATTATATTTTCTACTTTTTGTTATAAAAAACATAGGCGCTGATTGGTTTTCGGGTCCTGTACCGGGGTCGTTGTGATAAAATGCTTTTTTTTAAATAAAAACTGTAAAAAAACTATAAACTGAACGTTGCAGATTAGAGTCTCTCTAAATGCGACCATCACATCTTTCGAGACCCCGAGACCCTGTGTACGTGTGCCTATGACTATGTGGTGCTGTACCCTACGCTAATACTCAACTAGTGTATGCTAGTGTTCGAAACAGTCACCAATGCAAAGACCAGGTTGGTCAGGACAGGACAATAAAAGCAGGTGTCACGCCTAAATGTGCGCTTTCTACAGACACGACATCTTCTTTGGGGTGTTCTTTCGGTAGGGGTACCAGAGAGGACATGTGGAAAATGCCTTTTATGCAGCCGGCTTACTGCATTTGGATTGGGAAGTTGGGCGAGGGCACGGTCTGGAATCAAAAGGGCTGTGATGATCTCTTTCTGGAATTTAAGGAAGGATCCAGTCCGTCCTGAAGCTCTGTATAGCACATGAGCGTTCAGCAAAGCCAATTGAAATAAATAAACAGACACTTTCTTGTACCAGCGTCTGGCCTTACGGCAACTAGGTACGGCGCCAACAACTGGTCGTTGAGGTCCACCCCTCCCATATTAAGGTTGTATTCGTGGACACAGAGGGGTTTCTCCACAACACCAGTCGCCGTAGTAAATTGGAACGTCGTGTCTGCATGAAGGGAGGTGAGAACGAAAACATTCTTATTATCCCTCCACTTCATAGCGAGCAAATTATTACACTGCAAGCAGGCTCTCTCCCCCAGCCTAAGACGGGACTCTACAAGTCGCTGGGGAAAGCCCCGGCGATTAGATTGCTCGGTGCCACATGCTCCAATTTGATGATCAAACAAGTGACTTGTTTGTAATAATTGGGTGACACCAAGTCCCACACAATCTTGCCAGCGCTCCCTATGTAATCTGGGCAGTTCGGCTGCTATACGGAACTATCTCTTCCCACGTAAACCATAAAACTACATGTATAGCCTGTGGCCCTGACACAGAGCTTATACATCTTGACCCCGTATCTGGCACGCTTGCTGGGAAGGTACTGTTTGAATGACTAGTGGCCAGAAAACTTAATAAGGGACTCATCAACGCAGACAACTTGATAGGGAGTAAACAAGGCTGCAAAACGGTTGAAATGGTTTACGAGGGGCCGAATTTTGTAGAGCCGATCGTATCCAGGGTCACCCCGAGGACGACAGAGTTCATTGTCATTGAAGCGCATGAACCGCAAGATCTGCTCGTATCATGCCCTGGTCATGGAGGCAGAGAACACGGGCATATGGTGAATTGGGTCAGTGGACCAATATGACCGCAACTCACTCTTTTTAGTTACGCCCATGTTGAGGGAAAGGCCCAGAAAGAGCTTAAATTTGGAAACTGTAATTGGTCTCCAATCTCTGGCAAGGGTCAGCTGGGGATTAGCGGTCGATGAATTGACCAGCGTATAAATTGCTTTGGTCCACAATAGATCTATAGAGATCTTCGGTGAAAAACAGCGAATAAAAATCAAGTGACGTAAAATCAACTGTTTCCACCTGAATTCCGGGTTGGCCAGTGAATGGGGGAAGTACGGGTGCTGCAGAAGTGGTGGGTTCCCAATTAGGATTGGCGAATTCTGCAGGAAGGGCACTATGGGCTCGACGGGCCTGTCTTTGTCTTCTTCTTGGTGGCAGCGGGACACTACTCGTGCTTGCCACCTCGCCAGATTGAACTGCACTTATGGGACTCACCACGTCACCACGTGTTACTGCAGCGCTGGATGTACGACCAGGGTGTACTAGGCCGCTGGTGCTTGCCAGTTCACCAGAAGGTACTGCTCTGCTCCATACGAGGGACCTGCGCTTCTTGCACCTCAACAACAGCAGAAGAAGATCGGGGTCTGGTATGCCTGACCTTGGCAGGGACCACAACTGCGTCGTCAGAGCTATCTGTCAGGGTGCCGCTGCTGTCTACAGGTTTATATTCTGAGCCTGAATCTGACAGATGAGTGACTTCCTCTTCACTATCTGTCATGCTCAGAAACATGTAGGCCTTTTTACTAGTGTACCTTCCATTTGCCATTTTGGTCTCTAAATTTATTGGTACAATAGTGAGAATCACAGGTAAAAAAAGCTCCTGACTGTTAGCGACTGATTCAAACGCTACCAAAAAACTGTTAGCGATCGCAGGGTTCAGGTCTGACTCTGCGAACACTGCAGTTATGTGTGTTTTGTTTTGTAAGTGACAGTGATCGATCGATACTGCACTTGGGTGGGCAGGGCTGAGCATAGGGGCTAAACGCAGGTGCTAACAGGTATCTGGGCTGATCCTGCTAACACTGCGTTTTTGGGAACCCTAAACTGCTAGTATAGATCTGATCAGATAAGATATTGATCCGCTTGCAGGATCTTTCTGCCAAACGCCTGATCATTAGCAGATGCGAGGTCCAGCCTGTAATGTTTCACGAATGTGTGAAAACTTGACCATGTTGCCGCCTTGCAAATTTGTTCAGGGGTGGCACCAGCTCTCTCTGCCCAAGTGGCCGCTAGTGCTCTTGTTGTGTGTGCACAAATTCCTGCTGGTGGAGACACACCTGCATGCGAATAAGCCTCTGAAATGGATAGTTTCAGCCACCTTGCTAAAGAAACCTTAGAAGCCTGGCAACCTTTCCTGTTGCCCGAAAATAGCACAAACAGTGAATCTGAACGTCTAAAGAGCTTTATTCTTTCCAAGTAACATAACAAAGTCCTTCTGACATCCAACATGTGGAAACAAGTCTCCTTCTTCCCTGCTGGGTTAGGGCAGAAGGTTGGAAGTACAATGTCCTGAACACGATTTTGTACTGAAGCTACCTTTGGTAAGAATTTTTGATCAGTCCTAAGTATCACCCTATCTGAAAGGATAGACAAATAGGGTTCCTTATTTGATAAAGCGTTAAGCTCACTGATCCTGCGTGCAGAGACCATGGCAATCAGAAACACAGACTTAAAAGTGAGATATCTGAGTGGCGCTTCCTCCAAAGGTTCGAAGGGACTCTTTGTTAGAGACTGAAGGACTATCGACAGATCCCATTTAGGAAAAAACCTAAGCGGTGCTGGTCTGGATCTCGTTAGAGATCTAAAGAATCTGGTTACCAACTGATTCGAGGCCACAGATTTTTCTAAGAACACTGCTAGCGTTGCAACCTGCACCTTCAAGGTACTAACTGTTAGCCCCTTGTCAGCTCCAACCTGTAAAAACTCCAGAATAGTAACAAGACTCCCTGGGTCCTGGGCAGATGAATTACACCATGTATTATAAACCTTCCAGACCTTGAAATAAATGTCCCTAGTCACCTTTTTCCTACTTGATAATAGTGTTGAAATCAACTGGTTGGAAAAGCCCTTGCTTTTTAGGAGCTGCTTTTCAGATACCAGGCTGTGAGCACCAAAGTGGCTACCTCTGGATTATTTAAGGGACTTTGTAATAGTAAATCGTGCCTGGGGGCAGATGCCAATAAGGCTTGACCGCCATTCTCAGAACGGTTGAAAACCAGGCCCTTCTTGGCCAAAAGGGCGTGATTAGGATGACTGGTACCTTTTCCTTCTGAATTTTTCTTAATATTAAGGGAATTACCTGGAATGGGGGGAAAGCGTAGCAAAGATGGAATTTCCATGGATACGCCAAAGCATCTATGCCTAGTGACCCGTCGTGATTGTTTAGGGAAAAAAGTTGCGGAACCAGGGCCTTCTCCTTTGAGGCGAACAGGTCCACCTCTGGCAGCCCCCATTTTTCGGCAATCATAGCGAAAACTTCTGTGTTCAGTGACCATTCTGCTTCCTGAATGGGGTTCCTGCTCAGGAAATCCGCCACCCTGTTCAGAGACCCCTTTAGGTGGACTGCTGATAGAGACAGCAAGTGTCCTTCTGCCCACCGAAGAATGTTCATCGTTAGTACTTGTAGCGATTTGCTCCTTGTACCTCCCTGCCTGTTTATATAAGCCATGGCCGTGGCATTGTCTGTTAGTATTTGAACATGCTGAGCTTGAAGACCCTGAGCAAATGACTTCAGAGCCAAGTTGATCACCTTGAGCTCTCTCCAGTTTGAGGACCTTGTCGCCTCTTTCCTGGACCAGCTTCCCTGAGTGAAACCCTTTCCTAGGTGGGCCCCCCAACCCCAGGAACTGGCATTGGTTGTCGGCCTTTTTTCGATTGGAAAGGCCCAGACTAACCCTTCCGATAGGATATCCTGCCTCTTCCACCACCATAGTGATCTTTTCACCTGGGTTGGAATTTTTACCTCTGATTCTAGGGATTCCAAATTGTGATCCCAAGCTCTCAGAAGAAAAGCCTGCAGATGTCTGCAGTGTAGCCTTGCCCACTGAACAGCCGGCATTGACGAAGTCAGAACACCCAGAGCTGACATGACCCGCCTTACCGTCAGCTGCTGGTTGGTCTGCAGTAAAGACACTGTATCCTGGATTTTTTCATTCTTCTCTGAAGGAAGAAAGATCCTCCGATCTACAGAATATATTGTATACCCTAGAAACCGAATCTTCTGAGATGGATCCAGGGAAGATGTTTGGAGATTTAGAATCCATCCAAGAGTCTCCAGATGGCTGCATGCTCTGCCTAAATTGCTCCGCAATTCCTCTCTTGAGGGGGCGAAAAATAGATTGTCTAAATAAGGAATTACTGCGATTCCTTGAAGACGAGGGGGAGCTAGGGCCTCTGCCATCACCTTGGTGAAAATTCGGGGTGCGGATGATAGCCCGAAGGGTAAGGCCCTGAATTGTAGATGCTGAATTCTGCCTTCCATCCTTACCGCCAACCTGAGAAACCTCTGGGACTGGGACGAGATTGGAATATGCAGGTATGCATCTTTTAAATCCACTAACGCCATGAAGCAACCTGGAGTCAGTAGATTTTTGACAGTGAAAATTGAGTCCATCTTGAACTTTCTGTATTTGATGGCTACGTTTAGAAGCTTTAGATTGAGAATCAATCGAAATCTTCCTGTTGGTTTTTTTACCAGGAAGACATGCGAATAGAACCCCTCCTGCTGTTAATTTGGTGGCACTGGGATTACTACATCACCCTGCTGCATCAGTTCCTCGAGAGATTACTTCATGGCCAGGCCCTTATTGGATCTCGAGGGGTATTTGTTATCAGAAACCTTCTTGGGGGGCTTCTGGAAAACTCGAGAGTATAGCCCTGCGAGAGAGTGATCAGAATAAACTGATTTGAAGTTATCCCTGACCACTGCGGAATAAACTCTCGTAATCTTCCGCCTACCCGCAGGGAAGAGTCATTGCAATTTCTCGGCCTGTGAAGGAGGACGGAAGAGAATTCCGCCTTTACCCTTCGCTTTTTGTGCGAACCAATTTTTCCTCCTCCCCTGAAACTTACTGTCCTGCTCTTGAGCTTTTTGAGGTTGAAAAAGACATTTTGGGGCCTGCTTTTTCTTTTTGACCGGAAAGGTCTTCTTTTTATCGGCAGTTCTGTCTAGGATATTATCTAGATCAGGGCCAAAAAGAAGGTCACCTGAAAAGGGAATACCACAAAGCTTGCTCTTTGAAGCTGTATCACCTGGCTAGGTTTTTAGCCATAAAGCTCTTCTTGCAGCATTTGTCAAAGCTGCAGACCTAGCTGACATTTTGATTGTTTCAGCCGAAGCATCCGCAATATAAGCAACTGCTGAGATCAGGGTAGGAAAGGAATCTAAGATTTCCTGCTTGGGGGAATCTGCCACTATATGTGATCTAAGTTGGTTCACCCAGTATTCCAGATTCCTGGCTACACATGTTGTGGCCATTGCTGGCTTTAAATTGCTCATGATTGATTGCCATGATCTCTTGAGCAAAAGATCCATGCGTTTGTCCATTGGATCCTTCAGAACCCCCATGTCTTCAAAAGACAGGTCTGTGGATCTTGAGACCTGGGAAAATGCAGCATCCAACCTGGGCACCTTATTCCACACCGCAGAAAGGTCCTCCTCAAAAGGGAAGCGCCTTTTGTGGGCTCTGGAAAAAAGGGTTTTCTTTCTGGATCCTTTCTTGCCATTCCTTAGCAATGGCGTCAGAAATGACCAAATGGACCGGAAATGTTCGGCCCTTAGGTTCATTTAATCCTGCATACATGCGGTCATGAAGAGATAATTCCTTCTTCTCCTCACTTAAGCCAAGCGTAGCATGAATAGCTTTAAGGAGCCCGTCCACCTCCTCAAGGGATAGCTTAAATTTGGAAGGAGCCACCTCAGCTTCCTCACCCTCTTCTTCCTAATCTTCCTACGACCGCGCGGGCCACCGGATCTTCGGCTCTCACCGAGCACTAGGAGGGGAAGAGGAGCCCGATTGCTACCGCTGCTGTTGCTTGGGTAGGCCGGGAGGACAGCGGGTCTCTTGTGGAGGAAAAGAGAAGGAAGACCCGTCTCCCGGAAGCACCTGAGACACATTGACTCCCCTCGCAAAAAGATGTTCCCTCCAGGCCGGAGGAAACACAAAAACTGAGGTATGGTAGGGAGGTGCCTCCCTTTAAAGTCTGGAGGAAGAAGGTGTTTCCTTTGGTCCGATGGGAGGAGTCACTATCTCTCAGGTGCTGTCCTGAAAGACGCCTTGGGAAAATTTAGCTAAACTGCATCACCTGTGACACTCATACTGTGATCACAGGTGACACGGGGTAATCAAGGGGTTAAACCTTTATTGGGGGGGTTAGGGGGAGTCCCTAGACCTATCTGGGCCTAAGACTAATTACCCTAACACTGATTAGTGTCACTAATGACACTAGTACAAAGATAAAAAGAAAAAATCTAATTGCTGTACTGGGTGACACAGTGACAGGTGGTGAAGGGGTTAACTGGGGGGGGGGGGTGATCGGGGGCGAATTGTGTGCCTACGTGACCTGGTGTCAGTGTAGTGTTGTGCAACTCACTTTTAGATGCTCTCTCCTCGGTCTGGAACGGAAAAAAAGACCGTCACGAGGAGAGATGACATCACTTCCCCTGTCAGTGTTTACAATTACACAGACAGGGGAAGGATCTCATTCGTCAGAACGATCACCAGGTCCAGGCCAGATTTCTTTGGCCTGCGCCTGAGGATTGATCGGTTCCTGATCGAATCCAATCGCCGCCTCCGGCGGGGGTAAAAATGCTAAAAATTTAATTTGGGTACAGTGTTGTATGACTGCGCAGTTGTCATTCGAAGGGCGTCAGCGCTAAAAGCTGAAAATTGGTCTGGGCAGGAGGGGGGTTTAAGTGCCCAGTAAGCAAGTGGTTAAAAGCGTCCCGCTAGTGGCCAAAAAGCGCCGCTAAAACGAGCGGCCACAGAGCAAAAGTAGCCTTACAAAAACTGAAGTGTGCAAAATCTGAAGCAGCTGTACACAGAAACCAATCAGCTTCCAGGTTTTTTATTGTCAGAGTTTAGGGCACTTTCACACTGCCGGCGTTGGCGGTAAAGCGCTGCTATTTTTAGCAGTGCTTTACCGTCGTTTTTGCGGTGCTTTTCGGGGCGCTAGCGGGGTGGTTAAAAGCGCCTGCAAATCGCAGCTGCAGTGGAGCTTTGCCGGCGGTGCTGCCCATTGATTTCAATGGGCAGGGGCATTTTAGGAGCAGTGTATACACTGCTCCTAAAGCGCTGCAAAGAAGCTGCTTGCAGGACTTTTTTTGACGTCCTGTCAGCGCAGCGCCCCTGTGTGAGAGCCCTCTGACTTTCACACTGGGATTGCAGCTGAGGCTTTCTTCAGGCGCTTTTTTTAGCGCTAAAGCGCCTGAAAAACACCTGCAGTGTGAAAGGGGTTTTAATTGAACAAGCTGAAGTTAGAAGCTGATTGGTTTCTATGCACAGCTGCACCAGATTCTGCACCTTTCAGTTTTAGTAAATTATCCCCTTGATGTCTCCATAAGGCCTGATTCACACCTATGCATTTTTAGTGCTTTTTGCACTACAGAACGTGTTCCATAGGAAACCATGTTAAATGGACTGTAGTGCAAATCTGCAAAATGCACAAAGCAACAAAAATGCCTAGGTGTGAATCCAGCTTAAGGGAGGACCTCTCATCTGCCCAATGTTATCACATAGGGGGGCTCGTCATTAATAAAGTTACATGTAAAAAAGTAAATAAAATACAAATACAAATTACACAAAAAAATTAAAATCATCACTGTTATCCCTGTAGAAACCCAAATGCAAACGCATGCATAGGGCGTGCACGTAATCATTAAAGTATCACCTATGGACATTTTTGGGTACAGTCGTTTTTTTGCCATTTTATTGCGTGCAATTTTAAGGCTTGACATGTATCCCTTTATTTGAGACAACCTTGTCTTTTATATTTTACCTAAAACACGTGTATTATATTGTGTTTGTTTACACCAAGACCCCTTTCACACGGGCGCCTCCGGCTGGATTCACACCTATGTGTATTTTGTGCTTTTTGCATTTTGCAGATTTGCACTACAGAACGTCTTCCATAGGAAACCATGTTAAATGGACTGTAGAGCATATCTGCAAAATGCAAAAAGCACTAAAAGTGCATAGGTGTGAATCAGGCCTTAGACGGACTTCACTCGCTCAGTGGGGGGGAAAATCGCTCCGCTGATGCCCGCTGAGCAGGCGGATGACAGGTCCGTGTCCGCTCACTGTGCAGAGCAGAGATGGACCCAGCCCCGCTCTCCTCTATGGGGAAATCGGGTGAAGACAGACCTGCCTGTCCGTTTTCATCCGATCCGATCGTCTGATAGGAAAATAGGGTCACCACCCGCCTGAATTTCGTGGACCGGATCGCGGCGAATGTCACATAATGACATGTCACCGTTGACATCCGCCGCTCCATAGGGGTGAATGGAGGGTCCGATCAGGTCTGCCTGGAAAAACTGACAGTCGGATCTGATTGGACAGCCCGTGTGAAAGGGGCAGAACCGTCTTTTTAGTACATTTTTTTCCTGAAAATATGCATTTGGCGCACAAATATTGTGAAAACATAAATTGTAACTGACCTGTGGAGCACAGGAGAAGGAAAAGCCAAACCGTTCTTCCATTCATTATGATGTTTGTTTCTCTTTTAGGTAAAGTGGGGACCCCCCCCCCCCGGTGTCCGCAGCTGTTGACGATGACAAGGTCGCTCCAGTTACCTAGACTTTGTTCGCAAAGAAAAAGGCTGAACTCAGATAAGGATTCTTTCATTTTCCTTATTGCCAAGACTTCGCTTTCAATACGTTTGTTTGTGTTTATTTGTGTCTGGTAACCATCAATCTTTACCTTCCTTCATTCTGTTCATAACTTTAAACCGGTTTGGTTGACGAAAGAAGAGATTCCTCCACAACCCCTGACTAAAGGATCACTAAGTAAAGATTTAACCACTTCAGCCCTGGAAGATTTAACCCCCTTCATGACCAGGTCATTTTTTGCTATTCAGCACTGCGCTATTTCAACTGGCAATTTGTATCATTTTTTTCACACAATAGGAGCTCTCTCTATTTCTGGGTTTTTTATTTTTCCTTTCTGCTATAAAACGTACAAACAAAATGAAAATCAAAAAAAAAAAAAAAATCTAAATTACTTTGGGATAAAGGGCCAATCACAGCTGATCCCATGTAAACAAATGCTGGTGATCGCCTTTTCCTTTCCTCAGCGCTGTCACTGTGTGAGGACAGGAAGGCTGAGAACCGGCTATCCTGTGACAGCGCACATTTACACTGATAATCAGTGCAGCCCCATCAAAGCAGCCTATCAGTGTCCATCAGTGTAGATTCATAAATGTGTCCTAGTCAGTGCAGCCCATCATTGCAGCGCTATCAGTGCAGCCTATCAGTGCCCATCAGTGCAGCCTACCAGTGCCCATCAGTGCAGCCTATCAGTGCCCATCAGTGCAGCCTACCAGTGCCCATCAGTGCAGCCTATCAGTGCCCATCAGTGCAGCCTACCAGTGCCCATCAGTGCAGCCTACCAGTGCCCATCAGTGCAGCCTACCAGTGCCCATCAATGCAGCCTACCAGTGCCCATCAGTGCAGCCTACCAGTGCCCATCAGTGCAGCCTACCAGTGCCCATCAGTGCAGCCTACCAGTGCCCATCAGTGCAGCCTACCAGTGCCCATCAGTGCAGCCTACCAGTGCCCATCAGTGCAGCCTACCAGTGCCCATCAGTGCAGCCTACCAGTGCCCATCAGTGCAGCCTATAAGTGCAGCCCATCATTGCAGCCTCATCAGTGCCAGTGTTCATCAGTGCAGGCAGATCAGTGCAGCCTTATCAATGCATCCTCGTCAGTGTAGTCCCATCAGTGCCAATCGGTGTCCATTAGTGCAGCCCCATCCGTGCAGCCCATGATTGCAGCCTCATCAGTGCCAATCAGTGTCCATTAGTGCAGCCTCATCAGTGCAGCCTCATCAATGCGTCCTCATCAGTGCCGCCCATCATTGCAGCCCCATCAGTGCCAATCAGTGTCCATTAGTGCAGCCCCATCTGTGCAGCCCATCATTGCAGCCTCATCAGTGCCAATCAGTGTCCATTAGTGCAGCCCCATCTGTGCAGCCCATCATTGCAGCCTCATCAGTGCCAATCAGTGTCCATTAGTGCAGCCCCATCTGTGCAGCCCATCATTGCAGCCTCATCAGTGCCAATCAGTGTCCATTAGTGCAGCCTCATCAATGCATCCTCGTCAGTGCCGCCCATCACTGCAGCCCCATCAGTGCCAATTAGTGCCCATCAGTGCTGCCTCATCAATGCGTCCTCGTCAGTGCAGGACAATCAGTGCCAATCAGTGTCCATTAGTGCAGCCTCATCAGCGAAGAAGAAAAATTACTTACCGTATATACTCGAGTATAAGTCGAATTTTTCAGCACTTCTTTTTGTGCTGAAAGTGCCCCCCTCGACTTATACTCGAGTCAAGCACTTTTCTGCAGCAAAAAAATTCATTTTCCGAACCGACTTTGCGGCCCCGTTTCTCAGGGCCACTTGGTGCTAGAAACTCCAAATTTGGTATGCACACCCAGTGGACCTGGTACCACAACATATCCAAAGCTGAAGTCCCTAGCACTAAGTGGCCCCGAGATCCGGGGCCCCAAAATCGGTTCGGAAAATGTCATTCTCTGCTGCAGAAAAGTGCTTGACATTTTCTGAACCGACTTTGGGGCCCCATATCTCAGGACCACTTGGTGCTAGGAACCCCAAATTTGGTGTGCAAACCCAGTGGACCTGGTACCATAACATATCCAAAGCTTGGGTTCCTAGCACCAAGTGGCCCTGAGATACGGGGCCCCAAAACTGGTTTAGAAAATGTCATTCTCTGCTGCAGAAAAGTGCTTGACATTTTCTGAACTGATTTTTGGGGCCCTGTATCTCGGGGCCACTTGGTGCTAGAAACCCCAGCTTATGGTGCTAGTTCCACTGGGTTTGCACACCAAATTTGGGGTTCTTAGCACTAAGTGGCCCCGAGATACGGGGCCCCAAATTCGGTCAACTGTGTCTATCTGCAGCAATGTCATTTTGGGACCCTTTGGGTTCAGAGACCCCAAATTTTGGCTGCAGCTAGGGGGCATCTAGGAACCCTTAACTACCGAGTTTGAAGTTCAGGGGACCTATGGCTGCAAATGGGCACAGTGAGGCTGCAAATGGGCATTGTTGACCCTCTTTTCCACTTACAGTAGCTGTGCATTTCTCACCCCCGTCTTATACTCGGGTCAATAAGTTTTTCCCATTTTTTTTGTGGTAAATTAGGGCCTCGACTTATACTCGGAACGACTTATACTCGAGTATATACGGTATGTGCAAAATGTTTTAGCAGAAACTAAGAAAAAAGGCTTTTTTTCGTCTTTTTTTCCGCTTGTTTAACAAATAATAAAAAACCCAGTGGTGATTGAATACCACCAATAGAAAGCTCTGTCTTAAAAAAAAAATGATCATGATTTAGTTTGGGTACAGCGTTGCATGACCGCGCAATTGTCATTCAAGGTGTGACAGCGCAGAAAATTGGTAAAAATAATTTCCCCCTCCCAATTCCCCCTCCTAGCACAAATACTATCTGCACCCCTAAAATCCGCCTCCTAGGACAAATCCCCCCCTCCAAAATATCCCCTCCTAGCACAAGCCCCTCCCCCACAAATCCCACCTGCACAGCACGAATCCTCTCTATCCAATCCCTACTCTAAGCCCAAATTTCCACCTCCCAGCACAACCCCCGCCCCCTAATCCATCTTCTAGCACTAATACCTCCGCACCTACCCCGGCATTACCCCCCCGACACAAATCCTTTCACCCCCCCCCAGCACCAATTCTCTCCCCACCAAATTCACCCCCTCCATAACAAATCGTTTCCCCTCCAAATCCCTCATCTTAACATAAATCCTCCCCCCATCACCCTCACAGCACAGATCCCCCCCACATCACCCTTTTAGCATAAATCATCTCCCCCCTAATTCTTCTCTCTTAGGCTGGATTCACACCTATGCATTTTTAGTGCTTTTTGCAGATTTGCACTACAGTCCATTTAACATGGTTTCCTATGGAACACGTTCTGTAGTGCAAATCTGCAAAATGCAAAAAGCAGTAAAAATGCCATAGGTGTGAATCCAGCCTTAGGGCTTGTTCATATGTGGATCGCTCTTCAGAGGGGATCTGACAGGTGGTGAGGAGGTGTTATGATGCCTCCTCATTGTCTGCGTTAAGGCTATGTTTCCACTAGTGCCACTTGTCATGCGACTTTGGACACAAAGTCGCATGACAAGTCACAGCCCATTGATTTCAATGGCACCTGTTTCAATCTATGCAACTTTGAAAATCGGCGACTTTGAAAAAGGTGCCTGCACTACTCTGATGCGACTTTGGGGTCGCAATAGTGGAAACGTAGCCTTAAAGCGGAGCTCCACCCAACTTTACTACTTCTTCGTTCTTAAATGAAAGACCACCCCTTCACCCCTCGTGTTTGGATATACATTTTTTTTCTTACCTTAGTAGTAAACAGGTGAACTTCCCTCCCTGCCTCACCGCGGCGAGGTACGTCATTTCCTCTTCTGGCTCTGCCCCTCCTCCCCCCCCCCCCCGCTGCCTTCTGGGACCTGCGTGTGTCCCAGAAGATGACAGGGCCAGACAGAAAGTGCCGCACAACTCGCGCAGTAGGAAACCCGCTGTCAAGCCTGAAGGCTTCACTGCCAGTTTCCCCTAGTTACAATGGTGGCGCCTGCACCCGATCCCATGAACGAATCGGCCTCGGGGGGGGGCGACATTGCAGGCTCCCTGGACAGGTAAGTGTCCTTATTAAAAGTCAGCAGCTACTGCTTTGTAGCTGCTGACTTTTAAAAAAACTTTTTTGGAGGGTGGAATTCTGCTTTAAGAGAGCCAGAACGACAATCTGCCTATGTACACAAGGCAGATCGTTGTTCTATTAGTAGGGAAGGCATGGATCCTGTGTTTTTGCAAAGCAGGAACACGGATCTATGCCTTCCTTTAGTAAAAGCACCTCCCCCACACAGTGAGAAAACACAGGCTAGGCACACAGTTAACCCTTTGATCGCCCCTGATGTTAACCCCTTTCCCAGCCAGTGTCCTTAGTACAGTGACAGTGCATATTTTTAGCACCGATCACTGTATTAGTGTCACTGGTCCCCACAAAAAGTGTCAGATTTGACTGCCGCATTATCGCTAGAAGTTGCTGATCGCCGCCATTACTAGTAAAAATAAATTAATAAAAATGCCATAAACCTAGCCCATAGTTTGTAGACGCGTTAACTTTTGCGCAAACCAATCAATATACGCTTATTGGGATTTTTCGTCTGTGTTGCGGGGCGGCTTTACAGTGTGATGATGGTCCGGTTTCTTTTGTGTTGCGGGGCGGTTTTACATCGTGCTGATGGTCTGATTTCGTCTGTGTTGCGGGGCGCTTTACAGTGTGCTGATGGTCCGGTTTCGTCTGTGTTGCGGGGCGGTTTTACAGTGTAATGATGGTCCGGTTTCATCTGTGTTGCGGGGCGGTTTTACAGTGTGATGATGGTCCGGTTTTGTCTGTGTTACGGGGTGGCTTTACAGTGTAATGATGGTCCGGTTTCGTCTGTGTTGCGGGGCGGCTTTACAGTGTGCTGATGGTCCGGTTTCGTCTGTGTTGCGGGGCGGTTTTACAGTGTGCTGATGGTCCGGTTTCGTCTGTGTTGCGGGGCGGTTTTACAGTGTGATGATGGTCTGGTGTTGTCTGTGTTGCTGGGCGGCTTTACAGTGTAATAATGGTCCGGTTTCATCTGTGTTGCGGGCGGCTTTACAGTGTAATGATGGTCCGGTTTCGTCTGTGTTGCGGGGCGGCTTTACAGTGTAATGATGGTCCGGTTTCGTCTGTGTTGCGGGGCGGCTTTACAGTGTAATGATGGTCCGGTTTAGTCTGTGTTGCGGGGCGGTTTTACAGTGTGCTGATGGTCCGGTTTCGTCTGTGTTGCGGGGCGGTTTTACAGTGTGATGATGGTCCGGTTTCGTCTGTGTTGCGGGGCGGTTTTACAGTGTGCTGATGGTCCGGTTTCGTCTGTGTTGCGGGGCGGTTTTACAGTGTGCTGATGGTCCGGTTTCGTCTGTGTTGCGGGGCGGTTTTACAGTGTGATGATGGTCCGGTTTCGTCTGTGTTGCGGGGCGGTTTTACAGTGTGATGATGGTCTGGTGTTGTCTGTGTTGCTGGGCGGCTTTACAGTGTGATGATGGTCCGGTTTCTTTTGTGTTGCGGGCGGCTTTACAGTGTAATGATGGTCCGGTTTCGTCTGTGTTGCGGGCGGCTTTACAGTGTGCTGATGGTCCGGTTTCGTCTGTGTTGCGGGGCGGTTTTACAGTGTGATGATGGTCTGGTGTTGTCTGTGTTGCTGGGCGGCTTTACAGTGTAATGATGGTCCGGTTTCGTCTGTGTTGCGGGGCGGTTTTACAGTGTGATGATGGTCCGGTTTCGTCTGTGTTGCGGGGCGGTTTTACAGTGTGCTGATGGTCCGGTTTCGTCTGTGTTGCGGGGCGGTTTTACAGTGTGATGATGGTCTGGTGTTGTCTGTGTTGCTGGGCGGCTTTACAGTGTAATGATGGTCCGGTTTCGTCTGTGTTGCGGGGCGGTTTTACAGTGTGCTGATGGTCCGGTTTCGTCTGTGTTGCAGGGCAGCTTTACAGTGTGCTGATGGTCCGGTTTTGTCTGTGTTGCGGGGCGGCTTTACAGTGTGCTGATGGTCCGGTTTTGTCTGTGTTGCGGGGCGGCTTTACAGTGTGCTGATGGTCCGGTTTTGTCTGTGTTGCGGGGCGGCTTTACAGTGTGCTGATGGTCCGGTTTCGTCTGTGTTGCGGGGCGGTTTTACAGTGTGATGATGGTCCGGTTTTGTCTGTGTTGCGGGGCGGCTTTAAAGTGTGATGATGGTCCGGTGTTGTCTGTGTTGCGGGGCGGCTTTACAGTGTGATGATGGTCCGGTGTTGTCTGTGTTGCGGGGCGGCTTTACAGTGTAATGATGGTCCGGTTTCGTCTGTGTTGCGGGGCGGCTTTACAGTGTGCTGATGGTCCGGTTTCTTTTGTGTTGCGGGGCGGTTTTACAGTGTGCTGATGGTCCGATTTCGTCTGTTTTGCGGGGCGGTTTTACAGTGTGATGATGGTCCGATTTCGTCTGTGTTGCGGGGCGGCTTTACAGTGTGCTGATGGTCCGGTTTCGTCTGTGTTACGGGCGGCTTTACAGTGTGCTGATGGTTCGGTTTTGTCTGTGTTACGGGGCGGCTTTACAGTGTGCTGATGGTCCAGTTTCGTCTGTGTTACGGGGCGGCTTTACAGTGTGCTGATGGTCCAGTTTCGTCTGTGTTACGGGGCGGCTTTACAGTGTGCTGATGGTCCGGTTTCGTCTGTGTTACGGGTGGCTTTACAGTGTGATGATGGTCCGGTTTCGTCTGTTACGGGTGGCTTTACAGTGTGATGATGGTCCGGTTTTGTCTGTGTTACGGGTGGCTTTACAGTGTGATGATGGTCCGGTTTCGTCTGTGTTACGGGGTGGCTTTATAGTGTGCTGATGCTCCGGTTTTGTCTGTGTTGCGGGGCGGCTTTACAGTGTGATGATGGTCCGGTTTTATCTGTGTTATGGGGTGGCTTTACAGTGTGCTGATGGTCCGGTTTTGTCTGTGTTACGGGTGGCTTTACAGTGTGCTGATGGTCCGGTTTTGTCTGTGTTACGGGTGGCTTTACAGTGTAATGATGGTCCGGTTTTGTCTGTGTTGCAGGGCGGCTTTAGAGTGTGCTGATGGTCCGGTTTTGGTGGGTTTGCTGGGCGGGTTTGCTGTATTGAACGGCCTGGTTTTGCCAGGCGGGTTGCAACACAGACAAAACCAGCTCTTCACCACAGCCACAAGCCGCTCTCCAGCAGCAGCGATGCACAATCTGAAAAATACGGTCTCCCCCCGCTGTTTGTATTGGTATAAATTGTGGCTATGAAATGGTATTTCCCATCGAGAGACGCCTCCTACGATGTGCACATGCGCCCTGGTTACGTCAGCCCAGCTGATCGGCAAATCAGCTGTTGTGCTGTTCCGTATGGCGCATGCGCAGTACATAGCGGGCACTTCTCGACAGAACACCGGACAATAGATGACCCCAGGCACCCACTGATCCTTTTGAACATCATTCAGCAGAGAGCCAGAACGGCGGTCTCCTATGTAAACAAGGCAGATCGCTGTTCTTTTCAGTAGGGAAGGTATTGATCCGGTGTTCCTGCAAAGCAAGGACAAGGATCCATGTCTTGCCTTAGTAAAAGCACCTCCCCCACAGTGAGAAAACACAGACTAGGCACACATTTAACCCTTCGATCGCCCTAGATGTTTAACCCACTTCCCAGCCAGTGTCATTAGTACAGTGACAGTGCATATTTTTAGCACTGATCACCGTATTACCGAGTCACTGGTTCCCACAGAGTGTCAAAAGTTTTCAGTCCGCTGCAATATCGCAGTCCCACTATAAGTTGCTGATTGTCGCCATTACTAGTAAAAAAATAAATAAACATTCCAGTATATACCTCAAACTTTGTAGACGCGATAACTTTTGCACAAACCAATCAATATACACTCATGGGGATTTTTTTTGTTTTTAACAAAAATATGTAGCAGAATATATATTGGTCTAAACTGATGAAGAAATTCGAATTTTTACATTTTTTTTTTAATTGGATGTGTTTTATAGCAGAAAGTAAAAAAAAAAAAAAAAAATTCAAATGCGCTTTTTTGTTTATAGCGCAAAAAAAAAAAACCGCAGGAGGTGATCAAATTCACATTTTTTTTATTGGGAATGTTTTATAGCAGAAAGTAAAAAAATTATTATTTTATTTTTAAATTGTTTTTTTTTTTGTTGATAGTGCAAAAAAAATAAAACCGCAGAGGTGATCAAATACCACCAAAAGAGAACTCTATTTGGGGGGGGGGGGGGAGAGATCAATTTCATTTGGGTACAGCGCCGCACGACCGCACAATTGTCAGTCACACGGTGAAGAAACACCCGTTATATTGACTACGCCCCGTTTTTTTTGTCTAGGAACGCGAGTGTGCGGACGGCGCGTCGCATTATCACCCCCAAATACACTCCCAGCAACAGTACAGAACAACCCCCCAAAGAAATTGTCTGGTGCTGCCCCTATATATATATATAATATATATAATACACACATGTGCTCAATTTTATATATATATATATATATATATATATATATATATATATATATATATATATACACACATACATGCATACAATGAGATGAAAACATACATAATTAGTCTACTAATGGGCACCCACCTTCTCCTCCTCTCTGTCCTCCTGCTGGTCACTTCCTGTGGTTGTAGCTCCTCCCTCTTCCCCGCCCACATACACCTGCAGCTTCCCTCCAATAGATCAGTCAGCCATGTGATCAGTCCTCAGAGTAGCTCAGGCCAGGAATTTCCTGTATCCCTCCACAGAGAGAAACAAGTCCCCTGTTGGCAGGGCTGTTTGCATCCAGACAGTTACAAGTATTTGAAGACTGCTGACATTCTGATTCCTGTCCCGGATGCTGGATCATCATTATGTGTTTATAGGGGTGCTAGAACAGAGGTTTTTCATCAGGACACCCAGGTACCCACCCAGCGCCGCCCATGCAGCTCATAGTTTATTTGCGTAAATCAACACCCATGTGTGCCATTTTTAAATGAGGTACCAATTGGTAGGAATAAATAATATTGCAGAAATAAAGATTTGTGTGTGTGTGTTTATATACTGTATATATATATATATTAGAGGATGCACTTGGCCGAAAACTGGAGCCCAAAAATGACAATTTAAAAAAAAAATATATACCGTATTTATCGGCGTATAACACGCACCGGCGTATAACACGCACCCCAATTTAGGAGGGAATTTTAAGGAAAAAAAACTTTTAGGAGGGAAGTTGAAGGGAAAAAAACTTACATTTAAATGTCCTTCATTGCAGCCTTGTCAGTGCAGCCTTGTCAGTGCAGCCTTGTCAGTGCAGCCTTCCCCAGTGCAGCCTTCCCCAGTGCAGCCTTGTCAGTGCAGCCTTGTCAGTGCAGCCATGTCAGTGCAGCCATGTCAGTGCAGCCTTGTCAGTGCAGCCTTGTCAGTGCAGCCATGTCAGTGCAGCCTTGTCAGTGCAGCCTTCCCCAGTGCAGCCTTCCCCAGTGCAGCCTTCCCCAGTGCAGCTTTACCCAGTGGAGCCTTGTCAGTGCAGCCATGTCAGTGCAGCCTTGTCAGTGCAGCCTTGTCAGTGCAGCCTTCCCCAGTGCAGCCTTGTCAGTGCAGCCTTCTCCAGTGCAGCCTTCCCCAGTGGAGCCTTCCCCAGTGCAGCCTTCCCCAGTGGAGCCTTCCCCAGTGGAGCCTTCCCCAGTGCAGCCTTGCCCCAGTGCAGCCTGGGATCCCCTGTCCCTGCTGTCACATCTTCAAAATCGCGGACCGCGATTTGAAAATGGCGCCGCCGGCGCCGAAGTACACAGAGCCGGTCCTCGGCTCTTTCCGGCGGCTCTCGTTTACTTTCGGTTTCACTCGTAGTCCCGAGCGGAGCTATCCGAACCTACTCGGATAGCTCCGCTCCGGACTACGAGTGAAACCGAAAGTAAACGAGAGCCGCCGGAAAGAGCCGAGGACCGGCTCTGTGTACTTCGGCGCCGGCGGCGCCATTTTCAAATCGCGGTCCGCGATTTTGAACAAGTGACAGCTCGGATCGCAGGGGGATCGGCGTATAACACGCACCTGCAACTTTCCCCTGATTTTAAGGGGAAAAAAGTGCGTGTTATACGCCGATAAATACGGTATATATAATTGTACTTGACTTTTTAAAAGCAGCGCTGTCGCAGTTTGAATGACAATTGCGCGGTCATGCTACACTGCACCCAGACTAAATTTTAATCATTTTCTTCCCACAAATAGAGCTTTCTTATGGTGGTATTTGATCACCTCTGGGGTTTTAATTTTTTGCTAAACAAACTAAAAAAGATAAAAAATTTTGAAAAAAAAAAGTTTTTCTTAGTTTTTGTCATAAAATTTTGTTTTCCCCTTCACTGACGGGCACAGATAAGGCAGCACTGATGGGCACTGATGAGTTGGCACTGATATGCAGCACTGATGGGCACTGATAGGCGGCACTGATGGGCACTGACAGGCGGCACTGATTGGCACTGATAGGTGGTACAGATTGGCACTGACAGGTGGCACTGTTGGGCAGCACTGATGATGAGGTACTGAGAGATTATTGACAGGTGTTACATAGCTGCCAACTGTCCCGGATTTCCTGGGACATTCCCGGGACTTGGACTTCATTCCCGGATTTGTGGTGTCCCGGGAAATGTCCCGAAAAATCCGGTTCCGGTTTTTGAAACCGCCGCCGCCGCCGCTAGAGGTCGGCGGCCGGCGGAGACAATGTCTCCGCCGGCCGCCATTTTGTGGAAGTTCAGGAAGACGGCTGGGGGGGCTAGACGAAGCTTCTGCGTCGCCGCCCACCCCCTGCCCCACTCCGCCTCGGCCCGCCCCGCTCCGCCTCGCCCCACTCCGCCTCGGCCCGCCTACCCCCGCCTACCCCCCGCTGCCAGTCTGATATGGAAAGGGGCGGGGGTTCTAGGTGGGGGGGGGAGCGCGCGCACCGCTGTGGGACACCTGATGTGAGTGGGGGGGGCACTGGGGACACCTGATGTGAGTGAGGGGGGGCACTGGGGACACCTGATGTGAGTGGGGGGGGGCACTGGGGACACCTGATGTGAGTGGGGGGGGCACTGGGGACTCCTGATGTGAGTGGGGGGGGGCACTGGGGACACCTGATGTGAGTGGGGGGGGCACTGGGGACTCCTAATGTGAGTGGGGGGGGCACTGGGGACACCTGATGTGAGTGGGGGGGGCACTGGGGACACCTGATGTGAGTGGGGGGGGCACTGGGGACTCCTAATGTGAGTGGGGGGGGCACTGGGGACACCTGATGTGAGTGGGGGGGCACTGGGGACACCTGATGTGAGTGGGGGGGGCACTGGGGACACCTGATGTGAGTGGGAGGGGGCACTGGGGACACCTGATGTGAGTGGGGGGGGCACTGGGGACACCTGATGTGAGTGGGGGGGGCACTGGGGACACCTGATGTGAGGGGGGGGCACTGGGGACACCTGATGTGAGTGTGGGGGCACTGGGGACACCTGATGTGAGTGGGGGGGGCACTGGGGACACCTGATGTGAGTGGGGGGGCACTGGGGACACCTGATGTGAGTGGGGGGGGGCACTGGGGACTCCTAATGTGAGTGGGGGGGCACTGGGGACACCTGATGTGAGGGGGGGCACTGGGGACACCTGATGTGAGTAAGGGGGGGGCACTGGGAACACCTGATGTGAGTGGGGGGGGCACTGGGGACACCTGATGTGAGTGGGGGGGGGCACTGGGGACACCTGATGTGAGTGGGGGGGGGGGCACTGGGGACACCTGATGTGAGGGGGGGGCACTGGGGACACCTGATGTGAGTGGGGGGGGCACTGGGGACACCTGATGTGAGGGGGGGGCACTGGGGACACCTGATGTGAGTGGGGGGCACTGGGGACACCTGATGTGAGTGGGGGGGCACTGGGGACACCTTATGTGAGGGGGGGCACTGGGGACACCTGATGTGAGGGGGGGGCACTGGGGACACCTGATGTGAGGGGGGGGGCTCCGCCGGGGACTCCTGATGTAAGGGGGGGGCTCTGCCGGGGAGACCTGATGTGAGGGGGGGCTCTGCCGGGGACACCTGACGTGGGGGGGGCTCCACTGGGGGCACCTGATGTGAGGGGGGCTCTGCTGGGGGCACCTGATGTAAGGGGGGGCTCTGCTGGGGGCACCTGGTGTGAGGGGGGCTCAGCTGGGGACACCTGATGTAAGGGGGGGCTCCGCTGGGGGCACCTGATGTAAGGGGGGCTCTGCTGGGGGCACCTGATGTAAGGGGGGCTCCGCTAGGGGCACCTGATGTAAGGGGGGCTCCGCTGGGGGCACCTGATGTGAGGGGGGGCTCCGCTGGGGGCACCTGGTGTGAGGGGGGCTCCGCTGGGGGCACCTGGTGTGAGGGGGGGCTCCGCTGGGGGCACCTGGTGTGAGGGGGGGGCTCCGCTGGGGACACCTGATGCAAGGACGGACTCTTCTGGGGGCACCTGATGCAAGGACGGACTCTGCTGGTGGCAGGCGACGTGGCTAGTGACACACTTGGGGCTCCCACTGATTCTGCATTATGGTGAGTTGAATGATTTCATTTTATATTACAATGTAATAATAGAAATAATGCACTTCAATCATCCTGACACCATAACAACCATGGTGCCGGGATGATTGAAGTGCTAACACCAGGTGTTTGGAGTATCTTTATCTACTGATTGTTAAACTTTCTAGAATACACATATTTTTGTTGTGTAGGATCCGGGGCTGCTGTCCCGTCATTTCCCTCTCCCCCTCTCCCCCTTTCCCTCTCCATCCCTTATTCATCTCAGACTCTAACCACACCCTCTTGAGCCACGCCCATTTTTTGCCACGGAGCGCTTCGCTCGCCGCACTTGGATATTTTTCCTAAGCCACGCCTACAAACGAATGCCCCGCCCCCTAATTATTGTACGGCTCCGCCTACAGCCACAAAAGTGTCCCACATTTTTTTTTTTACAATGTTGGCAACTATGTGAGAATTGTTGGGGTTCACATATCTGTTTTCCTCCCTCCCCCCTCCACATACTTCTTTTCACCGTTTACCAGTAGGTAGCGCCACTTACCCCATTTTTCTGTTTGGTTTTTCTATATTTAGAGTTTCCCTAGGAGAGCCCTATTAGGGGAGGCAGCAGACCTATTTTTATCCTAAGTGCGGTTACTCATTTATTTACCTGGATTGATATTGGTGACGTCAGCAGAGAGCGGACTTCAGTCCGCTCTCTGCTGAAAACGGGTCACAGGCGTGCAAAACGAATTGCATTCCTCTGACCCATAGGAGAAGTACAGGCAAACCAGCTCAAGTTCAAGTAAAATGCATCCCTTTAAATGCTATGTATGTCTTCACACTGGTTCCTTGCGCTTCCGTTGTGGTGTTCAAAATCTTCCTTGCTGCATTTTTGGTCAGTTAAAAAATTTGCACCAAAAATGCACCTCCCCGATGAAATGCATTGAAAACCCAGCAAGAACGCATCAACAATTACATTTTTGATGCGGTTTTTCAGTCACATGATCTATGAAAAACACACCTTAACCACTTGCCGACCAGCCGCCGCAGGGGTAACATGGCTCGGCTGCGCGAATCGCTGTCATGTTACGTCGCTTCTAATTGTGGCCACCAGGGGTGCGCGCGTGCGCCCGCTGCTCGCCCCCAGAGCCGATGTGAGTGCCCGGTGGGAGCACTATGAACACCGATCTATCTCTTCCCCTAGCAAGTCCCCTCCACCTTCAGTTAGCACACGTAGCAGGGAACACAGTTAACCCCTTGATCGCCCCCTTGTGTTAACCTCTTCACTGCCAGTGACATTTTTACAGTAATCAGTGCATTTTTATAGCACTAATCGCTGTATAAATACCAATGGTCCCAAAAATGTGTCAAAAGTGTCCGATGTGTCCGCCATAATGTCGCAGTCACAATAAGAATCGCAGATCGCCACCATTACTAGTATAAAAAAATAAATAAATAATAAAAATGCCATAAAGCTATCCCCTATTTTGTAGACGCTATAACTTTTGCGCAAACCAATCACGCCCCCTTATTATGCCAGAGTCCCTGCGCATGCTGGGACTGTGACGTCACAAGGGGGCGGGGTCACCGCCTATATAAATGGCTGCGCAGCTCGCACACAGCATTCCAGCAGGAGAGAGCGTCGTGTCAACATCGGAAGAAGATAAGAGAAAAGAAGAGGCGACAAGACAGCGGCAGCAGACCAGGCCCCCGTTAGCAAAAGAGCTGGAAGAAGATAGCGGAGGGGCCCGGGAGAAGAAGCCGAACACCGGGAGAAGACGGAAGAAGACCCCGAAGTCGGAAGGAGACCCCCGGAGCTGCCTAATTAATTACTTTAAAAACCTGTGTAGTGTGTTTTTTTTATTGACACTTTTTTTCCTAGGTGAATGGGTAGGGGTACCATGTGCCCCATACTCATTCACATAGGGTGGGGGGCCGGGATCTTGGGGCCCCCTTATTAAAGGGGGCTCCCAGATTCCGATAAGTCCTCCGCCCGCAGACCCCGACAACCAACAGCCAGGGTTGTCGGGAAGAGGCCCTTGTCCTCATCAACATGGGGACAAGGTGCTTTGGGGTGGGGGAGCCCGCAGGGCGCCCCACCTGCCCCAAAGCGCCCACCCCCCCATGTTGAGGGCATGCGGCCTGGTACGCTTCAGGAGGGGGGGGGGGCGCTCGCTCATCCCCACCCCCTTTCCTGACCGGCCAGGCTGCGTGCTCGGATAAGGGTCTGGTATGGATTTTGGGGGGGACCCCAATGCTGATTTTTCGGCGTAGGGAGTTCCCCTTACAATGCATACCAGACCTAAGGGCCTGGTACGCTCCTGGGGGGGAACCCACGCCGGTTTTTTCATTTAAAATTTGGCGCGGCATTCCCCCTCATGATTCATACCACACAGCTGTCAGCACTGCCTGTCACTCATCGCGAAAGGAAAAAAAGTTTTCCTTTCCCGATCAGCGAGCCAGCGCCACATGCACAGTACCCTGTCGCCGAGAACCAGCGCGATGGGATCGCGCTGGAAACACAATCTCGCGGTCAGGTACTGTACGTTCTGTAATTGCCCGGAAATCTACAAACAAGCACTCCCGGCTTCCCTCCCCACCCACAATCTATGCTCCTTTACGCACAAAAATGCTGAGCTGTGAGAATAGACAGCTCATGCATGGGTTGAGGGGAGGCCAGGAGTGCCCATTTGTGGATTTCTGGGGCCATGCATATGGTGCTGGGTGCATCCTGCCATATGCAGGAGGAACTGCAGAGGACAATGGTGTGGGCATTTGTTTTAGGAATGGAGCAAGGAGTTTTAATATATTGGGTACACTTTGGTGCAAGGGGACCTTTTTGGGAATCACAAGTAAAGGTGATCCTACGTCTGACTAAAAATACCTATTGATTCACTGTTTGAACTGCACTCCAGGATCAGAGACGTTAAAAGAATGGAGTACCTGACAGCCTCCCTAAATGATAATCTTGACATACACAATCGAGTGTGGGAGCCGTGGGTTATGTTGGAGACCCAACCTGATATCCTGTAAACCTTGACCTTGCAGAGGTCACTTGCACTCATGGTTGGTGCCCCCCCTCAGGTGGTGTGGAGCTTCTAGGGTGGGTGGTTGTCCTCTCTTATCCTCTCTTCCTCACTACTCTCTATCTCGTTTCTCCCCTCCCCTTTCTATGACTCTCCCTATCCTTCTCACAATACTCTTCTTCTCCTCCATAAGTTCACACGTACTCCTGCAGGTTAGACTCTGCTGTACTACAAAAATTCTGAATCCTACATAACTAATCTGATCATTCCACATATTGTCACTAGATGTATGCTTTGCATGTCTTTACTGAATTTTACCACTGGCCAAAATGTATGTTGACTACCTGCCAGATATATTCTTTCTACAATAATGCGTGTCTTATATTTTATGTTGAAATTTTTTTGAAAATCAATAAAAATTGTCAGTTTTCAAAAGAAAATACCTTTTATGATTTATGAGATCCAACACCTCCACACCTTTCTTCTACTTTGCCCGTATTAAACTCAAGTCATTGGAAACCATTATTACCCACATTCATGATTTCTGCGTGGGAGGACCACAAAAATGTCTAAGAAAGAATAAATATAAAAGAAATCAGTAATACTGGAAAAAAAATATTTGGTGTTTTGGGTAGTAAAACATTTTATGAGGTATGGAGCCCTATAAAACAATGTTTAATGTCTATAGGCATATACAAAGAATTTTAACATAGTGTGCGTAAAGGTTACCAACTCTTGCTTCATGAAGGTCAAATGTTGACTTATATATCCATAGTGTGTTGTAGCTTACATTTGGGGAGTAACGTCACTTCACATACATATGATTATGTTTCATTTGTAGTTTTTCTTGATAACATACCTCTTTCGGATACCTTATACCTTATACCCCGTACACACGATCGGATTTTCCGACAACAAATGTTGGATGTGAGCTTGTTGGTGGAAAGTCCGACCGCGTGTACGCTCCATCGAACATTTGTTGTTGGACTTTCCGCCAACAATTGTTGGCTAGCAGGTTCTCAAATTTTCCCCCAACAAAACTTTGTTGTCGGAATTTCCGATCGTGTGTGTACACAAGTCCGTCGCACAAAGGTTCACGCATGCTCGGAATCAAGCAGAAGGAGCCGCACTGGCTATTGAACTTCCTTTTTCTCAGCTCGTCGTACGTCTTGTATGTCACCACGTTCCCACGTTCGTAATTGTTGGCCAACATTTGTGTGACCGTGTGTATGCAAGACAAGTTTGAGCCAACAACCTTCCACAGTTTTGTTGGCAAAAAGTCCAATCGTGTGTACGGGGTATTCGATAAATGATATATTAGAATATATAACATCGTACTGGATTGGTTTTATCTGTATTAGTCTTGGAACCTCTGGGTCAAGTGAGCTGCTATACTTCAGGTTAGTGCCTGATGTTGCCATTAAAGCAATGTAGCGCTGGTATATTTTAAATTAATTAGTTAGATTTGCCTCTGTTCCAGCTTGGCTGAGTTGCGTGTAGTTCCCCACTGTGCCGGTGGGTGTCGTTGTCACCATGGGCCGGTGTTGGAAAGGCAACGTGTTGAAGCGTATGAGTGCTCCTCTGTCCCGGAGATAACACGGTGGAGGTTGTCCTCCGAGTTGCATTCTGGGAGAGGGTATTTATGGGGCAGACGCCATGTTTGGGGGTTCGTTTTCAGCCACCTGCTGGCCCTCCTGGCCGACAGGTATGCTGCGTGTGGGTGGGCCCAGAAGCCTCTTTGGGGCCTACCACAGCAGCCGAGGAATGGTCCTGGGCTGTCTATCCAGAGTGAAGAAGCTGGACAACCGAGGAGATCCCAGGGGAGGACCCATCATGGAAGGATCATGCAGAGTGCTGGTCTGGAGAGGGGCCTGGTGACTCGGTTGGAGGACGTATGCTGAAGTAATCTTACTGCATAGTACTGACGGGTTGGCTTAAAGGTTCAAGTACTGTGTCTGACATTCATCGCAAACCAATACATCCTGTGGCAGAGGATCGTACGGGTTTTACTCCAAACAAGTCTGTGGCAGAGACTTTTGTTCGTGCTACGTACTGGCTGCTAGGCAAGTGAGAGAGGCCTGTCCAGGTGGGCAAAGGATGAATCCCACGAGGGGAGTGCATTCAATTACAAGTGTTCAATTGCAAAGAATGTTCTAAAGAATACTAAGGAAAGGTATTTGAGCTTCCCTGCAGCTTTCCTTCTGCCTCTTTCCTGCTACTTCCTTTATTACTTGTTCATTAAAGCATTGGAAAATACACTCATTTGGTGTCTACATCGTCCAGATTTAAACTCAACGGAACCCTAGACCCGGTGCTGGTGAAACAGAGGTATCGAGAGTGAAGGTAACAGCAGCTCCACTGATAGTTAGTGCTACAGCAATAATAAAAATCCCTTCAAAGGCGTCTGTAATAGTATAGAATTTACAGGACACTATAGTACATTTTTACGTGTTGCATAGTAACTATCCTAAACTAGGCCAGAGATCAAACAGACGCCTAAATAATGGTAACTATATAATAATAACGGATAGATACAAAATTGCTAAAGTTTTTTTAGAATACATGATAGGCACATTATTCAAAATATATGAGTGACAACCTCAGCCTGAAAAAATCTGACTATGTGGTTAAAAATGTGACCATGTTGTCGGCACCCTAATTTAAAACTGATACCTGCATGTGCAAAATGCAAAACACAAAAAGCCATATAATATTATCATGGGTCATGGCTGAAGATGCAAATATAGCCAATGGAGGCATGTATGATGAGCAAATGATGAAACATAGGAATCTATACACAATGGATGTAATACATCAATGTATGGAGGCTGTAAGCAAAGTATAGTATATATGTTGCATATTTAGGAGTTTGAAGTGATGGCCATGTAATGACTTGATGACAGATGGCAATGTACATATAAAACGCCTTACACTGGAATGGGGTATTAGCTCTTGGATTATCCTCATTCAGCTTCAGTATGTGGTTATCTCTGTGTTAATCTCTGATGTTGTCTTGACCCCTGAAGAAGTATGTGTTACACAAGAAAGAAAGTCGTAAATGCCTACAAGGTACTTTACAGGTGGTACTCCACACCGGCTAGACTGGCCCCTTTCATTCCAGCCTACTCTCCCTTGTGTTTCCGAGGGATGCTCCCAGGAGGGCACCATGACACACATCTGGTGGACCTCTCCGAAGGTACGCGGGTTATGGATCAGAGTTTACTCCCTCCTCCAAAGCATACTCCATGCTGACCACAAAAAAGACCCATACGAAGCACTTCTCTGCAACCCAATCACAGAACTGTATAAAAGGGTTTTTATCCCTGGGGTGGTCTATATAGTAGGCACCCCAGGGGTAAAATAGACAGCTACTTTTGGTCAGAAACGGTCTCTACACAGTTGTATAAAAAGTTAGTATCAAATTTTATTATGGTGATATTCACCTGAATCTTTGATTTAAAAAAAAAACACACAATTATGTTACTTTACATTAGAGTTGATAAATTCATATCCTCTAACAGTATGTTATTCTAAGGAAATGATACCTTGAGTAAAACTACACTGGCACATTAACAATGTTGCAGATGACTAACATTTAGACAGACAATACTTACACATAACAATCAACTAAAAACATATATTGCAGGCGCCTGAAGCAGTTCACTCCTGTTCAGCAGTCCCAGTAGGCAAATTGCCTCTATATTGTTTATTTTAAATAAATCATTTATGGATCAAATCCAAATATATAAACAGTCACGGGAGTGCCAAGCAGAAGTGAATCCCCGGGGATATACTATATTTTATGTTCGCTAGAATGGCCAGGGTTTTGTAATGGGGGCGGGGGGGGGGGGGGGGGGTGATTGGGGCGGTAAAAAAGCAAAAAAGCAAAAAGTGATATTGAAATGTCTTGGTTAGTGCTGAATCCTCAAAGTTTAATTGGGGAGTCCTCTTTGAGCTGATCCATGAGCAGAAAGATGTAAATGTATGAGGGATTAATCTACATTCAAACCATTTAAAGAGCTGAGTAGATGGCCGTGATAAGTATATATCTTCATGGAAGTGAGGGGCAGTAATTGAAGCGGTGATAGGATAAGGGTGAGGCTGAATTGCCTTTTCCGTGCTAATTTTCAAACGATTTGCTAGGAAATCCTTTTAAACCCAATCCATAGGTGGAGGAATATAAGTACATAAAAAGTTACTTTGAATTCACATCACTTCAAATAACTGATTAAATAGATAGCCGTGTTGGGCATTGCCCTTCATGTGAATATTCAATGGCAATAAGAGCATTTGATCATTAGACCCTTACCTCTCTAATCATTTAGGCTTTTGGCACAGCCCATAGCTTAAACAGGTTGATGTTATATATGTGTCAGTCAGATTTGCAGGACACGGGACGCTGTGGATTAAGGCTATGTTTCCACTAGTGCGACTTTTCATGCGACTTGGGACCGAAAAGTCGCATAACAAGTCGTACCCCAGGATTTCCAATGAGTACCGTTCATATCTGTGCGACTTCAAGTCGCAGCGACTTCAAAGTAGTCCCTGCACTACTTTGGTCCCACTTTGATGCGACTTGAGGTCCATAGACACAGGCATTGCTTCAAATCACGTTGCGGCAAAATCGCGCGACTTTGGGGACGCAATAGTGGAAACATAGCCTAAATGAAACAATATGTTTGGTTACTTTACCAGTTCCTTTCTTATTGGGCTCTAGTGAAGTGGACTCCTCGTCTTTCCCTGCTGTTCACGCTGTGATTGTGAAGCAGCTGCTGGTGAAGGTTGAATCACGGAGATCAGATCTTCACTTGTCCCTTGGCTGTTCTGTATGACTGATAGTTTGCTGGTAGCTCAGATGACCTTCAGGTTATTGGCCGCTCACCTGTCACATTAGTAAATACTTGTCCGGCTGATAGCTCTTCGGTGGCAAGGCGGCTGCTATTGGATGTTGGGTCACTGTTGTCCAATCATGATTTATCCAACTACGCTGTGTAGTTGACCATATACACACCGATCGGATGGTCTGTTTGCCGTTTATCGCTCCCAAATTCCACAGTGCTCTCATTCGATTTCTGCTCAGAGTATGCTTACTGTCAGCTTAGCTCCTCTCTCATTGGTATCTCATATACGATGGAACCCATCTACGCCGCTCCCCCGCAGCCCGGTACTAGATCGGGGATAACTTCACACTGCTGCCCTGCATGTAGTTAACGTCGACGCGTTTCGCAACAGGTAAGTCACGTAGCTTCTACTGGACGTTCATCATGATTAACAGAGAGTGAATGACTTCATGGTCATTTCAGCAGCTTTGCGGTTTCCAGCCAATCGCAGAACTGCTTCGCCTGGAGCGCCAACTGGCTCTGCACCTCTTTACTGCAACCAAACAGAAGATAGCAAGGGCATGGAGGACACCGGTACTAAGTTTTGAGGCGGTTAATAACCGCATAGACGATATAATGGTTAACGAAAAACTGACTTTCGGACACTCATAATAAGTTCCTAAAGGTTTGGCCGCCATGGGTCAAGTATACTAAACCCACTAGGTTTGACACCTTCAGTAGAAGCTACGTGACTTACCTGTTGCGAAACGCGTCAACGTTAACTACATCCAGGGCAGCAGTGTGAAGTTATCCCCGATCTAGTACCGGGCTGCGGGGGAGCGGCGTAGATGGGTTCCATCATATATGAGATACCAATGAGAGAGGAGCTAAGCTGACAGTAAGCATACTCTGAGCAGAAATCGAACAAGAGCACTGTGGACAAGTATTTACTAATGTGACAGGTGAGCGGCCAATAACCTGAAGGTCATCTGAGCTACCAGCAAACTATCAGTCATACAGAACAGCGGGACAAGTGAAGATCTGATCTCCGTGATTCAACCTTCACCAGCAGCTACTTCACAATCATAGCGTGAACAGCAGGGAAAGACGAGGAGTCCACTTCACTAGAGCCCAATAAGAAAGGAACTGGTAAAGTAACCAAACATATTGTTTCATTTAGGCTATGTTTCCACTATTGCGTCCCCAAAGTCGCGCGATTTTGCCGCAACGTGATTTGAAGCAATGCCTGTGTCTATGGACCTTAAGTCGCATCAAAGTGGGACCAAAGTAGTGCGAGGACTACTTTGAAGTCGCTGCGACTTGAAGTCGCACAGATATGAACGGTACTCATTGGAAATCATGGGGTACGACTTGTTATGCGACTTTTCGGTCCCAAGTCGCATGAAAAGTCGCACTAGTGGAAACATAGCCTTAATCCACAGCTTCCCGTGTCCTGCAAATCTGACTGACATATATATAACATCAACCTGTTTAAGCTATGGGCTGTGCCAAAAGCCTAAATGATTAGAGAGGTAAGGGTCTAATGATCAAATGCTCTTATTGCCATTGAATATTCACATGAAGGGCAATGCCCAACACGGCTATCTATTTAATCAGTTATTTGAAGTGATGTGAATTCAAAGTAGCTTTTTATATACTTATATTCCTCCACCTATGGATTGGGTTTAAAAGGATTTCCTAGCAAATCGTTTGAAAATTAGCACGGAAAAGGCAATTCAGCCTCACCCTTATCCTATCACCGCTTCAATTACTGCCCCTCACTTCCATGAAGATATAGACTTATCACGGCCATCTACTCAGCTCTTTTAATGATTTGAATGTAGATTAATCCCTCATACATTTATATCTTTCTGCTCATGGATTCAGCTCAAAGAGGACTCCCCAATTAAACTTTGAGGATTCAGCACTAACCAAGACATTTCAATATCACTTTTTGCTTGTTTGCTTTTTTACCGCCCCAATTACCGCCCCCCCGCCCCCATTACAAAACCCTGGCCATTCTAGCGAACATAAAATATAGTATATCCCCGGGGATTCACTTCTGCTCGGCACTCCCGTGACTGTTTATATATTTGGATTTGATCCATAAATGATTTATTTAAAATAAACAATATAGAGGCAATTTGCCTACTGGGACTGCTGAACAGGAGTGAACTGCTTCAGGCGCCTGCAATATATGTTTTTAGTTGATTGTTATATGTAAGTATTGTCCGTCTAAATGTTAGTCATCTGCAACATTGTTAATGTGCCAGTGTAGTTTTACTCAAGGTATCATTTCCTTAGAATAACACACTGTTAGAGGATATGAATTTATCAACTCTAATGTAAAGTAACATAATTGTGTGTTTTTTTTTAAATCAAAGATTCAGGTGAATATCACCATAATAAAATTTGATACTAACTTTTTATACAACTGTGTAGGGAGCCCTTTCTGACCAAAAGTAGCTGTCTATTTTACCCCTGGGGTGCCTACTATATAGACCACCCCAGGGATAAAAACCCTTTGATACATGTATATGCAATTGGCTACGGCCAGAACCTCTTATTTAGAGGAGAGGCAGTGAACACTTTGTATTATGATTAACAGAGAGTGAATGACTTCATGGTCATTTCAGCAGCTTTGCAGTTTCCAGCCAATCGCAGAACTGCTTTGCCTGGAGCGCCAACTGGCTCTGCACCTCTTCACTGCAACCAAACAGAAGATAGCAAGGGCATGGAGTACTAAGTTTTGAGGCGGTTAATAACCGCATAGACGATATAATGGTTAACGAAAAAATGACTTTCGGACACTCATAATAAGTTCCTAAAGGTATGGCGGCCATGGGTCGAGTATACTAAACCCACTAGATTTGACACCACCCTTCTTCAGATTTAATGCGCTCTTGCTCCCCACCGCAAGGACCCCCCCCCCTTTTTTCTCCCTCCTCTTCTTGACCTCTTCCTTCTTTGCTAATCTCAGCCCCTACTTCTTCTTTAACCCACCTCTCAATACTCTTACTTCTAATGCCCCGTACACACGGTCGGATTTTCCGATGGAAAATGTCCGATCGGAGCGTGTTGTCGGAAATTCCGACCGTGTGTGGGCTCCATCGGACATTTTCCATCGGATTTTCCGACACACAAAGTTGGAGAGCAGGAGATAAAATTTTCCGACAACAAAATCCGTTGTCGGAAATTCCGATCGTGTGTACACAAATCCGACGGACAAATTGCCACGCATGCTCAGAATAAATAAAGAGATGAAAGCTATTGGCCACTGCCCTGTTTATAGTCCCGACGTACGTGTTTTACGTCACCGCGTTTAGAATGATTGGATTTTCCGACAACTTTGTGCGACCGTATGTAGACAAAACAAGTTTGAGCCAACATCCGTCAGAAAAAATCCTAGGATTTTGTTGTCGGAATGTCCGAACAAAGTCCGACCGTGTGTACGCCCTATTAGTTTCATCTAAGAATCCATCTGACCACCGGGCATAGTCATGGATGAGTTAGTTACATGGATATATACTCAGAACTATTTACAGTTAGGCCCCTGTTAAGATAGACTCCTCAAGTATTTGTTAAAAATCGGACGCGGTCCTACGGGCATTCCTGAAACCTTAGTGTGTCTAACCACCTTCATGTTTCCAACTTACAAATGTTTTCAGCCTCTGCTTTATTTTTATTGTTTTGTTTTTCTTTGATTCACTAGCATACTTATCTTATTCATAAGATACTAAACTTTATGTTATGTTCACTCATGATGTATTCTCTACACTGTTAAACTATGAAATTGCTATGGTTATTAATAAAACTCTATGTAAAAGAAAGTCATGTCTGCATTCCCAACTTCTGGATCTGAGCTCAATTAGTTTCAATAAAATTGACTGTGTTCTATATAGCCAAGTTGAGGTTTTGTGGAAGATCTCCGAAAGGTTTTCTTTTATTGTGCTGATGGTGAACTATTTTTCAGCAATTTATTATAAACAGAGCCACACAGAGGCTTAACAAAGAGGCAGGAACACCTTGAAACGCGTAGCCACACCCCAGGATGTCCTCCGGATTCTGGCATAATCCATTGGGTTCCTCTGGAGCAGGGGTCTCAAACTGGCAGCCCTTCAGCTGTTCCGAAACTACAAGTCTCATCATGCCTCTGCCTGTGGGAGTCATGCTTGTAACTGTCAGCCTTGCAATGCCTCATGGGACTTGTAGTTTCGGAACAGCTGGAGGGCCGCCAGTTTGAGACCCCTGCTCTGGAGTATCCGGCTGACCAGGAAGTGCTTTGAGCTTTCTATGCCTGCACAATCCCTCTGTTACAGCCAGGGTTCCTTGGATGTTCCTTGGATGTCCTGATTTCTTATGCTATACATGCCTCAAAAAAACTTACTTCATGTGAGTTGCCAATTTGTTTTTATCATACAATATATATTTAATGCTGCACCTAGATGTCGCCCTCCACCGTGCATCTTTTTACACATGTGGAACTTCACTTGTCTTCTCCTCTCCAGTCTCAGTGATAAGCTAATGGTGAGGTGCAGCCCAAACTTATAGCTACTGGTCACTATTTGTGTAATAGGCATTTAGGTTTAGGGGATAACCATGCACTGTATCAAAAACAGGGACTTCCAGATGCCTCAATTTGGCTGATATTCAGTATAATTGGCATTTTAATGGGTTATAATAGCTGCAGATTTAATATAAAAATACTGGAGTTTGTATGTTCTTCCTATTCTTGCCTGGGCTGTCCCTGGGCTCTCCAGTTCCCCCCACAACCCATATACACACTCACCAGCCACTTTATTAGGTATACCTGTTTAGTTACTTGGTAACACAAATTGCTAATTGGGAAATCATATGGCAGCAACTCAATGCATTTAGGCATCTAGACGTGGTGAAGGCAACTTGCTGAAGTTCAAACTGAGCATCAGAATGGGGAAGGAAGAAGATTTAAGTGACTTTGAACGTGGCATGGTTGTTGGTGCCAGATGGGCTGGTTTGCGTATTTCAAAAACTGCTGATCTACTGGGATTTTCACACATAACCGCCTCTAGAGTTTACAGAGAATGGTCCGAAAAAGAGAAAATATCCAGTGACCATCAGTTGTGTGGTGGAAAATGCCTTGTTGATGTTAGAGGAGATTGGCAGACTGATTTCAGATGATAGAAAGGCAACAGTAACTCAAATAAACACTCGTTACAACAAAGGTATGCAGAATACCATCTGTGAACACACAATACATTGAACCTTGAAGCAGATGGGCTACAGCAGCAGAAGACCACACCGGGTGCCACGCCTGTCAGCTAAGAACAGGAAACTGAGGCTACGATTCGCACAGGCTCACCAAAATTGGACAATAGAAGATTGGAAAAACGTTGCCTGGTCGGATGAGTCTCGAATTCAGCTGCGACATATAGATGGTAGGGTCAGAATTTGGCCTAAACAACATGAAGCATGGATCCATCCTGGCTTGTATCAGTGGTTCAGGCTGGTGGAGGTGTAATGGTGTGGGGGATATTTTCTTGGTACACTTGGTACACTTTGGGCCCCTTAATGCAAATAAGCATTGTTTAAACCCCACAGCCTACCTGAGTATTGTTGCTGACCATGTCCATCCCTTTATGACTACAGTGTACCCATCTTCTGATGGCTCCTTCCAGCAGGATAATGCTCCATGCTCCAAATCGTCTCACCACTGGTTTCCTGAACATGACTGAGGTCACTGTACTCCAATGTCCTTCACAGTCACTGGATCTCATCCAATAGAGCACCTTTGGGATGTGGTGGAACAGGAAATTCAAATAATGGACGTGCAGCCAACAAATCTGCGTGATGCTATCATGTCACTATGGACTGAAATCTCTGAAGGAATCTTTCCAACACCTTGTTGAATCTATGCCATGAATAATTAAGGCAGTTCTGAAAGCAAAAGGAGGTCCAATCCGGTGCTAGCAAGGTGTACCTAATAAAGTGTTCGGTATGTATAGACAGAATAAGTAGCACCCAATAAACTAGATATTGTGCATGGGGGTTTGAGTAGAGACATTAGAGCAAACTTTTTCAACCATCTTTTTACCCCAAAGGGCCCCTTGAAACTGTTTTAAGGTCTCAAGGGACAATGGACTAAATACCCCTTATAGTGGTGGTCATAATGTCACCCATACAGTCAGCTACAAATGTGTAGCCACTAGCCAGGTTCTTGGCTATAAATGTAAGTGGGAGAAACACTGGCTGCAGCTGCTCTCTGTAGCTACT
The DNA here is from genome assembly GCA_037952925.1 of Lithobates clamitans. NCBI lineage: Eukaryota > Metazoa > Chordata > Amphibia > Anura > Ranidae > Lithobates > Lithobates clamitans. Next base: position 253,383 of record JBBGZY010000728.1, read on the forward strand.
GCCCTGTTGTCACGAGGGCCACGTACCTGAGGTGAGACCGAAGTAGTGGGGAGGCCTCCCTTGCGCCTTGGGTCCTTGAAGCCTCTGGAGATGGAGACAGAGACTTAGTGGACACCAAGTGGCACAGGTGCCAAGGTGTGGAGCACCATGCAAGCCTTAGTCCGAGATCCGAGCAGAGGTCAAGTCCAGTTTGGCAACGAAGTATAAAAGGGTTAATCAGAAGAAGAATGGTTGAGATCCTAGCCGGGGTCGGTTCCAATCTGGCAGCTGAGTACAAAAGGGGCAAAGAAGTAGAATGGTCAAGGTACAAATCCGAGGTCAATGGCAAACAGCAATCAAGAGTAGTCAAATAGGTTTCCAGGTCACAACAAGTTCAGACAGATCACACACTAGCACAGGAGCAAGGGGGGACTGAAGATAATCCAGCAATTTGACAATGTCTGGGCTGGGCTTATATAGTGAAGTTTGAGGTCACTTCCTGTGCGCCTCCTGGGCATTTTCCCGCCTTTTTCCCATCAGGTTGAGGTCACTTCCTGTGCGCCTCCTGGGCATTTTCCTGCCTTTTTCCCATCAGGTTGAGGTCACTTCCTGTGCGCCTCCTGGGCATTTTCCCACCTTTTTTCCATCAGGTTGAGGTCGCTTCCTCTGCGCCTCCTGGGCATTTTCCCACCTTTTTTCCATCAGGTTGAGGTCACTTCCTGTGCACCTCCTGGGCATTTTCCTGCCTTTTTCCATCAGGTCTTCTGCGCAGATGCGGGTTGGCGCACTGAGGCGTTTTTGGCGCATGCTCAGTTGGCACGGATTTCCTCTTGCGGCATCGCGTCATTTGTGCATGCGTAGTAAGCCCTGGACTCTTACACCTGTGGTGCTGAACTGATTAACAGCTGTTTCAGCAAAAGGAGGGAGCTGCTGAGCTGGAAGAACTCAAAAAACTGGGTCAGGCAGCAATACACTGTGGGAACTGTAGTCTAGAAGAGAGACTCTACTGCATAATCAAGAGCTTTTGAACTACATTCCCCAAAGAGGAGATTGCCAGGAGAAAGGGAAAAAGTTGCATTTTCTCAGGCTGTACAGGACACAGCTTCCTCTTGCCATGAGGAGTGCACATCGCTGTCTAGTGTGCACCAACACTGCTGCATATTGGCTGCATATTGGCTGCCAAAGGGGGATGTCCTGAGTTCAGGGGTGCCGACAGCCAGAGTGACCTGGTTGCAGAGCAGAGAGTGGACTAATCGCTGTGTGTGACCAGATGGTGAGCTACAATATTGTTGGGACTGGCTGCTGCTGTAGGGATTTACTATCTGTTGCTAGAGAGACTGAGTCCTTTAGGAACTGACTATACAGCCATCTAGTAGCCTTATTGCTGCCTGTAGGTTTGACTGGGACTATTCTTATGTGCACCAATGGTATAATTGTGCCCCAACGCTAACCGGCTATAGAGTTGGGACTAAAGACTGCCCCTTTACAGTTACTTCACAGGGACCTTCACCTATTGCTTAAGTTTAAAAGGTACATCTCAGGGGAAGTTGCACCATATCCTAGCCATTCTCTTAGAGTGTACTCTAGACTAGTTGTAGTATTCTTATCCATAATACAGTTAATGTTTATATGCACTGTTTATTGTTGACTTTGCTCTTTTCTAAGTTATATGGCATAGTGATTATACTGTCTAGGGGACTAAGTCTGAATCTACCCTCTGCATGCTCATGTATGCTCAAATCACCATTTATTCTAACCTGTACCAATACATTGAGTTAATTTACCACTAAACGGCCTTGTGTCTATTTCCTGATACTAATGGACAGTCGATTTTAAAGAGTGTCCATATCTGTGTTCCTATAAATACATGCAGCAGTTGACAATACACCATGTGTGCCAGAGGAGTTGAGGGTGTTTACAGAGTTGAGGCAAAAAACAGAGTACCCAATCAAACAAGCGCTACATTTAACTGGTGTCATGGCACATATAATGCTATGTGGCTTTGGATCCAGAACCATGCGAACTCTATCAAATGGGAAGCCAATCAAATCAGCTGCAACTCAAGGAACCCCTAGCAACCTCTGTAGAAACCCTGGGGTTCCACTGAACTATGGTTGAGACTGACTGCATTAGAGAGTAAGCTCCGATAGGGTAAATACTGTAAGTGTTGAGGGTCCTTGGAACAGCAGCTCCTCAGGACCTTTGTAGGGGGGCAAGCACTATGGAGCGTAAGTTTGTCAGGGTTCTTTTGGGGTAAGTGCTAAAAATCTGTAAACATACTGTGCAAAATTAACATTCCATGCTAACTCAGTGTAGATATTCGCTGTAAATATATGAACACTTCCATGTAAGGTTCCTAAGTGTTACCTGTCTATATGTATCAGCTTTCTACTGTGCTGCTATAGGGATATTTTTTCATTAAAGAGCAGTTACCCTTTTAACCCTCTTGGGCATGGAGTTCACCAGAGCTTCACAGGTTGCCACTGGAGTCTTCTTCCCCTCCCCCATGATGACATCATGGAGCTAGTAGATGTTAGAGACCTTACGCTCCTCCACCTTCTGTTGAGGATGCCCCACAGATGCTGAATAGGGTTTAGGTCTGGAGACATGCTTGGCCAATTGGGTTATTATCATGTTGGAATACTGCCCTGCGACCCAGTCTCCAAAGGGAGGGGATCATGCTCTGCTTCAGTATGTCACAGTACATGTTGGCATTCATGGTTCCCTCAATAAGCTGTAACTCCCCAGTGCCGGCAGCACTCATGCAGCCCCAGACCATGACACTCCCACCACCATGCTTGACTGTAGACAAGACACACTTGTCTTTGTACTCCTCAGCTGGTTTCCGCCACACACGCCTGACACCATCTGAACCAAATAAGTTTATCTTGGTCCCATCAGACCACAGGACATGGTTCCAGTAATCCATGTCCTTAGTCTGCTTGTCTTCAGAAAACTGTTTGCAGGCTTTCTTGTGCATCATCTTTAGAAGAGGCTTCCTTCTGGGACAACAGCCATGCAGACCAATTTGATGCAGTGTGCGGCGTATGGTCTGAGCACTGACAGGCTGACCCCCCCCCCACCCCTTCAACCTCTGCAGCAATGCTGGCAGCACTCATACATCTATTTCCCAAAGACAACCTCTGGATATGACGCTGAGCACGTGCACTCAACTTCTTTGGTCGAACATGGCGAGGCCTGTTCTGAGTGGAACTTGTCCTGTTAAACCGCTGTATGGTCTTGGCCACCGTGCTGCAGCTCAGTTTCAGGGTCTTGGCAATCTTCTTATAGCCTCGGCCATCTTTATGTAGAGCAACAATTCAACAATTCCGATCCTCGGAGAGTTCTTTGCCATGAGGTGCCATGTTGAACTTCCAGTGACCAGTATGAGAGAGTGAGAGCGATAACACCAAATTTACCACACCTGCTCCCCATTCACACCTGAGACCTTGTAACACTAACGAGTCACATGACATCGGGAAAGAAGATGCCAACATCCCTTAATTGAATATATGGAGCAAGAAGTACCCCCCGGTACTGTGGGACTTTATGGGCAGACTATGATTGACACTTGCATTTATTAAAATATTTCAACAAAGTTTATTAAAGTGTTAAAAACAGGAGTATTGGTGCCAACATCACCATAGAAATACAGAATATATAATACAATTGGAGAATACCAGACTCGTAAAGAGCTAATGCAAGGTATGGAAGTTTGACATGAGGGAAAATAGGGAGGGAAAATGGCTAATTGGGCCCAATTTGGACATTTTCACTTAGGGGTGTACTCACTTTTGTTGCCAGCGGTTTAGACATTAATGGCTGTGTGTTGAGTTATTTTGAGGGGACAGCAAATTTACACTGTTATACAAGCTGTACACTCACTACTTTACATTGTAGAAAAGTGTCATTTCTTCAGTGTTGTCACATGAAAAGATATAATAAAATATTTACACAAAAGTGAGGGGTGTACTCAGTTTTGTGAGATACTGTGTGTGTGTGTGTGTGTATGTATGTGTAAATATAAATATATATATATATATTACACACACACACACACACACACACACACACACACACACACACACACACACACACCATATTGTCAAAAGAATTGGGACACATGCCTTTACACGCACATGAACTTTAATGGTATCCCAGTCTTACTCCGTAAGGTTCAATATTGAGTTGGCCCACCCTTTGCAGCTATAACAGCTTCAACTCTTCTGGGAAGGCTGTCCACAAGGTTTAGGTGTCTATGGGAATGTTTGACCATTGTCCCAGAAGCACATTTGTGAGGTCAGGCACTGATGTTGGATGAGAAGGCCTGGCTCACAGTCTCCGCTCTAATTCATCCCAAAGGTTTTCTATCGGGTTGAGGTCAGGCCAGTCAAGTTCCTCCACCCCAAACTCGCTCATCCATGTCTTTATGGACCTTGCTTTGTGCACTGTCATTTGGTGGAGGGGGGATTATGGTGTGGGGTTGTTTTTCGGGGGTTGGGCTTGGCCCCTTAGTTCCAGGGAAGGGAACTCTTAAGGCGTCAGCATACCAAAAAAATTTGAACAATTTCATGCTCCCAACTTTGTGGGAACAGTTTGGGGGATGGCTCCTTCCTGTTCCAACATGACTGCACACCAGTGCACAAAGCAAGGTCCATAAAGACATGGATGAGTGAGTTTGGGGTGGAGGAACTTTACTGGCCTGCACAGAGTCCTGTCCTCAACCTGATAGAACACCTTTGGGATGAATTAGAGCGGAGACTGCGAGTCAGGCCTTCTCATCCAACATCAGTGCCTGACCTCACATATGCGGTTCTGGAAGAACGGTCAAACATTCCCATAGACACACTCCTAAACCTTGTGGACAGCCTTCCCAGAAGAGTTGAAGCTGTTTTAGCAGCAAAGGGTGGGCCAACTCAATATTGAACCCTTCGGATGTATAATACAGTACATTACAGAATGAGAAATAGAATATGAATGTTATGCAGTCTTTAATCTAACCAGCAGGTGGGGCTTTTGTAAGCTTTTCAAAGCAGTCTGTCCCAAATGCAGCCAAAATCTGCAGATTTTATTTTATGCAATCCAACGATAATACTTACACAAATCAAACTGATGTACTTCAGTGCATCTCCCTTCTTAAAAAAATACAAAAATAACCCCCCCCCCTCTTTTTATATTAATAATTGTTTGCATACTAGAGGTAATATCATGGACAGTGAGACAAATTTTACAGGCAGTGATTGGGAATCCCTCATAGAGGGATACCTAAAAGAATTTGGGGAAAATGAACAAATTGACTCGGAGATCTCATTTCTGTTTTTTAGGTTATCAAAAACCCTAGAAAAGAAATCACTCGTGTTTTGGCATGTTAGATCATTTAGGGACTATATTAGGGAAAATATTAACCCACTTGGACTCAGAGTCCAGATCTTACCAACTTTGGATGGTCTGGACTCTGAGTTCAAGAAGACCTGGGAACAAATACTGCAAACATGTTCACAGAACTTAATGGAGACTCTAATTGGGGAGTAGACATGTGCATTAGTTTCCGTTCGAATGCATTTTTGTCCAAATTTCAGGTATTTTCATTATCGTGTTAACAAATGATAACGAACGTGCAGAATCTGAAAACCGAAAGATGCTTTATTTTCGTTTGCGTTGCAGCAACAGTTCGATATAGATAGGAGATTCGACATGACGCTGACAATAGCGATCTGTGTCCATCAAACCTGTGGTCGAATGTGCCTTAGCTCTATTAGTCCAAGATTAATCTACATAGAGAGAAAAGATTCAACGTTATAGAGACAATAGCAAAAAATGGTCGAATGTGCCTAGCCTAACTCTATTAGTCCAAGATTATTCCACATAGAGAGAAAAGATTCCACATGAAGATTCGACGAAGCGGTCGCAGTGAGTGGACATTTACGGTCAAATGCTCCACCCATAGGCTATAGAAGAATTCTAATGTTGGTTGACTAGTAATAATAATTAATAAATATAATTATTACTAGTGTCATACAACATTAGAATTCTACTATAGCTTGTAGGCGGAACATTCCACCTGAAATGTACGATTGCGGCGTCGTTTAGCTGCTCCGTCGAATCTTCTTAGAACATTCGACAGACACCATAAGCCTTCAATGACAGATTCGACCTTAATTATTTCGGCTTTTCGGACGAATGCATTTTTTAACGAAACAAAATAAATAAAAACGAATTTCGGGAGTAACTAAATAAATTTATTTTTCGGACGAAAACGAAATTCCGAAACCAAATATGCACATGTCTATTGGGGAGTACAATAAAAGATCTAAAGCCCTTGACACAGACGTCATCAATCTGTGTGGGAAATTACAACAATTTAAAACCCATAAATCTGTTATAACTAAGGTGAAAAAACTAAAAACACACTTAGAAGCTTTCAATAAAGAGATACTTATCAAAAAAGGACACAAATTTATACGGGATAAAAATGCATTTCAAGATGGTAGGGCCTATAAATGAACCCAAAATAGATACACCAATAGTAAAGGTAACTCTAATCAAGGACAACATCATACTTCCACCCAACAGGGACCTTACACCTCTTTGGCCCCCTCTCAGACAACCTATAAACACATACCGGCACAAAGCACAAAACGCCAATATTACGGCGACTCTACACAAGATCAAAAAGCTAAAAAACAAGTTTTGGATAATGCACTTAATTTTCCTCACCCCAATCCATCTACATCGGAATCTTTTCCAAACAACTCTATGGTGCAAGACTTCAAAAACCTTAACAGAAGTTAATCCTTCTGCACAAAAAACACTAATGAGAGAATCATTCCCTCAAATCACTACTTCATCTTTTGATTCATTGGAGCTCACTCCAAATGACCCTTCTTTTTTAGAACGAATCCTAGCAGGCGTCAAGCCACCACAGCTCAATCTCAATACCTACACACAAGTAGCACTTTAAAACCCCTAGAGGACTCAGAAATACAAGACAAAACTTCTTTCTTCTTCTTCTCCTTCCTTCCTCTCCTTCTTCTCCTCCTCCTTCCTTATCCCCCTCCTCCTTCCTTCTTCTCCTCCTCCTTCCTCCCTTCTCCTCCCTCCTCCCTTCTCCTCCCTCCTTCCTTCTCCTCCCTCCCTCCTTCCTTCTCCTCCTTCCTTCTCCTCCCTCCCTCCTTCCTTCTCCTCCTTCCTTCTCCTCCCTCCCTCCTCCTTCCTTCTCCTCCCTCCCTCCTCCTTCCTTCTCCTCCCTCCCTCCTCCTTCCTTCTCCTCCCTCCCTCCTCCTCCTCCTCCTCTTCCTTCTTCTCCTCCTCCTTCCTTCCCAAATTAATAAAAAAAAAAAACTATATCAAAAACAGGTAGTTAATATAGATCGTACCCCTCAAGAAAATCAAGCATTGGATCAATTTCTCTTCTTGAGGAGAGCGATACAGCAGACCCCATTGACTGTATTGACCAGGGATCCTCAAACTACGGCCCTCCAGCTGTTGTGGAACTACACATCCCATGAGGCATTGTAAAACTCTGACATTCACAGACATGACCAGGCATGATGGGAATTGTAGTTCCTGAACAACTGGAGGGCCATAGTTTGAAGACCCCTGTTATTGACCTTCCAAGGATACAGTCAATAGAGGAATATGATCATTCTACTAAAACAAACTTGTCCAAATCATTGCTAAAGAAAAAAATCAGATTTTTTTACACCTTTTAGCACCAACTCAAACGTTGCCTCTTTCCTCAAGTTAGTAAATAACGATTTGGAGAAACTTAGAATACAGGCTGAAGGTCCAATGATCCTAAATGAAAAAAGAGACCCTGGAGCTAAAATTACTTTCTGATAATAATCAAATCACCATTAAACCTGCAGATAAGGGTGGCAATGTTGTCTTGCTCGACAATGAACAATATATCAACATGTGTAACAAAATTCTTAAAAACCAAGATTGCTACCGCTGTATTCCGGCTGACATTGTCGAGAAGTACAACAAAGAATTCTGCACACTAATAGATACAGCGTATCTTAACAATGTAATTGATAAAAATACATGGAAGAGAGAAAGGGTAAAGGGCCACAGGGCCCTAATTCGGACTTTACAGGCAAGATGGACAATGATATAGTACAAAAATATATATTTTATTAACAATAAGTCATATCAAACAGGTCAAGTAAAAAAGAATTAAAAACATATGATAGTAATGAGTATCTACTGTAAACAAGAGAGTTGACACCAAATAAACGGCAGTAAGCCCCTGTGCGTCAACGCGTTTTGCTTCGTCAGGACATATTTGGGGGTAGTTGGAAGGAACAGGTCTCACTTGTCAGCATAGAAATATCTCCACATTGAGCGCTTTAAAAAGCTCTGCCTTGCTAATATATATATATATATATATATATATATATATATATATATATATATATATATATACTTTTTGTTATTACTATTTGATACCCCTCTCCTCTAAAGTTTGTACTTAATATAACACACTGTGATAACGGCCAATAAACCCTTTCTTCTTTACTTGATTTATTTATAATACAATTTATGTGTGCATTATCCACTTCAGCCCCAAATGAATTTACCCCCTTCCTGACAAGAGCACTTTCTGCGATTCGGCACTGCGTCGCTTTAACTGAAAATTGCGCAGTCGTACGACGTTGTACCCAAACAAAATTGACGTCCTTTTTTTCCCACAAATAGAGATTTATTTTGGTGGTATTTGATCACCTCCTCGGTTTTTATTTTTTGCGCCATAAACAAAAAAAAAGAGCGACAATTTTGAAAAAAAGCAATATTTTTTACTTTTTGCTATAACAAATATCCCCCAAAACTATATATACAAAAACAGGCCGATACGTATTCTTCTACATATTTATGGTAAAAAAAAAATCGCAATAAGCGTATATTGATTGGTTTGCACAAAATTTATAGCGTCTACAAAATAGGGGATAGATTTATAGCATTTTTAAATTATTTTTTTTATTAGTAATGGCGGCAATCTGCGATTTTTATGGGGACTACAACATTATGGCGGACAGATCAGACACTTTTGACACTATTTTGGGACCATTGTCATTTATACAGCGATCAGTTCTATAAAAATGCACTGATTACTGTGTAAATGACAATGGCAGGGAAGGGGTTAAACACTAGGGGGCGGTGAAGGGGTTAAGTGTGTCCTAGGGAGTGATTCTAACACTGGGGGGAGGGGCTACACCTCACATGACAGTGATCACTGCTCCCGATGACAGGGAGTAGTGATCTCTGTCCTGTCATTAAGCAGAACAGGGAAATGCTTTGTTTACAAAAGCATCTCCTCGTTCTACCTCTCCGTGACATGATCGCGGGCACCCGGCGGACATCGAGTCTGCAGGACCCGCGGTCATGGTCACGGAGACGGCGGCGGACGCGCGTGCCCGCAGCACCGTTTCTTAAAGGGGACGTACCTGTACGCCCTTTTGCCCACCAGTGCCATTCTGCCAACGTAAATCGGCATGTGCTGGTCGGCAAGGGGTTAAACATACATACATATGGTTTTAATCGAATCTCGAACTAATATATATATTACACCTAACTAATATCCTTGGCCATTTTCAATTATATTAATATACATATTATACTTACCAGACTATTATATTTAAATATGGGCCATTTATGTGTGTGTGTGTGTGTGTGTGTGTGTGTGTGTGTGTATGTATATGTATGTATATGTATATATATATCTGCAGTTGCTGTCACCTCTCCCATTTGATGCGGCTCGTTCTGCTTTGGCTGTGCGCCTTGGCTACACTCAGGTACACTACGTTAACTAGATTGAGGGGATATATATATAAAAATAAATAAACAAAAAAAAAAATATATAATATAGATAGATAGATATAAATAAATAAAAATAAAAATAAACTCCTCTGCCGTGGGATGTGGAAGGAGCTTTAAGCCTTTTCCTTGGGGGTACCATTCTCAGCATTTAGTCCTTTAGAGACTCTTCCTGATGTCTATGCGTTTTGAAACAGAGAATCTACAGACACAGCTCTTACTGCTATATATATTTCTCTTGTTTTTAAACGTTACATGATGGAATGTTGAAATTCTTCTTGCCACCAAAAATTATGTAAGTATTAAATTCTCTATACAATTGCCTGTTTTATTATAACACTATATTATCAGAAACTTACTGTTCTTTAACTATGTTATAGATATATTTTCCTCTTAACACACCCCTGAAGAAGGAGAAAGATTGTACTCCGAAACGCGTTGGGTGCAAGAGGACCTCATATATGTTTTCTTTCTTACAACCATGGTGACAACATCATAAACTGTCTAGACATTCCATCGTTTCATATTTTCATATGTACAATTTTAGCGACTATGTTTAATCATTAATAAATCATTTTTTTGCATTATAAATACTTTGTATACTCTTTCAACTACATTCTCATGTGCCTTCAAAGTCCACCATAGGTGATATTTTCTTTTCTGCAGTTTTAGTAAACAACCCCCATGCATGGGGATATGGAAAATAATGGTGATATAAATACACACACACTCTGGTTAAACTGGATGAACTGGTACGTTTATTCAACCTTACCACCTATGTACTTTGGATCATATATACATTTTCCATTGTGATTACATTTTATCTTACATTTTTCATTTATTAAATCTTCCTGTTGTTGTACATTTTAATTCCTTCGCCTTTTAAAGCTGAAGTTTAGGTATAGGTATTTTTGCATAGATACATTGGTTCATCTTGGATCAATACATCAATGCATATACCATGCCTGTGGGATCCTTGTGGAAGGGGAGAATTATTTTAGTAGGCACCGCCACTTCAGTGATTGTTGCAATGCAAGCTTCCAGGTCCTGCTTGCTTAATGAAGACAGGGGTTCACTCGTCCAGGACAGGCGCCATTATTTTAACTCTTTGCATTTTCTCAATGAATGCAAAGTGTTCTTTGACTGGATGAGGTGGAGAGGCGTGTCAGTGATTTTACAATCTCCACCTCATCCAGTCAGGGAACACTTTTCATTCATTGTGAAAATGCAAAGAATTCTCTGCATTGCGGCCTTACGGAGCAAGTGACCTCCTGTGTCCTCTAGGCAGCAGAGCAGACATTTGGCCCAGGACCCAGAAGTTACTGGGGATCACTGGTGCAGCAGTGTCAAATACAGTAATTTCTAGCTTTTACGGGGATCCCACAGGTATGGTATAGGTATATACGAACTTACATTGATCCAAGCTGGTCCCATGTAAATATGAAAAAAGCCATACCTAAACTTCAGCTTTAAATTGCTATCTTACCTTATTGGGTTTACAGAGAAACAATTAACACACACTTAAAAAATAATTAGCCATAACTAAATAAAGCAGTGTAGGCTCAAGCCCAACAAAAGCATTACCTTTTAAATGATAACACAAAACCAGGGCTTAGTTATTAAAGCTTAATTCGAAACTGATAAATACAGCGGTGACTATTAAACATAACTTGACCATCCATTTAGTGAGCGACATTTCCCTGATAAAGTATTGAGTGCAACTAAATAAGGAAAGGGAGCTCTCCAACACTGTTCCAGGTGATCTGCTTAGGAGAGAGGACTCCAAGCCATAAGAGTCCGCAAGTAAATGCACCCTCCTAGATTGTAAGCTCTAACGAGCAGGGCCCTCTGATTCCTCCTGTATTGAATTGTATTGTAATTGTACTGTCTCCCCTCATGTTGTAAAGCGCTGCGTAAACTGTCGGCGCTATATAAATCCTGTATAATAATAATAATCATCATCATCATGTTTGGCCTACAAACCACAGTTTTGACTACTTTTGTGCCCCCACTTTCATTCTTGGCTATGGGTCTTTGTGTTCATTCAGCAAAAAAACATTTGTGAGGGCAGGTACTGATGTTGGATGAGAAGACCTGGATCACAATCAGAGTTCCGATTCATCCCAAAGATGTTCAGTCGGGTTGAGGTCAGGACTTTACAAAGGACACTTGAGTTCCACCACACCAATCTCATCAAACTATGTCTTTATGTATGGTGGTCAGTAGGGTTGAGGTCAGGACTTTACAAAGGGCACTCAAGTTCCTCCACACCAAACGCATCAGGCCATGTCTTTATGGATGGTGGTCAGTAGGGTTAAGGTCAGGACTTTGTGCAGAACACTCGATTTCCTCCACACGAAACTCATCAAGCCATGTCTTTATGTATGGTGGTCAGCAGGGTTCAGGTCAGGGCCCTGTGCAGGAGACTTAAGTTCCTCCACACCAAACAAACTCACCCCAAACTCATCAAACCATGTCTTTATGTATAGTGGTCAGTAGTGTTGAGGTCAGCACTTTACGCAGGACACTCGAGTTCCTCCACACCAAACTCATCAAACCATGTCTTTATGTATGGTGGTCAGTAGGGTTGAGGTCACGACCTTATGCAGGACACTTGAGTTCTTCCACACCAAACTCATCAAGCCGTGTCTTTATGTATGGTGATCAGCAGGGTTGAAATCAGGGCCCTGTGCAGGACACTCAAGTTCTTCCACACCAAACTCCTGAAGCCATGTCTTTATGTATGGTGGTCAGTAGCAGGGCCATCTTTAATATTGATTGGACCCTGGGCAAACATTTTCCTGCCCCCCCCCAGCCCAATACCACCACCCCCCGGCCCCCACTATGCAATTTCTCTCTCTCCACCTGCTCTGAGACATACAATAAATAGCAGGTCAACTGAAAGTCAGTTTACTGCAGCACATCAGACAGCAATTGCAATTGGTTGTCAGAGGTTACAGCATATCTGTCAGGTCACCTGAGGCTAGGTGACAGATGCACACCGCTGGGATCAGGGGTGCACCCCAAGGTAGTGGACCCTACAGCTAACTGCTGTGGATAGGAGTCAGGGTGGTAAGAAAGGCAGGGCCGCTGGAAAACCAATACGGATCCCACCAGGGTTAGAGCATAAGATTCCCTAGGGCGCGGAGTCTAATGCCCTGTACACACGGTCGGATTTTCCGACGGAAAATGTGTGATAGAACCTTGTTGTCGGAAATTCCGACCGTGTGTGGGCTCCATCACACATTTTCCGTCGGAATTTCCGACACACAAAGTTTGAGAGCTTGCTATAAAATTTTCCAACAACAAAATCCGTTGTCGGAAATTCCGATCGCGTATATACAAATCCGACGCACAAAGTGCCACACATGCTCAGAATAAATTAAGAGACGAAAGTTATTGGCTACTGCCCCGTTTATAATCCCGACGTACGTGTTTTACGTCACCGCGTTCAGAACGATCGGATTTTCCGACAACTTTGTGTGACCGTGTGTATGCAAGACAAGTTTGAGCCAACATCTGTCTGAAAAAATCCATGGATTTTGTTGTCGGAATGTCCGATCAATGTCCGACCGTGTGTACAGGGCATAAGAGCCAGCAGGTGTTCACCAGAGCCTCTAGTGGTGAGGATGGACTGGGCTGCAACTGGCTACAGGTCGCAACCCCCAGGGTCCCCTAGCTCACGCCCACAGTAGGCAACAGGAGGATAGGGATAGTAAGGGACTAAGCCAAGGTCGGGACCACAAGCAGACAAGGACAACAGAGTACACGCCAAAGGTTCAGGGTCACAGGCAAACAGGAATAGTCGAGGACAAGCCAAAAAAGGTCAGCGTCACGAGCAGACAAGAATTTTTGAGAACACGCCAAGGTCGGTAACAGAAAACAAACGTAGAGCACACGGCAAGCAGGAAACAGGAAGCCAAACACACAAAGGTTGATCAGCATGGTTGGCTTGCAATGCCCAGGTTAATATAGTATTCCTAATTAGAGACCAGGGTGGAGCTATGCTGAGGGAAGATTATTTAAACAGTCAGGTGAGGGTGACTAGCGTCTAAAGGTGAACACAGAAGGAAAGGTGAGCTGACAGATATACATTACTGCATAACCATGACAGTACCCCCCTCGTACAAGGCCTCCCCCGCCTGGGCCCAGGCTTAAAGGGAAACTCCAGATGGAACCTCCTCAGAGAGGCCATGTAAAATGTTGTAACTAGGGCCTCATTATTCCAGCTCAATTCAGCTGTGAGGATACGGAACTGAAGAGCATACCGTCCCACAGAAGCGGACTCTTGACGGAGACGTAAAAGAGCGCTGGCCGCTGAGGAGACACGACCCGGTTCCTCGAAGATATTTCAAAAAAGTTTCAAGAAATCAGACAGGCTAGAAACCACTGGATCATTCAGTTCCCACAGAGGAGCAGCCCAGGCCTCGCCGGACAGGAGGGATATAATATAGGCTACCTTCGCCCGATTGGACAGGAAGTTTTTAGGCTGCAGTTCAAAATGAATTGTGCACTGGCTAAGGAACCCCCTGCAGGCCTTGGCCCCGAGAAGGCAGTTGTAATGAATGTGTGGCTGCGACTGGTGCGATAGGTGCAGCAGCAGATAGCGTTTGAGGTTGTTGAACCGGGGATCTTAATGAGGCCTGAACCTGTTCAAAACGGGAGGCCAAATCCTGAAGGCATCACATCACCTGGGTCTGATGCGATTCCTGGGTCTCAAGTCTGTGGACTATGCCCTGTAATGAATCATCTGCAGGAAGCTGCACGTCAGCCGGGTCCATGGCTGATCAAACTGTCAGGTCACCTGAGGCTAGATGACAGATGCACATCTCTGGGATCAGGGGTGCACCGCAAGGTAGATGACCCTACGGCTAACTGCTGCGGATGGGAGTCAGGGTGGTAGGGCAGACAGGGCTGCTGGAACACCAAACGGATCCCACCGGGGTTAGAGCGTAAGATTCCCTAGGGCACAGAGTCTAAGAGCCAGCAGGTGTTCACCAGAGCCTCTAATGGTGAGGATGGAATGGGCTGCAACTGGCTCCAGGTCGCGACCCCCAGGGTCCCCTAGCTCACGCCCACAGTAGGCAACAGGAGGATAGGGATAGTAAGGGAATAAGCCAAGGTCGGGGCCACAAGCAGACAAGGATAACAGAGTACACGCCAAAGGTTCAGCGTCACAGGCAAACAGGAATAGTCGGGGACAAGCCAAAAGGTCAGCGTCACGAGCAGACAGGAATAGTTGAGAACACACCAAGGTCGGTAACAGAAAACAAACGTAGAGCACACGGCAAGCAGGAAACAGGAAGCCAAACACACAAAGGTTGATCAGCAAGGTTGGCTTGCAATGCCCAGGTAATATAGTGTTCCTAATTAGAGACCAGGGTGGAGCTATGCTGAGGGAAGATTATTTAAACAGTCAGGTGAGGGTGGCTGGCCTCTAAAGGTGAACACAGAAGGAAAGGTGAGCTAACAGACACACATTACTGCATAACCATGACAATATCATTACCACTTACGGACTGGTTTCTAGAAGTTAAAGCACATTATTACTGCTCACTGACTGGTTGCTAGAGGTTACCACACATCCTTGCTGCACACTGGTTGCTAGAGGTTACTGCACATCATTACCGCTCACTGATTGGTTGCTAGAGGTTACCGCACATCATTACTGCTCATTGCTTGGTTGCTAGAGGTTACAGCACATTATTAGTGCTCATTGATTGGTCAATAGAGGTTACTGCACATCCTTGCTGCACATTGATTGGTTGCTAGAGGTTACTGCACAACATTACTGCTAACTGATTGGTTGCTAGAGGTTACTGCGCATCATTACTGCTCTCTGATTGGTTGCTAGATTATAGATAGATTATGCTACAAATGCAAAGCAGTCCCATTGCCAGATTAAAAGTGGTGTTTTGCATTGCAGCAGAATTTGGGCAGGAAAGATGGGGTTAATGTAGCCGACCAGACTTACTTTCAAAAACAGTACTGTCAATAATCATAGCAAGCAGAGATCAGTAATCGTTTAGCTGATAAAGAAGTCAAAGTTTACCTTGGCAGGCCAGGGCAAATGAGCTAATTCTGATTGTAAATCACACAACATACCAGCTGCCCGCTCATCCATGCCAGCCAGTTTTATATACAGGCAGTGCTGGTAATGTTGTTAAAAAGCAGAGAAGTAAAGAAAAAGAGCGGTAACAGATTAACGGCTCAAACAGCCATGCACATGTTCTCATTCAGATTGTAACTTTAGCCGCTCACTAGCTTTTCTCATTCATGCTGCCTTAGGACTGTCATTGCTTCCTCACTGCGATCCTCTCTCACTCCTGTGACCCCTGCCACTGCTCATTAGTGTGAGTTCTGCTGCCGGGCAAGGACACAGCTGTTTACTGTTTTACTTTACCTGCAGCTGCACTATGTGACAGGGAGCGATTGTGAGGATGTTGGGCCCCTCAACAATGACAGGGCCCTGGGCAGGTGCCCCATTTGCCCTGCCTTAAAGACGGCCCTCGTCAGTAGGTTTGAGGTCAGGGCCTTGTGCAGGACGTGAGTTCCTCCACACCAAACTCATCAAACCATGTCTTTATGTAGGATAGTCAATAAGGCTGAGGTCAGGGCTCTGTGCAGGACACTCAAGTTCTTCCACACTAAACTCATTAAACCATGTCTTTATGAAGCATGCTTTGTATAAATGGGGACAGTCATGCTGGAACAGAAAAGGAACTTCACCAAACTGTTACCACGGTGTTGGGAGAGCACAGTAGTTGCTGTAGTATTACACAGTACCCTTCACTGAAGACACCTGAACCCTATCATTTGGAGGGAAGGTCCACGTACTTTTGACCATATACTGTGGGTAGGTGTGATGGTCAACTATTCAAAAACTTTTGATCCTAGCTACCTGTAGAGATCTGCAATTTTGCTTGGCTGACATAGATATTATTTTTACTATTATACAGGATTTATATAGCTCCGACAGTTTACGCAGTGCTTTACGACACAATGGCAGACAGTACAGGTACAATACAGTACCCATGAATTTTGTTTAAAGCTCCATTCTGAGCTGCTTTTAAATTAAGCCGTTTGACTACAGGGAAAAATAATATGTTTAAATGCTTACCATTTATTGGTTGAACTCGATGGACTTGTGTCTTTTTTCAACCAGACTAACTATATAACTATAAAATGTAGCTTTAGCCTATGGGAAGTGGTCAGAATGGTGCTGAAAATGATCAGCGCTGGACCTCAGAAAGCCCTTTTTGCTTTTAAGAGGGCTTTATGGTTGGCTAGCTTTGGCACCCAAGCAAAAGGCCCTACCCCCACTCCTACCCTGCTAGACCTGACTCCTCTGCCATCTTGTGCCCTGTTCCTTGCTGTAGGCCTCCTCACAACATCTCTGGCCATAGACCTTTATATCTGAAGAAGGAATGTCCACACAATAAATAACTTCACTGCACTTTACTGATGTTTTTCAGGGAATGACAAGACATCACTAGGACATACAATCTGGAGGCACATACACAGTCAATTACATAAAGTGGATGATCCGAAGTAGTCCCAGGTGAAAGCATGTGCGACACCTCATAGCCATCTCTCTACAGTCTCTCCTCTGCCTGGGGTCATTAATACTCACAAGACTATGTTCTCTGTAGACACCTCCTAGCTGGGTACACATCTCCTGGAACCTTCCAGGGAAGCAACCTCATACTGGGATCTCCAGCCTGGCCTAAAATTTCTTTTGCAATCTGCCCTAGCCCCCAGAATGTCTACAGCTGGCTCCTCCTGTATACAGGTCTACCCCACCCAGCCTCCCGCCCTGTTCAGGACCAACATTTTTAAAGGTGGGGGGTGTTTGGCTCTCACGCCCCAAGACTGAGTATGCCCCTCCCCGCCTAGCTTATATGTGGGCCTAGGGTTGCCCTCTTTTCTTCAAGCCAAACCCGAACACTTCAGCTGCGCACGGCAAAACATTTTTTTTTTGTATATATTCAAAATGTATAATGCGCTAATATTAACCTCCCAATATAACACGGTGTGATATCTTAATGATTAATCAGTGAATCATGTGCAAAATAATCAAATAGAGCCTATTATAAATAACATAACATCCTTCACCATAACAAAATCATATAACTAAATATCAATGTGATATTAAATTATTGAACACAATTAAAAAGAGAAAAATAAAGATAAGATATATTAATGTAATGAACCACAGTGCACAGGTATCTCAATAGGACAGCATACTGCTGTGAAAAAATATAACGTCTTTGGTGATTTGATGAATATAGACAGGTTTCAATGAGTAATCCCCAGTGATAGCTGACTTGCTCATATATTCAGCTGCTCATTAGCATGGGCTGGCTTCTGGCTTTCAAAGAACTTCCGCAGTATGAAACAAGAAAGATAGAAAGACCATCGCGCAGGCAGTGTGATATGTAATCCCTATATAATAAGGGTAAAAAAATCACTCACACTTTTCAGCAGAATAAATCGCATATGGTAAGGTCAGTTGCATACAGCTAACAGCTAAGATCTCCTCACACGCCAACAGTGTATACACAGCACTGCTCATCACTGGCTCCTCCCGACCGGTTTCATCAATAGACACGTGACTTTTTCAAAGTCCTTTATAGAAAAAAAAAAGGACTTTTTCAAAGGACTTTTTTCAAAGTCCTTTGAAAAAGTCACGTGTCTAGTGATGAAACTGGTCAGGAGGAGCCAGTGATGAGCAGTGCTGTGTGTACACTGTTGGCGCGTGAGTAGTTCCCAACTGTTAGCTGTATGCAACTGACCTTACCATATGCGATTTATACTGCTGAAAAGTGTGAGTGAATTTTTTACCCTTATTATATGGGGATTACATATCACACTGCCTGCGCAATGGTCTTTCTTTCTTTGTTGTTTCATACTGCGGAAGTTCTTTGAAAGCCAGAAGCCAGCCCATGCTAATGAGCAGCTGAATATATGAGCAAGCCAGCTATCACTGAGGATTACTCATTGAAACCTGTCTATATTCATCAAATCACCAAAGACGTTATATTTTTTCAAAGCAGTATGCTGTCCTATTGAGATACCCGTGCACTGTGGTTCATTACATTAATATATCTTATCTTTATTTTTCTCTTTTGTGTTCAATAATTTATTATCACATTGATATTTAGTTCTAGGGCTTTGTTATAGTGAAGGATGTTATGTTATTTATAATAGGCTCTATTTGATTATTTTGCACATGATTCACTGATTAATCATGAAGAGATCACGCCGTGTTATTTTGGGAGGTTAATATTAGCGCATTATACATTTTGAATATATACAACACTTTTTGTGTGATATCAGTTCACATACACAATAATTGCAGCTATATTATTTGGTCATCTTCTAGTATTTGTCACTTATTTATTTATTTACTAGTTCATATCAGCGCTTTAGTACACTTTTTACTTTTTTTTTTTTTTTTTTTTGTAATTCCTTTATTTCTTTCCAAGATGGTACAGTTTAATAATCAAAAACAGATGACAGTGTATACAAAAATAACAGAAACGTGTCACAGAAAGGGTTAGATGTTATATCATCAGTGTCAAATAACGATTCCCTCGGTTATGCACTCTGTAGAATACATATATGGGTGAGGCTGTATGACGGAGCTGTCTGTGTGCTAAACCGGGGAGGCTTCCAGATTGTCATCTTAATAACCCACTTAGGCTTGTATAGCTGCCAAGGCCATACAATGAGAAACACATTCACATCTGGCTGGGAGGATTGCCTCCCGAATACCAGCTGAGCCCAGTCATGGGACACAACAGATGGGTGATGTAAAACAGGATATTCATATTATCTGACTAAACCAGCCCAAGACTGGGAGTAATTTGGGGAAGGAACAACTAGGGGAGAGAGGAAAAAAAGGGGGGGGATAGGACTCCCCGAAAGTGGGGAAGGAAAGAGGGGGGTAGGCAGAAAGGTAGCGGGGTAGAGAGGCGAAAAAGGGGGGGGAGAAAGGAAGATGGAGATGGAGACGGTGGTGGTGCTCCCCGACTAGGAAACAACCTAGGTCGCCATGTCTCCCGAAAGGCCTCCTCCCTACTGTTCAAGGTGGCAGTGAGATCCTCCATGTTTCTTAGTTCATTCACCTTGGCAAACCACTGGGATTTCGTTGGTGGGGTCTCCATCTCTCACAAGGGGATGCATGCCTTGGCGGTGTTCAATACAGCCAAACATTTTTAAAGAGGGAACGCTGTGGACTCTGATGTAAGGGGGAACTCTGATGTATGGGGTTCTCTGCTCACCAAACCTGCCACTTACATCAGAGTTCCCAGCATTTACCTTTTAAATTAGGGTTCCCAAAGCCCCCCTTACGTCAGAGTCCACAGAGCAGCCCTTACATCTGAGTCCCCCTTGCCTTAGTGTACTCACTCACTGAGAGGCAGGAGAGAGAAGGGAGGGAAGGGGGAGACTTCAGACACAGACATTGGATGGTGAGCTCACTCACCTGAGGATGGAGGCTCAGGCATCAGCACCTTTTACCCACGATGTATCGGCCAGTTGCTGAGCTTCAAACTTCGAGCCCACACATCCCTTTCCTGAGGCACAGAACGCCAGGGATTGGCATGTGGGTGGGCAGACAGAGGGGTAGGGGTGGGAGGAGGAGAAGGAGCAGATCAAGCCCTCTCTCCTCTCCTGTCTGTTTATGGGGATGGGGCCCGTGTGCACACCTATATGGTTGTGGTACTTGGGGAGCCACAGTCCATTCTGAGTATTGTGTCTGGGTTTCAGGCGGTCTGAAACCCGAACACATGCTTCAAAACCTGGACCGTCCAGGTGAATCCCGGATGGGTGGCAACCCTATGTGGGCCCCTGACATCAATGTGGGAGGGCTCTACCTAACAGGGGCCTAACACTTAGTCTCACTACCTGCTGTACCAGACACTATTCTGCTGCAGGGCCACCTAGAGGCAAAAGGGATAACTGCACCTGCCTACAGGCTCAGGACAGCTTCAAGAAGGAGGCATATTTTTATTTTTCTATAATGCCAGTCAGGACAGAAAGTGAAGGGACATCTTTACAACGAGATTAGGACAAACAAAAAAACACAATTTTTTTTTTTTTTTAAACATGCATTATTTTTAATGAAAAGTCATACAGTGGGTAAGGTTGCAGAGGTCATGAATACAATCTGATAAAGATATGTTGCCCATTTATATAGAACCTGCATGTTGCCTCATTATGTACAGTATGTTGTATGTAGTAGGGCTTGACACCTTGGTTTTCGGAATCCAACAATAAGTTTTTATTGGGGTGAAAGAGAACATATATACATGGTGTTTAGAAAATGCTTTTAACCATCGCATGAAATATTTTGGAAGTTATAAATTGGGAATACGGGAAAGAAAACAGGAGTAGAGAAGAAAGAAAAGGATAAGAAATAATAAGAATGGCCAGAAGATAAGAGAAGGTATCTCTCTCCTATCCTTCCGCTCCCTATGTGGAGTCTGGTAATCCTGCATGAGTGTCAATGTGCATATGGGCTTCAAATTCTGGGGAAGTTGAGCGCTCATCCCAATAAAATCAGGTTTTTCAGAATATTTCATGGGTACGGGAACTCTCTGATCCTTTAAGGCAGGGGTGTCAAACTCAATTTAATCGCGGGCCGCATCAGCATTATGGGTGCCCTTAAAGGGCCAGATGTATTTGTAGGACTAATAAAATTTATCCGGGGCTTTTTTTTCCTCAAAATATGTGCAAGAATGCAACCACTACCCCCGCCGAAAAAGCATCAAATGGTGGGTACGGCCACAGTAACAGTGGGAGGGGCTTAAAGGGTTAATAAATACCAGGAGTGTGGTATATGTGAAGTTCAGGGTTGTGCTATGCACAGAAATCAGCTTCAGTGGTGCCCTATTCACAGAGTGCAGAGCTCAGGGGTGCGATATGCACAGAGTGCAGGGTTGAGGAGTGTACTACATTCAGAGTGCAGAATTTAGGGGTGTACTATGCACAGTGTGCCAGGGCCACATGAAATGACCTGGCGGGCTGGATTTGTGTTTGACACATGTGCTAGAAGGTCCTTCATTTAATTTATTTTGACTATCCATCTGACTAGTTGAGTGGGTCTGCAGTTGCTTCCATAGTTTCAAATGCAGCTCCTGGCCGCATTGATCTGGTGCTCAGGAAAATGGAAGGTATGTGTACTAGCAATGTCTGTAGTAGACATAGTATACATTATAAGATATTATTTTTTAAGAAATTGCACTGCCCAAACCAGGAGACAGCATACATCCCTCTACTCTGCCCATGTAGTGATTACAATACACGAGCAGAGACTGCATACGTATAACACCTTCCCACTTCCTCCATTCTGAGCTGAGCAGGGGGTGGGGATGGCAGAGAGCATACAGCTCCAGCTCTTCATTCTCTGTGCTGCCTGTAACAGCCAGAGAATAGAGAACAAATCGTTCGGCTTGTACCCGTTTTGTTAATTAGGTGCAGAATCTGCTTTATGTTCCAAATTTGGAAGAGCTGTGCATGCTTTTGCTTGCACAACTCTTTGTAAATTCCCCCTTCTGTGCCTACTCTATGTCTTTCACCACTGTCTGTCCAGCTACTACAACAAAGTCCTGATCAATAGCATTCACAATTTGTAACACACTGTAGGTGAGTGCATGGTGACATGGTGATGACCCCAAGATTGTGCAGTTTAATCTTTTGAAGTGTTTTTCGCCAGAAGGTGCTCACATCTTGCCTTTTAATGTATATGTGTAGGAAAAATGATCAGCGATCACATCTCAGGCTGTTTGGCACGCACCTACCTGGCTGCCCACATGCTAAACAGGTAACACCTGATAAAAACAAGTTTAAGGACGTGTGACATTTCTGCCAAATACCTCCTTTCAACCATACTCAGCATGGGCAAGTGATGGATTGTTGAACAAACCTGAAATATCAGTGTTCTCCATGTAAGGGACAGTTGGGCTCGGTTCACACTTGTGCGATGCAGGAAACGCTGCAAATCCAGTGTAGGTTCCCATATCGCACCAGAATGACTGGCGGTTCACACTGCCCTCTGCGAACCGCTGGGGGTGTTAATGTAAAGTTAATGACACCCCCAGATCGTTTTGCAGATCACAGTGTGAACTGTGAAATGGTGCAGGAATTGGATCTCATGGGTGTGAACAAAAAAAGGGTCCTGCACCATTTTGGTGCGAATGCGATACAATTTCAGCCATATAGTCACCCACGCCAATTTCTATTTCAGAGTGAAATCGCATTTAACACAGGGTCTGTACCTCATTACAGAGGGAATACAGCAGTTTTCAATATAGAAAGCTGTTGCATACCCATCAGGTCTGACCTGGAGTAATGGATGGAAGCAGACTGCTCACATCCCTCTCCCTGACTTTGCAGGGATTACACTACACGAGCAGAGCCTGCAGGGTCAACAACCCTCCTCTTCCCTCCCACTCTAATCTTAGCAGGAGCAAGGAGAGATCGGAGTATGCAGCTCCAGCTTTCCTGTTCTCTGTGCTGTGTCTGTCACAGAAAAGGTAAAGCAAAGAACTCATTGCTCCTAATTAACAAAGAGGCTTTGCGCCCATTTTGTTTTTCAAATTCTTTATTTATACAAGAAAAGAGAAACATCCGTCAGAGCAGAACAGTGGAGAGTGGGATCCATGTCCCTTAGCAAGTAAATACAATCCACAACAACGTAAAGACATAAATTGAGGTACATACAGGAACAAGTTAAATTGGTCTCTAGCGTTTCCCAAATAAAATTCCCATACTAAAAGAAGGACATTGTAAGAGGGTTTGCCCATATGGATAATATGATATTTATCAGAGGAAAAATTAAAAAAAATAGGAAATTAAGGGTTAAGAATGTGCCTTTGGGGCGTGGCTTGGCACGTAGAGCAGATGGCAGCAAGATAGAGAAGCTCTGCCAAACCATTTGGCTCCTAAAGCGGTAACGGCACAGATTGCAGAGTAAACATGAGAAAACTCACTCGCCAACAACTCCGGTGACCGCTCACAACGTTCCACCCCTCTCTCTGGCTCCCGGAGCATCCCGGACATCTTCAAATCACAATCACAGCCCTGCCACCACAAGGCCCAATCCAAGATGTCAAGTATTTTATTCCTGCGCTACCATGCGGAAAAACTGGTAATAGGGGAAGAGCAGCTTGCACCGAGTAGGGTCCAGCCTGGCCCTAGAAACAGGCGTATGTTTGCAAATGGGATTGGTGCTGCGCTAATCCTTATGTGCACAACAGTGCATAAAAACAAATAAACTGGAGTAATGAGTGGCTGGAAGGTAGATAACTACCCTCAATCTACTAAATAATATCCCAAACAACCGGTGAAAGTAAAAACCTAATGTGCTTAGTAAAGATATTACATCAATGAACGTGAGTGAAGGTGGTCAAGCATTGAATAGATAATGTTAAATCAAAATATTATCATAGGTATATACATTGTGCAATATAAACACTCCATCCATAGTAAACATACATAGGTATATAAATAGCTGGAGCTAAAAACCACAAAAAAGCAAAAAATAGCAAAGGTGCAATGTTACAATGAATGTCCGTAGAGATCAATTCCGGATGCAATAAAGTGTCCAATGCCAATAATACACTTTATTGCATCCGGAATTGATCTCTACGGACATTCATTGTAACATTGCACCTTTGCTATTTTTTGCTTTTTTTGTGGTTTTTAGCTCCAGCTATTTATATACCTATGTATGTTTACTACGGATGGAGTGTTTATATTGCACAATGTATATACCTATGATAATATTTTGATTTAACATTATCTAGTCAATGCTTGACCACCTTCACTCACGTTCATTGATGTAATATCTTTACTAAGCACATTAGGTTTTTACTTTCACCGGTTGTTTGGGATATTATTTAGTAGATTGAGGGTAGTTATCTACCTTCCAGCCACTCATTACTCTAGTTTATTTGTTTTTATGCACTGTTGTGCACATAAGGATTAGCGCAGCACCAATCCCATTTGCAAACATACGCCAATCCAAGATGGCGCAGCCTCGTGGGGAAGAAGAATTCAGTGAGGACTCACAATCCACATGCAAGGAGGAGGTAAGGGGTAACCCCCACCAAATCACCCCCTCACACTTACCGCTATGATGAAGATAGCGGCAGACATAAAGTGCACATTTTCGTCCGCGATTACTGAGCTAAAGGCAGACATTCTTTCCCTATCTGAGAAGCTGGAGGGGGTAGAGAATGCTGGAGCCAAAAGAGACAACGCCATCACACACTTGGAGAGAGTCACTGACTCCCATTCAGCGCATCTCATTGAGATGAACCGCCAACTAGAGGATCTAGATAACAAGGGGAGAAGGCACAACATCAGGGTGAGGGGCATTCCCGAATCGGTTGAGCAAGGTAACATCCCATCTGCACTGCAATTTGTTTTTAATGAGCTATTGGAGCACCAAACAGATACACAGATCGAATTTGAGAGAGCACACAGAGCCCTAAGAGCCAGACCGGCTGATGCAGCACTCCCCAGGGATATAATCTGTTGCCTACCTAATTTAAAACTAAAGGAGGAAATTATGGCCAAAGCACGTCACAATGAGCATATCACTTTTAATGACACTGAGATAACCATATTTTAGACTTATCCCCCATTACCCTGAACAACAGGCGCACACTGCGCCCCCTGCTGGAGGTACTCCGTAAACAAAGCATTCCGTACAAATGGAAATTCCCTTTTGCTCTAAATGTGGCACACCAGGGTCGGCAATTATACCTACGCATGGCTAGTGATCTGCAGGAGTTTTGCTCTGAGCTACAAATACCACCTGTTGAACTGCCGGATTGGTATCGAGAGTTCCGTAACCCGCCAAAAGCACACAGTACCCAAGGCTCACCCTACTCCATTCCGACTAAACCTCCCAGTAAGAAAGGGAAATATCAGAAGCAGCATAGCTCTACTCCTAAGCATCCCAATGCTTCCAGAGAGCTACACCCTGCAATGAGCCTAGATTAATGGGGTCAAGATGTGAGCTTGGTCCATGCACCCATGCATTCCCTGTTTTCTTCCTTTTTTTGCTGACTTTTGTTTTCTTTTTGTTTCTTGCCTCACCACAGCATTGAACTGTCTGGATCAGGAGAGCCGTATCAGAGGGGATCCTCCGAAAGAGACGGCACTAACCATTCACGAGGCAACCTGTTACAAGTGAACGTGACCTTGAGGTACCCCTGAATGCTATACATGCAGACTGGAGATGGAGGCTCAAACACCCAAAATGAAGAGGAGGTCGTGGGTCGGTCACCAGCATCCCCCTTACTCAAGGTACTGCATGTCACTCCCTTTTAAAGAGATTTTACACTGCTCCCCTACCTTCACCCTCGCAACTGGGTCTCACTTCTTACCACCCTTACCATACGCAGATACTGGCTGCTCTTATATAGTGGACTACTACATCTGCACGAAACTGCAGTAAGGGGGCGGCCCACATGAGCTTGAGATGGAAACCCACTCCCTTAGGGGCTCCTATTACAGCAAACATTATTACCCCTTTCAGGAATGCAAAAGGCCCCCCTTTTTGCCCATCTCCTTGAACTGCCGTTAAACCATTTGTTACAGTTTTATTTTGGTACGTGATTTTATTTGCAACATGCTCAATTAGTTAAGGATAAATCCGTGTGTCTTACACGTGTTAAATGTTTACAACCCCTTAGGGGGTTATGGTTGCCGTTAATAATCAACAATTTACAACTTAGATTTCTCACTTAGGAGCCTCGGGGATGAGATGAGGCTCTTGACATTGATTAGCTGAATTCGATTTCTGCTAAACAAAGTACTGAAACTAGAGGCCCAACACAAAAGATCGGCGGCAATTAATTTAGCTGACGACCTTTAAACGGCCCGCAAAGGGTTGCGGGCTAAACTGGACCTACAAGCAAAACAGATACTGTTCTTTAGGCGAGTTTTTTTTTTTAATGATCATAGAAATAAAAGTGGCAAATTCTTGGCTAGAGCGTTGAGGGACATATGCACCACTACTACCATTACCCAGATCAAAAATAGAGAACAAACTGGTATACACCGATGACCAAATAGCATCCGAATTCCAGAGTTTTTACACCAAACTCTACAATCTTCCACCTACACACAAACCTGCGTCATTTCAGGGAACTAGACCCCAGATAATAGAACAATATCTGACACAAAGTGGCTTGCCATGTCTGTCAGCCTCTGATGCAGAGGAAATTGACAAACCCATCGACATAACAAAACTTTTACAGGCAATCAAAACCCTGAAACCCGGTAAAAGCCCAGGACCAGACGGCTTCTCAGCCATTTATTATAAAACCTTCTCGTCCCTATTAGCAAAACCCTTACTTAACGCCATGAACTCACTGAGAACATCTAAGGACCTTCCATCCTCCTTTAATGTGGCACAGATCACAGTGATTCCCAAACCCGGCAAGGACCCCAGTGCTCTAGTTATAGGTCAATATCCCTGCTTAATTTGGACATAAAGCTTCTGTCCAAAATCATAGCAACAGGACCATGCAGACATCTACCAGACATTATGAAGTGGGCTTCATACCGGGAAGGGAAGCCCGTGATAATGTCACTAAAGCCATAAATCTCATGCACATGCTCAAAGAACATACGAAAGAGGGCCTTCTCCTGTCCACGGATGCGGAGAAGGCCTTCGATAGGGTTGCATGGGACGTCATGTTCGCGGTGTGCAGGCACATTGGGCTCCAACCCAACCTGCTAGCATGAATTTTGGCGTTATACCGAAATCCGTCAGCTAGACTGAAGATTAACGGGACACTCTCAGAACCAGTACAAATGGTGTAGTAGTAATGGCACCAGGCAGGGCTGCCCCCTGTCCCCGATTTTATTCATACTCACGTTGGAGCCATGCCTGCGCATCGTGAACGGAAACCCATCGATCAAAGGCCTATTGCTAGGGACTATACTCTACAAATGACCCGCTTATGCGGATGATCTTCTATTTGTCCTCACACAACCCCATATATCGATCCCCAATCTCCTAAAAGAATTCGAGCTGTATGGATACATTTCTAATTTTAAGGTCAATTACAACAAGTTGTAGGCATTTAATATCTCTCTGAACCCTAGACTTTAAACATTACTACTACACGACACACCTGATGCGAATTCTGGACTGGAACTGTCACACTACACTATAACATAGCCTTCACTCCTGGCCCACTGACGCCACTGATCCATAACAAGGATTTTGCACAGGGTCATACCACCATATCATTCCCCCACAGAGAGGACTCAACACCTATGACGGTCTCTCACTGTGTGGAAAGGGGCAAGCTCAAAACTTATGACCAACTACGGACAGAATTACAAGCAAAGCATTTCACGTATTAACAGTATAGACAGCTACATGACTATGTTCTTTGTTCAGACAATAGATAACATTTCTTGCGGGAGACGACATTTTTTGAACAACTATGTATCACAGGAAACATAATCAGAAAAGCAACCTCTCTGATGTACAATTGGTTGCAATCCAACAAAAACAGGTTACATTGTAAACAAAAGAAGGAATGGGAAGTAGCTTTTAAGAAAAACTTTACGGATGAACAATGGCTTGACGCCGGTATTCTTGCACACAAATGCTCTATCAGCTCCTCCAGTACTCAAGAAACGTTGCTCCCCCTGGCATCTCCAGCAGCGGTCAGAGATTTCCGGAGAATATTTACTGATGGAGTACGATACCATTACGTTAAAAGCTTGTAGTTATTTTCTTGGATATGGGTGCAGATGGAAGATTTCAAAGCCAGTTATACAATGGCCTGTCGTTGAGCTGACGTAAAGGTCCTATCGAGATCTCTTTCCCAGGTGTTAAGGCATAACAAAATCTTCAGGGGGGGGGGATCAATAGCACATACACCTTAGATAGGGATCTAGGGAGAGGATCCCTATCCTCGCAATATGATTCAAATACTGTCCGACTACGTCGGAAATTCGCTGGGGGACCTAAGGTTCGAAGAAAATGCAACAACTGCAGTGCTTGCCAGGGGTTTAACCCAAATCGCCCGCTTGACTGCATCAGAGCGGAGGCCGAGGGCCAACCATCAGAGCTAAAAAAATGAGAGGCTTGAAAACAGCCTCTCTCGATAAGTCCTCGGAACAGACCCTGTTCTATTTGCGCTCATTTTGTTAATTAGGGGCAGCATCTGCTCAAAATTTTTCATGTTTAAAAGAGGGGCACAAGCATTATGCCTGCATCACTCTTTGGTAATTCCCCCACTGTTGTTTTTTTTGTCTGGTAAAACAAGTAAGACATGGCTTTTAATATCTCTTGGATGTTTCTGGAGGAAAAAGTCCCAGTTGAAAATACAGTCTGATGTTACTCTGCATACAGTGGTTTTAGGACTTTTGGCCATCATCACTGCATGGAAACCATGGCTAGGGCTTGGGATCTGATGAGAAAGTATAATCCAGAAGATTATGGTGAGAAGGGATAAAAGGAACCAAAAAAGCCCTCCAACCGAACCAGTTGAGTCCCAAGCCCTTCCCTATGTGGGAACATTAACCTTTTTTTTTTTTTAACAAACTTGGGTGGGGGAGCTGTAAGCTTTATTTCTGCACCTATAAAATACTAAGCTTAATGGAGATCTTCACTGGGAGAAATTTGTGAGAAAAATGTCAGCTTCTTGAGTTCCATGCTATATTAATGTCCTCAAAACCTGGCCAGAGATATGCAGTTCAGGAGAGTTCTGGCTCCACTGGCATGCTTGTTCTCAATAATTAAAATAAAAAGTGACCTAGCAAGTGTTAAAAGCTGATCTAGCTGCAATACTCACTTTCTTACAGAGATGCCCTTTGTGTTATTTCCTTTTTGCCAGTAAATGTCCTCTGTCTACCCGTAAGACAGAGTACATCCTGTGAGAGCTGTCGAGGTATAGTGGAGGTACCCTGTAATAATTATTAATTTGAATAAAAAAAAAAGAATAAAAAAAAAATATATATATACATATGTATATATATATATATATATATATATATATATATATATATATATATACACATATACACCGGTATATATATATATATATATATATATATATATATATATATATATATATATATATATATATATATATATATATATATATATATATATATATATATATATATATATATAATATACATTAGTGTTAAAAATAAAGAGAAAGAGAGATGGAATGATTGGAGATAATAAACTTACCAAAAGGAGTGAAGGGAGAGGCATGGCTGGGAGGGGAGATAAACAGTCAAAATTCGGACATTGCTGAATAATGAGATAATTTTGTCTTCTATCATATCTTGGGTTCTCGCCAGCATTATATTACCAAAAGTTTTAAGACGCCTGCCTTTACACACACTTAAACTTAAATGGCATCCCAGTCTTAGTCTGTAGGGTTCAATATTGAGTTGGCCCACCCTTTGCAGCTATAACAGCTTCAACTCTTCTGGGAAGGCCGTCCACAAGGTTTAGGAGTGTGTCTATGGGAATGTTTGATCATTCTTCCAGAAGTTATTCCGGGAGACAAGATTTTTAAAAGTTTAATAAAAAAGTAAGTAATATGCAATTGTGTATGGATTAAATTGCGTAATGTTTGTTAATAAGTGAGTATAATGATAGCAAAGTTTACTACCGCTTTAAGTGGGCCAAAAGTATTTTATTGTTTAGCAGTCTCTTTGTTGGCGTACCACTCTCTTGACTTTCTACTTGGTAAGGTGCTGTTGTCATAGTTCTCTGGTAATTTGTCACTCTATGTGCCTCATACCCCCCAATATTTCAAAGATAAAAATAGGTACACCTTACTTATCCTTGGTGTCTGCTTCTATACACCCCCTTCCCCCCCCATGATTGATCTGTGGACAGATGTGTTTCATCAACAGATTAAACGGAAATGTTGCATTGCATCTCCACTCTGAGAACAACCTAGGGCTACACATAAACCATCATTAGTGTAGCTGGGATAAAACAAGACCCATTGTTGGTGTCACTGGGAGTAAAATAACCCCCATCTCTGGTGTCAGAGGAGTAAAATAAAGCCCCTCTCCAGTGTTAGTGGAGTGGGAGTAAAATATGCCCCATTATTGGTGTAATTGGGAGTCAAATAACCCCCATTGCTGTTGTCACTGGCAGTAAAATAAGCCCATCATTGGTGAAAGTGGGATAAAATAAGCCCCTCATTGTCAAAGTGGCATAAAATAAGCCCATTATTGGTGAAAGTGGGATAAAATAAGCCCATTATTGGTGAAAGTGGGATAAAATAAGCCCCATCATTGGTATCAGGGGGATAAAATAAGCCCAATCATTAGTATCAATGGGAAAAAATAAGCCCCATCGTTGATGTCATTGGGATAAAATAATCCCCATTATTGGTGTCAGTGGGATAAAAAAACTCCATCTTTTTATTTGATCCTCCCTTGTCCCTTCCATCCATCAGAAAAATGGCTGCTATTGTCTCAATCTCTATTGTAAGCTCTACTCCTGATGCTAGGCCTTTCAATTGGCGTCTTAACGAATCCATCTTTGGTGACCCAGTCCGATGCACTGAAATACAAAAAGTTATTGTGAAACATTTCCAGTTGAACCTCTCTGACTCCATCTCGCCAATTACCCTGTGGGCTGCACACAAAGCGACACTTTGGGGCAAGCTTATCCAAATTGCGTCTCAGATAAACCGTGAACGTAAGGTGGACATAGAGCATCTGGACAAAGAGCTCCAGTCACTCTGTGTGGCATTTAAACGTCGTCTGGATAGTGCTACTCTTATGCCGCGTACACACGATCGGAATTTCGGCCCGCAAAAGACAGATGAGAGTTTTTCGTCGGAAAATGCGACTGTGTGTATGCTCCATCGGACTTTTGCTGGCCAAATTCCAGCCAGCAAAAGATTGAGAGCATGTTCTTAATTTTTCGGTCGGGAAAAGTTCCTATCCAAAAATGCGATCGTCTGTGGCAATTCCGACGCACAAAATCCCTACGCATGCTCAGAAACAATTCGACGCATGCTCGGAAGCATTGAACTTCATTTTCTCAGCTCGTCATAGTGTTGTATGTCACCGCGTTCTTCACGGTCGTAATTTCAGCAAACTTTTGCGTGACCGTGTGTATGCAAGGCAAACTTGAGCGGAATCACATCGGAAAAGCTGTCATATCTTTTCCGACAAGAAATCCGCTCGTGTGTACGCGGCATAATTCTCATTGAATCCACCCATTTATCCCTCAGTTTATTACCCACTACCATAGCAGAAAAAAGCCTCTGCTGGCAGGCGGTGAAATTCTATATGCAGAAGGACCGCACTGGCTCAATGCTAGCGGCCAAACTTATTCCCAGAACATGATTCTATGCACCTCCTAAAATTCGCTGTTCATCTGGTGCACATACTCAGGACCCGCAAAAAGGCCCTGGTAGAGTTCCCTAAATTTTATTCTCAGCTTTACTAGTCTAGTATTCTGAGTCTGGTAGTCCGCGGTCTTTTTTCTCTTTGGTTAAGATCTCAAAATTAGCTGCGGCCCACAGGGAGTTGATGGACTCACCTATCTTAGTGAAAGAAGCCCTAAAGCCATCAAATTGATGAAGCGTGCTTCGGCGCCTGGCCTCATTGGGTTTTCTGAGCTGTACTACCAGAAATTTGCACTTTAGCGCCCCAGTTAGAGAAGTTCTTTAATGCCCTGCGGGCTGGTCATACGCTTGGTTCAAATTAAACTCGGCATTAATTTCTGTGATCCCAAAACCAGGGAATGACCCTGGTAAGGTTGGCAATTATAGGCCGATTTCATTAATTAATAATGACCTTAAGCTGCTTACAAAAATAGACTTGCATCCTTCATCAACATCTACAGGACATTCATAAAAACCAAGTGGGTTTATCCATGGTAGGCAGGGTCCAGATCAAGTACGTTAATCTTATCTCTATACTGCAATTGGGGTGGATGGGAGGACAGCCCCAAAATGGTATGCTCTTGTCCATCTATCTCCAAAAGGCATTTGATTCAGTCTCTTTTCCGTACCTCTTTGGGCTGTTGGAGAAGTGGGGCTTTGGCACCGACTTTCTCACTTTGTTAGGAGTGCTTTATTCGAATCCAGTGGCGAGGGTGTGGCTCCAGGGATTCCACTCCGATCCTATCTCAGTCGCTGGGGGCACCAGACAGGGGTGTCCCCTCTCTCCCCTCATATTTGCCATAGCGATTGAGACCTTGACACTATTTGCAGATTATTTGCTTTTGTTCGTCACCTTGCCCCTAATTTCCCTCCCTAACTTAACTCAGCTTTTACAATCATTTGGAGGGGCCTTGGGCCTCCAGGTGAATGAACACAAATCAGTCGCTATGAACATCAATTTGCCTGCATCCTTGGTTTCCAGAATACAAGACGCATTTCTGTTTACCTGGAGGTCCGACTATGTCCCTTACTTAGGGATTCAGTTGATACCCTCGTTATCTTCTCTTTATAAAGCCAACTTAGTTACATAGTTAGTAAGGTTAAATAAAGACACCAGTCCATCCAGTTCAACCTGAGTGAGTGTGGGTGCGTGTCTACAATTGTCCCTATCCCTGTACATTGTGTCTCATTAAGATACCCCTATTATATATATTTTTTTTATGGTACCCATATAGCGCCGTCAATTTACGCAGTGCTCCACACATACATCACACACTTCCATCGGTCCCTACGCTCAATGAGCCCACAATCCAAGGTCCCCAACTCACATTCATATACTAGGGCCAATTTTGGACAGAAGCCAATGAACCTATCAGCATGTCCTTGGAGTGTGGGAGGAAACCAGAGTACCTGGAGGAAACCCACGCAGGCACAGGGAGAACATGCAAACTCCAGGCAGGTAGTGTCGTAGTTGGGGTTCGAACCAGCGACCTGCTAGGCGAGAATGCTACCCACTACACCATTGTGCCGCCCAACTATCCCCCTTTATACAAGAAACTGGAGGAGGACCTTCAGAGATGGGCAGGCCATGATCTGTCCTTGCTGGGTAAAATTCATGCCACAAAAATTACACTTTTGCCCTGAAGTTTATATAACTTCCATTCACTACCCATAAGGATTGTTCAATCGGAACTTACTAAATTTCAATCGAAATTGGTGAACTATGTGTGGTGGTGGTTGGGGGGGGGGGGGGGTTGAGGGTAATAGGCTTTTCAAACAAGTCTTATTGTACCCAGGAGGCAGGGGACAAGGGAGGTATTTTTACAGTGCCTTGAAAAAGTATTCATACCCCTTGAAATTTTCCACATTTTGTCATGTTTTATTGGGATTTATTGTTTTTATTGGGATTTTATGTGATAGACCAACACAAAGTGGAACATAATTGTGAAGTGGAAGGAAAATGATAAATGTTTTTCATTTTTTTTTTTATAAATATGTGAACAGTATGGTGTGCATTTGTATTCAGCCCCCCTGAGTCAATACTTTGTAGAACCACCTTTCACTGCAATTACAGCTGTAAGTCTTTTTGGGGATGTCTCTACCAGCTTTGCACATCTAGAGAGTGACATTTTTTGCCCATTCTTCTTTGCAAAATAGCTCAAGCTCTGTCAAATTGACTGGAAAGCATCTGTAAACAGCAGTTTTCAAGTCTTGCTACAGCTTCTCAATTGGATTTAGGTCTGGACTTTGACTGGGCCATTCTAACACATGAATCATCATGCTTTGATCTTAACCATTCCATTGTAGCTCTGGCTGTATGTTTAGGGTTGTTGTCCTGCTGGAAGGTGAACCTCCGCCCCAGTCTCAAGTCTTTTGCAGACTCTAACAGGTTTTCTTCTACAATTGCCCTGCATTTGGCTCCATCCATCTTCTCATCAACTCTGACCAGCTTCCCTGCTGATAAAAAGCATCCCCACAACATGCTGCTGCCACCACCATGTTTCACAGTGGGGATGGTGTGTTCAGGGTGATGTTCAGTGTTAGTTTTCTGCCACACATAGCGTTTTGCTTTTTAGGCCAAAAACTTCCATTCTAGTCTCATCTGACCAGAAGACCTTCTTCCATGTTTGCTGTGTCCCCCACATGGCTTCTCGCAAACTGGACTTCTTATGGCCTTCTTTCAAAAATGGCTTTCTTCTTGCCACTCTTCCATAAAGGCCAGATTAGTGGAGTGCAGGACTAGTAGTTGTCCTGTGGACAGATTCTCCCACCTGAGCTTTGGATCTCTGCAACTCCTCCAGAATTACCATGGACCTCATGGCTGCTTCTCTAATTAATGCTCTCCTTGCCCGGCCTGTCAGTTTAGGTGGACGGCCATGTCTTGGTAGGTTTGCAGTTGTGTCATACTCTTTCAATGTTCGGATGATGGATTGAACAGTGCTCTGTGAGATGTTCAAAGCTTGGGATATTTTTTTATAACCTAACTCTGTTTTAAACTTCTCCACAACTTTATCCCTGACCTATCTGGTGTGTTCCTTGGCCTTCATGATGCTGTTTGTTCACTAAGGTTCTCTAACAAACTTTGGAGGGCTTCACAGAACAGCTGTATTTATGCTGAGATTAAATTACACACAGGTGGACTCTATTTACTAATTAGGTGACTTCTGAAGGCAATTGGTTTCACTAGATTTTAGTTAGGGGTATCAGAGTAAAGGTGGCTGAATACAAATGCACACCACACTTTTCACATATTTATTTGTAAAAAAATTAAAACCATTTATCATTTTCCTTCCACTTCACAATTATGTGCCACTCTGTGTTGGTCTATGAAATAAAATCCCAATAAAATACATTTACGTTTTTGGTTGTAACATGACAAAATTTGGAAAATTTCAAGGTGTATGAATACTTTTTCAAGGCACTGTACCATTTATAGGCGGCTGCTTGACTCCCCTGACAAATTACCTTACATGCGGGCATAAAATGCGGATCTAGCCTTTGAAAGTGATGTGGAACGTTGGTACTCTTCCTTCCATTTGGCTAATAAGGGTATTATGAATATTTCCCTAGTAGAAGCCAATGTCAAAGTACTGACTGGGTGGTACATGGTGCCTTTCCAATTGTCGAGGCTTTATCCGTCTTCCTTACGCCTATGTTTTCGAGGATGCCACTCATTTGGCACTATCATATGGGGTGGGAGTGTTACTGGGTTTCTGGAATAAGGTATTAGCTTTGATACGGAAGCTTTTGTAGATCCCCCAAAAACCCTGTTTAGTTCTGTTAAATTAACCGGTTGAGAACCTTCCCCACTCTAAGCATCGATTGATCTTCTTTATGCACTTGGCTGCAAAACTTACTATAGCCCGTTCCTGGAAAAAGACTTTAGTGTGTATCTCGCGATATAGACAAAATGTGTCTTGGATAGTGCTCAAGGAACAAATTTCCAGTGTGGTCAATGATATTACTAAGCCTTTTGAGGCTATCTGGAGCCCCTGGACTATTTTCACGTGAAGCTGTAGGGGATTCGAACAAGTTCAGTTCTCCTCCTGGGAGTTTCGCTTCTTTTTCTCCTCTCTGGGTTTCTCGTTCTCTTCTATTTCCCCTTCTGTTCTATTTATACCTTTCTTTCCTGTCACTTCTGAGGTTCCTCCCATTGGGGACTTCTCTTTTAGAATGGTTGCAGTTGGTACTCATGACACTTTTTTGTGTGCATTTTGCGTAGTGAATTGATTGGTCTCTCTGTATTGTCGTTGACATGAGTTGTTCTTGATGCTCTGTCCGCCTACACTCATGACAGACACGGTTTGAGGCTACTTAGCTTTTTAATGTTATTTTTTCTCCTTTTTTTTAAACAAGTATTCCAGGTATGGAGAGATGTACATCATTCACTATACTGGCAAAGCCTGTGCCAGAGTCCTGGCTGTTGTGACGATCACAGTCATTTTCTCTGTGTCTGACTTTAAATTTTCAATAAAAATTATTGAAAGTAAAAAAAACTCCATCATTGGTTGTCAACAATTAAAAATGGTTACAAGGGACACCTTTGTGTAAGTGTAAAACACGTGGCAGTGTGGTGTAAAATTGGTTGTAGCCAATAACGCGGGTGTCTCTTCACAGCATATGACTAGTAGCATTGCACCTTTCCTCCTTGAGTTTTGCTAGGTTTTAGGCAAAACATGGGGGAGTCACTAAACAGAAACTGGGAGAAAAATGAGCCTCATCATTGGTGTCAGTGGGATAAAAAATAAACTCCATCATTGTTGCCAACAACTGCAAATTATGAACCTGTGAAAGTCTCCATGAAAGACGTGTGTGGTGTAAAGCTGGCACTAAATAATAAATGGGAGTAAAATTAGCCTAATTTTAGGTATCACTGGGATAAAATAGGCCCCTATAATTGGTGTCAGTGGGAAAAAAAGTAATGCCTATCATGTGTGTCAGTGTGATAAAATAAGTTCCATGATTGGTGTCAGTGAGATAAAAAAAGCACCATAGTTGGTGTGGGAGTAAAATAAGCCCCATCATAGGTGTCAGTGAGATAAAATAAGCCCCATTGTTGGTGTCAGAAGTTTAAAATAAGCCCCGTCTTTGGTGACAGTGGGATAAAATAAGTCTCATCACTGTTGTCAGTGAGATAAAATAAGCCCCTTTGTTGGTGTCAGTGGGAGCAGAATAAGCACCAACAAGCACCAACATTATTATCAGTGGTATTAAATAAGGCCGATTTTTGGTGTCAGTGGGAGTAAAATAAGCCCCATTGTTGGTGTCAGTGGGATAAAATAAGCCTCATCATTGGTGACATTGGGATAAAATAAGTCTCATCATTGGCGTCAGTGGGCTAAAATAAGTCTCATAATTGTGGTCAGTAGCAATTAGAGATGGGCCGAACACCCCCCAGTCTGGTTCGCATCCAGAACATGCGAATGAACCGAAAATTGGCGCGAACATTGGAACACCGTTAAAGACTATGGGACTCGAACGTGAGAAATCAAAAGTGCGAATTTTAAAGGCTAATATGCAAGTTATTGTCCTAAAAAGGGTTTGGGGACCCGGGTGCTGCCCCAGGGGACATGTATCAATGGAAAAAAAAGTTTTCAAAACGGTCGTTTTTTCGGGAGCAGTGATTTTAAAGATGCTTAAAGTGAAAAAATAAAAGTGAAATATTCCTTTAAGTATTCCTTTAAGTATTGTACCTGGGGGGGGGGGGGGGGGGGGGGGTGTCAATAGTATGTAAAGTGGCGCGTGTTTCCTGTGCTTAGAACAGTCCCTGCACAAAATTACATTTGTAAAGGAATAAAAGTCATTTAAAACTGCTTGCGGGTTTAATGTAATGTCGGGTCCTGGCAATATGGATGAAAATCAGTGAGACAAACGGCATGGGTACCCCCCCAGTCCATTACCAGGCCCTTTGGTTCTTGTATGGATATTAAGGGGATCCCCGCACCCAAATTAAAAAAAGAAAATGCGTTGGGCCCCCAGGCCCTATATACTCTGTATACAGCAGTATACAGGCGGTGCAAACAAGACAGGGACTGTAGGTTTGTTCTTATGTAGAATCTGTTTGTAATTTGAAACAGGTACATTTTGTAAGTGTAGCTCCAGCCAAAAAATCTATTTTAAAGTTTTTGGGAAAACATAGGGACGGGTTATCACCCCTGTAACATTTGTTTTGCTGTCTGTGCCCCTGTTCAGAAGATTTCACCTCACTTTCTGTACCAATGACAATTTGATTTTGAAAATTTGGGGTTTTTAAGGGAAAGAAGGATTGGTAATAAATCAGTGGAGGAGACACCTTTTTCCCATATTAAGTCTTACAGGAGAGAATGTCCCTTCCTAGGGGTAGATTTCCTCTCACTTCCTGTTGTCTCCCTCCGTTTGTAAGTAGGATTCGTTTGTAAGTCGGATTTTTGAAAATAGGGGCCCGCCTGTATATACTATACGGCCTGCCCTATACACTCTGTGGAAAATTGGGCCTTAGGTGTTTGTGGTACCAGAACACTGTAAACCCTCACAGTTACTCTTGGTGGGCCCTGGAACAGGCCCTGCTGTGAAATATTATATCAAGAATTGTAATTACATGCCCCTGTTAAACAGGGGCATAAAAATTGGGCCTTAGGCAGTGGTGGTGTCACAACACTGCAACCCCTCACAGATACTCTTGTTGAGCGCAGGAACGAGCCCTGCTGTTAAATATTTGATCAAAAATTGTAATTACACGCCCCTGTTAAATAGGGGCAGAGAAATTGGGCCTTAGGCAGTGGTGGTGGTGCCACAACCCTGCAACCCCTCACAGATACTCTTGTTGAGCGCAGGAACAAGCCCTGATGCAAAATATTACAGCAAAAATTGTAATTACATGCCCCTGTTAAACAGGGGCAGAAAAATTGGGCCTTAGCCACTGGTGGTGGTGCCAGGACCAAAAATGTTCTTAGAAGCTATCAACATGAACATTGAGGAGGAATAGGATAGTCACTCAGCATAACAGGATAGTCACTCGGCATCAGCATAGGCAGTCTAGGGATCTCACATTCATAAAAAAATTAATCGGTTACATCAGCATCAGGTGCTTGGTAGCTGGTGATCCAAGACTGATTCATTTTTATCAACCGATAATGATCAACCGAGTCGGTGGACAGGCGCACTCTGTGATCGGTTACAAAACCTCCAGCAGCACTGAATGTGCGTTCCGAAAGAACGCTGGATGCAGGACAGGCCAGTAACTCAATTGCATACTGTGCAAGCTCTGGCCAGTGATCCATCCTGAAGACCCAGTAACCCTCTGGATTTTCAGTTGGAAAGGTCTCCAAGTCTGATCTTGTCCCTAGGTATTCCTGCACCATGTACAACAGACGCTGGCGATGGTTGCTGGGACCAATCAGACCTTGGGGCTGCGGACTAAAAAATTGTCTGAACGCATCGGTCAGACAGCCACCTTCTCCACCGCTCCTTCTGTGACTGACCGAAGCCTCTGAAACACGTGTCCAGGAGTACCAGGAGATTATAACCTCCCAGGCTCTGGAAACGCATTGCACAAACCTTTTTGCAAGGCCTCCTGAAGATGTTTCATCCTCTGCTCCCTCTGTGATGGCTAGATAAGTTCCGCCACCTTACCCTTGTAACGTGGCTCAAGAAGGGTGGCCAGTCAGTACTGATCCCTCTTCTTGATACCACGAATCCGAGGGTCCTTTCGCAGGCTTTGCAGGATCAGGGAGGCCATGCAACGTAGGTTTGCTGAGGCATTCGGTCTGGAGTCCTCTGGGTCACTAAGGATGACCTGATCCGCAGCCACATCCTGCCAGCCACGTACAAG
This sequence comes from Lithobates clamitans, assembly GCA_037952925.1. Lineage (NCBI taxonomy): Eukaryota > Metazoa > Chordata > Amphibia > Anura > Ranidae > Lithobates > Lithobates clamitans. The sequence goes on from JBBGZY010000728.1 coordinate 293,403, forward strand.
TCCATGGGTTTCTGGGGACTGGAAATGATCCCTTGAAGACTGCTGCTGATGCTGAGTGCCAGGCTCCACCTCCATGCTGACACAATCCTCCTCCTCCATTTCCTGTGTGATAGGCAGGCCTGCAGGAATACTGTCTGGATAAAGGGGGCCTTGAGAGGTAAGGAAGTCCTCCTCTTCCTCCCTCTGTTCTGCCTCAAGTGCCCTGTCCATTATTTCACGCAGCGTGTGCTCCAACAGGTAGACCATAGGGACAGTTTCACTGATGCATGCACTGTCACTGCTCACCATCCTTGTGGCCTCCTCAAATGGTGACAGGACAGTGCATGCATCCCTGATCATGGCCCACTGGCGTGGGGAAAAAAAAACAAGCTCCCCTGACCCTGTCCTGGTGCCATACTTGCACAGGTAGTCATTGATGGCCCTCTGCTGTATGTGCAGCTGCTGCAGCATTGCCAACGTTGAGTTCCAACTGGTGGGCATATCCGAGCTAGAGGCCCCCAATATGATAAATACGGGGACTTTGTCCTCGAATTATTGAGGTTCATACTCACACGTAATTACTTCATGTTTGGCTCCTCCCACTTCCTCCAGGTGCAGGGTGTGGCTATGGGGACCAAGTGTGCCCCTGCCTATGCCAACCTATACCTGGGGGGGTGGGAGAGGGAACTCTTTGATCCGACCCACTTCAACCCCTACCTGTCCAGGATTATATCCTGGTACAGGTATATTGATGACATACTGCTGTTTTGGGCTGGTACCAAGGAAGAACTTTCTTCATTTGTACAAAGCCTTACTAAAAATACATATAACCTGAGGTTCACCATGGAGTGTAGCCAATCGCAGATCCATTTCCTGGACCTCCAGATTGGTGTACAACCCAACGGTCAAGTCTATACTACCCTATACCGCAAACCCTCTTCGGGCAACACAATCCTACATGCCCAGAGTGCCCATCCTGAGCCTCTCCTTAGAAGTATCCCATACAGCCAATATGTCAGGATCAAACGTAATTGTACCCGTGAGGATGACTTCTTCAGGGCGGCACATGACCTCTATAATAGACTCTTAGACAGAGGCTACAGCCACTCTTTGTTAAAAAAAGCATTCCATAAGGCAAAGAAACTTAACCGGAAAGATTTGGTTTTTTCCGACAAACCATCGGATTCCAAACAACCCACACGACTCATTACCCAATTTTCCAATCAGCATACCCAAATCAAAGATGTTCTCAAACAATTTTGGCCTTTACTTACATCTGATCCTATCATTGCCAAATACATCAACACATATCCTGACATTACTTACCGACGCTCTCCCTCTCTTCGTGATCGTTTGATTCACAGTCACCATTCTATTGACACTGCACATAGGCCCACTGCCACCGGCACCTATCAATGTGGCAAATGTGACATATGTGCATTTGTTGCCAACTCTCAAGTTGTTAACCTACCTGATGGAAACACACATACCATCAGACACTATGTCACCTGCGCCACTGTTGGGGTCGTATACCTAGCTCAATGCCAATGCGGCTCATTTTACGTTGGCAAAACCAAGCGCCCTTTTCAGATTCGCATTCGGGATCATATTAAACCATTATACAAGAACATCACCACTACGGCCATTAATAGGCACATTGCTGCCCAACATAACTCTGATCCCCACGTTATTTTATTTTCCGCACTTGAACATATTCCTTCACATGTAAGAGGCGGTAGTACTGATAACCTACTATTACGACTCGAAACTAAATGGATTCATACATTAAATGCCACCATCTTCCCAGGACTCAACGAATATATTAGCTTCAAGCCCTTTCTCTAATACCCATTAGTACAAATATTTTTATACACCACATATTCCCTCTTCTCTATGCCCACTCCCTAGACAACGTCGCTTGTGGTTCTCTTTCTCTACCTTATCTCCATCTGTTTCCCCCTCTCTCTACTCCCCACCCTCTTTTTATTCATATTTTTTTTTTTTTACTTCTTTATTCCTCTGAGCCTCCTGACTTTCTCCTCCCCTTTTTGCTGCCATGGCTCCATCTGTGGTTTCCTCCATAAAATTCTCCGTTGACATCGCTCAATATTGTGTTCTTTGCATTTGTTATAAATGTATTCTTTCTTTTTTTGATAAGTTCCTAAATTGACTCAATATTTTCCATATCCCTGTCTAATTTACAAGTGTATTCCGCCTGTATTTATTTGTTGTACTAAACCCTTTTTGTCATTATTGAACAATATCCTCTGACATAACTGTCACAGTATATAAACTTTGTTATAGGATTGTTTTTTTGATGTATTTCTTTTCCTGTCTTGTATTTTCAATTTTTGGTTACAAATTTCACTGGTATACTAGGACCCAGTGGTTCTCTATGTACACTACACACATTGTGGCTGGACGTCGTGTGCTGACACACAGTAACTTCCCACTTTCCCCAGCGACCCCTGTGGATCGTCGGGCAGCTTAGGTTTTGTCCCCCTATCCTGTGTCTCAGCACACTACACCTCATGCCCCGCCGTGCCCCACCACCGGTCTGCACTCGTTCTCTGGCGCCTTGGTCAGCTCCTGATTTGGGGGAGGGGTCTATGTGTGAGGGGTGGGCAGTTACTCCGTAGGCTCTCCCCGTTTGGGGCTGACATGGCCAGCGCTGTCCTTGCCTGTACGGACGCCAAGGCGCAGACTTTCGTCTGCCCCTGGGTGCCCACGTCTGTTCTCAGACGTTCCGGCCCTCCTTTCCATCGGCAGATTGGATGAGATGACACCTTGGTACCTCCCATTCCAGGGTTGTTCGCCTCCCCATTCGCCACACGGTCCGTACGCTCTGAGCATGCGCGCGCGGTGCATGATGGAACACGTAGTTCCTAGGCACCGTGCAGTGCGCAGCCGTGGCTACCCCTCGTTAAGCGTCCGCACACCTGATCATTATCTGATCAGGTGTGGGGGGCATACAAGTAACCGGCCAGTCCCTCAGTTCCTTTGGACAAGGGACGTGCCTGCATCCGCTCTGCACACAGTTACAAGGTAAACTCCTGCCTTTCAAAATACTTTGACTTCATGTCTTTTACATGAATTACTTACTATACTTATATACACCTCCTAGGATCCACCTTGGACCTGCCTTCTACTTTGCTGGTCAATATTGATCCTCTCAAGCAACACTGTCTGCCCCATGATGGACTAGGTAACAGACTCCTTTTCGGTAGTCTTACCTATGCTCAGATACACCTCAAAGCCTTCATTTTTTCATTCTTTTGATCTCTTTTTTTCTGTCCTTTTACATCTTATACAGGACTTATCGTCATTTTCATTCCTCTTAATCCCAGGACAGGTATCACATACCTGTGAATGTGCTGCTATGAGAATTTCTCTTTACAGTTGATATTACTAAGTAAGTATAGGCATAATTACCCTATATGGCCCTAGTCATCAACAGCAACACCCCTAATGTTATTCATTCTTTTAATTAGGCCTGGTCTAATTGGTTTGCAGACTTGGTCCAATTTTGATGTTTTTCCCTTGCTGTGTGCATACCTCCATCACAGGCACCTCGTGACCTTGTTTCTCTACGGTTTTTAAATATACATGTAAGTCTGCACTTTTCCTTCCAGAGACATAGATACATCTATTCATATTTATACACATATATTTTACGTATTCTTTCCAATACAATGCACAGATGTGCAATTCTTTATCCCTGGATTAATTATCACAAGTGCATTATGACTCATGACTATCTTTACATTCCTTTGCCAGGTCTACTGTATGCCCCCTGCAGGCATAATCCACGGCGCGGCCTGCCCGCTCCCCTGCAGGGATCTCCTTGGGTGGCTGTGTTCCCCCTTCCCCTCTCCTCCCTCCCGTCTCGGGCACTGACGCCCCAGGTATGTCTGCATTACCGGTCTTTTGTGTGGAGCTTAGGGTCGCATGAATGTCCAGCCACAGTTTTAACTCTCTACTGTTTATACCATGCAGTGTTTGGTCAAATTATTGTTCTTACCATGTTTTTTCATATTCACCACACAGAATTATTTTATATATCTATCCCATGAGCTCCTGTTCCCTGAAGAAGCCAATGTCTTGGCGAAACATGTAGGAAATCGAGCCCTCCTCCTTCAACGGCCATTTACCATCTGGCCCACTCGACCATCCTTAGGGTCACTTACAGTACATGTACCCATAACCTTTTTTTTACTATATGAATTGTCTGTAATGTGTATTCTGTCTATGTTAGATTATTAATAAATTTTGTAATTTTATATATTTTTTCGTTTATCTCTCTTTGACTAATCCCTTTGACCTTAGCACCGCTATAATCCCCCGTCCACACACCCATTTAGTATTTGATTATTTTGGGGATGAGGTGCCGTATCCCTTGGTACCATCTAGCCATCCTTACACTTGGTGGGCATGTCACAGATGAGGCCATTCTTTGGCAGCTTGCATTCCTTTTGGAGGTCAGCCAGCCGAGTACTGCCATTATATGACCGGCGAAAATGCCCACAGAATTTCTTGGCCTGCCTCAGGAGATCCTGTAAGCCCGGGTACCTGCACGAGAACCGCTGCACCACCAAATTAAGGACGTGAGCCAAACAGGGAACATGGGTGAAGTTTCCCTGTCATGAGGGCGGAGAGGAGGTTGGTGCCATTGTCACAAACCACCATTCCTGGCTGAAGCTGGCGTGGCGTCAACCACCTCTGAGCCTGCCCCTGCAGAGCTGACAGGTTCTCTGCCCCAGTGTGGCTCCTGTCCCCTAAGCAGACCAACTCAAGCACCTCATGGCATTTTTTTGCCTGAGTGCTTGCGTAGCCCCTAGAATGCCTACGGAGCACCGCTGGTTCTGAGGACAAATCTGCACAGGAAGAGGCCATAGAGGAAGAAGAAGAGGAGGGGTGAAGGAGAGAGGTGTGGCAGAATCACCACTACCAGCATTTTGGAGGCTAGTGGCGGGACAAGCTCCAACAATACTGAACCCTGTTCTGCATCCTTCCCAGCTGCCAGCAGGGTTACCCAGTGCACCGTGAAAGAAAGGTAATGTCCCTGTCCATGTCTGTTGGACCATGAGTCAGCGGTAATACGCACCTTACCGCTGACTGCCCTGTCCAACGAGGCCAAGACATTGCCTTCCACATGCCGGTAGAGAGCAAGTGGTCAGTATAGTGATCTTTAATTGTAATATCATAACCCCTAAGAGGGTGGGAAAAACTTTTCCCTTTAATCATGCATGAACATTGAATGCAACAAAGACAAGGAAAAGAGCCTGTATTTTTAGGACCCAAAAATGTTATCCTAGGGACAGATGTTGAATAGTGATCAGTTCTCACCAGAGTATCCCTAATTGTTCTACCTCGTCGGTATGATGGTAACGGGGGATTAATAAATTCAGGAACCAAGGGGGAAGCATTCTGTAATAAGGACCAATGTTTTTTGATAATATTATTAATCTTATGTGAATATGGATGAACAGAGGCGGCTCTTTAATTAGGCACATTAGGCGGTCGCCTAAAGCCTCGCACTCACGAGGGCCTCGCGGCCACTTAATTTGCCTGTGATCAATACTGATGTTGGCGCCGGCGGCTCCTCCTACTCCGGCTGGGTACTGCCCGAGGGCCCTGGGCCAAAACTGGAATCATCATGGATCATCCCGGTCCAGTGGCAGCAGGTGCAGGGAACGGGATAGTAGAGGCCTCTAGGTGGCTGCAGGATGACAGCACCCAGCTCCAGGTGCCATCTCAACAAGGCGTGTGGGCAGCATGTCCATGTGGGACCCACAGCTGAGCTGCTTCTTTAGCCCACTTCGCTCACCCGACCTCTCCACACCTGCATTCTATTCGGTTCAGCAGTCGGGGGCGGGGGGCTGAAACTATCCAGCTGAGCTGCCCCATGACTGTGAAGAGGAAGGAGCTCCGCCTCCAATCCCCTGACACTGCCTGGTCGATTCCAGAGAGAACGGGAGTGCCTGTGCAGCCTTCCTGTGTAGATAATAAAAGTCAAATCAGCGCAAGTATGTACATGAACAATAGCAAATAGCTGCTGAACACCAGGGTCAATAATCAAAAATCCCTGAAAGAAATGTATGGTGCAGCACTGAAATCAAGTCCGTAAATCAGACAGTCAAACAGTATCCATGTGATCTTCAGTGATGATACAGCATGCAGATAACTCCGTGGGTATATGTGATCCCCTCCACCAATAATAAAGATGGCCTCTCACCTTAGAACAGGGACCCTTTAATTACAAAGGGTCACATACACCTTCCCTTATGGGTAAATATGGATGGTAAACAGCAAATCCTGACCAGTCTGGATACAGCAAAAGGCAATGACTATGCAGCGTGAGTAACTCCCAAGGCACATGGATCATGTAAGCAATAAGGGGCACAACATAGTCCTCTCTGCTAGATAAACATTTATTGATAAGAAAAAGGAATAAAACTTACAAACATGGCACTAATCTAGTGCCTAATGCTGAGCATGTGTATAAACAAAGAATGTGAGATGGCCGCGGGTGACGTCACGACGCTTCCTTCCGTAACAACTCTTCTTTCTCTCCCTCACCCCCTCTCTTTCTCACCTCCCCCTCTGTCACCCTCCTATCTGTCACCCCGTCTCTTTCTCGATCTCACCACCCCTCCCTCTCTCTCTCACCCCCACTCACCCCTTCCCAGCGCTCCCTCCCTCTCCTCCCTCCCTCCTTCTCCTTCTTCCCTTCTCCCTCACTCCCCCTTTCGCTCACCTTCTCTCTCCACTTTTGCTCACCCTTCTCCCTCCCCCTCTCTGTCACCCTCTCTCTCTTCCCCTCTCGCTCACCCTCCCCCCTCTCTCTCCCCCTCCCCCTCCCTCCCTGCCCCCTCCTCTCTCCCCCTCTCACTCACCCTCCCCCTTCTCTTGCCCTCCCTCTCTGCCCCCTCTCTCCCCCCTCTCTCCCCCTCCTCTCTCTCTCCCTCCCCTTCCTCTCTACCCCCTCTCTCCCCCTCCTCTCTCTCCCTCCCCTCCCTCTCTGCCCCCTCTCTCCCCCTCTCTCCCCCTCCTCTCTCCCCCTCCCTTTCTGCCCCCTCTCTCCCTCCCCCTCACTCTCTGCCCCCTCTCTCCCTCTCTCTCTCTACCCCCTCTCTGCCCCCTCTCTCCCCCTCTGCTCCCTCCCCCTCTCTCTCCCTCCCTCTCTGCCCCCTCTCTCCCCCTCCTCTCTCTCCCTCCCCCTCTGCTCCTCTCTCCTCCTCCTCTCTCTCCTCCTCCTCTCCCTCCCCCTCTCTCTCCCTCCCTCTCTCCCCCTCCTCTCTCCCTCCCCCTCCCTCTCTGCCCCTCTCTCCTCCTCCTCTCTCTCCCTCTCCCTCCCTCTCTGTCCCCTCTCTCCCTCCCCCTCTCCCCCCCCTCTCTGCCCCCTCTCCTTCCCTCCTCTCCCCCTCCTCTCTCTCCCTCCTCCTCCCTCTCTGCCCTCTCTCTTCCCCTCCTCTCCCCCTCCTCTCTCTCCCTTCTCCTCCCTCTCTGCCCCCTCTCTCCCCCTGCTCTCTCTCTTCCCTCTCTCTCTGCGCTGTGCTGGGATCCCCCCACTCTTCTTCCTCTGTGGATGTGGAATGACTCAGTGACACCCCCTCTCCATTCTCCCAAGGCACGTGAAATTCTTACAAGGGTTGCCACCTTGCTGGGTCCCAGATGTTGTATTGGCTGCATATGTCTGATGGGTGAGGAGGGTGCCCTGGAAGTGGTGCTGATGAACCGTGTGATAAACCCATGCATCCTTCTGCAGCCATTTTCACATTTTTTTCCAATTATAGTCATGATTGGGGCCTCGTGTGTAAGTTTTGCCTAAGGCCTCACAAAGCCTAGAGCCGCCTCTGTGGATGAAATTGTGAAGTAAATGGCATTCTACAACTTAAATTCCTACTGGATACAATGTCATTATTAATGTTTATAAGTTCACAGTGAACCAAATCAGCTGGATAGCCACATTGTTGCAATCTATCCTCCATTTCGTTTAGTCTAATGTTACAAGTATCTGTTTCATTGGCAATTCTGGTTACATGCTTCAATTGACTACGGGGATAAGATTTAAAAACCCCGGGAGGATGAAAACTAGAAAATAACAATGATTGCGGTCTGTAGGTTTTCTATATATATCACTGACTACATGTCCATCTTTAATAGATAAAAGTGTATCCAGAAATGGAACCATCTCCGAATTACTGACCATATTAAATTTCAAACCAGGAACCAATGAATTTCAATAAATGAAAGTCCCCAGTCCATATGGCAAAGACGTCATCAATGAACCTGTACCAAGCTGTACAGTGATCATTGAATAATGTACAATGGAATATGAAAGCTTGTTCTATCATATCCATGAATGCGTTAGCATAAGGAGGTGCTACATTACTACCCATTGCTGCTCCGGCTAATTGTAAATAATAAACATCTTTAAATAAAAGAAATTTTCTTCTAATACAATGGCCAATAATTCTAGTAAAAAAGAAATCTGAGCAGGGGTGTATTTTCTTGAATGAATTAACAAACGTTTGCAGGCTTCTATCCCTAACTTGTGTGGAATGGCTGAATATAAATTAGCAACATCCCATGTGACCAGCAGTGCATCAGGTGGAATAATTAAAGGTCGAATTTTACGTAAAAAATCTTGAGTATCCCTAAAGTATGAACGAGTTTGTGTTATCAATGGAGATAAACACTTATCAAGATATTTCGCTAAAGGCATGGTGACTGATGCAGTGCTGGACACAATGGGACCACCTGGAGGGTTAATGGGATCTTTATGTATTTTAGGGAGTACATAGATGATCGGAGTCACTGGATTTTCTGAAATTAAATACGTTTGTGTATTTACATCTATGATATTATTTTGTACTGCTCGGCCTACCACTTTTTTTTATTCTGTTCAAAACACGTGTAGTGGGATTAACTTCTAAACATTTATATACCTGAGGATCTGCCAGCTGTCTTTGAATTTCCATCTCATATTGTGTAGTATTGATTATCACAATCGAGACGCCTTTGCCGGCTGGCTTGATCGTGATCTCTTTATGTGTAGCCAAGGAGGAAAGAGCCAGAGTTTCCTGTTGTGTCCTGTTATTCAGAATGTGATCCCTGCTATCATAGTTATGTAAAAAATGATTAATATCCTCATTAATCTTGTTAATGAATAACTCAGCTGCCACGCTGGATGTAGGAGGAACAAAATTACTCTTATTCTTTAATCCCAAATTGGAAATAGATAACAGCGGCAGACGGACATTACTCACCACAGGTTTAGAGGAATAGAAAGCCTTCAAACGAATGTGCCTGTAGAAATGGTAAAGATCTTGCTTTAATACAAATGTATCCATCTTTGCTTATGGACTAAAGTTAAGTCCCTTATTTAACACTTGTAATCAGGCCCAAATTTACTCCCTTTGCCGCCCCAAGGCCGGGTCCTTTAATGCCGCCCCCCCCCCCCCGCGGGGGGTAAGGATTTTTCGCAGGCAATTTTTTAGGGCAATGGCTGGTGTTAGAGCTTCAATCATCCCCGGCACCATGGTTGGTATGGTGTCAGGATGATTGAAATGCATTATTTCTATCATTACATTGTAATATAAAATGAAATAGTTGAACTCACCATAATGCAGAATCATTGGGAGCCTTGAGCGTGTCACTTGCCACGCTGCCTGCCACCAGATGGAGACGTCACTTGCCATGCTGCCTGCCACCAGATGGGGATGTCACTTGCCACGCTGCCTGCCACCAGATGGGGATGTCACTTGCCATGCTGCCTGGCTGCCACCAGATGGGGATGTCACTTGCCACACTGCCTGCCACCAGATGGGGATGTCACTTGCCACGCTGCCTGCCACCAGATGGGGATGTCACTTGCCACGCTGCCTGCCACCAGATGGGGATGTCACTTGCCATGCTGCCTGGCTGCCACCAGATGGGGATGTCACTTGCCAAGCTGCCACCAGATAGAGATGTCACTTGCCACGCTGTCTGCCACCAGATGGGGATGTCACTTGCCAAGCTGCCACCAGATAGTGATGTCACTTGCCACGCTGCCACCAGATGGGGATGTCACTTGCCAAGCTGCCTGGCTGCCACCAGATGGAGGAGGGCGGAACAGCGTTGCGGGCAATGATAGATGTCATCTCTCTCCACCGCCGCCGCCCTGCTGACATTACTTGTCTCCTCCTCGGCCCGGCAGCAGAGGCGCCGCGGCACACAGGTTGGAGACATTTGTTTTCAAAAATGGTGCCGGGCGGCGCAATCACACTACTGCGCATGCGCCGCCCGGCAGAGCACATACGAGCTTTCCCGAGCCCGGCCGGCTTTGGAACGGCGCATGCGCAGTAGTGGGCATAGCTTTCTTTTGATGGTATTTGATCACCTCTGCCGTTTTTATTTTTTGCGCTATAAACGGAAAAAGACAGAAAATTTTGAAAAAAAATGATATTTTCTACTTTTTGTTATAAAAAAAATCCAATAAAATCAATTTTAGTCATACATTTAGGCCAAAATGTATTCGGCCACATGTCTTTGGTAAAGAAAATGTCAATAAGCGTATATTTATTGGTTTGCGCAAAAGTTATAGCGTCTACAAACTAGGGTACATTTTCTGAAATTTTTCACAGCTTTTAGTTTATGACTGCCTATGTCATTTCTTGAGGCGCTAAAATAGCAGGACAGTACAAAACCCCCCCAAATACCCCATTTTGGAAAGTAGACACCCCAAGGAAATTGCTGAGAGGCATGTTGAGCCCATTGAATATTAATTTTTTTTGTTCCAAGTGATTGAATAATGACAAAAAAAAAAATTACAAAAAGTTGTCACTAAATGATATATTGCTCACACAGGCCTCGGGCATATGTGGAATTGCACCCCAAAATACATTCAGCTGCTTCTCCTGAGTACGGGGATACCACATGTGTGGGACTTTTTGGGAGCCTAGCCGTGTACGGGGCCCCGAAAACCAAGCACCGCCTTCAGGATTTCTAAGGGCGTAAATTTTTGATTTCACTCCTCACTACCTATCACAGTTTTGAAGGCCTTAAAATGCCCAGATGGCACAAACCCGCCCCCCAAATGACCCCATTTTGGAAAGTAGACACCCCAAGCTATTTGCTGAGAGGCATGTTGAGTCCATGGAATATTTTATATTTTGACTCAAGTTGCGGGAAAGTGAAAAATTTTTTTTTTTTTTTGCACAAAGTTGTCACTAAATGATATATTGCTCACACAGGCCCCCCCAAATGACCCCATTTTGGAAAGTAGACACCCGAAGCTATTTGCTGAGAGGCATGGTGAGTATTTTGCAGCTCTCATTTGTTTTTGATTATGAAGATAAACAATTTTCAAAACTTTGTGACAAAAAGTGAGATCTGCAAAATACTCACTATACCTCTCAGCAAATAGCTTGGAGTGTCTAGTTTCCAAAATGGGGTCATTTGGGGGGGGGGGGTTGTGCCACCTGGGCATTCCATGGCCTCCGAAACTATGATAGGCAGTGAAGAGTGAAATCAAAAATTTACGCCCTTAGAAAGCGGTGCTTGGTTTTCGGGGTCCCGTACGCGGCTAGGCTCCCAAAAAGTCTCACACATGTGGTATCCCCGTACTCAGGAGAAGCAGCAGAATGTATTTTGGGGTGTAATTTCACATATTCCCATGGCATGCATGAGCAATATATCATTTAGTGACAACTTTGTGCAAAAAAATAAATAAATTGTCTTTTTCCCGCAACTTGTGTCACAATATAAAATATTCCATGGACCCAACATGCCTCTCAGCAAATAGCTTGGGGTATCTACTTTCCAAAATGGGGTCATTTGGGGGGGTTTGAACTGTCCTGGCATTTTATGCACAACATTTAGAAGCTTATGTCACACATCACCCACTCTTCTAACCACTTGAAGACAAAGCCCTTTCTGACACTTTTTGTTTACATGAAAAAATTATTTTTTTTTGCAAGAAAATTACTTTGAACCCCCAAACATTATATATTTTTTTAAAGCAAATGCCCTACAGATTAAAATGGTGGGTGTTTCATTTTTTTTTACACAGTATTTGCGCAGTGATTTTTCAAATGCATTTTTTTGGGGAAAAAACACACTTTTTAAAATTTTAATGCACTAAAACACACTATATTGCCCAAATGTTTGATGAGATAAAAAAAGATGATCTTAGGCCGAGTACATGGATACCAAACATGACATGCTTAAAAATTGCACACAAACGTGCAGTGGCAACAAAATAAATACATTTTTAAAAGCCTTTAAAAGCCTTTACAGGTTACCACTTTAGATTTACAGAGGCGGTCTACTGCTAAAATTACTGCCCTCGATCTGACCTTCGTGGTGATACCTCACATGCATGGTGCAATTGCTGTTTACATTTGACACGAGACCGACGCTTGCGTTCGCCTGAGCGCGAGAGCAGGGGGGGACAGGGGTGATTTTTTTTTTTCTTTATTATTTTTTTTCTTTTTTCTTTTATTTTTAAACTGTTACTTTTATTTTTTTTTTAATCATTTTTATTGTTATCTCAGGGAATGTAAATATCCCCTATGATAGCAATAGGTAGTGACAGGTACTCTTTGTTGAAAAAATTGGGGTCTATTAGACCCTAGATCTCTACTCTGCCCTCAAAGCATCTGACCACACCAAGATTGGTGTGATAAAATGCTTCCCCAATTTCCCAATGGCGCTGTTTACATCCGGCGAAATCTAAGTCATGAAATGCTCGTAGCTTCCGGTTTCTTAGGCCATAGAGATGTTTGGAGCCACTCTAGTCTCTGATCAGCTCTATGGTCAGCTGGCTGAATCACCGGCTGCATTCTCAGGTTCCCTGTTGAGACAGGAGAGCCAGAGAAAAACACGGAAGACGGTGGGGGGGGGCATTCCCTCCCACTGCTTGTTAAAGCAGTCTAGAGGCTAATTAGCTGCTAGGATTGCTTTTACATGAAAGCCGACCGCTGGCTGAAAAGAATGATACCAAGATGATACCTAAACCTGCAGGCATCATTCTGGTATAACCACTCAAAGTCGTGAATGGCGTACCTGAAGACAAAAAAATGGTTAACAATAAAGCACAGTAAACGGTAAAGTATAAAAAAAATTGCATACCTGAAAAGCAAACATGATAAAACATAATAACAATAAAACATTGCAGAATAGAATACAGTAAAAAAGAGCAGAACAATAGAGAGAGAGAATAGAGAGAGAGAGAACAATGAAACGACAACTATTATTTTTTATTTTATATATTTTTTTATTTTTTTTTTACACTGTTTTTGTAACTAACTTTTATAACGGTAACCGGTTCCAGGTTCGGGTCTCTCAAAATGCGATGGCATCTTGGGAGACCCTGTGAAAGTGTGCCTAGTCTGCGCAATGCTGTACCCTACGCTAATACTCAACTAGTGAATGGTAGCGTTCAAAACATTCACCAATGCAAAGACCAGGATTGTCAGGACAGGAGGGACAATAATAGCGGGTGTCACGTCTATATCCGCGCTTGCTGCAGACACAACATCTTTTTTGGGGGTGTTCGCTGGGTAGGGGTACTCGGGAGGACATAAAGAAAATGCCTCTCATACAGCCGACTGCATTTGGATGGGGATGTGAATGGGGGAAGTACGGGCGCTGCAGAAGTGGTGGGTTCCCAATTAGGATTGGCGAATGCAGCAGGAAGGGCATTATGGGCACGACGGGCCTGTGTTTGTCTTTTTGGTGGCAGCGGGACACTACTTGTGCTTGCCACCTCACCAACTTGAACTGCACTTATGGGACTCGCCACATCACCAAGTGTTACTGCAGTGCTGGTTTGACTACGACCGGGGTGTACTACGCCGCTGGTGCTTGCCAGTTCACCAAAACACTACCAAAAAAACTGTTAGCGATCGCAGGGATCAGGCCTGACTCTGCGAACGCTGCAGTTATGTGTTTAGTGTTTTGTAAGTGACAGTGATCGATCGATACTGCACTTGGGTGGGCTGGGCTGGGCCGGGCGGAGGGGCAAAACGCAGGTGCTAGCAGGTATCTGGGCTGATCCCGCTAACACTGCGTTTTTGGGAACCCTAAACTGCTGGGGACGCTAGTATAGATCTGGTCAGATCAGATATTGATGCGATCAGATACTATACCACTAAGGGAGGCGTATGCTGCGTGCGTGGGTGTTAGCGGTACTGGCGCTAACCTGACGCTGCCTGGGGCAATGCATATCACCGCCGGGCGATCAGGGGGCTAAACCTTTATTCGGTAATAAACGGCGGGTGCCCTGACACTATAAAAAATAAACAAACTAACCAGCGTCACCCGTGACGGTTATACGGTGATCAGTGGTGAAAAGGTTAACTAGGGGGCAATCAAGGGGTTAAAACCTTTATTAGGTAGTATATGGGGGCCCCTGTTGCTATAAAACACTGATGGCGAACCTATATACTTACCTCCCTAACTAGCGTCACCAGTGACACTAATACAGCTATCAGAAAATTGATCGCTTAGTGACACTGCCGACGGGGGGTGATCAAGGGGTTAAAACTTTATTAGGGGGGTACCCTAGACCTAAAGGGGGCTAACACTAACTGCCCTACCACACTAACTGTCACAAACTGACACCGTGCAGTAATCAGAAAAAAAAAAACTGCTTGGTGTCAGTGTGACGGGGGGGGGGGGGGAGGGGTGATTGGGGGGTGATCGGGGGGGATCGGGGTGTTTTGTGTGCCTGGCATGTTCTACTGTGTGTGTAGTGTTTTACACTCACAGTGAAGTCTTCTCTCCTCGGCGCGGGAACGGAAAATACCGAGCCGAGGAGAGATCACATCATTTCCTTTGCTGCTGTTTAGCAAACAGCAGCAGAGGAATGACTCTCATTGGCTGGGAGCGATCGCAAGGGGGGGCACGAATGGATGGTCTCCCCCTCACCTCTCATCGCTCCCAGACAAAAGCCGACCGCCTCGGGCACCAGGGGGGGTCCGATCGGACCCCGCGCCCGCGGGAGGCAGATCACGTACAGGTACGTGATTCTGCCTGCCCGTGCCATTCTGCCGACATATATCGTCGTGAGGGGGTCGGCAAGTGGTTAAAAAAGAGAGAAGTCAGCTGAATTCATCGATTAGATACACTTCAGCTGAAGGGGTTAAACTCCGACTTTGACTTGTATCTATTTCTTTGAATAAACCATATCATGATAGGTGATGAATGTTTCTACATTTTAGATAAAATTGCTCTCTTTGATAAAAATCATTCTATTATTCTTTTTTGATAGATTTATTTTTTATGACGGATCGAATTATGTATGGCTATCTGTGTGCGATCCAGTGCAGAGCCAAGCGCTGGATTATGTGCACACATATACACATATCAATAGATATCCTTTTTTATTTGGTATGCTGTCCATGTGCATGGTGGTGTGCAAATGGTCACATGTGCGGATACATGCACATGAATGGTTATCACATCCGTTCATAAAATGACTGTATCTCCATTATTCTTTTATTTATTATTTTTTATTTTGAATTTTTTTTATGTTTTCCTAGGATTCCGAACTATTACATTCCATAAGGTGTGAGCCCTTTTGATTTCCACTTGTGACTTTTTGATTCCATGATTATAGAAAGAATTTATATCTAAAATTGATGTTTTATCTTGACATGTTAGTACTAGATTGGTTTCAGTTAAAACTCATTGTTTATTCTAATTGCTTATTTAATTGATTAATTAATGGATAATGAACTATATATTGTTGTATGTATGTTCATTTGGTGGGCATGACTTTCTGAAGAAGGGCGCGATCCAGAACAGCCTGAAAACGTTTATATCATGTATGCCTGTTTATGGGATGTCATGTTGATGTCCTTTTTATGAATATTTTCTAAATAAATTGTTTGCGCAGCAATCCCATCGGAATTTCTTCTATATATATATATATATATATATATATATATATATACTAGACTGACTGTATATGTATATATATATGAAATACACTGCAGCTACCTGAATCAACTGCCTGCCTAAAGTATATTAGAAACAGTACAGCAGGAACGGTCTGCAGTGAGATCTAGCTAAACTGTATGCAGTGGATATATATATATATATATATATATATATATATATATATATATACTAGACTGACTGTATATATATATATATATATATATATATATATATATATATATATATATGAAATACACTGCAGATAACTGAATCCACTGCCTGCCTAAAGTATATTAGAAACAGTACAGCAGGAACGGTCTGCAGTGAGATCTAGCTAAACTAGACTGACTGTGTGTATATATATATATATATATATATATATGAAATACACTGCAGCTAACCGAATCGCCTGCCTGCTCAAACTAAACGAAATGACACTCTCTCTGCCTCTCTCTTAATAACGCCACCAACACACTACACACAGCCTTATATAGTGTAGGGCGTGGACTTAACCCTGAGCCAAAATTGGCCAAAGGCACCCTGCCTTTGGCCAATTATGGCTCTCTTCGCTGACGGCGCTGTGATTGGCCATAGAATGCGGGTCATAGTGCATGCTTGGCCAATCATCAGCCAGCAATGCACTGCGATGACGCAGTGCAATGTGGGCCGTGACGCGCCGCTCGAACTTGGTGCGAACGGCCCATAATGTTAGATCTGCGTCGAACGATCCAACAGCCGATGTTCATGTCGAACTCATGTTTGACTCAAACAGACAGCCCATCCCTAGTGGCAATAAGATAAGCCCCATCATTGGTGTCAGTGGGAATAAAATAAGCCCCATCATTGGTATCAGTGGGAATAAAATAAGTCTCATTATCCCATTATTAGTGTCAGTGAGAGCAGAAAAAGCACCATCATTGGTATCAGAGGGAATAAATAAGGCCTATATTTAGTGCCAGTGCGGGTAAAATAAGCTCCATTGATGGTGTCAGTGGGAGTAAAATAAGTCTCATCAGTGTCAGTGGGAGTAAAGTAAGCCCCATCGATGGTGTCAGTGGGATAATATAAGCCCGATCATTGGTGTCATTGGGAGTAAAATAAGTCCCATCAGTGTCAGTGGGAGTAAAATAAGCCCCATCGATGGTGTCAGTGGGATAAAATAAGCCCGATCATTGGTGTCATTGGGAGTAAAATAAGCCCCATCAGTGTCAGTGGGAGTAAAATAAGCCCCATCGATGGTGTCAGTGGGATAAAATAAGCCCGATCATTGGTGTCATTGGGAGTAAAATAAGCCCCATCAGTGTCAGTGGGAGTAAAATAACATAGCTCCCAAATGTCCCTGATTTCGAGGGACTGTCTCTCATTTTGAACAATGTCCCTCTTTCCTCCTCATTTGTCCCTCATTTTGGTCTGATCTATATAGATGTATATAAAATGCACTATTTATCTATCACAAAGTGTTTTCCAGCGCTAAACCTTTCATCCAAATTCTAAATTGCTGCATTTGTAAATTCCAAAAGCCAATATAAAGGAATAGTAGTGGTAAAAAAACACTTGTGGGTTTAAACAATTTCTTTTTTTTTTGTTTTTTTTTTATACAATTCTCCTTTAAGGGGGGCATGGCATGAGGTGTGTCCTTTGCCTACATACTTTTGCTAATAGGTGTCCCTTGTTCCCATCTCAGAAATTTGGGAGGTATGAAATAAGTGCCATCATTGGTGTCAGTGGGAATAAAATAAGTTCCATCAGTGTCAGCGAAAGTAAAATAAGCCCCATTATTGGTGTCAGCGAAAGTAAAATAAGCCCCATCATTGGTGTCTATGTAGGGATCTAGGGAGATTTATTATGGGAGTATCCCGTGTTCCAGGAAATCTGGATTTTGCACGCTCTTCTTACTTTCACTTTCAGTTTTTCCAGCACACACAGAGGAGGAGATCTTTGTGCTCTTTGATGAAATAATCAAAATATGAAGATGAGAATGGCGGTGGTCGCCTTGGACGGGATGACCCGTGTCCTCCTCCTGCTCCTTTATCATACATGTGAGTGATACATTGTAAAATGTATTGTTGTACTTGTGATCCCTCTAGCAGAGCAGCTCAGCCCCTCCCCTCTACCCCCCTCCTCACTCTTCTCCTTTTCTTCATTCTTCTCCTCTTCTTCATTCTTCTCTTCTCCTCTGTGGGTGACTCTTCACAATCCTATTGATTTCAGGTGGTTGGATTAACCCTCTAGAACCTACAGAGCCTGAGTATGACGGAGAGAAGAAGACTACACCGCGCCCTGCCCTTCTTCCCCATTCTTTTGTGTATTAGATTCGTCCTCCTCGCTCAGCCTGAGCTGGAATAGACAATGGAGTCATTGTCCTGTGTCATTCAACCCACAACGTCAGTTATGGAGGACACCGGTGGACTGAGTAGGCCGACACCCTCCAGTTCATAGACCTCCCGGTGACTCCAGCACACCGATCCCTGCCTAGTGTCACTCCTCCTGCCACAGTCCGTTATGTAAACGTTGCAGGGCAATTGTGCAAGTAGATGAGATGTGATCTGTAGAAGTATGTATTTGCAGATATAGTTTAAAATATAACTAAAGAAACTTTTTTTTTAGTTTTTTTTTTTTTTAGAGTGCAGAGGGATTAGAACCCCTGTCAGGTTTTTATTGCTGTCTTTGTCCCAATACCATTGAAACTAAAAGAAAAGGGAGACTCTTCTGATAGGGACACTGGTTCTGGTGCCTTTGGGGTCCCCAGGGAATTCCCTTAACCACCTCAATACCGGGCACTAACACCCCCTTCCTGCCCAGGCCATTTTTCAGCTCTCAGTGGTGTCACACTATGAATGACAAGTGCTTATTATAATTTTCTTCACACAAATACAGCTTTCTTTTGCTGGTATTTAATCGCTTCTGTTTTAAAAAAAAAAGAAAAAAGTTTTTCTTAGTTTCTGTAAGTTTTCATAAATTTGTAAATAAGTAATTTTTCTCCTTCACTGATGGGCACTGATAGACTGCACTGATGGGCACTGATTAGGTGGCACTGATGAGGAGGCATGAATATGCCGCACTTATGGGGACTGATAGGTGGCACTGATAGGCAGCACTGATGGGTGGCACTAGTGGGCACTGATGGGTGGCACTGGTGGGCACTGATAGGTGACATCGATAGTTGGCACTGTATGCAGCACTGATGGGCACTAATGAGCTTTGATGGGCAGCACTGATAGCCAGCACTGACTGGCATCACTAATGGGCACTGACTGGCATCACTAATGGGCACTGATTGCTGGCACTGGTGGACACTCATTGCTGGCACTGTGGGGGCTTTATTGTATTCAGGGCACTGATGATTAGTGCCCTGAATACATGTCTGGATGTCCCCTGTGAGGAGATGCCGCTGATGTGTGAGGCGATGAGCGCCAGTTATCATCATCTCTGTGTTTACATGTGACCGGCTGTGATTGGACACAGCCGATCACATGGTTAAAGAGCCACGGGCACGGCTCTTTACAGAGATCGGGGGCCCCCGCGGGCACGCAAGAGTGGCCATTCTGGGACAGCGTCGTAAGACACCGTCCCAGAACGAGAGCCGCACAGCACCGCCATCATATGACAGCGGGCAGGCGGCAAGTGGTTAATTTGCAGGGATTTCCTCTCACTTCCTGTTTGGCTATGGGATAGGAAATGAAGGGAAATCTCTGCAATAGGACACAGAAAACAGGGGTTATAACGCTCCCTTGCTTTATCCAAAATAAAAAAAAATAAAAAGTTTTGCCTATAGTTTTACTTCAATGCATTCTATTCATTAACCACTTCAGCTCTGGGAGGTTTTACCCCCTTCCTGACCAGGCCATTTTTTGCGATACAGCACTGCGTTGCTTTTTTACTTTCTGCTATAAAACATATCCAATAAAAAAATGTAAAAATTTTAATTTCTTCATCAACTTAGAGCAATATTTCAGGGATATGCAATTAGCGGACCTCCAGCTGTTGCAAAACTACAAATCCCATCATGCCTCTGCCTCTGGGTGTCATGCTTGTGGCTGTCAGAGTCTTGCTGTGCCTCATGGGACTTGTAGTTCTGCAACAGCTGGAGGTCTGCTAATTACATATCACTATGCTACATGTTTCTGGTAAAAAAAAAATAAAAAAATCCCAATAAGCGTATATTGATTATAGCGTTTACAAACTATGGGATATTTTTATGGCATTTTTATTTTTACTACTAATGGCGACGATCAGCGATTTGTAGCGTTACTGCGACATTTCGTCCGACAACTGGGGGGGCGCGCAAGTGCGGCAAGGGTGACGTCTTCCCAGAACGAGAGAGCCACCTTGAGCCCATCATTTTACTATATGGTGGGTGGGAGGTGGTTGAGGCCTGACTATCGAAACGTGTTGGCTGCTATGCATGCTACTTCAAGGAAGCCTGCTAGTTGATGTTATCCTGAGTGCCGGCTTTTCTTCCAGGGGCACAGTAGATGTTTTTTTCCAAGCCAGTAATTGCTGGCGAAACAGGAAGTGAAATGCTCATTGCCTCCGGTTTCTTAGACCATAGAGATAATCAGGGACTTTCCAGTTCCCATAGATTTTTTTTACACTGTTGCTTTCATTATTATTATTATTATTTTTCATCTGGTGCCACCCCGATTGCTATTACAAGAGAGCTGACTACCAGTTCTAAAAAAAATGTACCGGTGCGATGCCAGTCATTTCGGTATGACCACCGAAAGTCCAGCGACGTACGAGTATGAAAGTGTTTAAGGGATGCATTTGTAAAGAACGTGCAGAACTATCCATCCTGTGAAACAGTATGTTCATTCATTTGTGCGTATGGAGGCAAAAACAAATGGTATTAGGCTATTTTCTCTCCAGGTCGAATGCTTTTCATTCATACAGGTAGAATACGGCAAATACTAAATGATGGCCAATAGATGGAGCTAACGACCATAGTAAATACGTTTTTATTTCCGCCAGCTCCATCTGGTGGCCATAATGTGGTATTTGTACAGGAATGAAAAACATTCAACCTGGAGAGAAAACAGCCTAAGAACATTTGTTTTAGCCCTATTCATACAGAACGAATGTGCGTGCAGAATTAGAATGGGTGTGATCATGGGAGTCCAGGGGATCAGATAGCTGAAAGTTTTTGGTTGCCCATGAGCTGACAGCCTCTGAAGCTGACATAGATGTTATGCCGCGTACACACGAGCGGACTTTACGGCGGACTTGGTCCGGCAACCAGAGTCCGTCGGATAATTCGATCGCGTGTGGGCTCCAGGGAACTTTTTTTTCCCAAAAGTTAGACGGACCTAGACATAAAACGTGTTTCAAATCTTTACAATGGACTATCAACTTCCTTGTTTTAGTCCAGTCGTACGTCATCACGTACAAATCCGTCGGACTTTGGTGTGATCGCGTGTAGGCAAGTCCGTTCATTCGGAAAGTCCGTCGAAAGTCCTCCAGACCTAGTCCGTCGAAAAGCCTGCCCGTGTGTACACGGCATTAGAGTTTTCTAAGATGGCCAGAGGGAATCAGTTCTGCTTTGATGTAAGCCTTACGTTAATGGTGGTGAAGGGGTTAATGTGCCCCCCCCCCCGTTCAGATTATGGATATTAGAGTATTTACATATCTTTAACAGGCAGTGAAAGAGATTTGAAATAGAAATCTTCCCTTGCAGTGCTTCTGCCCCCAAACTGCATGGGTCTAATGCCGCGTACACACGAGCGGACTTTCCGGCAGACTTGGTCCGGCGGACCGGACTCCGTCTGACAATTTGATCGTGTGTGGGCTCCAGCGGACTTTTTTTTTACCCAAAAGTCCGATGGACCTAGAAAAAAAACACGTTTCAAATCTTTCCGACGGACTCGAGTCCGGTCGAAAAATCCGCTCATCTGTTTGCTAGTCCGACGGACAAAAACCGACGCTAGGGCAACTATTGGCTACTGGCTATCAACTTCCTTATTTTAGTCCGGTCGTACGTCATCACGTTCGAATCCGTCGGACTTTGGCGTGATCGTGCTAGGAAAGTCCGTCGGAAATCCGCCGAAAGTCCGTCGGATAGACCGTCGGACCAGTCAGGTTGAAAAGTCCGCTCATGTGCACGCGGCATTAATGTTCATTTAGATCTAGGGGTGAACTCTGATTCAGTCGGTTTCCATGGCCTCATGCACATGGAAGGTGAGAGGCTGAAAATATTCTGTACTTAAAATGCCAGACGTTTCCCCACACCCAGGAAGCCACAGGTACCGTGTACTAGGGCTGGGGGATTTTCTTAAAAAAAAAAAAAATCAGCGATTTTCCTAAAAAACTCGATTCATGATTTGAATCGGGTTTATTTTTTTTGTGGACACTGCGCCAGTCCCGAGGAGCTGCGGGCAGGAGTTTTTAGGCGAGGCCGCGGCTTCGGCCTAGTCCGTGGCTTCCAGCCTCGAGGACTAGGCCGAAGCCGCGGCCTCGCCTAAAAACTCCAGCCCGCAGCTCCTCGGGACCGGCGCGGTGTCAGCGTCAGTCCTGGGTAGCTGCAGGCAGGAGTTTTTAGGCGAGGCCGCGGCTTCGGCCTAGTCCGCGGCACCTAGAAACTCCTGCCCGCAGCTCCTCGGGACCGGCGCGGTGTCAGCGCCAGTCCTGGGGAGCTGCAGGCAGGAGTTTTAAGGCGAGGCCGCGGCTTCGGCCTAGTCCGAGACATCCGGCCTCGCGGACTAGGCCGAAGCTGCAGACTAGGCCAAAGCCGCGGCCTCGCCTAAAAACTCCTGCCCGCAGCTCCTCGGGACCGGTGCGTTGAAAAAAAAAAAATCAAAAAAAAAATCGATTTGCTTAAATTTTGAATCGATTTGACCTCTCAACTCGATTCAAGATTTAAATCGATTTTTTCCCAGGCCCTACTGTGTACAGCAGGGGTCCTCAAACTTTTTTAACAGGGGGCAAGTTCACTGTCTCTCAGACTAGAGCTGTACGATTCTGGGCAAAATGAGAATCGCAATTTTTTTTGCTTAGGATAAAAAGATCACGATTCTCTCACAATTCCCGCAACGTAATTTTTTTTTTAGGAGAAAGAGAGATTGATAGAGAGCGATTGATTGAGATTGATTGAGAGAGAGCGATTGATTGAGATTGATTGAGAGAGAGCGATTGATTGAGATTGATTGAGAGGGAGCGATTGATTGAGATTGATTGAGAGAGAGCGATTGATTGAGATTGATTGAGAGGGAGCGATTGATTGAGATTGATTGAGAGAGAGCGATTGATTGAGATTGATTGAGAGAGAGCGATTGATTGAGATTGATTGAGAGGGAGCGATTGATTGAGATTGATTGAGAGAGAGCGATTGATTCATTGAGAGCAATTGATTCATTGAGAGATTGATTCAATCTCTCTCAATTAACCCCTTCCCGCCCAGCATACGCAGATGTGTGTACTTGGCTTTCAGGGGTTATACCGGGATGATGCCCGCTGCTGCAGGCATCATCCCAGTACTGTTTTTTAGAGCCAGCGATCGGCTTTCCAGGTATAACAACCGATGGGGCTAAAAGCCGCTTGGCCGTTATACCGGAGGAGTGGGAGGGGACTCCCCCCCTCCCGCTTCCTCCCACCGCTCTTACCGGGCCCTCCCTTTCATCGGGAGGCCCGATGACCAATCGGCCACCTCCGGCGGCTAGTGGCAGTCTGGAAAGGAGCTGTGAATGGCTTTGTTCCAGCCTCCTAATAGTAAACACGCCAATGGCGCCAGTTTTAAAAAAATATACAGTATTCAGAATCGCCGAAAACGGCGATCTGAATACTTTGAAGTGCTAAGGAGGGATCGGGGGGTACTTTAGACGCCCCGATCCCTCCATAAAGAGTACCTGTCACGACCTATTACTGCCACAAGGGATGTTTACATTCCTTGTGACAGCAATAAAAGTGATCAAAATAATTTTTTTTTTAAAACACAGTTCATTAATATAAAAATAAATAAGAAAAAAAACATTTTTTTTTAAAGGGCCCCCGTCCCCTTGAACTCGCACAGCAAAGAAAACGCATACGGAAGTCGCGCCCGCATATGTAAACGGTGTTTAAATCACACATGTGATGTATCGCCGCGATCGTCAGAGCGAGAGCAATAATTCTAGCACTAGACCTCCTCTGTAACTCTAACCTGGTAACCGTAAAAAAAAATTTAAAGCGTCGCCTATGGAGATTTTTAGGTACCGTAGTTTGTCGCCATTCCACGAGTGTGTGCAATTATAAAGCGTGACATGTTTGGTATCCATTTACTCAGCGTAACATCATCTTTCACATTATACAAAAAAAAAGCGGAGCGGAGACTGCGAGCCGGGCCTTCTCGTCCAACATCAGTGCCTGACCTCACAAATGCTCTTCTGGAAGAATGGTCAAACATTCCCATAGACACACTCCTAAACCTTGTGGACAACCTTCTCAGAAGAGATGAAGCTCTTATAGCTGTAAAGGGTGGGCCAACTCAATATTGAACCCTACAGACTAAGACTGGGATGCCATCAAAGCTCATGTGTGTGTAAAGGCAGGCGTCCCAATACTAATATAGTGTATAAGATACCTCCTTCCCTGTATAGGGAATGGGTATGGGTATGGTTGTGAATATTATGCGTTCATTCTACCTTACCCGTGTATTAATATATAACCTATTTCTGTGCTGTACGCTGTGATATTTGTGTAGTTTGGCAGGAGATAACCGCTGTGCAGCAGATTGGCCCTAGCTAAAAGATAAAAAGGAATGCTCAGTATAAATCTATTGTAATAAAAAAAGTTGACCTTTGTGCCAAATACAAAAAAATACAGGAAAGCGATGAGTAGGGTTTTCATGCTTGCTTTGCCGTATAAGAGCCATTTAAAGGAGAACCCTACCCTGTAACCTCATAGAAATACATTTTTAAATCATCTTCTGATCCGATGACATCATGGGGTCCGTCCGCTATTCAGGTGCCAGTGGGCACTTCTTCCTCCGGAAATGAGTGACGCTCTTCTACCGACACGTGAGCGCCGTGCAGTGCTGTGTGATGCGGTCGCCCCATGGAGTGTGGGATTGAAGTAACTGGGTTGAATGACTCTGGCTGACCTTTAACCACTTGCCCTTCGGAAAGATTTACCCCCCCCCCCCCCTTCATGACCAGGCCATTTTTTTTTTTTTTTGCGATACACCACTTTAACTGACAATTGCGTGGTTGTGCGACGCTGTGCCCAAATAAAATGTATGTCTTTTTTTTCCCAGCCACAAATAGAGCTTTCTTTAGGTCGTATTTGATCTTCACCTCTGCGTTTTTATTTTTTGCGCTGTATACAAAAAAAAAAGACAGACAGGTTTTTACTTTCTGCTATAAAACATACCCAATAAAAATCAAATTTGTTCATAATATTAGGCCAATATGTATTCTGCTACACGTTTTCGGTAAAAGAAATCCCAATAAGAGCAAATTGATTGGTTTACACAATACGTAATACAATCTTTGGTACACAGTGTTTTTATTTATTTATTTTTTTAGCTATTAATGGCGGTAATCTATGGTATATATTTAGGTTCAATAAGTTTTATTGTATATAAAGTAATTTTACAAATGGAAGATGAAAACATGAACAAGACCAGATGCCCGACATCGGGCAATCTGGTTTAGTAATAAAGAAACATACATAGGCAGATCAATACAATGTTATGCGTTCTGTCCTCAATATGAACAAGTGTATTATCTCAACAGCTTTCATAACTTTTGCTATTAGTCGTGTTACTAAAAATTCCCGAGATCTGGACGCCCCAAGGGGGTCATGCTGCGCCCAGATGTCAAGGAACTCAAAATGAATAGACAAGTAATCTGAATGCCAACAGCATATAGACGTTGGTATTTATCCAATCTGGAGGTTGTGAGGGAATTGATAATAAAGAGCAGAATACTATAGGTTAAAAATCTTGGCTATAGATAGCCCAAAGGAATAGTTTAAGAGTAAAGAAAAATGTTGGAATGACAGGTAGAGGAAAGAAAAGAGGTGGGGGGAGGAGCGGAAAGGAAAACTGGCAAGGTAGGTAGGAGAAGGGGGGAGAGGGGGGAAGGAGGGGAGGAAGGGGGACAGCGAGCCTCGTCCCGAGTCGGGACCTACCGTATATACTCGAGTATAAGTCGAATTTTTCAGCACATTTTTTTGTGCTGAAAGTGCCCCCCTCGACTTATACTCGAGTCAAGCACTTTTCTGCAGCAAAAAATTTCATTTTCCGAACTGACTTTGGGGCCCCGTATCTCAGGGCCACTTGGTGCTAGGAACCCCAAATTTGGTCTGCAAACCCAGTGGAATTGGTACCACAACATATCCAAAGATGAAGTTCCTAGCTCTACGTGGCCCCAAGATACGGGGCCCCAAAATCGGTTCGGAAAATGTCATTCTCTGCTGCAAAAAAGTGCTTGACATTTTCTGAACTGACTTTGGGGCCCCATATCTCAGGGCCACTTAGTGCTAGAAACCCCAGCTTTTGGAAATTTTATGGTGTTAGTTCCACTGGGTTTGCCCACCAAATTTGGGGTTCCTAGCACTAAGTGGCCCCAAGATACTGGGGCCCCAAATTCGGTCAACTGCGTCCATCTGCAGCAATGTAATTTCGGGACCCTTTGGGTTCAGAGACCCCAAATTTTGGCTGCAGCTAGGGGGCATCTAGGAACCCTTAACTACCGAGTTTGAAGTTCAGGGGACCTATGGCTGCAAATGGGCACAGTGAGGCATGCAAATGGGCACAGTGATGCTGCAAATGGGCATTGTTGACCCTCTTTTCCACTTACAGTAGCTGTGCATTTCTCACCCTCGTCTTATACTCGGGTCAATAAGTTTTTCCCATTTTTTTGTGGTAAATTAGGGCCTCGACTTATACTTGGAACGACTTATACTCGAGTATATACGGTATATTGTTAGGTTGTTTGTGTAGAACTAGTAGATGTTGTTACTTGGCTAGGTGCCTTCATAGCTGTGAGTCTGTTTTTTTTAGCTTATCTGAAGTGTAGTAATGCCTCCATATGCTCCAAATAAAGGAGAATTTTGCGTATTTGTCTATGGCTCTGGCTTGCATTTCCTCCATAAGCATGGTATTGTTTATTTCACTTACCCACTCTAGAAGAGATGGGGGAGTGTTAGATTTCCAGTGTCTAGCGATTAATTGCCTACCACTGCTGAGAAAATTTTTTAAGAGATTGTGTTTTTGTGACTTGATTTTACCAGGCAGTATAGATAGGAGAGCGATAAAAGGAGAGGGAGTGAGTGATTTATCATAAATTTCTGTATAGATTTGGAAGATTTGGGTCCAGAACGGACCTATCACGTCGCATTCCCACCAGATGTGACTATACGTACCCTTCGCAGAGTTACATCTCCAACAGATGTCGGCGGTTGATGGAAACATGATCTTGAGATTCGTTGGCACTCGATACCATCTGGATAAAACCTTGTAGTTTTTTTCCTTGGTGTAGCACGAAATGGCTGATTTGTGGGTGAAGATAAAAGCTTTACCCCATTCAGCATCAGTTATTTCCCTCCTGAGTTCCTCGGACCATGCTTTGGTGTAATTGGGTAAGGTATCATAGGTGTGTTCTATAATCAGTTTGTAGATCAATGAAAGGGTGTGACGGGGGGTTTCTGATAGTGTGCATAGTTGTTCAAAGCCAGTCAAAGGTCTGTGAATCTGTTTGGAATCATGTAGTTTTTTTACAGTAGGCTGTCAGATGTAGACGTGTTAACCACGTTACGTTGAATGATGTGGTGTTTAAAGCGGGGTTCCGCCCAAATTTTGAACATTATCTCTATGCATTCTCTTCCTTGCCTAGATGCTGACATGCTGTGTAAAAAAATTTAAATCGCCGTAATTACCTTTTTTTTTCTAATCTTCTTAGCACTTCCTGGTTTTCCTCCCATAGGAGTAGGCGTGTTTCTAGCCTCTCCCAGACCTCCCACAGTCCCCTGGGAGCTAGTCTCAGGCTTCCCAGCATGCATTGTGCAACAGCGTCATCACAACATCTTGGTGAATGCTGGGAGCACAGCATTCACCGCATCCAGGAAATACATGCTTGTGGGCTTCAAATGCCCACAATGAAGATGGAAACCGCCTTCAGTGAATTTTATAAGTTATTCTTTACAACGAAATCGGACACAGGCGGACTTATTACACAGAACATGTGAGTAGATAATCATGAGAAGAAAAGTTTGTGAATGAACTCCAAAATAAAAAAACGATAGATAGGTGGACCCCCGCTTTAATCTTGACGTGAAAGTACCACGTGTGCTGTTGACAAATTGTCGTGCTGTGGGCCAAGTGGCTCTGTTATGATCGTCTATGATTTGTATTGAACTGCCTTCTGGGAGGGCTGGGTTGTCAAATAGAGGAGTAAGGGGACTTGGTTCAGTGGAAAGTGAGTATCTTTCTTTTCTGTGGCACCAGGTTAATAGGGCATCTCTGCAGGGCAAGATTAAGAGCATCATGGGCCTGGGGCTGAGGATTTCGATGGGCCTTTTTATGGAAATAAATAAAATGAATATGAAAAATTGTACCTGGAATTAGCAGGTACAATTGTTTCAAAGAAAACAATAAGTAATGCACTCCTCGCCATGGCCTGTATGCATGCTCCATTGCTGAAGAAAAAACATGTTGAAGCCAGGTTAACATTTGCTCCACAACATTTAGACAAGCCTGTGAAATACTGGGAGAATATAGTCTGGTCAGAGGAGACCAAAATGGAACTCTTTGGATGCCATAATACATACCATGTTTGGGGGTCACTTCACCTTAAAAACACCCCCATACCATCAGTGAGGTTTGGAGGTGGGAACATCATGGTGTTGGCTGGCATTTTTTTCAGCATACGGTACTGGCAAACTTTATATCATTGAAGGAAGGATGAATGGAAAAATGTACCAAGACATTCTTGATAAAAATCTGCTGCCATCTACCAGGATGATGAAGATGAAATGAGGGCGGACATTTCAACAAGACAATGATCCCAAACACAAAGCCAAGGAAACTCTCAATTGGTTTCAAAGAAAGAAAATAAAGCTGTTAGAATGGCCCAGCCAATCACCTGACTTGAATCCAATAGAAAATATATGGAAAGAACTAAAGAACAGAGATCATAGAAGAGGCCCACTGAACCTTCAAGGTTTGAAGACAAGAATTGAAGGCAAGATTTGAAAATCTGAGCAACACAAGTGACTAGTTTCTCCATACAGGAGCCTGCGTCTTGAAGCTTTCATTACCAACAAAGGATTTTGTACCAAGTATTAAATACATTTCAGTTAGCGGATTCAATACTTTTTCCCCATGTCCTTCCATTTTATTACACAGAACTTCATTTCTAAAACCGATTTGTTTTGGTTTCTTTGTATTTATGGATTACATGGGTTGTTACTGAAAAATACTGTACTTATTTTACCCTTTGTATAAGCACTGCACAGTTCATATTGTTGCCATAAACACATTTTTTGACACATCACCTATAATTAATGATGGACTGTCAGCATCAGTGCCAGTTTACACAATAATAATCCACCACATTAGTACCAGTTTCTGCAATTATATCCACCCAGCATCAGTGCCAGTTTAGGAAATAATAAACCCCATCCTAAATGGCAATTTCCATAATAATAACCGAAAACATCAGTACCAATTTACAGAACAACCACCAAAAGCATTCGTATCAGTAGAAGGAATAATAACCCCTAGCATGACATCAGTGGCAGTTTACACAATAACAACAAACATCATTGGTGTCTGTAGCAGCAATAATAACTACCAGCATCATAGATTAACATTCCCTCATATCCAATTATTTCCACTATTTATTTTCAAAATGTATTTTTTTAAATAGTGAAAGTGAGTTGAGGGAGAACATTCTCCTCTTGCTGTCACTAGATCCAGTGGATAGGGGAGATGCTGCAGTGGGACGTTGGAACATGTTACATGTTCCCAAAAGTGAACCTATCCTTTAACCACTTTCCTACAGGCACTTTCACCCCCTTCCTGCCCAGGCCAATTTTCAGCTTTCAGCGCTGTCACTTTTTGAATGACAATTGCCCGGTCATGCAGTACTGTACACATATGACATTTTTTTACACAAATAGATCTTTTTTTGGTGGTATTTAAACACCACTGGGGTTTTAATTTTTTGCTAAACATGAAAAAAAGACAGACTTAAAAAAAAAAAATGTTTTTCTTAGTTTGTTATAATATTTTGCCATAAGTAATTTTTCTTCTTCACTGATGTGCACTGATGATTCTACACTGATAGGTGGCACTGATCAGGCAGCACTGATAGGCACTGATGGGCACCAATGAGACAGCACTGATGGGCATTGATAAGGTGGCGCTGATGAGGCTGCACTGATATGTGGCACTGATAGACAAAACTGATGGGCTCTGATGAGCTGCACTGATAGGCAGCACTGATGGGCAATGATAGCTGGCACTGGCACTGATGAGCTGCACTAATGGGCACTGATGAGCTGCACTAATGGGCCCTGATGAGCTGCACTAATGGGCCCTGATGAGCAGCACTGATGGGCTCTGATAGGCGGCACTTATGGGCACTGATAAGGTGGCACTGATGAGGCAGCACTATTATGCGGCACTAGACATGTGCAATCCGTTTCGTAACAAATCGAAATTCGGCCGAATTTTGCATCTTTCGGACATTCAGATGCATCCGAATGTCCGAATAAAAAAATAACGAATTTCAACTAATACGAAAGAAATTATAGCGGATATAACGAATGAATTTGACATGATTCGGTAATTCATTAAAGATCTAATGAAACAAAAGGTCAACTCAAAGTAAATCTTACAGTCCAATAAGCTGATTAATTTTGTGCTGGAGGTTGGATTACCTGCAAAGTGCATTCCTGAGAACTGAGTGAGAAGGGTGTTGTATTGTATTTGAGCAGAGGAGAAGAGATATTGTCATTGTGTGTGTTAATAGATTCAATAAACAAACGACTTTCCAAACTACGAATCATTATTACAAATCAATATACATACATAAATATCGAATTTCAACTAATATGAAAGAAATTATAGCGAATATAAAGAAGGAATTCAACATGATTCGAGATTCAGTATAACGAATATTGACACTCTACGAATAATAACAAATTATCCAAAAACAAATTAACGTAACATAACGATTTTAACAGAATGAAATTATGTATTTTATGAATGACATTGAACCGAAACTAAATGAAATTTCCCATTGTGCACAAGTCTATGCAGCACTGATGGGTGGCACTGACACTGATAGTTGGCACTGATGATCTGCACTGATAGGCAGCACTGATGGTCAATGATAGGTGGCACTGTTGAGCTGCACTGATAGGCAGCACTGATGGTCAATGATAGGTGGGACCGATGAGCTGCACTAATGGGCACTGATGGGCAGCACTGATGAGCTCTGATAGGCGGCACTGACAGGCTGGACTTATGGGCACTGACAAGGTGGCATTGATGAGGCAGCACTATTATGTGGCACTGATGGCCTGCACTGATAGGCGGCACTGATGAGCTTCACTGTCAGGCAGCACTGGTAGGTGGCACTGGCACTGATGAGCTGCACTAATGGGCACTGATAGGTGGCACTGATGAGCTACACTGATAGGTGGCACAGACATTGATTGGATGGCACTGATGAGCTGCACTGATAGGCAGCACGATAGGAGGCACTGATGAGCTGCACTAATGGGCACTGATAGGTGGCACTGATGAGCTACACTGATAGGTGGCACTGGCATTGACTGAATGGCACTAATGAGCTGCACTGATAGGTGGCGCTGGCATTGATTGGATGGCACTGATGAGCTGCACTGATAGGTGGCACTGATAGAGGGCACTGGCACTGATAGGTGGAACTGACGAGATGCACTAAATGGGCACTGATGTGATGAGTTGCAACGATATAGCCGCCCCCCCAAAAAAAAGTCAGTTAACCACTTCACTTCAGCCAGTACACACAGTACTAGTACACCTGCACACTGCTGCACAATTTCACAAATAGAACTCATCTGCCTGAGTCACACATTGACTTCCCCAGCAGGCCAACCCAGTGCCCATGGCTTACTTGAAGTTGTGCAGATGCTGAATGCAGATCCTCCTTCTAACTTGCAGCACCGCCCACACATAGCACTCAGTGCTTTCCCAATCAAGCCTCCCGGGACGCCGGGGAAGGCCTCTGGATGACGTCACGCCGGCCAGGACATCAAGCTCCGCCTACGGTGTGTGAGCACGCTCAGCCTCGGTGGCGCACTGCACTGGTACCGCTCGCACTGCAACATCTGCTCTCTCTCTGCATAATATATATCCGCAATTACACTTGAGCTGACAGACTCATATATGAGGCCTAAATAATGCAGCTGCCTGGAAAATGTAAAATTATATAACGGCCGGCGGCCGATGTGATTGTATGTATCTAGAGAGTTTGGGCCTATATTATGATGGGGGCCTGGAGCTGCAGCTCCAAAAGCCCCTATGTTAATCCGGCCCTGCATCTCTGGTCAGTGGAGACAGGTTATTAAGAGATCTATGAGTCCGCTCATAACCCCATGGCAAAGCCCGGAGGTCAATTGAAGATAAGTCCTGTTCCACCAAAGTGGAAGCTTTAAGTAGTGGGCGGGGAAACCACTGCTGCTGTGTGGTAGAGTTCAAAATCTGGGAGGCTTGTCCCACCTTTGGAAATGGGGGCACATAAAAGTTTGTGTTTCAGTCTGGGATGGTTTCCCCTCCAC
Source organism: Lithobates clamitans (assembly GCA_037952925.1). Classification (NCBI taxonomy): domain Eukaryota; kingdom Metazoa; phylum Chordata; class Amphibia; order Anura; family Ranidae; genus Lithobates; species Lithobates clamitans. Next base: position 326,058 of record JBBGZY010000728.1, read on the forward strand.
ACGAATCGTATGGCCATAGAACGAAGAGTGCGGAAGAAGGCAGCCCTATGGTATATATTTATTGATTTTTTTTTTATACTAGTAATGGTGGCGATCAGCGACTTATAGCGGGAATGCGATATTGCGGTGGACAAACAGTCACTAACTGACACTTTGCGGCAACTAGTGACACTAATACAGTGATCAGTGCTAAAAATATGCACAGTCACCGTACTAATGACACTGGCTGGGAACATCTAGGGCAGTGGTTGTGAACCTTGGCACCCCAGATGTTTTGGAACTACATTTCCCATGATACGCATGCACTCTGAAGTGTAGTTGAGCATCATGGGAAACGTGGTTCCAAAACATCTGGGGTGCCAAGGTTCACCATCACTGATCTAGGGCGATCACATAGCTCCCAACTTTCCCTGATTTCAAGGGACTGTCCCTGATTTGGAACAAAGTCCCTCTGTCCCACTTTCCTCCTCATTTTGGTCTGATCTATATAGTTGTATATAAAATACACTATTTATCTTTCAAAAAGTGTTTCCCAGTGCTAAACCTTTCATCCAATTTCTAAACTGCTGCATTTGTAAATTTTAAAAGCCAATATAAAGGAATAGTAGTGGTAAAAAAAAAGCACTTATGAGTTGAACTAATTTTTTTTTTTTAAATTCTCCTTTAAGGAGGCGTGGCAGGAGGTGTGTCTTATGCCTACATAATTTTGCTAATAGGTGTCCCTCATTCTCAACTCAAAAAAGTTGGGAGGCGTAACTGTGTGCCTAGCCAGTGTTTTTGTGTACTGTATGTGCTGCTTTTACTAGGGAAAGAGATGGATTTTAGTCCCTGTTTTGCAGGAACACAAAATCCATCCCTTCCCCACTGTCAGAACGGAGATATGCCTTGTTTACATAGGCAGAGCTACGTTCTGAGTCTCTGCCCAACGATCGGCGGGTGTTGACAGACATAGAGTGCCCTACACCCGCAGATTGGCTTCTGCTGTGAACAGTCACAGCAGAAGCGGTGTGCATGTGCCCTCTGCAGGTGGAAGTGCAGGATCACATATACAGTGGGGATGGAAAGTATTCAGACCCCCTTAAATTTTTCACTCTTTGTTATATTGCAGCCATTTGGTAAAATCATTTAAGTTCATTTTTTTCCTCATTAATGTACACACAGCACCCCATATTGACAGAAATACAGAATTGTTGACATTTTTGCAGATTTATTAAAAAAGAAAAACTGAAATATCACATGGTCCTAAGTATTCAGACCCTTTGCTCAGTATTTAGTAGAAGCACCCCTTTGATCTAATACAGCCATGAGTCTTTTTGGGAAAGATGCAACAAGTTTTTCACACCTGGATTTGGGGATCCTCTGCCATTCCTCCTTGCAGATCCTCTCCAGTTCTGTCAGGTTGGATGGTAAACGTTGGTGGACAGCCATTTTTAGGTCTCTCTAGAGATGCTCAATTTGGTTTAAGTCAGGGCTCTGGCTGGGCCATTCAAGAACAGTCACGGAGTTGTTGTGAAGCCACTCCTTCGTTATTTTAGCTGTGTGCTTAGGGTCATTGTCTTTTAGGAAGGTAAACCTTCGGCCCAGTCTGAGGTCCTGAGCACTCTGGAGAAGGTTTTCGTCCAGGATATCCCTGTACTTGGCCGCATTCATCTTTCCCTCAATTGCAACCAGTCGTCCTGTCCCTGCAGCTAAAAAATACCCCCACAGCATGATGCTGCCACCACCATGCTTCACTGTTGGGACTGTATTGGACAGGTGATGAGCAGTGCCTGGTTTTCTCCACACATACCGCTTAGAATTAAGGCCAAAGAGTTCTATCTTGGTCTCAGACCAGAGAATCGTATTTCTCACCATCTTGGAGTCCTTCAGGTGTTTTTTTAGCAAACTCCATGCGGCTTTCATGTGTCTTGCACTGAGGAGAGGCTTCTGTCGGGCCACTCTGCCATAAAGCCCCGACTGGTGGAGGGCTGTAGTGATGGTTGACTTTCTACAACTTTCTCCCATCTACCAACTGCATCTCTGGAGCTCAGCCACAGTGATCTTTGGGTTCTTCTTTACCTCTCTTTACCTCTCTCACCAAGGCTCTTCTCCCCCGATAGCTCAGTTTGGCCGGACGGCCAGCTCTAGGAAGGGTTCTGGTCATCCCAAACGTCTTCTATTTAAGGCTTATGGAAGGCACTGTGCTCTTAGGAACCGTAAGTGCAGCAGAAATTTTTTTGTAACCTTGGCCAGATCTGTGCCTTGCCACAATTCTGTCTCTGAGCTCTTCAGGCAGTTCCTTTGACCTCATGATTTTCATTTGCTCTGACATGCACTGTGAGCTGTAAGGTCTTATATAGACAGGTGTGTGGCTTTCCTAATCAAGTCCAATCAGTATAATCAAACACAGCTGGACTCAAATGAAGGTGTAGAACCATCTCAAGGATGATCAGAAGAAATGGACAGCACCTGAGTTAAATATATGAGTGTCACAGCAAAGGGTCTGAATACTTAGGACCATGTGATATTTCAGTTTTTCTTTTTTATTAAATCTGCAAAAATGTCAACAATTCTGTGTTTTTCTATCAATATGGGGTGCTATGTGTACATTAATGAGGAAAAAAAAGAACTTAAATGATTTTAGCAAATGGCTGCAATAGAACAAAGAGTGATAAATTTAAGGGGGTCTGAATACTTTCCGTCCCCACTGTATATATGTGACCCGGCGCAGAGCTGCGGCCCTGTAGCAGTAAAACTGCTATAGGGAAGTCCAAAAGTGGTTAACCCAGAAGGCTTGCCTACATCTAATTTCTAGGGCTCAAGGAACTCCTGGTAAGATTAGTCTACTGGGGATAAATGGCAATATGCCGCTTACATTAGTGGCGGTAAGTAGGAAGAATGCTTCCTTTAGGGCCCTTTCACACTGGGGCGGCGTCGGCGGTAAATCGCCACTATTGTAAGCAGCGCTTTACCGTCGGTATGTGGCCCCGAGCGGGGCGGTTTTACCCCCGCTAGTGGCCGAGAAATGGTTAAAAACCACCACAAAGCGCCTCTGCAGAGGCGCTTTGCTGGCGGTATAGCCGCGCTGTCCTATTGATTTCAATGGGCAGGAGCGGTGAAGGAGCGGTATACACTAAGCTCCTTTACCGCTCCGAAGATGCTGCTAGCAGGACTTTTTTTCGGGGCTTTCACACTGGAGACAAAGCAGCGGCACTTTCGGGTCGGTTTGCAGGCGCTATTGTTAGCGCAATAGCGCCTGCAAACCGCCCCAGTGTGAAAGAGCCCTTACAGAGGTGGCCAGAATGACACCTTTGCAATCATAGCGCTGGCTCTGCCACGTGGCTTTGGACCAAGGACAATGCCGGCACAATCAGATGGGAGGTCAGATGGCAACAGCTAAAGAAACCCCTAGCCACCACTGGAGGAAACCTATGGTTTTCAAACAACCCTGGTTAAGAATGGTTGCAGTAAATGATGGTTGGGTAGAAATTAGAGGGTCGATGGGTATAGGGTAGAACTGGGCTGGGGTCAGGGGGGCATTTGCCCCCAGACCAGTCCTAAATACTGTATATGTGTTGGGAGAGTGGAGATACTTCACCATTTTTAGCATCAGAGTAGGACCCACCGTCATTGACACATGTTGGACATTATATAGCTACCTGCTTCCCGTTCGGACTTGCATTTACACTTATTCTATTTCTGCTTTGAGATGCCATGTGGCCAAATGCAAAGAACTGCAAAGAAGGTTGATGCTGGAAAATGTGAATCTGGACTGATCATGAAAGGTCCATGTGGTTGTATTTGCCCCCCAAGCCAATGGTCCTCTTTATCTCTGGTTGGATGTGTAGGCTCAACAGTTGATCACGATCACCTGATTGGCTAGTATTGCCAAGCAATGGACAGCCAACATCCCAAGTCATTGGGTACTCTTAGATTTCGCTAATGTAGACCTTCACCCAGTTTTACATCTTTTATTTTTATTGTTCCTCCCCAAGCCCCTTTCAAACAATCACAGATTTTTTTTTTTAATCGGGAGAGGGGTAGCAACATTTTTTTTGGGACAGCTGGCTGGAACTTCTTCTAATAATGCAAAGGTGAGAATGATGTCAAGCTTCCCAAGGAAACTTCAGGGCCATTTACACCACACTGCACATGCTCAATGTGTTTCTTCAGAATGCCAGCTGCAAGGATCTGGAAGAGACAACCAGTTTTCTGATGGCAATATAAAAAAATATAAACTGAACTTCAAAGCTTAGCTCTTCTTTCTGTGTTTAATTCATATAAAAAGAAAAAAAGACTGCATACATTGGTGTCTCCACCGGAAACCAACCTTCCTTGACGCCTTTCATTACTGCTGCGTTGATTACAAGGATATCCTTGTTAACAAGCTAGCAGTGTGGGTGAGCTGTAGTTCAAAGCTTAGCTCTTCTTTTTGTGTTTAATTCATCAAAAAGACTGCATACATTGATGTCTCCACCCGAAAAAACCAACCTTCCTTGACGTGTTTCATCACTGCTGGCTTGCTCACCAGGATAGCGACTTCACCTATCCTGGTGAGCAAGCCAGCAGTGTGGCTTATATTTTTTATACGTTTGATGGATAGTGGAGGCAGGCTGTGGCAGCCAGCATACAGGTTGTCCATTTGGGATCAAAGGAACAAAGCTGGAGCAGAGCCATGGGTTTGGGTATAGCCTCCTGATGACGTCAGAAAGGAACATGGTCACATTGAACCCAGCATGTGGCAGGGGATCTGCGGATCACAACAGGACAACACTGAATTTGTTGGGTGGGTGATTATGCTAATCCAGCTCAACGAAGTGGACACTGTTGGAGGGGGTTAATATCAATATAGACCCAAGGAAACTACAGTTCCCCTCCAAAGAGCACCTGTGACTTTGTCCACCAGATTTAGTTGCTAGAACACCTCAAACTCTCTGATGCTCATGTTTACCATTGCTGCATTGTGATTCCACTTTGGGAACCCTCTGAAATTTTTTTTTGCATGTGCGAAGGATCATGTGACCTTCTTCCCTTCCTCCCAGGATGCAATGCTTGGACCCTTTCTTTGTAATGTGATTATTTGTGTGACCTCATACTGAGTTTGCAGAGTTACCCATTTGGCCGTCTTTACGTATTCCTGATAGGTTCCTGCCAAGTGCTGTACTGCTCTTTTCCGAATTGTCTAAAGCTCTCACTATTCCGAAGAGCAGGAAGCTTTAATGGAGGCAGGAAATAACAGAAAGAGTTAACTATTCAGACATAAATAGTGGTGGAGGCCCCATCCCCCACATTCCTGGCTATCCAAATCTCTATCCTGGTTACATCTGTTGTTTCAATTACTGAAACCAGCACAGGCACTCCCATTCACACAGGGAACAGTGCAGAGCGAAAAACTGAAAAGAGACGTGGAACTCGCAGCAAACAATCACGACCCCATTTACGAGTGAATGAATGAGTGACTTGTATAACGCTACCTACACGCATGCATTTTAAAAATATGTGCATAACCACTTGCCTACTGCCCACTTTTACCCCCTTCCTGCCCAGGCCAATTTTCATCTTTCAGCGCTGTCACACTTTGAATGACAATTGCGCGGTCATACAACACTGTACACATATGACATTTTTAACTTTTTTTCACACAAATAGAGCTTTCTTTTGGTGGTATTTAATCACCACTGGGTTATTTTTTTTTTTTTGCCAAATAAACGCAAAAAAGCTGACATTTTTTAAAATACACCCCCAAAAATTTTCAGTTTGTTATAACATTTTGGGAACAGGTAATGTGTGCTGATGAGGCAGCACTGATGGGCATTGATGAGCACTAATGAGGCTGCACTGATAGGTGCCACTGATAGGCCGCACTGATGGGCACTTATTGGCAGCATTGGTGGGCACTGTTGGAACTGTACTGATAATCAGTGGCCTGATTATCAGTTTAGATGTCCCTTAAAAAAAAAAAAGCCACTTATCGGCTCTCTTCTCTTCATCTTATGCTGTCAGTGTGAGGAAAGGAGTTCTGATAACCAGCTTCTATTTACATCCATGATCAGCTGTGATTGGTTGGACACAGCTGATGGTAAAGAGCTGCTGATTGGCTCTTTACCTCGGTCTGTGTTTAGCAGTGTCCTTCAGACACTGTGATCACAGAGCGTGCCACCCGTTCCCAGCAGCGGGCGCGATCACAGGAGGCCGTCACATGACGGCCTCCCAGAACTAGCCATCCACGCTGTAGGCGCCATTCAGCAAGTGGTTAATGAAGGGGATCATTCTGGTGTCCCAACAATGTGATGGGCAAGCGCTAAGCGCCCATTCACACCGGTGCGACTTGTCATGCAATTTTGGCTCACCCCATTGCCAGCAATGGAACCAATCATGTCGTAGCAATTATGAAAAAGGTTCCTGCACTACTTTTTACCGATTTCATTGCGACTTTCTTAGATTTCTGTTAAATGGAGGCAGCAGTGCAAATTGCAGTTTCAAAGCCCATGACATCAAAAAAATCCCCTGAAAAGTAAGGCAGAGAAGTACTGTGAATTATTTTGGGAACCATCAGCAAAATGAAATTTCCAGTACTTCTCTGCCTTACTTTTCAGGGGATTTTTTTGATGTCATCCTACGTTTTTATAGTTTAACTAGAGATAAATGTATATGCAAATGTACAATAAAAAAATTTGATTTAATGATAGACATTGTGTTGCTGCATTTAAAGTGGTTGTAAACCCATTACAACCACTTTAACCTACAGATAAGCCTAGATTAAGTCTTACCTGTAGGTGCAAGAAATATCTCCCAAACCTAAAAGGTTTAGGAGATATTTGCAGAAATAGCGGCACTGACGTCTATGGCACATGCGCCGTAGACATCGCGCGCAGGCGCACTGAGCGTGCCGTTTCTAGCGGCGATCAAGGTGTTAGTGGCGGCACCAGCGCGCATGCGGGGGAGTGACATCATCGCGTCTCCGGCCAGTCACAGGGCCGGAGCCGCGATACCCAGAAGCCGCTCCGGGATAGATGGCGGCGTCGGAGGAGGCATACGAGGGCAGATGCCGGGCTTCGATCTCAGGTAAGTAATTCATAATGAGCTAGTATGTTATGCATACTAGCTCATTATGCCTTGGCCTTGCAGGGTGCATTTTTTTTTAAAATAGCTTTACTTCCTCTTTAAGCCCTATGGGAGAAAAACTCCTATTACAGAGCACTACAGCTGAGAAACAATGGCCAAAGCTTGGAAATCTTGTCCTTAATAATTGCGGAAACTAACAATAGAGTCAAGGAAGCAATGATCCATGCCATAACAGAGGCTTTAACTCAAGATAAAATATCCAACTTTGAGAGTATATGGAATCTCTGGGTGACTCACTTTTTGACTTCCATTCTCTGCATTCATGGTATGTGTTTATTACCATGTGCTACCCCGGGGACCCCTACTACCTCTCATCTCTTTCTTCCCTACTTATTTTTTCTCCTACCTAAGATTACTTTTTCTTTTATCTTCTTTCTCTCTTCTACTTTTTCCCCCATTCTCTCTCTCCTCTTTCAAATTACAGTGGCAGCTGGTGCTCAAAATGTTTGGGGGGTGGTGCAAACAGACAGAAAAATACTGAACCCCCCCATCAATCGCAGCCTCACTGTGCCCATTAGATGCAGCTACTGTGCCCATAAAATATAGCCACTGTGCCCATCAAATGCAGCCACTTGTGCTCATCATATGCAGCCACTTGTGCTCATCATATGCAGCCACTGTGCCTGTCATATGCAGCCACTTGTGCCCTTCATATGTAGCCACTTGTGCCCATCAAATGCAGCCACTTGTGCCCTTCATATGTAGCCACTTGTGCTCATCATATGCAGCCACTTGTGCCCTTCATATGTAGCCACTTGTGCTCATCATATGCAGCCACTTGTGCCCATCATATGCAGCCACTTGTGCCCTTCATATGTAGCCACTTGTGCTCATCATATGCAACCACTTGTGCCCATCAAATGCAGCCACTTGTGCCCTTCATATGTAGCCAATTGTGCTCATCATATGCAGCCACTATGCCCATCATATGCAGCCATTGTGCCCATCAAACGCAGCCACTGTGCCTGTCAAATGCATCCACCTGTGCCCATCATATGCAGCCACTGTGGCCACGACCCCCCACTTGCGGCTCTGGCAGCACTCAACCCCCCCCCCTCGTCTCTGGTGACAGCAGGGCCGTCTTTAGCGCAGGGCAAACGAGGCACTTGCCCCGGGCCCAATCTTTGTTGGGGGGCCCGCGCTACCCGTGAATTGGGACCCCGATGACAGTTTTGCAGAGCGCACAGAGGACACGGGAGGCTGTGTTTCGGCACTAGCCAGCTGAGAGGGGGCGGGACCGGGGGCTCCACTGATGCTCTGACCCCGCCTATGTGCAGCTTGTATACTCGGAACAGAGCGTCTGTAGTGAGAGCCAGTGATCGGAGTGGGAGCGTCAGTGGAGCTCCCGGCCCCGCCCCCTCTATACTGGCTGGTGAATACAGAGGTCAGGGGGCGGGGCCGGGAGCGAGCTCCACTGACGCTCCCACTCTGATCACTGCTCTAACTGCAGACGCTCTGTTCCGAGTCTGCACGTAGGCGGGCTCAGAGCCCCCCTCAGCTGGCTAGCGCGGGAATACATCCTCCCATGTCCTCTGTGCGGTCTGCAAAGCTGTCATCAGGGCCCCAATTCACGGGTGACGCGGGTCCCCCAACAAAGCATCAGTGGAGCTCCCGGCTGTTGTAGTGAGAGCAGAGAGTGAAAGCCCCGCCCACAGACCTGAATGCATGTAGTGAGTTTGGCTGGCCAGGTATGTCCTTACACCCCCTTAAAATGCCTGACTGTTTAAACACTGAGCTGTGTTATTCAACTGTAAAGCTGTGCGTTGCTGAAAGTTCTCTGACCATCACCTGTAGCATGTCCACAGTCTCTGATTGTCTCCTGCAGTATGTCCGCAGTCTCTGATTGTCTCCTGCAGTATGTCCGCAGTCTTTAATTGTCTCCTGTAGTATGTCCGCAGTCTCTGGTAATCTCCTGCAGTATGTCCGTAGTCTCTGGTAATATCCTGCAGTATGTCCGCAGTCTCTGGTAATCTCCTGCAGTATTTCCGCAGTCTCTGGTAATCTCCTGCAGTATGTCCGCAGTCTCTGGTAATCTCCTGCAGTATGTCCGCAGTCTCTGGTAATCTCCTGCAGTATGTCTGCAGTGTCTGGTAATCTCCTGCAGTATTTCCGCAGTCTCTGGTAATCTCCTGCAGTATGTCCTTAGTCTCTGGTAATCTCCTGCAGTATGTCCGTAGTCTCTGGTAATCTCCTGCAGTATGTCCGCAGTCTCTGGTAATCTCCTGCAGTATTTCCGCAGTCTCTGGTAATCTCCTGCAGTAGGTCCGCAGTCTCTGGTAATCTCCTGCAGTATGTCCACAGTCTCTGATTGTCTCCTGCAGTATGTCCGCAGTCTCTGGTAATCTCCTGTAGTATGTCTGCACTCTCTGACACTCTCCTGTAGTATGTGTATTAATGTGCCCCTTTACTTGCTCAATTATTTGGGATTGCTCCACTGCTCAGTGAGAGATAATGATGTGCATTAACCTCTAGCAACCAAACAGCGAACAGTAGTGATCTGCTTTAATCTCTAGAAACCAATCAGTAAGTGGTAATGATGTGCTGTAACCCCTAGCAACCAATTAGTGGGCACTAACAATGTACATTAACCTCTAACAACCAATCGGCAAGCAGAAATGATGTGTTATAACCTCTAGAAACCAGCCAGTGAGCAGTAAGGGTAGGCTGTAACCTCTGGCAAAGAATTGCAATCACTGCGTAATCTGCTACGGTAAACTGATTTTGAGTCTACCTGCTATTTTTGATATGTCTCAGAATGGAGGGGGGCCCCCAAGAAAATGTTTGGCCAGGGCCCAATCAAAATTAAAGAAGGCCCTGGGCGACAGCACAACCCCCCAGCACCGCTCTGGCAAGACACCCCCCCGCCAGCGCAATTCTGGCAGCACTGACCCCCCCCCCCCACGCGTGGCTCTGGCAGAGGAGGCTTACCGCAGCAGCTCCTCCAGCGTGTCTTCTCCGTTCCAGCGTGTGTCTTCTCCGCTCCTCTTCCTAAGCGCAAGGCATCCAATAGGGTGGCCTGGCGCTTTGGCCAATCAGGAAACAGGTCTGCAGCCCTGCCTCCTGATTGGCGGGGAGGAAGGTTAGTGTGAAAATAGGGAAAATTTATTTGCTATCGTCACACAATTGGGTGGGATCACTCTCTGCGCCCCGAGCCCACCCTATTTTGAAGCCTATTAGAGCCTCTGGCTCTAATCAGGTGCTTCAAAAAGTACCACCCCTCCCACCCCACCCCGCCATCCTGAAAGGGGTCGGGCGCATGGATGGGGGGTGGCGGAGCCCGTGCGCCCACAGTGCACGGTCCGCCACTGATTGTTCTGGTAGCAGAACTTTTATTTCCTTGGTTATCATTATACCAATTGTTCCAATATGTAGTATAAGATTTTAGATTCTATAATAAATTTTTTTTTTTTTTAAATTTAAAAACTATACTCTTGATGATAATTAAAGTGGAGGTCCACCCTGAAAAAAAAATTGCACAAAAAAATACCTAAAAAAATGGAGGAAAAGAAAAAAAAATTTTTTTTTACTTACGTAAAATGCCTGTTGCTAGGCAGTCTTCCTAATCTGCCTCTTCCTACGCCGCGGTGATGTTGTCTCTTCTCCTCACCGCGTTGTCTTCTGGGGAATGGGGCGCGGTGTGTTATGGGAACTGTGTGTGTCCCACAACACATCGTGTCCCATTCACAAAGCGCTGCGCGACTCGTGCATGCGCAGTAGGAAACTGGCAGTGAAGCCGTAAGGCCCCATTGCTTGTTTCCCTTACCTAGGATGGCGGTGCCAGGACCCGAGAGCCGAGGGACGGGTCGGCCTTAGTTGCTTAGTTGGAATTTTTTTTTTTTTTTTAATGCTACTACTGGCGGCGATCAACGACTAATAATGGGACTGTGATAGCATGGTGGTCAATCTGACACTAACTAACTGACGCTGGAGGGAACTGACTTATGCCCTGTACATATGATCGCACATTCCGACAACGAAATCCTTTTTTTTTTTTTCCGGCGGATGTTGGCTCAAACTTGTCTTGCATACACACAGTCACACAAAGTTGGTGGGAAATTCCGAACGTCAAGAACGCGGTGACGTACAACACGTACAATGAGCTGAGAAAAATGAAGTTCAATAGCCAGTGCGGTTCTTCTGCTTGATTCCGAGCATGCGTGGAACTTTGTGCATCTCAGATTTTGTGTGACGGAAATTCCTATGGAAAATGCGTGATGGAGCCTACACACGGTCGGAATTTCCAACAACAAGGTCCCATTGAACATTTTCCATAGGAAAATCCGACCGTGTGTACGGGGCATAACTGTCACTGACATTACAGTGATCAGTGATAACACTATACACTGTCACTGTACTAATGACACTGGCTGGGAAGGGGTTAACATCTAGGGCGATCAAGGGGTTAAAAGTGTGCCTAACCATCTGTACAGTGTGCTGCTTTTCACTAAGGATCTCTCAGTTTCTCATCCCTGCTGACAGATCGCTAACTTTGTTCAGAGCTCTGTGTTGTTTACCAACACGGAGCTCTGGGCTGTGATTGCACACTGGGAGTGTGTTGGTTGAGTAGTATTATTTGCCAAAGTAGCTCTTCAAAAGACTGAAAATTGAAGGCATGGGTGGCAGGACAGGAATGTATTATGTCTCCCTCTAAGTAAAAGGGGAACTAAGTTCCGCAATCTGGTGGTAGACTCCTGTCATAAAGTGCAAGTATGCACACTTACCTCTCAGTGTACCCTCCACTAGTGATGACAGGTCCAGCCTCCGCTTGTCATAGTAATCCCCCCCCCCCCCCCACGCTTCTTCTAGGTCTTCTTCGGCCATTGGACAACCACTGACAATGTCACTCCTGTGCATGAGCACACATTGTCCCTGACACCGATCCCTATTCTTGGCATGCCAAGAATGAACCGGAACATACTATGCATGGTACATACTATACATGCAGTATAAACGCTCGAAGAGCTACTCATCCATACTTTAACAGTCCTGGACACAGTGCACTGGACTGTTAAGCTACGAACAAATAGCACGAATAGCTCGATGAGTGTTTATTATTCATACATTCATGAGTACATTTTGTGACAATTTTCTAATAAATTGAGATTGTGGGATTATAGGCACTAGGCTGGTGTGCTCTTCTGTGTTTCTTGTAGTGACTTCAGGACATCCCCAGTCCTGGAAGGCATCAAAGCTTGAAGTGTATTCCGTGATGTGAATTAATCTCGAAACACTTGAACCAGGCTGCCACATTCATGTACAGAAGGTCATTTTCTATGATAGTCCATCAAATTGGATGTGGGAGAGAGAGAGAGAGATTCCAAAGCACTATAGGTTTATCTATACTATCAACAGCACAGTCTCTAATTAGGAACACTATATTAACCTTGGCATTGCAAGCCAACCTTGCTGATCAACCATTGTGTGTTTGGCTTCCTGTTTCCTGCTTGCCGTGTGCTCTTCGTTTGTCTCTGTTACTGACCTTGGCATGTTCTTGACTATTCCTGTCTGCTCGTTAAATTAACAAACACCTGAAAAGTTTGTGTATTGAAGGTGTGTAAAATTGTCCAACAATTGATAACATAACAAAATAAAGGGCCAGATAAGGTAGTATCCAAAGGGCCCACACAGCAATTACACCCGTGAACTTAAATAATAATTGGTGTCCATCCATAAATGGTGCAATCTTTACAGTTGAATGAAGGACTAGTGCAGAAATCCACCACCAGAATGTAAGGGGTTACTGCTTACCGGAAGCCCGTGATCCCCCATTACAGAGGATCAAGGGAAGCCTGTATATAGAAAAGCCCTCCAGAGCTGGTAACGTCCGTAGACCACATGGAACGAGTCAGGTTCGGGGTCCATGGTTAATCACATAGATTGTAATCGAAAAAGATATTTAAGTGGCATGAAGATCGAATTAATAAACTCCTAAACATTCACTCACTGGGCGAACCAAAAAGGCAAGGACACAGGGAGAAATTTAAGTATGACAATAAAAATTATAAAGGAATACAGAATGCCTAGTGTCACCCGGCTTAGGCGGAAGCGGGTTAGATGTTCACAATGTTTTCCAATTTTGATTACTGTATTTATGTTGTGCAGGAGAATTGCTGCTGGTATTGCTTATATGGTATTTCACTGTAACCATTGGGATCGGGTATATGTGTTTTATAATTTTTGACCTAAGCGCAGTTTGTTTTTTCCTTTTTTGTTCATATCCTTATGGCCCCGTCAGTGAAAAAAAAACCCTACACAGCTTAAAGTTAAACATCTTCTCCTTGAATCTCATTGTGTGGCCCTGTGTCTTCTTACACTCTGAATAGTTTCCTACCTACGCTGGGAACACCATTGAGATATTTGAGAGTTTGTAGTCGTTCCTCGTAATTGAGGGCCTCCAGTCCTCTTGTTAGTTTTGTGGCCCTTCTCTAGACTTTCTCCAGTTCCAGCACATCCTTCCTGAGGACTGGTGACCAGAACGGGACAGAATACTCCAGATGTGGCCAAACCAGACTTTTCTATAAATTCCCTAGCTTTATTCTATCTAGAATCAAACGCGTGGACATCATGGAGACACTCACTGCTTGCTTAAATAACATTTTAGATACGCACTATCAGGGGCAGACTGATAACTCATGGGGCCCCCGGCAATAGGAGATTATGGGGCCCCCAGGCAATCAGAGATTATGGGGCCGCACAGTATACACACACAGTATACAATCACACAGTATACACATACATGTACACACAGTATACACAGACAGATGTAAAAAAAACACAGATTTATACATACTGTCCCTGGTTTTACTGAGGCTGGCAACCCTGATGTGGCCCCTTAGTGGCCCAGGGCCCTCGGGCAGTGCCCGAGTGGCTCAATGGTCAGTCCGCCCCTGGGCACAATAATGTCTGGGAGCTTTGGCATCTCAGGACGGACCCTCCATAGCTGGTTCCTCCTGTTATGCAACTGTCCCTTTTTTCTTTTAGCAGCCATAAGGTGGTCTGGATAATGGAGAGACACATTTCCTTTCCTCTTTCTTTTTTTTCCCTTTTATCTCTTCCTATCTCCCAATTTTTATTTTTTTTTTAGTTTTGTTTTGTCTACTTTGTGTTACATTCTTTGCAAAATAAAGATTGTGTTTAGGCTTGAAGCATAGGTGATATGTGTCGCTCGCCTGTATGTCTAATCTTTTTCTTGCTTAGCTTAGATGAAGGGTTCTTCATGCAGATAAGCTTTAGGTCTATTTCACACGAGCGATCCAATTGGGTCCATTGTTTCAGGCAGAACCGATTGGACCCTCCATTCTCCTCTATGGAGCAATGGATGCAAACCAACTTGTGACCGTTTACACCTGCCTACCTCCAGTTCGCTAAAAACAAATGGAAGGGGATCCGTTCCCCTCCATCTGGGAGGATCGGAGGGCAATCGGGTGTAAATGGACAGCCAGTCCGTTTGTGGGGAGGTGCAGTGTGGTGCAGCGGCAGTATACACACAGAGCCCAGTTGCCATAAAACTTGGAGCTTGTATTGAAGCGAATGCCAAACACCCCAGCAGGAGAGTGCTGCTTAGGGAAAAAACTCACAGTTTAGTTCAAATGAAGAGATGCAGCGAGAAGAGATGCACCGACAGCATCTGTTCAGAGGGTGAAGTGCAGCCTGGCCGGTTCGGTCCCAAAAAGGGGAGGCTTCTTTGAGGATAGAGAATCCCTAGCCTGTCCCTACTCGTCAGGAACCTTTGCTCTGCCACTAGTCACTTTCTCTAACAGATGGTGGTCTCCCTCCCTATTCTACCCACTTCACAAATACTTGTTAAATAACCTGTTGACCCAAGATGGCCACCAGGGGTCGCATGGATGCAGCGTAGCCAACCGGTAACACTGCTTTATGACCCTGGAAACCACAGAGAAACCAGGTTTCTATTAACTTTCTCTCCAGGCTATGGTACCCCTCAGTTGAGGACCACCTCAGTTGAGGACCACCTCAACTGAGGGGTACCTCAGTGGAGAAAACAGACTGTACCTGCCTACGCATTTACATCTGACTACCCCTAGAGCAGAAGTGGAGCAGATACAGATCTGTCATCCGCCTGCTCCACCCTGCTCAGCGGGGGATCAGCGATCAGATCCCCCGGCCCAGCTGAGAAAGCGGAATCTGCCCCGTGTGAAAGGGGCCTTACCATATAGCTCCTTGTTGACTGGCGCCCCAGGATCTATGCACTGATAAAGCTGGACATTATTCTTATTTTCTTTTATGGCGTGTATATGACCTCTCACATTGGTTTTAGGAAAACAGCTTATTGATTCTCCCATGTAATCGCTTTTTATAACCCTCCTATGTGATCCTTCTCTTAATTTTTACATGCAGAATGTTTTACAAAGTATTGAATGTTTTGAAAAATGTTTAATAAAAAAAAAAAAAATTTCATATGCAAAATTCAAAATTATGCATATTTGCCTGACTGATAACATTGTTAAATATTTGTTTTGTCCTAACCACAAGTAATATATAAAATATATATATATAAAAAAATTAAAATGTACATTTTTAAAATGTTAATTTAATACATCTTTTTTCAGGTTTGGGACTGGATGTGACTGCTCCCCCTTCTCAAACAGCTTTATTTAAATCTCGTGTTGTTTTACCGTGTACTTTCCGTGTGACCACTCCTCCTATAAACCCGCAGTTCCTGGCGATAATCTGGACCCATGGAACAAAAGATCTGCTGAGATTTGACAATAAAGAGAAAGTGGTCAGTGACGGGGTGTCTTTCGATGAGCAAGCGGCCAGACAAGGAAGTGCATCACTGACCATTCACAATGTGACCATCGCCAACCACGGGACTTATAAGTGTTTAGTCATCTACAGTCCAGACAGAACGTCCAGGGACATTCAGCTGAATGTTCAGGGTAACGAACAAAGCATCTTTTACCCTCTTCAAACACTTCACATAATAGGAGAAAGGGTATTAACTTCCATTCCTTTCTCAGAAAAGAGAAATGACAGCTCATACATGACCCCTCAACCTAATCTATGATCAACTACCTATCCACTTCATCTCTTTGGTCCATGACCAGATCCTCCTCTGCTTCCTCTCCAAGTGGAACATGTTCAGCTCCTTCTCTTCTCTACTCTCCTCTCCACAAATCAGCAACTCAGCTACTGCTCTGCCTTCTCTCCCCTATCCACAATTAACTCCCACTCCACCTCTTTCCCCTACAGCCATAAACATTTTCCCCTCTGCCCCGAATTTTGTTCAGGCCCCATCTACTTCTTCCCCCCTAATGGTCTAAAACAGGGGCCTCCAGACTTCCTAAACAAAGGGCCAGTTTACTGTCCTTCAGACTTTAGGGGGGCCAGACTGTGGTCATTGGGAGTAGAAATTGTCTTGGCGTCAGTGGGAGTAATTAGTGCATCTTTGGCTTTATGGGGAGGAATGGTGCACCATCGTTGGTGTCAGTGGGAGGAATAATGCCCCATTGTTGATGTTAGTGGAAGGAAGAGTGCCCCATTGTTGGTGTCAGTGGGAGAAATAATGCGCCATCATTAGTGTTAGCAGGAGGAATAGTGGCCCATCCTTAGTATTAGTGGGAGAAATAGTGCTCAATTGTTGGTGTTAGTGAGAGGAATAGTGCCCCGTTGTTGGTATCAGTGGGAGGAATAGTGCTCAATTTTCGGTGTTAGTGGTAGGGCTAGTGCCCCATTGTTGGTGTCAGTGGGAGGAATAGTGCCCCATCATTGGTGTTAGTGGGGGGAATAGGGCCCCATTGTTGGTGTTAGTGGGAGGAATAGTGCCCAATTGTTGGCGTTAATGGAAGGGATAGTGCCCCATTGTTGGTGTCAGTGGGAGGAATAGCGTTCGATCGTTGGTGTTAGTAGGAGGAATAGTACCCCATCCTTGGTGTTAGTGGGAGGAATAGTGCCCCATTGTTGGTGTCAGTCAGGGGAATAGTGCCCCATTGCTGGTGTCAGTGGGGTAAATAGTGCCCCATCCTTGGTGGTAGTGGGAGGAATAGTACTCCGTTGTTGATGTCAATGGGAGGAATAGTGCCCCATTGTTGGTGTCAGTGGGGTAAATAGTGTCCCGTCCTTGGTGTTAGTGGGAGGAATAGTGTCTTGCACTGGTGGGAGGAAAAGTGCCAGGTGATAGCAAGCAAAGGGCCGCATCTGGACCCTGAGCTGCAGTTTGGAGACCACTTGTCTATAATAAAGTAACATCCACTAGCCCTCTTCTACAATCAGATCCCGCTGCCTTTTCTCTCTAACCCAGTCTATGATCCTCCTACTTTAATTAGCTTCTGCTCTACCTCCTTCCTGGTCAGCTGCTACTACACCTTCTTTGGTCCTCCATGGTCAACTGCCACTTTTCACTCCCCAACCACCACAAAAGCTTTTTACCAAATCTATGCCGAAGGCTCAAGGATGACTGATACAGCCTTTCTGGTCCACAACCAGTTGCCACTCTGCCACCTTTATCAGTTCCAAGATAATCTTACTCTCTGCCTCCTCCCCATGAACAATTAAGGAGATAGCACAGTTGACCAAATAACATGTCAAGCTAAAAAAAAAATCAAGATAAAAAAAAATCCTGATTGGGCATTAATGCACACCTGTGTATTGGATCATTCACCATTTATCGTTAATTACCCATCCATGAGGGTCACATAATTGCTTGTGATTGTAAAGACTATGGGGGGAAATTAGCCAAGGCTTATGTGCCATTATAATGGGGCAGGAAACTGTCCCTTGTGGCATGTCCACATTAACTAAGCAGACAGACCTATTTCAGATCTCTCTGCACCACCCACAGGAGTTTCTATTTAGTGTGAAATAGAAACTGGTGCTGGGTTCACTCCTAATTATCAAAGGGATTGCAACAATTTTCAATATCGTAAATTGACTGAACATACCTGTCAGGTCAAACCTGGAGTACAGGATGAAAGCTGTGTGCCGTCTGCTCACATCCCTCTCTCTGCCTGTGTAGTGATTACACTACACGAGCAGAGCCAGCAGAGTTAACCTCCTCTTCCCTCCAGCACATGTTCACTATCTGCCTAATGCATCCCACCAACTTTCAGATGTGACTGTAAGGAGATAATCACCATTATTCACATAACATTATTTTTACTTAACATTATACTCTTTATATATATATCAATCTAGCATTAACAGCGCTCTCTCAGTACAAATACGTACTATATGCTTAAAGTTCGTAGATTAAAATGATCAAGTCCATGCATGAATGATGGTAAGTGGGCCCACTAGCAACAGAGCATCCAAGTGAATACACGTGGGCACACTAAGAAACAGTGCTTAGATGTTGAGAAGTTGTTAGCATGCATCCACTTCAGGGTGAGGAGACAGGAAGAATCTTTTCAAATACCGTCACCACCACACCGCGTGTACTTCACACCCCTATGGTAAAACACTCACCACAAGGTCTAATGAGCCAAGCCTTGTATCAGCAATCTCCTTAGAGTAGCCGCAGATCCTTCTCATCACACCCGGTAACACATTGAAGAAAAGGGAACACGGCACAATAATCCTGTACAAATTTTATTTCCAAAATTTCCCCCAGATAAAAATGCGCTTACAAGTGTACTCTCACCGCTTCCTGGATAATCTGCCCGGGACGAGTCACAAGCTGAAAGAGCCGCGTGATCCCGTTCTAACGCGTTTCGTCATCATGTCTTCGTCAGAGGGCATGGCCGCGCAGCACGGCTCGATCCTTTTATACAGAGGCATTCCAGGATATTAACCCAGGACATCCCAGGATATTAACCCTGCAGACACTCCCGTAAATCACAACAGCTGAAATCACCGCTGCCAGTGATCAACTGAATGAGACCGAATACATGCAATGAGACGCCAATCGAATCTGATTACGATCAAAAAGGAACATAACTCTCTGCTCACTTCATTAACACATTGGGCTCAAAGGTCAATGTAACTCATCCCAGAGATCTCTTATCCAATATATTTCTCACTGCATGCATACTGGCTCATACTGGCTGGACATTTGATTATTTTGGGTACCCATATAACTATCTTATTGAGATTTTAATATTTAATATGTATTGATTAATGTGTTCATTCAATTTTAAAATCTAGTATTGGTAATTCGCAGACCGGTATGCATACACTGAAAAATATATTGGATAAGAGATCTCTGGGATGAGTTACATTGTCCTTTGAGCCCAATGTGTTAATGAAGTGAGCAGATCGTTATGTTCCTTTTCGATCGTAATCCAATTCGATTGGCGTGTCATTGCATGTATTCGGTCTCATATTCAGCAGCGGTGATTTCAGCTGTTGTGATTTACGGGAGTGTCTGCAGGGTTAATATCCTGGGATGCCTCTGTATAAAGGATCGAGCTGTGCTGCATGGCCACGCCCTCTGAGGAAGACATGATGACGAAACACGTTAGGGCGGGATCACGCGGCTCTTTCAGCTTGAGACTCGTCCCGGGCATCACCACGGGCAGATTATCCAGGAAGCGGTGAGAGTACTCAGGCTGACTGTCCTGTGGTTGCTCTATTGGATCAATGCCAATTTTTATCTTTTATTTTGTAAGCACATTTTTATCAGTGGGGAAATTTTGGAAATAAAATTTGTACAGGATTACGCTATGTGCTGTGTTCCCTTTTCTTCAATGTGTTACCGGGTGTGATGAGAATGATCTGTGGCCACTCTAAGGAGATTGCTGATCTTCCTGTCTCCTCACCCTGGAGTGGATGCATGCTAACAACTTCTCAGCATCTAAGCACTGTTTCTTCGTGTGCCCACGTGGATTCACTTGGATGCTCTGTTGCTAGTGGGCACACTTACCATCATTCATGTATGGACTTGATCATTTTAATCTATGAACTTTAAGTATATAGTACGTATTTGTACTGAGAGAGCGCTGTTAATGCTAGATTGATTTTCGGATTTTCAAGCATTTTGTGTGACCATTTTTATAACAGCTGCACTCATTTGCATAACACCAGTTTATCCTATTCCTTGAGCGCTGGGATCAGGAGCTTTTAGTTGCTGATTTTTTCGTTATATATATATATATACATTTTTTTCGTTATACTTCACTACTTGTAAAAAAGTTTTTTACACCTTGTTACTTATATTCTTTAATCTTTTTTGTCTTATAGCTACTCCGATGGTCAAGATACACAAAATGGGTCTTCATAAGAATGAGAAAAACCAGGTTGATTGTTCCATTACAGGTTTCTTCCCTACGGAGTCTCTAATAGTCTCCTGGCTGCGGAATGATATTAAGGTCCTGGGTGGATCAAAAATGGGGACATTTCAGCCAGGTGCTGATGGGACTTTCAGAGTCAACAGCTCTATAATCCTTACCCCTGATCAGATTCAGGATCGTCCATCTATTATCTGTCAGGTGGAGCATGTGTCACTGCAAAAGCCCATCCAAGATGGATTCTTAGTGACGTATAAAGGTATGAGTAACTCTTGTGGACTTTAAGCTACCTGTTGTACCTGCTTCTTCTGGGGAAGGTAACATGCTTGTGTTACCTTGCTTCTGCTGTTGGTACCTACCTTCTGTTTGCTCTCTGGACTTTACCTTCACCTGCCCCTTTCACCCTTCTCCCGCCAGCTACTATGTCATTCCAGAACACAGTAGTGATATAGCGGTTGGAACTACTATTGGTGGGCCAGATATCCGACACACCCTGAAGTATATCAGATACTGAAGATACTTTGGCAGCCATAGCACTTCAAGAGAGTGATAACAGGAGTCAATGGTGGCCAAAGTGGTCAGTAGTCCTCTTCTTTTCCAGGATGGATTGCTGTTATAGTTTTATTCCAATGACAGTCACACTTACAAACTTTAAAAAAATGTTTTAGATGCACATGTCTAGAAAAGGGACCAACGTAAGCTAAGACACTAATCCCTAGTTTCTATGTATGAGCTGTAATTTTATATGTACATTAGGAGGAAGCCATATTTGGTCTAAATCTTTAAAATGTTTGCTTTCAATCTAGTAGTATCACATCAGTATTTGAATTTTGCTGCTCTTCTTATTGCACTCCTCAGATATATAATATCATAATCATCAGCTTAAAGCGTATCTATCACTAGGTAAATTATTTTTCAAAAATCCTAAATAAAGCGGCGAAAGGTAAGACCCTCCTAAAATTTGGAGTTGTCCCCAGAACAAGAGGTAAGGGTAAATCTTCCAATGGGGACACATGTTCTGGGGAAAACTACCCAAGAGGGGAATTCCCCTCACTTTGGGAGATTTCTTTTACCTTCCTGTTGTGTTTAATCGGACAGGAAGTGAAGGGAAATTTCCCCAATGGTTTTAAAACTTTCTATTTCTATAACTATTAAAAAGAAAAGTTTTGGCTGTACACTTTACACTTTAAATCCACAATGTAAACCTTGTCAGTACTTTTACCTGGCGGGGGTTGGCGGGGTCAGGCCAACAGTCATCTCTTTGTCTATCAAGAGCTTAAAGTGTATCTAAACCCCCTAAAAATGTAATACAGTGGAACCTGGGTTAATGAATAACGTTAACGAGCGGGTTAACGAGCGTTTTGAAAGGCGAGCAACCTTGTTTTTTAAAAATGGGAAAAATGGGGTGTGCAGTACCGCATTTGGCTAGAGGTGCGGGGGTGCCGGTGACACTCTGAACGGTTTAGAGCCGTTTGGAAATACTCAGAATCACTCAGAAATACTCTGTTCCCAAGTGTTTCCGAGCCTTTCCGAGGCTTTTCGAGTTCAGCTGTCGCCGAGTATTTCTGAGTCTCTCCGGCGCCCTCCCACCTCTGGCCACATGCGGTATTGCATGCAATAGAAGTCAATGCGGAACTAATTATCTTAGTTTCCATCGACTTCTATGGGGAAACTCGCTTTGATATGCAAGTGCTTTGGATTACAAGCATTCTCCTGGAATGGATTATGCTCTTAATCCAAGGTTCCACTGTATAATGCAGCTTGCCACGTGTGGTGGTTGCGTTAGTTTTCTCTCTACAACTTTTTCTTTTATTTTTTTTCCTGCCATTAAACACACTTCCTGTACTAGGGTTGACATAACTCACTAACCTTACAATATCTCTAGAGGAGCAGCATTGTCACCCTACAGCAGGAAGTGTGTTATGACTACAGAACACCTCTCCATCTCCTCATCGCTATTACATAGGTTGGAGGTTTTCTGTAGCTCGCCAAATAAAGTAGAGAAGGCTGCATTGTTTTACTGTTCAGCTTAGTACTGTACATAGGAAGTTACAACAATACTGGATTTCTGACAGGACCAAGAGATATTATTTCAGTACTTGCAAAAAAATGTCCTGAAAAAAAAAAGAAAGAAAAAGATGCAGCCAACACATCTAAGGGCTGGAATTCAGATATATACTGTATATATATATATATATATATATATATATATATATATATATATATATATATATATATATATATATATATATATATAAATATATATATATATATATATATATATATATATATATATATATAATTTATTTATTTATTTTTTGGGGGGCGGTTAGATATAATTTACATGTCTTACATTGTACTTACTGAGCAAATATACTGATCGCATTGTTCATACAGGCAGTCACTAGAGGAAGGCTCTAACTTTATCTTCATAAAACATTGTAAAACATATATAAATCCTGTATAATAATAATAGTACTAAAATATGGAACCACAATCATATCAAATGTAAAAGTAAATCACTTTCAGGTAAACTGTACAATAATATGAGATGTGTTCTCAATTACATTTTACATTTTTTTTTTAGTGGCACCAATAGTGCAACTCACTTCTTTAAGGACAGCAGATGGCAATGAGTATCTCTACGTATGTAAGGCACAAGGATTCTCTCCGGAACCTCTGTCCATAAATTGGTTGGTGGATGGGAAAATGGCAAATCTGTCCAGAGGAAGGGAGGACGGTCTTTACAATAAGGAAATCTATTATCGGATTGATCTTAAGGAAGGCAACGTACCAGAACAGATCTCCTGTGATATCGAACACGAGGCATTAAACAATCCGGTCACTAAGACCCTGGGAGTCCAAAGATACAGTAAGTCGGTTAATGACGTTTCTAGTTTTTATTTCCAAAACTGTAGGCAAAAATCTCTGAAATATTTTATATGCAGAAAAGGCAATTTTAAGCTGGTCACACACATTATGATCTCCTTTAGATTTACAAACAACTAGTTTATGCTGATTAACCACTTGCCGACCGCCCTAAAGCAGTTTTATTGCTACAGGAAGGCCGCGCTGGGCAGGATCACGTATATATATAGGTGATCCTGCACTTCTGGGTATTGGGCATAAGTGCGCGCCACCGGCGGCTCGCTCCAGCTGTGATTCTGCACATCAGGAGCTGACCAGCGGGTCCCGTGGACCTGATGTCTGCCGGGAACCTGCTGATCATTCTGTACATCGGCAGAACAGCGGTCTGTCAGTAGGGAAGGAATGGATCCTTTGTTTCTGCAAAGCAGGAACATGCATCAATGCCTTCTCCTAGTAAAGGCACCTCCCCCACAGTACAGCACAGGCTAGCCACCAGCCTCGTTTTGGATTTTAGGTGCTTACATATTTAAAGCAGGTTTTTTTGCTAGAAAATTACTTAGAACCCCCAAACATTATATATTGTTTTTTTTCTAACACCCTAGAGAATAAAATGGCAGTCAATGCAGTACCTTTTTTCGCACTGTATTTGCGCAGCGGTCTAATGCCCTGTACACACTGTCGGACATTGATCGGACATTCCGACAACAAAATCCTAGGATTTTTTCCGATGGATGTTGGCTCAAACTTGTCTTGCATAAACACGGTCACACAAAATTGTCGGAAAATCCGATCATTCTGAACGCGGTGACGTAAAACACATACGTCGGGACTATAAACGGGGTGGTCAACAATCAAGAGAAGACTTCACCAGAGTGAATACAGAGGGTTCACCACAAGATGTAAACCAGTGGTAAGCCTCAAAAACAGGAAGGCCAGATTAGAGTTTGCCAAACAACATCTAAAAAAGCCTTCACAGTTCTGGAACAACATCCTATGGACAGATGAGACCAAGATCAACTTGTACCAGAGTGATGGGAAGAGAAGAGTATGGAGAAGGAAAGGAACTGCTCATGATCCAAAGCATACCACCTCATCAGTGAAGCATGGTGGTGGTAGTGTCATGGTGTGGGCATGTATGGCTGCCAATGGAACTGGTTCTCTTGTATTTATTGATGAGGTGACTGCTGACAAAAGCAGCAGGATGAAATCTGAAGTGTTTCGGGCAATATTATCTGCTCATATTCAGCAAAATACTTCAGAACTCATTGGACGGCGCTTCACAAGAGTTTTTTAAGGGAAAGAAGTGGAATGTTATGCAATGGCCAAGTCAATCACCTGACCTGAATCCGATTGAGCATGCATTTCATTTGCTGAAGACAAAACTGAAGGGAAAATGCCCCAAGAACAAGCAGGAACTGAAGACAGTTGCAGTAGAGGCCTGGCAGAGCATCACCAGGGTTGAAACCCAGCGTCTGGTGATGTCTATGCGTTCCAGACTTCAGGCTGTAATTGACTGCAAAGGATTTGCAACCAAGTATTAAAAAGTGAAAGTTTGATGGATGATTGTTAATCTGTCCCATTACTTTTGGTCCCTCAAAAAGTGGGAGGCGCATATACAAACTGTAATTCCTACACTGTTCACCTGATTTGGATGTAAATACCCTCAAATTAAAGCTGAAAAGTCTGCAGTTCACATTTCTTTGATCCTCCCTGTGTATATGATGTCATTCTCAGAGACTGAGCCAAGCAACAGTGGCAAAGTGAGATAAAGGAAATGCTCAGATGGAAGTCCGCTTATGGGAAAAGATTGAAATATTGATCGATCGATTTGCCAAAACTTCTTGAAATAACAGGTGTGACTATAGGGCAATAGTTTTTTCCTCTCACTCTTGTGGTTCAGACATCCCCCATTGGACCTCTTGATGGGTCTTGGGGAGGATCCGGAATCGTGACCATTTAAAGTGTGGTAATGTTTTAAAATGAAGGTCCTACAAAAGCTCCAGAAGAAGCCACGTTTGTGGTGAAACATGTAGAGGCAACCATTCTTTTGTAATATAACCATTGGGCTACCCATAGCCCAAATTGTATAAGTAGTTTTATACTGTTTATGTATTATACATTTTCTATTCTTTGTATAACTGATTTTTTGATATTGTTGCACCTTAAAACTCCGCCTACTGCCCCTCTGGGGCTCATACCTTTTCTTGTTAAACTTCTTCGGAGGTGGTGCGTTTATTGAAATCTCTGGGCCTCATGAATAATTTGATATATTGTTTAGTTTCTTTTTGATTTTTGGATAGAGTAAGGGAGAGTTATAACCCCTTTTATGTTTATTTTCCATATGTGTGCCATTGGGGAGATATCTCTTCACTTCCTCTCCCATAACCGAAACAGGAAGTGAGAGGAAAACTAGTGTCCCCTTTGGAAGATCTCCCATCTATTCCTGTTCTGAGGACAATCTGAAATTTAGGATTTTCTTTTACTTTCAGCTTCAGTGACAATGGTAAACAGGATTAACAGAAAGGGTCAATCTCCCTTTAAACCTGGCATAGGTTCTAATCCCTCTCCACTCTATCCAAACCTAAAAAAAAAAAAAAGTAAGTTTTCACTTTAGTTATACTTAAAGCCCATGGGAATACAGCACATGCCCCAGGCTGAGGCAATGCCCTAAAGAGGGCACTCTCTATGGTGACATCCTTTTTAGGTAAAAGCCCAGGGGGTGAAGAACACTCTGGGAAGGAGCTCCAACCATATATCATCACCCCAAACCATACATCTGAACAAAGACCTCATTGATTGGTTAGGTAAGATACCCGTCAACAGTAACAGCAGTGGCGGCTGGTGCTGACATTTTTTTTTTTTGGGGGGGGGGGGGGGCACAAACGAACTGAAAAATACACTGAAACAAAAATTGCGGCCACTGTGCCATCAAATGCAGACACTCTGCCCATCATATACAGCCAACTGTGCCCATCAAATGCAGCCACTCTGCCCATCATATGCAGCCACTGTGCTCATCATATGCAGCCTCTGTGCCCATCATATGCAGCCTCTGTGCCCAGCAAATGCAGCCAACTGTGTCCAGCAAATGCAACCAACTGTGCCCATCATATGCAGCCACTCTGCCCATCATATGCAGCCAACTGTGCCCATCATATGCAGCCACTGTGCTCATCATATGCAGCCAACTGTGCTCATCTTATGCAGCCAACTGTGCCCATCATATGCTATCAACTGTGCCCATCATATGCAGCCAACTGTGCCCATCATATGCAGCCACTGTGCCCAGCAAATGCAGCCACTGTGCCCATCATATGCAGCCTCTGTGCCCAGCAAATGCAGCCAACTGTACCCATAATATGCAGCCAACTGTGCCCATCATATGCAGCCTCTGTGCCCATCATATGCAGCCTCTGTGCCCATCAAATGCAGCCAACTACGCCCCATCAATTGCAGCCTCTGTGCCCATAATATGCAGCCACTGTGCCCAGCAAATGCAGTTAACTGTGCCCCATCAATTGCAGCCTATGTGCCCATAATATGCAGCCACTGTGCCCAGCAAATGCAGCCAACTGTGCCCATCAATTGCAGCCTCTCTTCCCATAATATGCAGCCACTGTTCCCATCAATTGCAGCCACTGTGCCCATAATATGCAGCCACTGTGCCCGATCCGCTGTCTGCCCGGCACTTACCAACCCCATCGTGGTGTCGGGTCAGGCGGCGAGCTGTGGGACGGGTAGCACGGCGATGGCTCCGTGCGTGTCTTCTTCCTGTTCTGCTAGGTGGCCAATGGGATTGCCTCTGCCTTCAGCCAATCAGGTGCTATTCATTTGCTTTGCTAACACACCTGGGTGGACTGCAGCGCGTGCTCACAGTTTAACATGCACAGACCGATGCATGGCTACCATGGTTTGCGCAGGACAGCCGAATATATTCGGCAAGTGATTGGTCGTTAGCGGGGCGCTTTTAACCCCAAAAAAGGGGTTAAAACTCCTGTGTTGCGGTGCTTCCGAATCGCTTTTCAGGTGATTTATATCTACATTCTCTTGCCTGAATGGGCAAAAATCCCACAGACACCCTCTAAAGTCTTGTGCAAAGCCTTCCCAGAGAAGTGGAGGATGTTATTGCCACAAAGGGAGGCCAACTCCATATTAATGGCTATGGTTTTGGAATGTGAGGTCTACTAAGTTTATATAGGCGTGATTGTAATTTGTCCACAAACATTCGTCAATGTAATGTAGAACATGATGAAAAGTGTACAACATATTGTATTTACATTACATTGGCCATTTGCCGCCATTTGTGTCTGTAGATCACAGATCTCATTGGCCTGCCCTGATGGTAGGGCTTAGTTACCACCAGCTGAATTATTTATTGCCTTTTTCACTATTAGAAACTTTTTCTACTTTGCACATCAGTATAATTGCTGCATTGTTGAAGCATTATTAATATGTGTTTTTTTTTTATTTCTGCTTGCAGATGAATGTAAACGAAATTGCCATCTTGGGCTGACTGCTGTATTAATAAGCTTACTGGTCTTATCATTTGGAGCCATTGTTTACATTTCAAGGAAATACATCCGAAAGAAGAAATGTGAGTTGATGACAATCTCTCTCTCTCTTTCTCTTTCTGTTTCCCTCTCCATGTATACACTATATTACCAAAAGTATTGGGACGCCTGCCTTTACACTCACATGCACTTTAATGGCATCCCAGTCTTAGTCTGTAGGGTTCAATATTGAGTTGGCCCACCCTTTGCAGCTATAACAGCTTCAACTCTTCTGGGAAGGCTGTCCACAAGGTTTAGGAGTGTGTCTATGGGAATATTTGACCATTCTTCCAGAAGCACATTTGTGAGGTCAGGCACTGATGTTGGATGAGAAGGCCTGGCTCGCAGACTCCACTCTAATTCATCCCAAAGGTGTTCTATGGGGTTGAGGTCAGGACTCTGTGCAGGTCAGTCAAGTTCCTCCAAACCAAACTCACTCATCCATGTCTTTATGGACCTTGTTTTGTACACTGTTCCAAATCATTTGAGGGGTTTATGCTGTGAGGTTGTTTGGACTTGGCCCCTTGGTTCCAGTGACGGGAACTGTTAAAGCATCAGCATACCAAGACATTTTGGACAATTTCATGGTCCCAACTTTGTGGGAACAGTTTGGGGATGACCCCTTCCTGTTCCAACACGACTTCCACCCGTGCACAAAGCAAGGTCCATAAAGACATGGATGAGTGAGTTTGTGGTGGAGGAATTTGACTGACCTGCACAGTGTCCTGATCTCAACCCGATAGAACACCTTTAGGATGAATTAGAGAGGAGACTGTGAGTCAGGCCTTCTTCTCCTCATCAGTGCCTGACCTCACAAATGTGCTTCTGGAAGAATGATCAAACATTCCCATAGACACACTCCTAAACCTTGTG
Source organism: Lithobates clamitans (assembly GCA_037952925.1). NCBI lineage: Eukaryota > Metazoa > Chordata > Amphibia > Anura > Ranidae > Lithobates > Lithobates clamitans. Next base: position 354,637 of record JBBGZY010000728.1, read on the forward strand.
GACGGCCTTCCCAGAAGAGTTGAAGCTGTTATAGCTGCAAAGGGTGGGCCAACTCAATATTGAACCCTACAGACTAAGACTGGGATGCCATTAAAGTTCATATGCGTATAAAGGCAGGTGTCCCAGTACTTTTGGTAATATAGTGTATATACTGTATACAGTATATGTTGTTTTACACTTTGTTTTGTAGCACATGGCTTACTGTAATATCCAGAAAGTATATATAAATAAATATATACTGTATACATATAGTGACATGTCTGGGTTTCTTAGCTCAATAGTAGTGCCAAAACAGTGAGTTTACTCCAAGCCAGTTATAGTTTTCAGTGCTTTCCTGTCCACTTTTATTTAAATTAACATAAAAGCTTTACACAGGTAGGTCTTCCCATGCAGGGGTTCCCACCATCACTGCAAAAACGTAGCATTCAGCCTCCTGCCTCTCTTATGGTAGCTTTTAGACATGTGCACAGCCAAAAAATTCATTCATTTTAGTTTCATTAGTTTATTATTTTTTTCGGGTCATTCGTTATGATCGCGATTCGTAAACTCGTTCATTCGTAAATTCGTAAATGCGTTCATTCGTACACTCGTACATTCGAAAATTCGAACATTTGCTCATTCGTACATTCGTTCATTCGTATATTCGTACATTTTTACATTTGTACATTTGTAAATTCGTACATTCGTAAATTCGTAAAATCGTACATTTGTAAATTCGAAAATTCGGAAGTTTGTAAATTCAAAGTTTGAAAATCCAAAAACCTGAAAATTCAAAAATCGGAAATAGTAACTAAGTCTTAAATTATAGGTACTGTAATTTCCTTTCAAATTTGACTGTCAGTAAACGTAACAAATACGAATTTATCCGAAGTTACGAATTATCCAAAATGAATGCTGCATCTAAACAAATGGAACGGAACAAATTAATAATAAATAATAATAATAAAACGTTGTTATTATTATTATTGCTATTTATTATTATTAATTAATTACGTTCCATTCCGTTTTTTCGGATCATTCATAACTTAAATTTGTATGTGTTACGTTCACTAACAGCCAAATTTGAAAGGAAATTACAATACCTACAATTTAAAAGTTACTAGTAATTACGAATAGTTAAGTTATTATTAGTTAACTATTATTTCAGATTTCCGAATTTACAAATTTACAAATTCACTAATTTACGAATGTACGAATGCCCGAATTTACGAATGTCCAATTTTATCGAATTTCCGAATATTCGGAAAAAAATCGTTAAACGGCTTTTCGTTAATTCGGATATTCCCGAATTAACGAATTTGTCGAACTTCGTTAAAAAACGAATTCGGAACGAAACGAATTGCACATGCCTAGTAGCTTTATTGCTCCAAGTACCTGTTCAGGGTCTCTCCTGAACTTTAGTACTTTTTTGGTCCTCCTGACCTTGAAACATGTCCCAGTGTTTATACACAGACGCTGCACCTTAGCTCTGTGTTAGCCTTTCAGCTTTCTAGCTGCTCTTCTGTCTAGGGTTGCCACCTCATCCCTTTAAACCCAAACACATATTAATTCCACAGGTTCTGGGGGTAATTTAATGCAGATAAGACACCAAGTGAGTTTATTCACCACCTTAATCAGCCACAGAACCTGTGTAATTAATATGTGTTCAGGTTTAAAGGGATGAGGTGGCAACCCTACTTCTGTCCCACGTGAACACTCTCAGGCTCGGGCCTTCCTCTGTTCCGTTTTGGACACTATGGTGCATAGCAGCACCTCTCACGGCTCCCTTTACACACTGACCTCCTCAAGGGGGTGAGGCTCTAAGCCAGGGGTCTCAAACTGGCGGGCCTCCAGCTGTTGTGAAACTACAAGTTCCATCATGCCTCTGCCTGTGGGAGTCATGCTTGTACCTGTCAGCCTTGCAATGCCTCATGGGAATTGTAGTTTGGCAACAGCTGGAGGGCCGCAAGTTTGAGACCCCTGCTCTAAGCTCTATCTCTGGCTCTCATATGAATTCAGCACACACCAGAGCCATTAGTGTGCTTGCTACCCCAAAAAACGGCATAAACCACCAATTTAAACAGTAGCACGGGGTCAATGTGCTACAATATATATGTAGTACAGAGACTGCCCATCCCCACGTGCTCCAGTCCATGCACACTGGCACCAATATGAACTTTAAATAGGAGAGGGGTTTACTCCAAAACGATCAATAGCAATAACGGGAGGCAAACTTTTCACTAATCTTCTTACAGCAGCCTTTCCTGGAGGTAACAAGGAATGGCCAGTATATCTAGAACTTTGTAAGAGCAATCCAGTCTACGTAGCAACCTCTTGCACTTAGATCCCTAGCACAAGCACACTTAAAGTTCACAGCAAGGGCTTTACTTTCAGTGTCCCAGGAGCTATATGCAACCCAACATCCATAGGTAGATTCTCAGTGAAGGAGCTAACAAAGACCCTTCTCCAGACCAGGACTTCAGAACAATGCCCTCCAGCAAAAACTCCCAGGCTTCCCTGGATGACCACACACTCTTTGTGGCCTGTATACCCACGGTGCCCTACTTTCATGGGTGGGGCTAGGTCCCAAGGCCAACGTTGCAGCCAATTACACTCCAGCTCCCTCCTAGCCTATCAAATGGCCAAGGGAGAGACAGATTGTGATGTGACCATGAAGTTGTGCAGCTCCCACGTTAACGGGCCATGCAAAAATATTCAGTACACTCTTCAGCTAGTCAGCACAAAAAGAAAATCTAAACTGTTTCAACTTGGATTGAAAACAGAGGTTTCTGTTGAATTAATTTGCAAATTTGTGTGAAGCCACACTGCTAAACCAAGGCCAACTGGCAAAGTGTGGTCGCAAGCTCTAGTTCATTCATAAGGTAGGTTAGGGGTTGGAGTCCATAAAGACAGCTTTATTGCATTTCACGCATCACCAAGTTAAGCAGCATTTCCATAAATAAAAAATGCAAATTATAGAAATAGGACCCCTTTCATACTGGGGCAATTTTCAGGCACTTTAGCGTTAGTAATAGCCTTTGCCAAGAAAACTGAAAGAAAGCTGAAAACTGCCTCTCATATATTCCAGTGTGCCTTTTCACACTGGGCGGTACGCTTGCGGGACGGGAAAAAAAGTCCTTCAAGCAGCATCTTTGGGACGGGTTGGGAGCGCTGTATACAGCGCTCCCAAAATGCCCCTGTCCATTGGAATGAATGGGCAGTGCTTTCAAAGTGCCTTAAAAACAATTTGAAAGCACCGCAAAACTGAAGTTTTAATTAGAGAGAGAAAAAACACTCAATGCGAGTGAAGACAAAGGAGGCTGCGCACCCCAAATAATGGATCAAAAAACGGGGGGGGGGGGGGGAGGGGTTTAGCAGCCAGCAGTAATCAAAAAGTACAAAACCGGGTAGCGTACTAAAATAGTTTTTATTATTGCAAAACATCAAAAAATTGCTACTGACATATATGGTCAGAACATGAACTGTGGTACAAAAGCAATGGGTAAAAAATGACACCAATGGCAAAAAATGATACACGGTATGTTACACCATATGTGGCAGTAATACAATAGTACAGAGGTCTTGTATGTGAGAATCTGACGCGTTTCGACCCCAAGTTTTCAAAACTAGAGTTTTTAACCCCTTTTTGGGGTTAAAAGTGCCCCGCTAGCAGCTGGAAGCGGCAGAAAAGCGCAGCTTAAACAGCGGTAAATCACCGCTTAAATGAGCGGCGCTTTACCGCAAACGCAGCCACGGCCCCATTGAGAATGTGGTCTTAATCCTATAAAGGGGAAAAAAATGCGCTAATGTATCAGTTAAGAATTAATTAATCAATTAATAAAATTAGTCCAATGAGCAGCAGCCTAATGTGAGATATACACAAAATAAACATAGATAGGAGAAGCCGCGCTGATATAGTCCAATTATTGCAAAATATTTGATTGTGGAAATAAACATCATGTTTCTAATGGGCGAAATTATGAAATAATAAACCAGATTCTTCTAGTATTGACACCACAGTGAGTTCATTTTAACGAAGTGTGCCACCAACTTTAGAAAAACTTGCTTACCAGATGGGAAGCAAAACCAGGCATGTGGCTATAGCCCAGCCAAGGCCTTTGCTTGCACGGAAATAAGCTCTGGATGGATGGCTGCATAGGTATATCCAAACACTGATACCACCGTTCAATCCAGGACCATTAGTTCAGCAACAAACTCAGCAGTAAACCCAGAAAGAGAAAACCAACCATAGTGTAATATTGTCTAACTGGATATTTATTTAGTAAAAACAGTATTGCACTTACATTTAGACAGTTAAAAATCACACATAAAAAAAGCCGGCTATAAACAAACTCCTGCCCTCCTAACGAGACAGTGTGGTGACATCAGCACGTATCCTTCTCCAGGCGCGTTTCGTCATATGTGACGTTGTCAATGGAGAACGGGTAGCGTGCTAAACCACCACCTTATAAGCAAGACCACACCTCGTTCTGAGTGCCGTGTGCGGAGCCGAAAATGCCATTTTGGATTTGGGCAACCCATCTCTGATTAAAAGAACGGTGTATCCGACATACTAATAAAGAACAGAACAAAGAAAGAACAAATGAACAACCACAAGCGTAGATGTTTGGTTGGATTACTAGTAATGTGTGCATATAAATATACTACACCAACTATAGTATCCCAATCTGTGGATTAATCGTACAAAACATACCAGCTGGATTTAACCTCTGATATATTTTGGAGTAGGGTGAAAACACTACATGAGTGTATAGAAATACATCATGAATAATTGTTTAGATAAATCCATGAATAGTAAGTGTTACTAGTTTAAATATATATTTAAATTAAATATGGGTTTGTGAATACCAGGCATCTTAGTTACCCTATGTGATAAATAGTGATATATTGTAGATATCAATTATTTTATTGTCGAGTACTAGATAACAACAGAATTTATTGAATATTAAATTAAATCAATGGTGAATAAACAGAATTAGCTAAACCAGCAAATATCGTGAATTAATATGTGTAAAACCTGTCACCCTCCTGTATATTGGAAATTAATCCCAAATATATATATATATAAATGCATATATATATATATATATATATATATATATATATATATATATATATATATATATATATATACACACATAAATATATAATTATAAAAAAACATATATTAAACCCAAATGTATGAATATTCATGATAATTTGTACATATACATACATATTGGCAATAAAGAAAATTATACATACATACACTAATATTCGACAAAAATCAATCCCTTTTAATAGGGGAAAAAGTCCAATTCTGTAAATCAAAACATTTTTAAAAAATGCTTTTTTCTAAGTTGATTAGTTTCTTTCAAAACAACTAATATTACTGTAGATAACAAATGTACTGTAAAACATATCCAACAAAAAAATGTAATTTATGGTATTTATACTGGATTTTTTATTATTGATCAGCAATTTATAGCGAAACTGCGATAGTATTTTCTATCTGACACTAACTGACACTTTGTGGGAACCAGTGACACTAATACAGTGAAAAAAACAGAATCTGTTGCGCTTAACAAAACATATAGTAGAAGCTGCTGACACAAAAATTGCTGGATACAATTGAAGAGATATCAATAGGAATGGTGCAGCGCTAAAAAATAATAATGTAAAAATGTCCCGATAAGAACTAAAATAAATATGGTCAAACAAAAGTCCTCTCCGTCAGGAAGAAATAATACTCTAATCAGCGAGATCCATGTTGAAAGGAGACACAGAAGAGAGATGGAAACACCGTCACCAACACCCAAACAAACCGACCCTTACCATCAGTGTATGGGTTATACACGTGTGTAGAAAAAAGGCAGTCTTCATAGAATAAACCAACGATCTTCTAATGGAGTAGCACCAACATATTCCCCTCTGAACTAAATGGAAGGCTTTAGATCTCCTTTTGGTAGCTGGATATTAAACCAAGTGTACTCCAATATGCATATGCACCTCAAGATCGTGGTACGTAGGGAATAAAAAGAAAACGCTCATTGCGCAATCTCCATAAACAAGGATAATTTATTGAAAAGATAAAAAACACTCACATTTAGTAAGAAGGTATACAGCAGTGTGAAGCGTCCAGCACTTCTAACCACAAAGATGGCCGCCGTGTCCTCGTCCCACCGCGTCCTGCGTCGCCAGTCTCTATCATCGCTCAACGTTTCGTCATCAACATGCGTCTTCAGGGGCGTAGTTATGACGCAAACTGACGTGTATTTATAGGAACAACGGAACTGGACAGGCGGAAATCAGAGGAGAGGAAGTGTGACCTTCCGAACCGGAAGTAATATATCTCATAGAGATTTATATATTAGAATAGATAGTAGTAATACTCAATTTATGCAAAGGACTTGAATCAAAGATAAAAATATCCTCAAAACAAATCTTATTATAAAACAATCGAACTATGGGTGATCAATAAATCAAAAACGTAGAGAAGGAGCAGCGGTGGTTACCGGTGGTGGCAACATCTTGTGGCCAAAATACCAACTACCATATAAATAATGAATGCAAAAAATTTTGATACAAAAAATACCTTACCCCAATCAATATCACTGGAGGTGGCGGCATCTTGTGGCCAAAGTACAAACTACCATATGAATAATGAATGCAAAGAATCTTGATAAGAAAATACTTTACATCAATGAATATCAGGAGGTGAAGAAAAACGACCACACCATATGATACCCAAAAAACATACCGAAAACATAATCAATAATGCAAAAATGAAACAACATAAAATAAAAATAAAATAAAATAGAATAAACGCAGGAAACCTAGCTGTTGCTAATAAAGGCATTCAAATCCCATTCGAGATTCATCCCATATGGAAAATAGGTCCTGGCTTGGTATATCCATTTGGTCTGTAGCTGAGAGACCCCTCTAGTCATGTTGCTTCCCCTCCAATGGCCAGAGAATTTATCAATTCCCAAAAACACAGTGCCCTTTGGATTACAGTCATGATTCAGAGCATAGTACTTCGATAGACTATGCTTAGGGAACCCCCTTTTTATATTATCAACATGTTCTTTAAGCCTGATGTGTAATTTATGGATAGTACGCCCTATGTACTGAAGCCCACAGGGGCAAATAATAATATACACCAGATGTCTAGTAGTACATGTAATGAAGGGCTTAATTGGAAAGGATTCATGGGTGGAAGTGGATTGGAAGGAATCTACTTTCCTAGATTTGTTGGTGCTAAGCTTACAAATTGGGTATCTCCTACAAGGAAAGAAACCCCCCATCTTTTGGAAGAACGAAATCTGCTTAGGTGAATTGATGATATTGGGAGCTACCTGTAGCCTCAATGGGGGAGCTCCCCTATATACCATACGAGGTAGGTCGGGCAAATCAGGGTCCAAAACCCTGTCTTCCTTCAAGACTTTCCAATGCCTTTGAATAATTTTTTGAATCTCATAATATTGGTTAGAGTAGGCAGTGATAAACGAAAATTTGAAAGAGGTATCTTGAACTTTAATTTTCGCAGTTAGCAAGTTCTCCTTATTTTTCTCTCTTGCAAGATTAAACGCCACATCCAAGGCTTCCGCTGAATAACCCTTTTCAAGAAACCGCTGCCTGAGAATAGAGGATTCAGACACAAAGTCCTCACTGTTCGTGCAGTTACGCCTCAACCTTAGGAATTGGCTCTTAGGTACTGATCCCAGCCAGGCTTTATGGTGACAGCTTTTAGTGTCTATATAGCCATTGCGATCTGTAGCTTTAAAATAGGTGGAGGTAATAAGAACACCTTCATTCACTCTAGTCCTAAGGTCAAGAAAATGTATCTCAGTAGTGCTAGCCTCAAATGTAAGGGCAATACCCCTATCGTTAGCATTGAGACCAGCAATAAACTCTGACAGGGACTCAAAACTACCATCCCATAGGAGGAGGATGTCGTCTATATATCTTTTCCAGAACACCAGCTCTACCCTGGGTTCTTGATAGACGACATCCTCCTCCCATTTGGCCATGAAAAGATTGGTCATGCTCGGGGCAAATTTAGCCCCCATGGCTACACCCCTATTTTGCAAATAATAGGAGCCATCATGCCAAAAATAGTTGTGTTGCATGGCATATTCCAGTAGACTTAGAACAAAGGTGGTTTGGTTGTTCTGGAGAGAATCCTTCTTCAAAAAGTGCTCTACTGTTTCTTTACCATGATGGTGCAATATTACAGTGTGGAGTGAAGCAACGTCCACAGTTGCAAGAATATAAGAATCTTTCTACTGTATACTGCTAAGCTCATTAATTACTTGCGTTGAGTCCCTCAGATAAGAAGGAGTCCCAACCACAAGAAGCTGCAAAAAATGGTCCACATATTTGCCCACCCTTGAAGTAACTGAGTCAATACCGCTGACTATCGGCCTTCTAGGGGGGCAAATGGGATCCTTATGAACTTTAGGTAAGTAGTAGATCACTGGGATCCTAGGGGCTGATGGAATAAGGAAAGCCTTTTCTTTTTTGGAAATAATCCCATTATTGAAACCCTCATCTACTACCCTAACCAACTCCTCCTTATATTGGGATACAGTGATCGCTGGTAAAAATATGCACTGTCACTGTACTAATGTCACTGGCTGGGAAGGGGTTAACATCAGGGGGCAATCAGAGTTAAGTGTGGGCCTAACCAGTGTTTATGTGTGTACTGTGTACACACATAAACTTTCACTAAGAGATGTGCTTTGCAGGGAAACAAAAACCAGCACATCCCTGCTGACAGGACAGAGCTCTGTCCTGTCTTCCTCCTCACCGTTCAGCTTGTGCCGGCAGTCATCCATTGGCCGGCACTCGCTGATCCACTTGTGCTGTGATTAATCACAGCACAGGCAGCGTGCTGGCAGCGTACGCGTGCACCCCCTACCCGAAGAGCAGAGTTGTAAATATACGTGATTCTGCGCAGCCGGCCTGCACTGTAGCAGTAAAGCTACAGTGCGTGGTTGGCAAGTGGATATTTACCTTTCTGACACTCCATGTTGAAATGCTGACACTTTGCTGTTCCCTAGTCTCTCCAAGTATTCAACACTTCGGGTCTTGGAAAGTCCAATAGTACACACAAAAATAAGTGGCAATAAGCGGCACTAAAGCAGCCTTCAAAAATTTATAGGCACACCTGTCTATGTCATGTTTACATAGACAGAGCTCTTTCCAGTCTTCCTCCTCGCTGATCAGCAGGTGACGGCAGGTCATTCATTGGCCGGCACCCGCTGATAGGCTTGTGCTGTGACTAATCAGTGGCATTAAATCAGCGTTTAACAATTTATAGGTGCACCACATTGCCCTTACAGTCTTCATAAAGCCCTTCACAGTTCCACCATCCATGAATATCACCTTCACCAAGGGGAACATGGAGTAGCTTTCCAGAAATGCAGACCTCTAATTTATAGGAGGTCAAATTGTGCTTCTCATCTCGAGTCATGAGAAATAGTAGATGCTCTCTGTCCACCAGGTATATTATATTGTGTGTATATATACATATATTGGACATTCACATCAGTCCATGCCCTCAAGGAGCTTACATTGTAAGGTTCCTACCTCACATGAAGACATAGTACTGTCAATATGGATAGGAGCCAACTAACTTATCAGCATGTCTTTGGAGTGTGAGTGGAAAAAGGAGTACCTGGAGGTAACCCATGCAAGCACATGCAAACTCAGGTAGTTTCTTGTTTGGGATTCAAACCAATGACCCTTTTATTGTAAGGCAGGAGTGCTAAACACTGCACTACCATGCTGCCCACAGTACTGTTCTCACTGTAAATGTGAAGGCATACATTTTCCATAATGTAACCCATAAAAAAATTATAAAAATAAGTAGTAAAAACATACATTAAAGATCCAGATCTCCATCATCCAGAAACATGTCCATGTCACTCTTGATGACTCTACCCTACACGTTTCTAACTATGGCCATTTTTGTACAAGTAACATTGTTGCAGGCATTATGTACAATGGAGTCATTGTCAGAGCTCCTTAATTATAGAGTGGGGCCCGGCTATCATTTCAACAGTTTGGTGTTGCTGATTGTAGTGGCAGAATGGCCACTCTGGGGAAAATGACCAGGGCGCAAGAAGTACACCCAAGTTATTTGTATAATGTTTATTCAAGGCTTACATCATATGCCCAAGGTTCTTAGCTGTTTATAGAGAGCTATACTGTGAGAAAAATGGAGGCTGCCATTGATGACCTCCTTCAGAAAATGTAACTTGCCTGACTCATGTTCGTACTGTAGTCACCGACCCAGAAAAATATGCAGCATGTGAAGTAAGCAACCCTGATTTCCACATTTGTTTGTGACTGGTAAATCAATAAGCGTCAAAATCCCTGGATAAGCCATTTCTCAGAAAGAGAACTATTTTGTAGTACTCTAATTACCTTAACATGACCTTTGTTTTCTTCTGGGCATTATTATGTAGCGCCCTCCTAGGTAGGTGCTAGAATGAGTGTATTATAGTTTTTGGCTTCTCTGCCTAACAGGGAGACAGCTAGGTAAATGTATGTGCTGCCTGCTTAAAGTGATTGTAAAGGTTCACAGAGAAAGCTGTCCTCACGTGTAGTTAAATTTGGAGTATCCCGCTATATCCCTTCCTTATCCAAGTTCTCCAAATAAAAAAAAAAACAAAACAAATCCCTTAGAGCAGTGGTCATCAACCCTGTCCTCAGGGCCCACTAACAGGCCAGGTTTGCAAGATAACTGAAATACATCACAGGTGATATCATTTGCTGCTCAGTGATTGCAGTATTCTAGTCTGCATCTCCCCAAGGTAATACATAAAACTTGGCCTGTTAGCGGGTCCTGAGGACAGGAGTTGATGACCACTGGTCTAGACTGGTCATTGGAGACAACGAGTGGAAGAGTGTGTGCACCTGGCTGTGTGGGAAATACACTGTGACTGACTGCGGAATTAAACAGTGGGGAGACCCAGGCGAAATATCAGCGGCTTCGACTGGGGTAGCGCTACAATTACATTATGATTGTTAACAGTATCTTGTATTTCTCAATTAGTAGTAGAAGTGAGCAGAGACGGATCTTGAGGTAAGATCCTAATTAGGTAGCCAGTTGCTGTGTAAACTCTTGCACAGGCTTCTCTCCAACAGACAGAAGCTCTAACATGTAATGACTTTTTTTTTTTAACAGACTTAAAGCAGTTTCAGGTGAGTCACATCCACAAGGAACATGTGCGGGGAAATGAAGAGAAGGTCAATTTATTTTGTATGGCATCCAAGTGTCCAGATGTGGTGAAGGTGACTTGGATGGTTACAGAAAAGGACCAAAAGCCGATTATAATTTCAGACAGTTACGCAATCAAAGATGAAGAAGCTGGACCATTAATAAACCATGAATACACTGTAAAAACTGACAAGACAGAGGATAATGGACTACAAAATACTACAACTGTACTGAGCTTCAACCCAACCATATCCAGTCACAAGAACACTGAGATCAAATGTAAACTTGAGTGTGCTAAGAGATGTGAGGAAAGAACGCTGAACTTCAGTTTCTCCTATAGTAAGGAAACTTTATTAGTATATCTTCTGCAGATGATTCTGTTGAGTGCAATATAAAGGAAAATTGCCACAAACTAGCCTCTATTCTAGAGAGGAGAGACCTATAATGGTTTTGTGTCCATTTTATTTATTCATCTTTTAGGTCCACATATATTTGAACACAGACACAATTTTAATTTTTTTTTCGGTATTTACCAAAACATATTTTAGCTGAAGTTATATAATGGATATGGACTGGAAGTGCACACTCTCAGGTTTAATTTTAGGGTATGTACATCCAAATCGGACAAAGTTTCGGAATTACAGCTCTTAGGCTGCTTTCACACTGAGGCGCTTTGCAGGCGCTAAAGAGGCGCTTAATGCACTCCAGTGTGAAAGCCCCAAGGGCTTTCACACTGCTGCGGTGCGCTTGCAGGACGGTCAAAAAAGTCCTGCAAGCCGCATCTTTGGAGCGCTGTAGGAGTGGTGTATTCAACGCTCCTAAAGCGCCCCTTCCCATTGAAAACAATAGGGCAGCACTGCAAACCTGCTGGCAAAGCGCCGCTGCAGCGCGCTTTGCGGGCGGTTTTAACCCTTTTTTGCCCGCTAGCGGGGGTTATAACCGCCCCACTAGCGGCCGAATAGCGCCGCTAAAACGACGATAAAGCGGCGCTAAACATAGCGCCGCTTTACCGCCGATGCCCGCCTCAGTGTAAAAGTAGCCTTAAGAATAGCCATCCCCCCCTTTTTCAAGGGACCAAAAGTAGTTTAACAATTGAATCAAAAGCTATTTCATGGCCAGGTGTGGGCTTCTCCTTTGTTATTTCTTCATCAATTAAGAAGGCAAATTGTCTGGAGTTGATTCTAAAGCCTCGTATACACACTTTGGCAAAACGTTCGATTTTTGTGGCATGTTAGTCTCATGTGGAAAGTGAAGAGGTTACTAACAATACAAGAATTTTCGTTTGACAGAATACAACGTCAGAAGTGATGTAGCTTTTGAAAAAGTGAAATCTGCTGTCGAAAGCACCGTACTAAGGGTAAGATTTGCGGACGATCGGTCATCGCAACACAATTGACATCTGAAAATCAAAGCGTGTGTACGGGCCTTAACAGCTTCCCGACCAACCGCCGCAGTTATGCTCCCCCGCGCGAGCCGTCGTAGCTATACGTCGGTTCGCGGGGTCGGGATAGCAGGTGTGCCCGCTGCACAGATAGGGTGCCGATGCTCGTGGCTGACGGTCGTGATGACCGACGGCCACGAGCGATCGTGACTAGGAGACACAGAACAGGGACGAGTGTGTGTAAACACACACTTCACTGTTTTGTTCTGACAGGAGTGACAGATTGTGTGTTCCTATTGGCTAGGAACCACGATCCTTCACTTCACAAAACCACAGAGGCGATCAAATACCACCAAAAGAAAGCTCTATTTGTGGGGAGAAAAGAACGTCAATTCTGAAAATGGGGGAACTGTATAAAAATGGGTGCAGTTCCTAAAATTTTTACTTGATATTTATGTTCAACCCCTTAAATTAAAGCTGAAAGTTTTAATTTTATTCTGGTGGCATACAGAGCCAAAAGTATGAAACGTGTGCCTGTGTACAAATATATATGGACCTAACTGTATGTGTGTGTGTGTGTATATATATATATATATATATATATATGTATGTAAATACACTATATTATCAAATGTATTGGGACACCTGCATTTACACGCACATGAACATTAATGGCATCCCAGTCTTAGTCCGTAGGGTTCAATATTAAGTTGGCCCACCCTTTTCAACTACAGTGCCTTGAAAAAGTATTCATACCCCTTGAAATTTTCCACATTTTGTCATGTTACAACCAAAAACGTAAATGTATTTTATTGGGATTTTATGTGATAGACCAACACAAAGTGGCACATAATTGTGAAGTGGAAGGAAAATGATAAATGGTTTTCAATTTTTTTTTACAAATAAATATGTGAAAATTGTTGGGTGCATTTATATTCAGCCCCCCTGAGTCAATACTTTGTAGAACCGCCTTTCTCTGCAATTACAGCTGCAAGTCTTCTTGGGGATGTCTCTACCAGCTTTGCACATCTAGAGAGTGAAATTTTTGCCCATTCTTCTTTGCAAAATAGCTCAAGCTCTGTCAGTATAGATGGAGAACGTCTGTGAACAGCAATTTTCAAGTCTTGCCACAGATTCTCAATTGGATTTAGTTTTGGACTTTGACTGGGCCATTCTAACACATAAATATGCTTTGCTCTAAAACATTCCATTGTAGCTCTGCCCCAGTCTAAACTCTTTTGCGGACTCTAATGCCGGGTACACACGGTCGGACTTTGACGGGCTTTCTAACGACCGGACTTTCCTACACACGATCACACCAAAGTCCGACGGATTTGTACGTGATGACGTACGACTGGACTAAAATAAGGAAGTTGATAGCCAGTAGCCAATAGCTGCCCTAGTGTCGGTTTTTGTCTGTCGGACTAGCATACAGACGAGCGGATTTTTGGACCGGACTCGAGTCCGTCGGAAAGATTTGAAGCATGTTCCAAATCTAAAGTCCGTCAGATTTTCCACCGTCCGCTGCAGGTCCGATGAAGCCCAAACACGGTTGAATTGTACACCGGACTCGATCCGACGGACCAGTCCGGTCAAAGTCCGCTTGTGTGTACGCGCCATTACAGGTTATCTTCTAAGATTGCCCTGTATTTGGCTCCATCCATCTTCCCATAAACTCAGAGCAGCTTCCCTGTCCCTGCTGAAGAAAAGCATCCCCACAACATTTCACGGTGGGGATGGTGTGTTCAGGGTGATGTGCAGTGTTAGTTTTCCGCCACACATTTGCTTTTAGGCCAAAAAGTTCAATTTTTGTCTCATCTGACCAGAGCACCTTCTTCCACATGCTTGCTGTGTCCTCCACATGGCTTCTCACAAACTCCAAACGGGACTTCTTATGGCTTTCTTTCAACAATGACTTTCTTCTTGCCACTCTTCCATAAAGGTCAGATTTGTGGAGAGCACAACTAATAGTTGTCCTGTGGACAGATTCTCCCACCTGAGCTGTGGATCTCTGCAGCTCCTCCAGAGTTACCATGGGCCTCTTGGCTGCTTCTCTGATGAATGCTCTCCTTGCCCGGCCTGTCAGTTTAGGTGGACCGCCATGTCTTGGTAGGTTTGCAGTTGTGCCATTATCTTTCCAATTTCGAATGATGGATTGAACAGAACTCAGTGAGATGTTCAAAGCTTGGGATATTTTTTTATAACCTAACTCTGCTTTAAATTTCTCCACAACGTTATCCCTGACCTGTCTGGTGTGTTCCTTGGCCTTCATGATGCTGTTGGTTCACTAACAAACCTCTGAGGGCTTCACAGAACATTTGTATTTATATTGAGATTAAATTACACACAGGTGGACTTTATATAATAATTAAGTATCTTCTGAAGGCAGTTGGTTCCACTAGATGTTAGTTAGGGTTATCAGAGTAAAGGGGGCTGAATACAAATGCCCCCCACACTTTTCACATATTTATTTGTAAATCATTTATCATTTTCCTTCCACTTCACAATTATGTGCCACTTTGTGTTGGTCTATCTCAGAAAAATCCCAATAAAATACATTTACATTTTTGGTAGTAACATGACAAAACGTGGAAAATTTCAAGGGGTATTATCATTATTCCTTTAAATTGGCTTTTAAAATTTACAAATGCAGCAATTTAGAATTTGGATAAAAGATAAAAAGTGCATTTTTTATACAACTATATAGATCAGACCAAAATGAGGAGGAAAGAGGGATCGAGGGACATTGCTTCAAATCAGGGACAGTCCCTCGAAATCAGGGACAGTTGGGAGCTATGCATTTATAACATTCAGTAAAAGGGATTTAAAGCAATCTGCCACTGACCATCACTGACCCCTGTAGCTGCGTCAGCGGCGCATTCGCTGTGAAGGCCTGGCTGAAGGTCTGGCAGACGCTGCTGGACCTCCCCCGGGAAGAAGACTCCCGCGCGCACACACGGGAGTTATGTAATTCCGGCTCCAGCCAATCACAGTGCTGGAGACGCGAACCCGGAAGAAACGCCAAGGGCAAAATGCCAGTTCCCTCGGTGTGGACCGGGATCAGATGCCGACGTCTCGTTCTAAGGTGAGTATTTCATTATGCCTTTGCCTTACATGTTGTTTTTTTTTTTTATTGTTTTTTTTTCTGTGCGGGTATACAACCGCTTTAAGTTTCAGTCAGTTTCTGAATTAAGGCCCTGTCCCACTAGCAATCATGTCACTGCCGAAAATTTGACTTTGGAAGGCTCGCTTAGGGGACACAGCAGTTAAGAGGGCCCTCAATGCATTTTCTAGTGACCCCTTTCTGGTGAGTGATATGCCCCCATACAGCATCTGCTTTTTTTTTTTTTTTTTTTTTACAGTGGAAATTTCAAGGGGTATGATTACTCTTTCAAGGCACTGTATAACAACTTCAACTCTTCTGGGAAGGCTGTCCACAAGGTCTAGGAGTTTGTCTATGGGAATGTTTGACCATTCTTCCAGAAGCGCATTTGTGAGGTCAGGCGCTGATGTGGAAGAAAAGGCCTGGCTCTCAGTCTCCTCTCTAATTCATCCCAAAGGTGTTCTATCGGGTTGAGGTCAGGACACTGTGCAGGCCAGTCAAGTTGCTCCACCCCAAATGTGCTCATCCATGTCTTTATGGACCTTGCTTTGGGCAGCACAGTGGTGTAGTGGGTAGCACTCTCACCTAGCAGTAAGAAGGGTCGCTGGTTCAAATCCCAACCACGACACTACCTGCATGGAGTTTGCATGTTCTCCCTGTGTATGCGTGGGTTTCCTCCGGGTACTCCGGTTTCCTCCCACACTCCAAAGACATGCTGGTAGATTAATTGGCTTCTGTCCAAAATTCGCCCTAGTATATGAATGTTAGGGACCTTGGATTGTGGGCTCCTTGAGGGTAGGGACCGATGTGAGTGTGCGATATATGTGTGGAGCGCTGCATAAAAATTGACACAGTGCTATATGGGTACCTTAAATAAAAATAGGGATAATTGTAGACACGCGCCCACACTCGCTCAGGTTGAACTCGATGGACTGGTGTCTTTATTCAACCTTACTAACTATGTAACTATGCTTTGTGCACTGGTCCAAATCATTTGGTGGAGGGGGAATTATGGTGTGGGGTTGTTTTTCAGGGGTTGGGCTTGGCCTCTTAGTTCCAGTGAAGGGAACGCTTAAGGCGTCAGCATATAAAAGACATTTTGGACAATTTCATGCTCCCAACTTTGTGGGAACAGTTTGGGGATGGCCCCTTTCTGTTCCAACATGACTGCACACCAGTGCACAAAGCAAGGTCCATAAAGACATGGATGAGCAAGTTTGGGGAGGAGGAACTTGACTGGCCTGCACAAAGTCCTGACCTCAACCCGATAGAACGCCTTTGGGATGAAAGCGTGGGGACTGGGGGACTGTGAGCCGGGCCTTCTCGTCCACATCAGTGCTTTACCTCACAAATTTGGTTCTGGAAGAATGGTCAAACATTCCCATAGACACACTCCTAAACCTTGTGGACGGCCTTCCCAGAAGAGTTGAAGCTGTTGTAGCTGCAAAGGATGGCCAACTCAATATTTAACCCTACAGACTAAGACTGGGGTGCCATTAAAGGTCATGTGCGTGTAAAGGCAGGCGTCCCAATAATTTTGGTAATATAGTGCTATATCTGTCTTTAGATATCCATGCTCCTTGTTGTGCATTATTGTGCAATTATTTGTAAAAACTGAAAATTTATATCAAATACTTACCGTTATTTTCCTTTGCTGATGGACTCCATGGCAGCCTACGTATGGGTTAATCCCACCTCTCATACCTCATAGGACCCCACTCCCAAAAATCTTTGCTTCTAGTCAAGAGACCGTGTTCCGTAACATAGCCTACTCCAGCAAATGGGAGGGAACTCCTGCTGCCATGGAGTCCATCAGGAACGGAAAATTACGGTAAGTATTTGATATAAATTTTCAGTTTTTACTGACAGACTCCATGGCAGCCTACGTATGGGAAATGACTAGCCATACACACCCGGGTGGGAAATTGCTGGTTAAAGAAAAAAAAGCTTTGATTGGCACCGTCAACAGATAAGACATGCAAACCAAAAGACAAAGAAGCCGGTTCCAGGCAATAGTGCGTCATAAATGTGTTAATCGATGACCATGAGGCCGCTTTACAGATCTCTTCCGGGGATATATGACGGGAAGCTGCCCACGATGTAGAAACGCTCCTGGTAGAATGAGCAGTCACTGCCTCCAGAGGAGCCAAACCCTTAGCCTTATAAGCCCCTTGGATGGCCTGAACAATCCAAGCTGCAATGATTCTGGAAGAAGCACGCAAACCTTTGTTTTTTCCATAGAAATAAATGAACAGATGATCAGACTTCCGAAAAGAAGCTGTGGCTTCTAAGTTTTGCTTTAAAACTTCTCCAACATCTAAAGGATGAATACTAGAGTTTTCAGTTGTCCGGAAAATTGGAAGAACAATCTCTTGATTCTCATGTAATACAGATTTTATCTTAGGATTTGATCCTAGCATAGGAATCAAGACTACTCGATCAGGGAAGAATGGAATGGTTCTTTGCATCCTAGAGAACTGATCTCGGAGACCCTCTTGGCCGATGTTATGGCCACTAGGAAGACCGCTTTGAGAGAAAGATCTTTGATAGCTGCCTGATCCATATGTTGTATTTCTTTTTCTGAAAAGAAATCCAGGACAAAAGGAAGATCCCACTTGGAAAACCTTGGTTTTCTTTGAGACCTGAGCCTTATTGCTCCTCTGAAGAACTGCCTAGTAAGAGGGTGTCTGGAGCAGGATACACCTGTGAAGGCAGAGATTGCAGAAACCTGAACTCGTAAAGAACTTACTGATAAGGACAGATCCAGGCCTGTTTGTAAAAAGCCCAGAATATCCTGTATCTTTGGATCAATACAGGAACCGTCAGTGGTGGAAACATAATCCACAAACTTCGACCAAATTCTTTGGTAAACTTTGTTGGTACCTGGTCTTCTGGCATTCAGTAAAGTTGCAATAGCTGTACTTGGACATCCTAGTGCTTTCAGCCTTCCCCTCTCAAAAACCAAGCCATCAGATGGAGATGGGATGGGCATGGGCAAGGGTGAAGAGATGTTCCCTGCAACGGGAGATCTGGTCTGGAAGGGAGAGGAATTGGGTCCCGGTAGCTGAGCTGCAACAGGAGGGGGAACCATGGTCTGTTGGGCCAATACAGAACAAACTGCCACTACTTCGACTTCTTCCCACCTGAGCCTCGATAGAAATCGGAGAATGACCGGGACTGGGGGAAAGGCATAAGCCCTGTGGACTCTCCACTGGTCCGTCAGGGCATCCACTCCGAAGGCCTGGGGACAACGACATCTCGTGTAATATTTCTTCAGTTTGTGTTTGCAAGGGGATGCAAACAGGTCTACCTCCGGCATCATTCCCAGAGACAGAATCCAGTTGAAAACCTCGGTGTGGAGAGACCATTCGTTGTTGTCCAGGGCAAACCTTGAGAGAAAGTCTGCCTGGACATTTTGAAATCCCGGAAGATAAACAGCCGTCAGATTTGTCAAGTTCGCCTGAGGCCAGGACATGATTAGACTTACTTCCCTCAGTAAGGAGAGACCGCAGGTGCCCCCTTGTCTTTTGATATATGACACTGCTGTCGTATTGTCTAGCCTTAGGAGAACTGAGGCTCCTGATGTCAAGTGAAGAAATGCTTGTAGAGCACAGAAGGCAGCTCGGAGCTCCAGAACATTCGAGACTACACCTCGGGATGGGAAATCCCATTTGCCTTGGGCTACCTCCGTCAGACAGAGAGTGCCCCAACCTCTGTTGCTGGCATCCGTTGTCACCGTGATCCAGGAGACTGACACGTACCGCGTATGTGAGCCTGACGTGCAGAGGGAGACCTCCCATACAGCCCTGGTTCCCAGGTCACTGGAGTTGAGGACAGTGACCGTAGGAGCACAGTGGGGTATGAGTGCCTGGTGTATTCTCTGGAACTGGAGATGAAGTCCACTGGGAGACACTGTAACCGGCTGGAGTGCCGGGTGCAAGTAAGCTGGATGCGGGTAGCTGGATGCAGGTCAGCAGGGTGCAGGTAAGCTGGATGCAGGTCAGCAGGGTGCAGGTAAGCTGGATGCAAGTCAACTGGGTGCAGGTAAGCTGGATGCAGGTCAGCAGGGTGCAGGTGAGCTGGATGCAGGTCAGCAGGCTGCAGGTGCACCAAGAAGCAGCAAGTGCACGTGGGTGCGCACAGCAGGCAGAAGCAAGGTCAGACAAGCCGGGTCATACACAGCGGATCAGTTCAACAGAATCGGCAGGCAAGGACTTGTCAAGTTCAGGCTGGTTCTGGTAGCAGGAGATCAGGCAGGCAGGTAAACAGGATCAGGGTCAAGGAAAGCCAAGGTTCAGGATTGGAGACAGCAGCGTAGTCAGGGAGCCAGGTAGGAAGGTGATCAGATGCAGATTACAGGAACAGGTCACAGGTGAAGCTGCAGATCAGACAGCAAGAGCTGAACGGTGGAAGCCCCTCTTAAAGGCCACTGGGCGCCAAAGCCGCGTCACTGTGCGCGCGCGCACGATCTCCGCGATCGGCGCATGTGCCTTGGCGCACGCCTGTTCGCTACTGGGGACCTGTTGGCCGGGATGTGCCTGAGCCCTGTTGCAGGTCTGGAAGTAGTATGTCCATGACAGAGACAGGTGCTATGGAATGGCAATTGAGATTTCTCCACTGCAGCCACCAGGGGAGGCTCTCCTGCATGGAAGGGGTTATCCAGACAAGATGGTCTTGAGACCCCGGATCCCACTGTTGGAGAAAACCCTTCTGAAAGGGGCGCAGATTCCATTGTGCCCATTTCACCACGGGGGCTGTTGCTACCATGGTGCCGATTATCCTGAGACATTGTGAAGCTCTGAGAAGGGATGATGACATTGCAAGATGAATCCTGTCCCGAATCACTGGAATTTTCTGTAGAGGCAAAGAGATGGTGCTCTTCACCGTGTTGAACTGGGCTCCGAGAAATATTAGAGACTGTGGCGGGTCTAGATGACTTTTCTCCCTGTTCAACAGCCAACTGAACTCTGTCAGGGTAGAGATGACCTGATCTCGATGTGACAACAGCTGTTCCCTGTCTTGCGAAAGCAGGAGTAGGTCATGCAGATAGTGGTGTAACTGGATACCTCTGACTCTGATTAAGGTCACAACAGCCAGTAAAAGCTTCAAAAACACTTGAGGCGACGTTGTAAGCCCGAATGGGAGACATGTAAATTGGAGACGCCTCTGGTCTACTGCAAAACGGACATACTTCTGGAAATCCCTTGCAATCGGCACATGAAAATAGGCGTCTTTCAGGTCTATGGAGACAAGCCAATCGCCTGGTTGTATTGTCTGACGTATTGTTAGCAGTGTTTCCATCTTGAATTTTGATGAAGGAGTTCAGGTGTGTCAAGTCGATGACTGGCCTCCAGGAGCCATTCTTTTTGAGGACCATGAAAGGGGGGGGAATAAACCCCTTGAAATCTTTCTTCTGTTGGTACCGGAATGGCGGCACCTTGAGCTATCAGTGAGTCTGTATATGACAGAAGAACTTGTTTCTTCTCTTCCAAGTGTGGTAGGACTGTGGGAACAAACCGGTGTATGGGTGGACTGCTGAATACCCACTAATGACCTGATGAGACTGTCTTGACCGTCCAGTAGTCCCTGATCGAAGCTGCCCAGACGTGCTAAAAAAGGAGTAAACGAGCCCCAACTTGTTCCGCCTCGACAGGCTTTATATCAAAAGGACTTGGAAGCTTCCCGTCCTCCAGAAGAGGTTGTCTTTGAGGATTTCTGGCCAGAAGGTTGATTTCTCTTCCAGTTTTTTCTAAATTCGCGGCCAGGACTGTAGCGGCGGGCATCTCTAGTGCGCTCTGGATCTTGTCTGGGTTGAGGTCTCCTCTGACCCAAGAGGCAACAGTCCTGGGGTAAGAACCCTGATTTACCCCCTGTAGCACGGGTAATGGCAGAGTCAAGCTTATTCCCAAAAAGGGAGGAGCACTCAAAGGGAATTCTACACCAGGCCTGTTTAGAGGCAGGGTCCGCAACCCATGGGCGCAGCCACAAGGCGGGCCTGGCTGTGACTGAAGAGAGCATGACACGTGCCACTAGGCGAATAATATCAAGGGATGCTTCCCCCAAGAAGACTGACGCAAGCTTCAGTTCGTGGACCGGTGAGCTCTTGACCAATTCTTCAGAAACACTGAAAGCTGCATCTACATCATCCGTCCAAGACTCCATAGCTTTAGACAAGGCTGCAAGGGCTAAGGCTGGTTTACAAGCCATACCTGCCGTGATATAGATGCCCTTAAGATCAGTATCGATCTTCCTCTCTAGACCATCCTTGAATGAAACGGTATCTTCCAGATGGAGAGTGACATGTCTCACCAACCTCATTAAAGCACCATCAATGAGCGGAGCCGATTCCAGATGCTTTACCTCTTCACTCTTGAATGGATACATCTTTGCTACTTTGGAGATTAGCAAGTTTTTTCTCTCAACTTTACCCCATTCATCTGAAATAATTTCGCCAAGTTCGCCCAGGAAGAAAAAATTTGGGGGATCTTTCTTGAGATGTTTGAAGTATTTCCTCTGTTTAGAGGTTGCTTCTACTGGCTCTTCCCATCTCAATGCGTCTTTAACCGCTTTTACCAACCGTGGCACCAGGGAAAAATCAAAACCCGCGCCGGGGTCATCCACCTCTGCCTCGCTGTCCGAGGATCCACATAAAGAGGAACTACGTCTAGAGGGACCAGGAGCCCCAAGATCGACCCCACCAGGAACTAGTGCTGGAGCAGATGGAGGAATAGTTGTACGGTTGGGATCCGTTCTGAACAAAGATTCCTGAACCACCTTTCTGACCAGAGCTTCTACCTGCTGGTCTCCAGCTCCTCTTTCCTTTGCAGCTCGGGAATAACATAGCTCACAGAGGGATTTACCCTCTGGGACCTGAGCTTTACATCCCCAGCAAGCTCTTCTTTCAGAGCGGCTAGAATGGCGGTGGGAATGACGCCCAGACGTGGATCTGGGCTCTTCGCTATGACGTCTAGAAGCTGATCTAGGACGCCTGGAACTTGATGAAGAATGCTGATGTTGTGATCTGGAATGATCGATATCTTCGCGTGCTGAAAGCCTATGTTCAGACCTAGAGGGGCTGAGGGAAATAAAAGGGAATAAACAGGATCCAGGAAAAAACAACCCAAAACAGACAAGCAGAAGGAAAAACAATTCCTACCTGCAGCGTAAGGGTTGGCCACTGGGGGGCGGTGACACGTCCATAGCAGAAAGACTGGCAACTGCAATGAACAACCTTCAATCAAAACACAGGAAACACAAGTGATATAAAGACCTGGTCAGCCAGCAGCATAGCTTCCTACCTTGTCAGTGTCAGACAAATGCACAGGGAAGCCGCCGTTTTCACCCGCAGGGCATCCCAAGTAATAGCTGTATCTGACAGCTATTTAAACTTGGCGGCGACGATGACTTCACCGCGCCCCCAGCGCCGTCCAGCGGAGCTCGCGCGCTTGCGCGACCGCCGCCATTTTCCAGAACTGCACACGTGCGAACCAAGCCTCGATCTCAGGCGAGGCTCGCAGATGCGCAGAGAACCCGGAACACGCGGCGGACTGGGACGCAGATGCGCTCCAGCCACCATTGAGGCAAGAAAGCACAGAAGAAAAAAAAACATACAATAAATACAAATACTGCTGCCATGTGTACAGAAATAAACAGTATATGATACCACCACAGCACGATCCTGATCCAGCCTGACTGGGGACGATCACTCACTGCACGACTGGGCATTTCAAAAGGGGCCTCCTGCTAATAGCAAGCAGGTTTGGCCAAATTGCCGTTTGCCTGCCAATGGCAAGTCTAGGAAGCTCTTCATGGCATCGCATCACTGGAATGGTACCAGCTGATTGGAGAAAAGCCAATGTAGCACCAATATTTAAAAAGGGCCCAAAAAACATCCCTGGGAATTACAGACCAGTTAGCCTAACATCAATAGTATGTAAACTCTTGGAGGGGATGATAAGGGACTATATACAAGATTTTAGTAATAAGAATGATATCATTAGCAGTAATCAGTATGGATTCATGAAGAATCGTTCTTGCCAAACCAATCTATTAACCTTCTATGAGGAGGTGAGTTGCCATCTAGATAGAGGAAGGCCCGTAGACGTGGTGTATCTGGATTTTGCAAAAGCATTTGACACAGTTCCCCATAAACGTTTACTGTACAAAATAAGGTACGTTGGCATGGACCATAGGTGAGTACATGGATTGAAAACTGGCTACAAGGGCGTGTTCAGAGGGTGGTGATAAATGGGGAGTACTCAGAATGGTCAGGGGTGGGTAGTGGGGTCCCCCAGGGTTCTGTGCTGGGACCAATCCTATTTAATTTGTTCATAAACGACCTGGAGGATGGGATAAACAGTTCCATCTCTGTATTTGCAAACGATACTAAGCTAAGCAGGGCAATAACTTCTCCGCAGGATGTGGAAATCTTGCAAAAAGACCTGAACAAATTAATGGGGTGGGCGACTACATGGCAAATGAGGTTCAATGTAGAAAAATGTAAAATAATGCATTTGGGTGTCAAAAATATGAATGCAATCTATACACTGGGGGGAGAACCTCTGGGGGAATCTAGGATGGAAAAGGACTTGGGGGTCCTAGTGGATGATAGGCTCAGCAATGGCATGCAATGCCAAGCTGCTGCTAATAAAGCAAACAGAATATTGGCATTAAAAGGGGGATCAACTGCAGAGATAAAACGATACTCCCGCTCTACAAGACTCTGGTCCGCCCGCACCTGGAGTATGCTGTCCAGTTCTGGGCACCAGTCCTCAGGAGGGACGTACTGGAAATGGAGCGAGTACAAAGAAGGGCAACAAAGCTAATAAAGGGTCTGGAGGATCTTAGTTATGAGGAAAGGTTGCGAGCACTGAACTTATTCTCTCTGGAGAAGAGACGCTTGAGAGGGGATATGATTTCAATTTACAAATACTGTACTGGTGACCCCACAATAGGGATAAAACTTTTTCGCAGAAGAGAGTTTAATAAGACTCGTGGCCACTCATTACAATTAGAAGAAAAGAGGTTTAACCTTAAACTACGTAGAGGGTTCTTTACTGTAAGAGCGGCAAGGATGTGGAATTCCCTTCCACAGGCGGTGGTCTCAGCGGGGAGCATTGATAGCTTCAAGAAACTATTAGATAATCACCTGAATGACCGCAATATACAGGGATATGTAATGTAATACTGACACATAATCACACACATAGGTTGGACTTGATGGACTTGTGTCTTTTTTCAACCTCACCTACTATGTAACTATGTAACTATGTAACTATATGCTGCCCGTATCCACCCTGCTAATAGCTGGGACTGTTGGACTCCAGAACCGCTATCAGAACAATCGTGCAACCAGGACTGGACCGTAGAAAACTTCCATTAGGTAAGATACACCTTGGTCCTAGGAGGAGGACAAAAAAGGAACACGGTCTCTGACTAGAAGCAAAGATTTATGGGAGTGGGGTCCTATGAGATATGAGAAGCGGGATTAACCCATACATAGGCTGCCATGGAGTCTGTCAGGAAACAATAATTGAACCATAATGCACAACCAAGGATTCCTAGAGCACTGTGAATATCCTAAAATATAGATATAGAAAAGAAAAACAAAAAAAAATTTTTTTTTTAATGCTGTACTAACTGGAATTAGCAGTGTGAAAACCCTCTGTTTTGTTTGTATCTAGAAATTAGCAAAATTGAAAGTGCTCTTTCCCTGAATTGTCTCTAAAAAATGTTGAAATTTTGGTGAAGTTTTGCGATTTTAGTGAAATTCATTAAGATCCATAATGGAATGTGAAATCAAAGTGGTGTTTAGGGGTTTATAAGGATGCACTGGGCTCCAGAGGGTTGCAGAGACCTATACTGGACCTGTTCGTGTACAAATAAAATGGACTAATGGTCCAATGAGCAAAATTGTTTTGTCTGCAGTGCAACTTTGGGAGAAGCTGCGTGCACCGAATAGGGTACAACCAAACCCTATGGATAAACAAATAAATGGGATGGGTGGTGCTGCGCTAATCCTAGCGAAAGTGCAAGTAGTATTGAAAGAAATGTGCTCCTATTGAGCTAAGTATAACATACTAGGGTGTATGCAAAAAAAAAAATTATATATATATTTTATATATTACTGTTTTCATATATATATATATATATATATATATGAAACAGTAATATAATAAATAGGTGCTCTCTCTAATGTAAGATTGAATCACTATAAACAAGGCAAAAAACGCATATCAAAAGTGCAATCTTTAGTATAAATTAATTAATATACGTGACTCTTCATAATCAAAGTAATACTAAAAAACTCCCAACGTATATGGTGACAAAATGTAGGAGTATGTGACTGATGGTAATCAAGTATTCTATAACGCCCACCTTGAGTACCCACCACTGCGCTTAGGAAAGTAAGTGCCTCAAACAATGTGTATAAAACAAAATAATTATATCAAAATGTGTACAGAAGTGTGAAACTTCCAAAGCTGCCACTTTAAATATATAAATGATGTAATTTCTATTAATTCGCAAGTGCCAGAAAATTTATATAAGCGGCGCTAGTAGTAGTGATAAGTGGCCCTGTGTTTGACCAGTATACTGAGTGATATCAAAAGCACAAATAATATATATTAAACAAAATAATAATCAATATATAACATATAGCCACCCTGTATCACAAAAATATATACAAAAGTAGATAATAGAAATTAGTGAGTAAAGTCCATCAATAGAAGAGACACCGTGACTGATGTGCAGATTTCTAAAAGATGTCCACCAAAATCAAACGTGCCAGTGATTCCTCTCCCTTCAGATTCAAAACTCACCGGATAAATATGCCTCACACTCTCATGTTTTGGCAAAAAGGCGTGATAAACCTTACAACCAGGTTTAAACGAAAGATCCAAATTCTATCCGTGTGTATGGATGGAATTTGGATGTTTCGTTTAAACCTGATTGTAAGGTTTATCACGCCTTTTTGCCAAAACACGAGAGTGTGAGGCATATTTATCCGGTGAGTTTTGAATCTGAAGGGAGAGGAATCACTGGCACCTTTGATTTTGGTGGACACCTTTTAGAAATCTGCACATCAGTCACGGTGTCTCTTCTATTGATGGCCTTTACTCACTAATTTCTATTATCTACTTTTGTATATATTTTTGTGATACAGGGTGGCTATATGTTATATATTGATTATTATTTTGTTTAATATATATTATTTGTGCTTTTGATATCACTCAATATACTGGTCAAACACAGGGCCACTTATCACTGCTACTAGCGCCGCTTATATTAATTTTCTGGCACTTGCGAATTAATAGAGTTTACAAAATGTAGGAGTGCCAACTCCTAATAAAGTGCAAGAACTAAATCAATAATAAAAGTAAATTGCAATGTGAAATACACATGCAACACAAGGTGACTCTGTGCAACAGTAAACAGCGTGAAAAATGTCCAATCAATCACAGTGCTTCAGCATATAATCTTCCTTTATACAGTGACACCTGCTTCCAACCATGCAAAAAGGCAGTGTAGTGCTCAGGTATACAGATAGTGCTCCTCTTCGTGTTCACACACACAATAGTGGATAATGGCCCCTTACCTTAAGGTAATAGGGTAAGCGCATATGACCAATACTGGGAGTACCATCCTTTAGTTTCTCTCCTTTAACCTCACGGTCCTAGTCCCGGAGCATAATTCCCTCAGATGATAGGGGGGCACGGAGATAAAAAAAGGAAGGTCCCAAATAGTGTAGTATTGTATAGATAAAATTGGCTTTATTTATAAAACATAAGTACTCACAATAAACAGTATCACAGTAGCTTATCTCCGTCGAGCAGCGAGCTCGTGTGCCTCAATCAGCATAGATGCCTGTCCCGTCCCTACGCGTGACGTCACACCACACGTGACTTCATCAGGGGATCCCGTATCCCCTGTCATGTATACTAAAGATTGCACTTTTGATATGCGTTTTTTGCCTTGTTTATAGTGATTCAATCTCACATTAGAGAGAGCACCTATTTATTATATTACTGTTTCATATATATATATGAAAACAGTAATATATAATATATATATATATATATATATATATATATATATATATATATATATATATATATATATATATATATATATATATATATATATATATTTTTTTTTTTTTTTTGCATACACCCTAGTATGTTATACTTAGCTCAATAGGAGCACATTTCTTTCACTACTACTTGCACTTTCGCCAGGATAAGCGCAGCACCACCCATCCCATTTACCTTCCAAATTATTCAATTTAGAATGTGTAATCACTTTGCACAATGTGATTTGTGTCCTACTGCATGGTATCCAGTGGTTTTTGAATCTCCATATTGCATATCTGTACCTCCTCATCTCCTTAACATAGGATGGTGGTGTTCTGTAGCCCATAGAGTTGACCTGGATGAGTGGAGAACACTGCACAAGTCAATGTAGAGGCAGAAAGGAAGTTACAAGCTCACTAGATCTCTGGCAGGATCGCAGGTATATTTTCTGCACTATTGTGGAGATATAACAAAACTCTATCAATTAATTTTTAGCAGACCTAAGGGGAATAAATAAGAGTAGTTTATTGTTAGGGTTTACATAGACTTTAACTGGTGATATAGAATGTCTGTTATTACTAATAATGACCGTATTCATTTCATTTTCCAGAAAAGCCGTCAGTAAAAGGCCCTATAGATCTCTCCCTGGATGACTCAGGAAATGTTGTGTGTTGTTTAACTCTGGAGAACTTTTATCCCA
This sequence comes from Lithobates clamitans, assembly GCA_037952925.1. Lineage (NCBI taxonomy): Eukaryota > Metazoa > Chordata > Amphibia > Anura > Ranidae > Lithobates > Lithobates clamitans. Next base: position 383,101 of record JBBGZY010000728.1, read on the forward strand.
GAGATATCCAAATAAAATGGAATTGCGGAGTTGGAAATAACCAAGAACTGACGTCTACTGAGGATATAAAGAATGACAGCGATTACACATTTCAATGCAGCAGTATCTGTACGATCCCCTGGAAACACTTCATGGATCCTGGTTCTAAAGTACGAGTGACCTGGACTCACAAATCTCTGGATCAGCCGGGATATCAGGAACTGTCTTTAAAAGGTGTCATTATTTACTGTTTACTTTTCAATTTAAACAGTTTTTTGTTAGAAAAAAAACAAAATTTACAAATAGTACATTTGCGTAGGAAATGTCAGATGTGGTTGACAATCTTACAAACAGTTATTTGGTCAGACATCCCATAAACAATATATTACATGGTGAGACACACATTAACATGGAGATAATAAAATGATGCATGGTACATCCAGAATTATATTTTATCTCAGTACAGATATGATATGGAGTAATGGAAAAAATATTAGAATGTAAGGTGCTGGCAAAAAAGGGGTCTTCCTATCAGCTGAGGGTTTCTGAAGCAATCCCAGATTTTGGCGTATTTGGATGGGCAGCCTCTAAGCGTGTAGATAAGCTTTTTGTACAATAAGCTATTGTTCACTTCTGCTAACCATGAACTGAACTCGGGTGGGGTGGTCCTCATCCACTCTTTTGCTATGACTCTTCTTGCAGAAAAGAGTATTTCGTTCAGAAATATTTTAGTAAATTTATCCATGTCAGGTTCTGGGTATATTCCCAAAAGGCGAGGCTTGGGGTGTGAGGTAAGGGGAGAACCCATGGTGTCATGAAGAAACTGTACAATCTGTGTCCAGAAGCCATGGATCTCAGGACAGCTCCAGAGTAGATGATAGAACGTTCCCGTTGCCTGGGTACACATCGTACAGTTAGCAGCTTGGTCTCGTTTATACCTTGATACTCTAATGCCGCGTACAGACGATCGGAATTTTTGACAACCAAACCATGGATTTTTTTTCCTACGGATGTTGGCTCAAACTTGTCTTGCATACACACGGTCGCACAAATGTTGTCAGAAATTCCGAACGTCAAGAACGCGGTGACGTACAACACGTACGGCAAGCTGAGAAAAATGAAGTTCAATAGCCAGCGGCTCTTCTGCTTGAATACATGCGTGGACTTTTGTACGTCGGAATTGTGTACACACAATCGGAATTTCTGACAAGTCTTGTTGTCGGAAAATTTGAGAACCTGCTCTCAAACAGTTGTTGTCAGAAATTCAGACAGCAAATGTCCGATGGAGCATACACACGGTCGGAATTTCCGACAACAAGCTCACATCGAACATTTGTTGTCAGAAATTCCGATCGTCTGTACGCGGCAATAGTGGAGTGAGGTAAGAATGGTGAATTCTATAGATCTGTGTGAGATTATCAGAAAGTTTAGGAGAAACTAGTTTGCAGGTGTCTAGAGCGTCACTCCATTCCTCATCCTCCGTTGCCCCTATTTTACTGTTTGCTTTTAAATTGTACCAGTCCCAGACTATGGACATTAAAGTATTTACACATTTACATACCTCCCAACATTTAGAGATGGGAATGAGGGACACCTACTTGCAAATGTATGTAGGCATAAGACACGCCCCCCTGCCACACCCCCCTTAAAGGAGAATTAACCACAAAAAAAGGTTAATTAAATCCATACGGGCTTTTTTTTATCACTAATATTCCTTTAAATTGGCTTTTAAAATTTACAAATGCAGCAATTTAGAATTTGGATGAAAGGTTTAGCACTGGGAAACACTCTGAAGTTAAAGTGGTTGTGTACCCTTTGTCTTAATTTTTACCTACAGGTAAGCCTATAATAAGGCTTACCTGTAATTAAAATGAATATCGCCTAAACCTGTACAGTTTAGGAGATATTCACTTTGCATGCAGCCGCTGACGTCAGCGGCGCATTCTCAGTGAAGGCCCGGCTGGCAGACGCTACCGGACCTCGTCCAGGAAGAACACTCCTATGTGCATGCGGGGGAGTGGCGTAATCGCGGCTCCGGCCACGCACATCGCTGGAACCTGGAAGAAACGCCAAGGGCAAAATGCCAGCTCCTTCGGTGTGGATCAGATGCCGACGCCTCGTTCTAAGGTGAGTATTTCATAATGAGCTTGTATGCACTGCATACTAGCTCATTATGCCTTTGCCTTACATTTTGTTTTTTTTGTATTGTTTTTTTTCTGTGCGGGTATACAAACGCTTTAAGTTTCAGTCAGTTTCTGAATTAAGGCACTGTCCCACTAGCAATCATGTCACTGCTGAAAATTTGACTTTGGAAGGCTCGCTTAGGGGACACAGCAGTTAGGTGATACACTCATTGAGGGAGTGAAACCTTGTTGCCATAGCCAGAGAGGGAGTGATGTATACAGGGTGCTGTGGGCCCTTAATGCATTTTCTAGTGACCCCTTTCCTGGTGAGTGATATGCCCCCATACAGCCTCCACTGTTTTTTTTAACAGTGGAAAGCTGCCAGGCTACCAATCTGTAACCAACCCTGTCAAGTTACCAAACAAAAAGTCTGAGAAAAAAGCTTTCTGCAATAGAAGACGTGTTATACACAACTCTCCCACCTTTCCTCCATCCCAGTGCTGCAGCCTCCATTAGTGTCTTTGGCATTTGACACTTCCTGGAGTGTCAGATAACGGTTTTCTTCACTACCACCTCACCAGTTTACATAGGACCTGGCAGTGGTGTCAGGGTCAGAAAATAGAACCCCAGCAGTGGATGGGGACACAGGCATCCAACCAGTAGTGTATTTAGGTTTTGTGCTGCCCTAGGCCTGACTAAACTTGTGCCCCCCCTAAGTTAAATATGACCCACCCCTTCCTGTAAAGGCCACACCCCTTGCTGTTTAAGACCCGCCCTCAAATTTTCGAGTGGGGACACTAGTTTCGAGGGCCTGGGAGGGGGGGGCAATGGATTCCCTTAATTTTCATAGATTTCCTCTCACTTCCTGTTTGTCTATGGGACAGGAAGTGAAGGGAAAACTCTGCAAAGGGACAGGGATGGTAAAAAAAACCTGACAGGGGCTATAACCCTCCTTTATTCTATCCAAAATGGAAAAAAAGTGTTGCCCATAGTTCTACTTTAAGCACAAATTTCTGATAATTTTATGGAGCGGCTGCGGACTAAAGATATAACCATGCCAGTGGTGCAGCAGAAAACACATAGCACAGTGAAGAAGGTTTGTAGTCCAGGATGATAGGACAGTCAAAATTAGAAGCGGCGCCCCCCCCCCCCCACAGTTGCGGAATGCCAGCCGCCCGCATACCGGTAGCAGTGTGGCCGCTTTATGGGGGCACTAGACTAATTTGCCTCTCAGCCCAGTCCGCCCCCATAAGACTGGCGCTACACTAACAGCGCAAGCCGGCGGGGACTCTTAACGTGCTGCCCCCCTGCAAAGTGCTGCCCTAGGCCTGGGCCTTGTGGGCCTAGGCCAGTATACAGCGTTGCATCCAACACTCAAATGGTAAAGCGTTTGGCAAAGGCTACAGAACAGAGGGCAGGTAGGATTGGAAAATATTGGCACAGGTGCATTTGACTGTGTATTACTCTTCTCCACTCTGTACTCATTGTCTTGTGTTCTGATTACTTCTCATTTCAGATTTTCCTTGGCGTCCAGTGATGGATGACATTGAAGTCCCATCTGTAGTACACAACAGAGAAGCCAAGCTGCGATGTGTGATCCGGGGGTATTTTCCCGACAATCTGGAGGTGAAGTGGTTACGGAGAGAAGCAGGAAAGCCGGAGCTGTATGAAGTGTCTCCCAGTGATAGATATAAGATTCCGGTATTGGAGATCACACAGGGATCTGATAAGACTTACACCTGTACCGCCTCTATCATTGTATCCGTGTTACTGAAAACAGAGCACAAATCAGAGTTCATCTGTCGGGTGGCACACCCCATTCTGGAGACCCCTCTGGAGAAGAGGACGGGAGAGCTCACAGTGACAGGTATTACTATAGAATTTATTAGGAACACAAGAATGCATTGCTTGCAGACACTAGAAAATTCTGTAGACTTTCCCTGGGTACACTGTGTATAAATAATGAAACGATTTACTCTAGGGGGGTCAACTTTCTAAAAATTGTGTGCATGCACTCACCGTAAAAAATTTCTGTAATGTGTCTAATATATGTATGATCCTAATATGATTGTCAGCTCCATCTAGTGGCCATTTAACAGTATTTTCCTGATTGCAACATTTCAGGGAAATATCACATTATGGGCACTAGATGGAGCTGATGATCGTAGGAAATACACATATTAGCCGTGTCAGGTATGCCCTATAGCAGTTTTACTGTTACAGGGCAGCACCTGTGCCCTGGATCACGTGTATATATACGTGATCTGGCTCTTCCGGGTTGGAGGGCGCGCATGCACATCAGCGGCGGCTTGCTTCCACTGTGATCACACACACACCGCGGAAGCTGATTGGCGGGTGCCAGGTACTCGATGTCCTCCGACACTCGCCGATCATCAGTCAGACACACAAAACTGCAATCTGCTTATGTAAACAGGGCAGATCTGACAGGGGGGGAGGGATGTAGTTTGTGTCCCTGCAAAGCAGGGAATAAATTCCATCTAGTAAATGCCCCTCCCACACAGTATAGTAAAACACAGGCTAGGCACACAGGTAACTCTTTGATCGCCTCTGACGTTAGCCCCTTCCCTGCCAGTGTCATTTGTACAGTGACAGTGCATATTTTTTAGCACTGATCACTGTATTAGTGTCACTGATCCCCACAAAGTGTCCGAATGTTCACTGCAATATCACAGTCCCACTAAAAGTCGCTAACCATTGCCATTTACTAGTAAAAAAATAAAATATCCCATAGTTTGCAGACGCCAGGAGCCAGAGGCTGTAATCGGGGCTTCAAAATAGGGTGGGCTCCGGGCACAGAGAATGCGCTCGGAGCCCACCCAGGTGTGTGAGAGCAGCGAATGAATATTCACTATTCTCACACTGAATCTCCTCTCCGCCAATCAGGAAGCGGGTCTGAGGCCCGTTTCCAGATTGGCCTGAAAAGAGAAGCGTTCTGATTTGCGGCAGAGGAAGAGGGAGGAGACGGAAGGGGAAGGAGAAGCTGCCATGATACCTGCGGAGGAGAGCAGTGGAAGCTGCCTGTGATTGGCCACCATGGATGGGGTAAGTACACCGACTGACCGGCCCACCTACCAGACTGACCAAGGGAGGCGGCTGCGGGTGCACTGTTTGCCACCCCCCAAAAAAAAATTACCACCCGCCGCCACTGGTAGACGCTATAACGTTTGCGCAAACCAATCAATATATGCTTTTTGCGATTTTGTTTTACCAAAAATATGTAGAAGAATATATATTGGTCTAAATTTAAGAAGAACCTTGATTTAAAAAAAAATATATATATATATTGGATATGTATTATAGCAGAAAGAAAAATTGTCAGTCTTTTTGTTTATAGCGCAAAGAAACGCAGAGGTGATCAAATACCACCAAAAGAAAGCTCTATTTGTACGAAAAAAAGACAATTTTATTTGGGTATAGCGTCACACGAATGCGCAATTGTCAGTTAACCGCTTCCAGACTGCACCACATACATTTACTGCAGCAGGGCGACCCGGCTACGCGAAATATCATACCCGTACGTGATTTCATGCACGCGGTTTAGGGGGTGTGTGCGCCGCTCCCGCTGTGATTGGACAAAGCGGGAGCCAATCAGCGGGTCCGGCAGCCGCGATGGCCGCTGCAACCCACCGATCATTCAGAAGAGAACCGGAGTAGCAGTGTGCCGATGTAAACAAAGCTGCTCTGTCAAGGAAGAAAAGAGAGAGAGCGTGTCTCAGCTAAGCTGAATCACGATCTCTCTTTTCCTCCAGTGAATCCATCCCCCCACAGTTAGAAAGCACCTCCCAGGGAACACATTTAGCCCTTTGATCGCCCCTGATGATAACCCCTTCCCTGCCAGTGTCATTTATACATTGATCAGTGCATTTTTTTTAACACTGATCACTGTATTGGTGTCACTGGTCCCCAAAGAGTGTCACTTAGTGTCAGATATGTCCGCCGCAATGTCGCAGTCCCGTTAAAGATCACTGCCATTACCAGTAAAAAATTATTTTAAATAAAGGTCCATAAATCTATCCCATAGTTTGTAGACGCTATAACTTTTGCGCAAACCAATCAATATACGCTTATTGGGATTTTTTTACCAAAAATATGTAGAAGAATATATTGGCCTAAATTGATGATGAAATTAGTTTTTAAATTTTTTTTTCATTGGATGTGTTTTATAGCAAAAAAAAAAAAAATATTGTTTTATTTTTATTTTTTTCAAAATTGTTGGTTTTTCTTTGTTTTGGAGCGCAAAAAATAAAAACTGCAGAGGTGATCAAATACCACCAAATGAAAGCTCTATTTGTGGGAAAAAAAGGACGTAAATTTTGTTCGGGTGCAGCGTCGCACGACCGCGCAATTGTCAGTTAAAGCGACGCAGTGCCGAATCGCAGAAAGTGCTCTGGTCAGGGAGGGGGTAAAATCTCCCGGGGCAGAAAGTAGGAGGCTTTGTAAAACGGTTCATCTTATTGACCAAACCTTTCCAAAAGGCTAGGGTTGGCACAGCTGATTTATTCCAGTAAAGAAGTATGGCTTTACGAACATAAAACAGAAGAATACGGGAAAGGGTTGTCAGTGCTCTAGTGGGAAATACCGCCTCCACCAACCCCGAGGCACACCAACACTGGTAATGGGACTGGGAGGGCTGCAACATTAAAGCAATAAATAGCAACAATAGCATAAACCAGGGATATGCAATTAGAGGACCTCCAGCTGTTGCAGAACTACAAGTCCCATGGGGCATAGCAAGACCCTGACAGCCACAAACATGACACCCAGAGGCAGGGGCATGATGGGACTTGTAGTTTTGCAACAGCTGGAGGTCCACTAATTGCATATCCCTGGCATAAACCAAAAGGACATCACAAGTGGTTAAAGCTGTGCTCCTGTCTATCACATCACAGATGGAGGATGTGCTTGAAGGCAGTTGGTGTCTGATGGGGGCCATGCCAGTGCAGCCAACACAAATAGGGCAGTTTATCTGCGCCTATTGCAAAGCTCCCAACTGTCCCTGATTTTAATCGGAACAAATTCCCTCTGGTCCTCCTTCCTCCTCATTTGTCCCTCATTTTGGTCTGATCTACTGTATATAGTTTTATATAAAATGCACCTGGGGACAAAGGCCTCTTCCCCGCAACCTTGGGCTGTGGAGGTCTGTGCGCATGGGGGGGGGGCTTATTGAAATCTGGAAGCCACCAGATCCTGCCCCCCCCCATGTGAATGAGTACCGCTACTCATTAACCAAAAAAAGTATCAAAAATATATAAAAACACACATAGTTTTTGACAATTCCTTTATTAAAAAATAAATAAATAAATGTCCCCCCGAAGTAGATCCAACATTAATCACAACGCCCACCGCACTGCTGGACCCAAAAAGGAAGAAGAAAAGCCCTCCGACTCTGATGAAGGCTCAGCTGACTGCCTCGTCCTCTCTCTGACAATTTTTAAATCGCTAAGGGAAGCAGTCACCCGGTGACGTCACTGGGTGTTCCCATCCCCATGTGATGTCGCCCCCCCAGCGTGCGTGACACCAAAGCACCCCCCCAATGTTGGAGGCCTGTGGCCTCATATGGTTCAGGAGGGGGGCTCACTTGTCCCCTCCCTTTCCTGACCTGCCAGGTTACATGCTTAGATAAGGATCTGGTATGGATTTTGGGGGGGACCCCACGCTGTTTTAAAAAAAAAAAAACGTTTTATTGTCGGCATGTTTGCTGTAGACTCAGCTGTCAGTGGGGAACCCGCTGATAGCTGGTGAGTCCTCTGTTGTTAAGGACACAGTGGCCGCCTTCCTGGCCTGCTCCTTAGCAACCAGCTCAATGCGATAAATTAGCACATGAAAATACGCGTTAATTACTGCATTATCAAAACTTTGCCGCAGTAGTTATTTACAATTTTTAGTGAATTGAGCTTTCAAGACTGCTTTAATGTAAGAGCTATTTTACCTTATTTTATTTGCCGTTATTTAACTCTTATGCCGTGTACACACAGCCGGACTTTTCGACCAAACTTGTCCGACAGAACGAATCCGTCGGACAATTCAACCGTGTGTGGGCTTCATCGCACCTGCAGCGGATCTTTTCTGTTGAAAATGTGACGGACTTTAGATTTAGAACATGTTTCAAATCTTTCCGACGGATTCGAGTCCGGTCGAAAATGCCGCTCGTCTGTATGCTAGTTGGACGGACGAAAACCGATGCTAGGGCAGCTATTGGCTACTGGCTATGAACTTCCTTATTCTAGTCTGGTCGTACGTCATCACGGTCGAATCCGTCGGACTTTGGTGTGATCGTGTGTAGACAAGTCCGTTCGTTCAAAAGTCAGTCGAAAAGTCTGACGTGATTCAGTCCGTCGAAAGTCCGGTCGTGTGTACACGGCATTAGGCCTTGTGTACACTGCTGCTGGTAAACGGATGTTTAGGGTAGTTTCTAGGCAGTTGAGTTTAGGAAGCTTTTTTTAGAACGCAAAAAAAATAGGTTCAGACGGATGTTCAGAGGCATTTGAAATGCCAAATGCCTGTAACAGCTTGTAAACACTGCTAAACGCAATAACTTGCATTTAGCAGCGTTTCGTTTACAGATGTTTTTCATTTAAACTAAAAGAATAACAAACGCTTCTAGACACAAACGCGGCTAAACGTGACATGTAAACGCAGCTAAACGGCCGATTTTAGACGCCGGTTTCTAGCTGTCAAGTTAAATCGTTCAGCAGAGGTTAAACAACGCCCCGTGTACTAGCTGTCATAACCCCGGTATCCTCTTCTTTGGCCGGCAGTCCGGTTTCCGATAGTAGTGGTCTCTGCAGTCGATTCGCCGCGAGATCACTTTTATCAGCGGCGGTAAAGGGCCCCCTCCCACCGCGCTCCGGTTCCCTCCGCCGCTTACCGGAGCCGTCGGTAGCGGCGATCGGATCCTTCTTGGTGTGAGGTATGAAGATGGCTCCCACCCGTCTCCATACCATTGCAGGGCGGAAGCGACGTCAAAACGTCACTTCCGCCCATAGCTCTTAAAGGGCCATTTTTTAAATTTTTTTATTGCATTTTAGTGTAAATATGAGATCTGAGGTCTTTTTGACCGTAGATCTCATATTTAAGAGGTTTACATTCCTTGTAATAGGAATGAAAGTGACACAATTTTTTTAAAAAAAGAACAGTGTAAAAATAAAAAATAAAAGGTAAAATAAACAAGAAAAAAACCCCACTTTTTTTAAACGCGCCCCGTCCCGCCGAGCTTGCGTGCAAAAGCGAACGCATACGTGAGTAGCGCCCGCATATGAAAACAGTGTGCAAACCACACATGTGAGGTATCGCCGTGATCGATAGAGTGAGAGTAATAATTCTAGCCCTAGACCTCCTCTGTAACTTAAAACATGCAACTTTTAGAATTTTTTAAACGTGGCCTATGGTGATTTTTAAGGGTAAAAGTTTGTCGCCATTCCACGAGCAAGTGCAATTTTGAAGTGTGACATGTTGGGTATCAATTTACTCGGCGTAACATTATCTTTCACAATATAAAAAAAAATTGGGCTAACTTTACTGTTGTCATATTTTTTAATTGAACAAAAATAGTGGAAATATTGCGCCAATCCCAAAGAAATATATATGAACAGCTGCCAACACAACAATTAGACAAATTGTGAATCAAAAAAACAAAGAATACAGTGTGGCGCTAAAACAGACTTGTTCCTCATTCAGGTCAGGCCCACTAAAAAATCAATTAGGGGGCCAGACTTACCCAATGAGGTATTTAATTGAAATTAGGATTTTTAACAAATCCTCTAATGTAAAAAGAAAATCAGCAGAAAAAATCAAGTGTTCCCTATAATTTGTCTAATGGGAATAAGTATATATGTTGTTAGAGCATAGGAAAAATAATAAAATAATGAACGTGATACTAATATTAAGGTGCCGTGAACCAACAACCAATATGTTAAATCATAACTCAAGTAACAAGTGACGTGCTAAGTACGTATATAAAATGGTAAGTACAAAAACTATGAAAATGTAAGACTCCATATAAATGTACTCATAGATAAACAGTGTTCATAAACAAACTGAGTGAAATGGAATGTGAGTCCCAAATGCTGGACCGATGAAGGTACACCCAAATACTTGATCACTTGGGCTTCCTTTGGACCGCCAAGATGGTTCCCGTATATTCAAATGGTAGGCATGATGTTGGAGATATAGGTGTGTAAAAAATACTCTTACCAAGAGTGGTGGACTCCCCAGCCAGCGGCTTGGGAGTCAGAGCAAGCTTGTGATGGAACGAACGGCAATGAGTAGAATGTAGCTTCGTCCGTCATTAAAAGTACAGGAAGGTGAGGGTCTCCACAGGATTATCCCCCACATTAAGATACTCCATTCACCATACAGCTCCTCCGGTGGAAAAATCAAAGGAGAAACTCCACATAGCGTAAAACTGCTTTGAGACGAACTTTAATAAAAAGCTTTGCAGTGAAAGGATGTACACTGACTCATGGACTAAGTAAAGGTATATTGGCCCATAGACAACAACAAAAGTCAAGGTGCCAAAACATAAAAAATCAGTTAAAAAAGCGCTTGTTCAGTCGTGGCATAGCAGGCATATCGAACCCGACGCGTTTCGTCCGCTAGGACTTCAACTGGGGTGTATGCCTGCATGCCACATTTATGCCTCTATATATACTAAAACATAATTTTGAAAAGAAGCCGCACCTGCTTACACCATGTGAGACGCCGCTTCCGAGTGCCGAGAGATGACGTCAATGCAGTAATAACCTATCATGATGGGCAGCAGTGGAGATGTAAGACCCGGTAAATTCAATGCCAATTGGTCAGGAGAACTCGCCGTCGCCATCATGATTGACAGCGAACTGGGCCAATAACATCACCGATGGCGCGCCCTCAACATCCGGGTCCGCCCAACGCGACACATTAAAGGTCACCTGACAGTCGCAGACGGAGGGTCACGGGCTGGCTGGTGTCATGTGAAGCCGGCGGCCAATCAAGGCTCACGCAAGCAGCGCGTGACGACTATATCGGAAGTAAACGATAATATCATGGTGAGGTGGAGCGCAAATGCGGTGCAGCCCTCTATCTCAAATGTACATCGGGCACCTCCAACACCGCGAGAAGTGTATGGACCGCAAGTGCGCTCCATCGATCTGTCTCTCAGCAACAGCAGAATCCATGGGGAAATATGTATAATCAAGAGGGCTCCGCAGCCTCAAATACAGCACTCTACTTAGTGGGGCTCTACAATCTCCAAAAACAGAGCGCAATATAATGAAACTATAATTAAATTAAAATTGAAACTTACCCACTATAAATCAGTTCCATTTTTATAGGGAATAAGAATAAGTTGAACTAAATATAAAAATATATATGACTAAAAAATAAAATAAGAAATCTGTGGATTATATTCCAAGCATAGCCGCTCACTAATGCTTAAAATTAATTAATGGGTGATAATATGGAAGTTACACAAATGTCTGTAATGGGGGTTGCCAAATCAGCGATAGGCAAATCCCAACTATAAAGGTATGAGGCGTCTCACAGGACACAAGCAGTGCTCACCTCCAATACTTATAATAAACAGTTGTTATTAATCATAATAGTTCAACACCTTGTACTAATCAAATACAAAAGTTGCAATCATACAGTATTCAGATACATATCATATAATAATTGGCGCATAAGTATTAACCCTTTTGTTATAACCTGGGAAAACAGAGCTAAGACGAATAGGGGAGCAACTGTTTAGGCCCGATTAATAAATGCGTTTATGTCCCAGTCGATGTTAAGACCGAATGGCGAATAACTCTTTAGTTGGTGGATCCAAAAAGTTTCCAACCTGGACACACCTTTTTTGAGGGATTCGCCCCTCCAGTGCGGAACAAATTTATCTATCACCTGGAACCGGGTCCCAGTTGGATTCTGATCGTGACACCTTAAAAAATGCTTCGGGACACTGTGGTTTGTCAGGCCTTTTTTGATGTTAGCAATATGTTCATTGCCTCGTACTGAAAAAGTGCGTATGGTCCTACCAACGTACTGTTTGTTGCATGGACATGTGATCAAGTAAACCACATAACGTGTTTCACATGTCAGGAAATGTTTGATTTGATATTCTTTTCCAGTAGAGGTAGAAATGAACGTCTCACTTTTCCTCCTTCCACAGACACTATGTAGACAAACATTGCAACGTCGGCAGGGAAAAAACCCTTTCATGTTCTGGAAAAAGGGGGGACGTACTGCCGGGGGGTCAATAGTGTTGGGAGCAATCTGATTCTTAATTGATGGGGCCCCCTTAAAGATGATCCCACTGCGCTCGGGGAGCACCGGACCCAATACGGGGTCATTTCGAAGGACCTTCCAATGTTGGGAAATGATCTGTTTTATCTGCTTATGTTGTATAGAAAAGCCTGTCATAAAGGACCATTTGTGTTTATTCTCTTGAGTTGGTTTGGGTTGCTCTACTAACAATGTCTCTCTATTGATTAAAGAAACCTTTCTAATTTCATCGTCAACCAATGTTGGATCATAACCTTTGTTGATAAATCTAGATCTTAAGATCTGTGCTTGGTAATGGTAATCCGAGAGGTTGCTACAATTCCGCCTGATCCTGGTGAGTTGGCTGCGTGGTATTGATTTCAGCCAAGTCGCATGGTGGCAACTATCGACCGGAATGTAACCATTCCGGTCGGTAGGCTTGAAAAACGTTTTTGTTTCAAGGTGGTCATCAACCACCACTATCTCCAAATCGAGAAAGTGGATGGTCGAAGTACTGATCTCATACTTCAACTCAATACCAATGTCATTAGCATTCAGTGTGGTCAAGAAAACATGTAAAGACTCGACACTACCTCTCCATAGGAGGAGGATGTCGTCTATGTACCTGGCCCAAAGGACTAACTCCGGGGGGTCCAGGGCATAGACGACATCCTCCTCCCATCGGGCCATATAGATATTGGCCAGACTGGGGGCGAACTTAGCGCCCATGGCAACTCCTTTCCGTTGAATGAAAAAGTCACCATTGTACCAAAAGTAGTTATGTTTGGTAGCGAACCTGAGCAGGTCCATAATAAATCTCTGTTGTATTTTTGGGATAGATTCTTGCCTGGATAGGAAGAGTTCAACTGCCGCTAACCCCAAACTATGGGGTATACAAGTATATAGCGACGTCACGTCAGCAGTGACTAAAAGTAAATCACTGCTATAAGTGACACCAATCAACTTGGTAATGGTGTCTTTGGTATCCCTCAAATAAGAAGGTACAGTTTGTACAATGGGTTGGAGGAAGTGATCTATGTATTTCCCTATGCGCGAAGTAACGGAATCAATACCGCTAATGATGGGGCGGCCTGGAGGCTGGGTAATACTCTTATGCACTTTGGGTAGATAATATATGACAGGGATCCTAGGGGCAACTGGAACTAAAAAGCTCTTTTCTTTTTTGTTTAGGATTCCTAATTGGAAGCCTGTATCCACTAAATCAGTGAGTGACTCGATCGGTCGATTCGCCGCGAGATCACTTTTATCAGCGGCGGTAAAGGGCCCCCTCCCACCGCGCTCCGGTTCCCTCCGCCGCTTACCGGAGCCGTCGGTAGCGGCGATCGGATCCTTCTTGGTGTGAGGTATGAAGATGGCTCCCACCCGTCTCCATACCATTGCAGGGCGGAAGCGACGTCAAAACGTCACTTCCGCCCATAGCTCTTAAAGGGCCATTTTTTAAATTTTTTTATTGCATTTTAGTGTAAATATGAGATCTGAGGTCTTTTTGACCGTAGATCTCATATTTAAGAGGTTTACATTCCTTGTAATAGGAATGAAAGCGACACAATTTTTTTAAAAAAAGAACAGTGTAAAAATAAAAAATAAAAGGTAAAATAAACAAGAAAAAAACCCCACTTTTTTTAAACGCGCCCCGTCCCGCCGAGCTTGCGTGCAAAAGCGAACGCATACGTGAGTAGCGCCCGCATATGAAAACAGTGTGCAAACCACACATGTGAGGTATCGCCGTGATCGATAGAGTGAGAGTAATAATTCTAGCCCTAGACCTCCTCTGTAACTTAAAACATGCAACTTTTAGAATTTTTTAAACGTGGCCTATGGTGATTTTTAAGGGTAAAAGTTTGTCGCCATTCCACGAGCAAGTGCAATTTTGAAGTGTGACATGTTGGGTATCAATTTACTCGGCGTAACATTATCTTTCACAATATAAAAAAAAATTGGGCTAACTTTACTGTTGTCATATTTTTTAATTGAAAAAATTTTTTTTTTCCCAAAAAAAATGCGCTTGTAAGACCACTGCGCAAATACGGTGTGACAGAAAGTATTGCAACGACCGCCATTTTATTCTCTAGGGTGTTAGAAAAAAAATGTATAATGTTTGGGGGTTCTAAGTAATTTTCTAGCAAGAAAACCTGTTTTTGTAAAAAACAAATCTCAAAAAGAGGCTCGGTTCTTAAGTGATTAAATGGCTAAAGATTGAGTCCCAGCATTCCATGCTTCTGCGCACTTCCACCCACTATCTGTCCGCTGAGCCATACAACCTGCTTTTAAAATTGTTTGAATTCTACCAATAGGCAAGCGGGTGGGCAGGACCAGTAGGTGAAAACAGACAGAAGCAGGGAATGCTGGGACTCGTAGGAGCAACACTAGTGTCTTCTTTACGTTCCTGTTCTACTGAGGAAGCCTTGATTGCCACTTAAGTATAATGTAATTGGTGAGCGTCACTACTGGACATGGTGGGCAGGACCAGTGGATGGAGTATGTAGAAGCATGGAATTCTGGGACTTGTAGAAGTAACACTTGATCTTCTTACGTACTCTTTCTCCTAAGTGAGCCTGGGTGGCCACTTTATTATGAGGCAAAAGGCCACTAATCTTACCAGAGGCAATGTAGGCACACAATGGCTAAATCACACTTTGTGATGTGAAAAAAATATAGATTTTTTTTTTTTTTGCTAAGGGTTATGGTAATTAGAGCATTAGAATTGGAATTGGTTATCTCTAATGTAAAAAATATATATATAAATTTATATTTTGCATTTAGGAATCCCTACTGTGACTAGAAAACAGGATGACAAACATTTAATAGCAGAGATTTCACATTTCTACCCAAAGAAGATTAAGGTAACATGGAGTCGAACCAAACCGAAGTCTGAGCCAGAAAACAAGTTTGTGCCGTATGAAGAAAAGGATTATACTGTATCTGGGCTGAGACCTGAGAGCGATGGTACCTTCTCTTTAACTAGCTCAGTCAAAAAGTTGCAAGATAATAAACTGTATAAACTCACAGTCACACATGAGTCAATGAACTCACCAATTGAGAAAACCTATAAAAAAGGTAAAGAAACCCTTGCTGTTTTTTATTCTACATGTGAACTTTTTCTAAAGGGTCTATGTGTAAAAACATCACTGTACAAATGTGACAAACATTCACACAACCCCAGTGAAATTTGCCATGTTTTGTGTCATATAATTATTTTTTTTATTTATACTGGTTGAGGTATTTAAAAAAAATATGGCCACTAGATGGTGCTTACGATCATAGGAGGTAACTACACTATATTGTCAAAAGTATTGGGACACTTGCCTTTACACGCACATAAAGTTTAATGGCATCCCAGTCTTAGTCTGTAGGGTTCAATATTAAGTTGGCCCACCCTTTGCAGCTATAACAGCTTCAACTCTTCTGGGAAGGTTGTCCACAAGGTTTAGGAGTGTGTCTATGGGAATGTTTGACCATTCTTCCAGAACAACATTTGTGAGGTCAGGCACAGATGTGGACGAGAAGGCCTGGCTCACAGTCTCCATTCTAATTCATCCCAAAGGTGTTCTATCGGGTTGAGGTGCAGGCCAGTCATGTTCCTCCACCCCAAACTCACTCATTCATGTCTTTATGGACCTTGCTTTGTACACTGGTCCAAATAATTTGGTGGAGGGGGGATTATGGGGTGGCAGGTTGTTTATCAGGGGTCTGGCTTGGCCCCTTAGTTCCAGTGAAGGGAACTCTTAAGGCGTCAGCATACCAAGACATGTTGGACAATTTCATACTCCCAACTTTGTGGGAAAAGTTTGGGGATGGCCCCTTCCTGTTCCAACATGACTGCCCACCAGTGCACAAAGCAAGGTCTGTGGGGGATGTAATGTTAAGGAGGGGGCAGAGTACACTGCTGTGGGTTGGGGTGATGTGAAGAGGGGTAAAGCAGGACACCGCTGGGGGCGATGTAGGGGTGTTCATGTGAAGGGGGGCAGAGGACAATGCTGTGAATGAAGGAGGAGGTGATGTGTGAAGGGAGGCAGAGGACAATGCTGTGAATAAAAGAGGGGTGTGATGTGAAGGGAGGCAGAGAACACTGCTATGAAGAGAAATGAAAGAATGGGATTGCGATATAAGAGGAGAGAGGCTGTGATATGAACGATCAGACTCATAGCACAAAAATGCATCTCAGACCTCTGCTGGGAGAACATTTTACTGATTGGGCCTTCGTGAATTTTAATTCATTACCTCTGATCTAGAATTTGCATTAGGGCAATTTTAATCAGTTATTCTGGTTACATTAGATATACAGTGCCTTGAAAAGTTCCACATTTTGTCATGTTACAACCAAAAATGTAAATGTATTTTATTGGGATTTTATGGGATAGACCAACACAAAGTGGCACATAAATGTGAAGTGGAAGGAAAATGATAAATGGTCTTCAGAATGTTTTACAAATAAATATATGAAAAGTGTGGTGTGCATTTGTATGGCGCCCCCCGGAGTCAACACTTTGTAGAACCACCTTTCACTGCAATTACAGCTGCAAGTCTTTTTGGGGATGTCTCTACCAGCTTTGTACATCTAGAGAGGGACATTTTTGCCAGAGAGTAACTTCTTTGCAAAATATCTCAAGCTCTGTCAGATTGGATGGAGAGTGTCTGTGAACAGCAATTTTCAAGTCTTGCCACAGATTCTCAATTGGGTTTAGGTCTGGACTTGGACTGGGCCATTCTAACACATGAATATATACTTTGATCTAAACCATTCCATTGTAGCTCTGGCTGTATTTTTAGGGTCGTTGTCCTGCTGGAAGGTGAACCTCCACCCCAGTCTCAAGTCTTTTGCAGACTCTAACAGGTTTTCTTCTAAGATTGCCCTGTATTTGGCTCCATCCATCTTCCCATCAACTCTGACCAGCTTCCCTGTCCCTACTGAAGAAAAGCATCCCCACAACATGATGGAGAATGGGGGAGGTAGCTCTTAGTCAGACTTTTATAGAGCTAAACAGGTCCTGTGGGTGGATAAAGGGGCGAAGCTATATCATATGCATGTTGCCATGTTGGCGTCAGGAAAGCATTTTTAGGTTACACTTTAAACTGACCATACACTAGTAGAATTTTGTTCGAAATTTTCCAAATTAAGTACATTTGTGCACATACATTTAAATCATAGACTTTTGATGTGTCACACATTCTGTACATTTAATAATATAATTTCTTTTGTAGGTACACCAGATACATTTGAGGGTGTCGCAGAAAAACAAGAGGAGACTGCCCAGGTCGTAATGTCTAACCCTGAAGTAGCAGCTCAGGGTGGAGGTAAGTTGGAAAGTTTTATTGAATTCAGCCAATGGTTTTAGTTGAGGTCCTATTTTTGACCAGTTTAGTATTATTTAAGTGCACCTTCCACTCCAATTTCCCCAAGGCTGAGCAACACCAGAAATATATGTATTAAAGTGTGTTGCTCTTACATGCATTTAAATGGTATCTAATTCCAAGGACAAAAATGTAATATATTACCCATCATTAGATGTGTTGTGTGTATTTTTCTTCTTTTTTCAGGCTAAGAACATTTTTGTAAAGTAGACAAAGTAAAGGTTCTGCTTCCAGTATGTGGTTACAGATGAACCAACCACAGGTTATGGGCCCACTGGGATACTGACTTCTGAATGGTAGTCATTGTTTAAAAGAGAGGGCCCCACACCACCACTTGTTTTTTTCAAAAAGCTTTATTCTTCTTTGAGCAACGACATCCCACTGGACATCTATTCCATCCAAGGTTCGATACGCCCTGAAGGCAAAGAGATAGCGAAGAAGGGGAACTTATATACACAAACAAACTACCAAGACTAGTCAGTATTTTTTAGGCTCCTGTAAACAGGCTTTCCAATCAGGTCCATCAGTCAGTTTTTCAGGCTGCAAGCTCCATGCAAGTCTATGGGCAGGTGGTTGTAAAACGTAGTTGTGTCCATTTACATACACCTACCTCCAAGTCCATCCAGATCCAGGAAGAAAAAACAAAAAAGGACTGCGTTCTTTTCTGCTTTTCTGGACCTAAACGTGACAGATTGGAGGAAGCCTGATGTAAATGTTCACATCTGGCAGCCCATAAATCCTACAGGGGTCCACCACAGTCCGCTGTCCAAATACAGACAAAAAACTGACATCCATCCCGCTCATGGATCCCCCGCTGAACGCTCTTCTGTGATAGGACCCTTCTAGGGGTGTTGGTACTCAGAGGAGGATAAACCTTCCTTGTCGATTCTGTCAGAGAGGCCGAGTTCTTGTCATTTCCTGTGCACTGAACTGAAATCTCTGAGCTGTTTTGTGAACTATAAATCACCTCCCCCTATGTTATGGAGATGGGGAGAGGTGGAGGTATATTTAGTTTGAATCTGAAGCGCTGCTTTGGGTGACAATGTTTCTCCTTCATAGATACATGGACATGCACATAACACATTATGAGTACTGGCACGATTAGATAGGGCGAGTTTATATTGATAGTACCGAAGATTTGAAAAATTTCTTAACCTCCATAGATACAGTACAGAAAATAAACACCTGAAAATAGAAAAATAATGCAGCCACCTCAGATAAGGACCCATAAGCTGCCATATTTTTTCATTTTATTCTTGTCCATTCATTTTTGGTGTGTTGGAAACATGTGATGTGTGAACAATCCCTGATAGACAAAAATAAAATGAAGGGGTCT
The DNA here is from genome assembly GCA_037952925.1 of Lithobates clamitans. NCBI lineage: Eukaryota > Metazoa > Chordata > Amphibia > Anura > Ranidae > Lithobates > Lithobates clamitans. Next base: position 402,169 of record JBBGZY010000728.1, read on the forward strand.
GTTCATAAAACATTTGTTCTACAAATGTCAGAATCATTCATGAAAGCTGAGCTCAATGTGACCGTATGTTTTTGAATAGATTAACCGCTTGCCGACCAGCCGTCGTCGTTATACGGTGACAGGTCAGCTCTCCTGCGCAAATTGCCATAGCTGTACGGCGGCTAGCACAGACGCGATAGCGGGCAGCGCGTACTTGCACCCTCTGTGGGAGCGTGCCCGCGGGTTTGGGCGAACTCGATGTCCACCGGCGACCTGCGATCGCGGTATACAGAGGCAGAATGGGGATCTGCCTTTGTAAACAAGGTGGATCCCCATTCTGACAGAAGACATGACAGAGATCTACTGTTCCCAGTGATCGGTAACAGTGATCTCTGTCATGTCCCTGCCAGCCCATCCCCCCTACAGTTAGAACACACTGAGGGAACACATTTAACCCCTTGATCGCCCCCTAGTGTTAACCCCTTACCTGCCAGTGTCATTTATACAGTAATCAGTGGCTATTTATAGCATTGATCACTGTATAAATGTCAATGGTCTCAAAAAAGTGTCAAAAGTCTCCGATCTGTCCACCGCAATGTCGCAGTCCCGCTACAAATCGCAGATCGCCTCCAATACTAGAAAAAAATAATTAAAATGCCATAAATATATCAGCTATTTTGTAGACGTTAAAACTTTTGCGCAAACCAATCAATATACGCCTATTGCGATTTTTTTTTTTTACCAAAAATATGTAGAAGAATATATATCGGGCTAAACTTATGAATACATTTGTTTTTCAAAAAACATTTTTTGGATGTGTATTATAGCAAATAATTGTCGCTTTTTTTTTGTTTACAGCGCAAAAAATAAAAACAGCAGAGGTGATCAAATACCACCAAAAGAAAGCTCTATTTGTGGGAAAAAAGGACGTAAATTTTGTTTGGGTACAGCATCGCACAACTGCGCAATTGTCAGTTAAAGCGACGCAGTGACGTATCGCAAAAAATGGCCTGGTCATTAAGGGGGCAAATCTTTCCGGGCTTGAAGTGGTTAACTCCTGCATCTTCAGCTCCATCTAGTGGCCAAAATGCAGTTTTGTTTTCTAAAATACCACAATGAGAAAATGTACTACAATTTGGCCACTAGATGGAACTGATATTATAGGAATTAATCTATTGGAAAACACATGGTGGAATTTAGTTCAGTTTGCGCTAATGTTTCTGACATTCATACAACTGTAGCGCACTACTCCCTTGGGAGCTGCTGTGTTGTTCATTACTTCTTTGTCAATGACCCCCGATCTTCCTTCCCACGCAACTTCAAACGCCTTCCCCCGCAACCCTGGGTTGTGGAGGTCTGTGGGGGGGGGGGAGCTTATTGAAATCTGGAAGCCCTCAGATCCCGCCCCCATGTGAATGAGTACCCCTACTCATTAACCAAAAAAAAATGTCAGAAAGAAATAAAAACACACACACACATAGTTTTTGACAATTCCTTTATTAAAAAAAATAAAAATAAAATGTCCCCCCGAAGTAGATCCAACTTTAATCACAACACCCGCCGCACTGCTGGACCCAAAAAGGAAGAAGAAAAGAAAAGCCCTCCGGCTCCGATGAAGGTTCCTGCTGACTGCCTTGTCCTCTCTCTGACAATTTTTAAATCGCTAAAGGGAGCAGTCACCCGGTCACCCGGTGACGCCCCCATGTGTTCCCGCCCCAACGGGCTCACTCGTCCCCTTCCTTTCCTGACCTGCCGGGTTACATGCTCGGATAAGGATCTGGTACGGATTTTGGGGGGGACCCCACGCTGTTTTTAAAAAAAAAAAAATTTTTATTGTCGGCACGTTTTCTGTAGACTCAGCTGTCAGTTTAGAACCAGCTGACAGCTGATGAGTCCTCTGTTGTTAAGGACACAGTGGCCGCCTTCCTGGCCTGCTCCTTAGCAACCAGCTCAATGCAATAAATTAGCACATGAAAATACGCATTAATTACCGCATTATCAAAACTTTACCGCAGTAGTTATTTACAATTTTTAGTGAATTGAGCTTTCAAGACTGATTTAACCACTTGCCGCCCGCCATATAGCAGAATGACGGCGGCAAAGTGGTTTCAATATCCTGACTGGACGTCATATGACGTCCGCAGGATATTGAACCGCTGCGCGCCCCCAGGGGCGCGCATCGCGGCGATCGTTGTTGCGGGGTGTCAGTCTGACACCCTGCAGCACCGATCTAGGTAAAGAGTCTCTGATGGGGACTCTTTACCACGTGATCAGCCGTGTCCAATCACGGCTGATCACGATGTAAATAGGAAGAGCCGGTGATCGGCTTTTCCTTCCTCATTCGCGTCTGACAGACGCGAGTAGAGGAGAGCCGATCGGCTGCTCTCCTGACAGGGGGGGTCTGTGCTGATTGTTTATCAGCACAGCCCCCCCTCGGATCCTACCCAGGACCACCAGGGAAGCCGCCCAGGACCACCAGGGAAGCCGCCCAGGATCACCAGGGAAGCCGCCCAGGACCACCAGGGAAACCAGCCACACTGGACCACCAAGTATGCCCCCCAGACCCCCAGGGAAATACTAACCAGTGCAAAGGCAGCTGCCAATCAATGCCCAGGCAGCTGCCAATCAGTGCCCACTCCAATGCCTGCCAGTGCCACCAGGGATGCCTATCAGTGCTGCGTATCAGTGCCCATCAGTGCCACGTATCCGTGCCCAGCAATGCCGCCTATCAGTGCCCATCAGTGCCGCCTATCAGTACCCATCAGTGCCACCCATAAGAACCCATCTTTGCAGCCTTTCAGTGCCCATCAGTGTCGCCCATCAGTGCCACCCAGTGCCACCCATGAGTGGCCATCAGTGCCGCCTATCAATGCCCATCAGTGCTGCATATCAGTGCCACCCATCAGTGCCGCCCATCAGTGCCACATATCAGTGCCCATCAGTGCCCACTCATTGGTGCCACCTCATCAGTGCCGCCTTATCAGTGCCTGTCAGTGCCGCCTTATCAGTGCCCATCAGTGAAAGAGAAAATGTACTTATTTACAACATTTTTAAACAGAAACAAAAGCAAAACTTTTATTTTTTTTTAAATTTTCGGTCTTTTTTTATTTGTTTAGCAAAAAATAAAAAACGCAAATATGGTGATCAAATACCACCAAAAGAAAGCTCTATTTGTGGGAACAAAATGATAAAAATTTAGTTTGGGTACAGTGTAGCATGACCGCGCAATTGTCATTCAAACTGCGACAGCGCTGAAAGCTGAAAATTGGTCTGGGTAGGAAGGTGTCCAAGTGCCTGGTATTGAAGTGGTTAATGTTAGAGCTATTTTACCTTATTTTATTTGCCGTTATTTAACTCTTAGGCCTCATGTACACTGCTGCTGGTAAACGGACGTTTAGGAGCAGTTGGGCATTTTTTTAGCTTCCCCTGAACTCTCCTCTATGTTATCTTATCAGTACATGTACACAGGGCCGTTTATAGTTGTTTCTAGGCAGTTGAGTTTAGAAGCTGTTTTTGGAACGCCAAAAAATGGGTTCAGCCGGATGTGTAGAGGCATTTGAAACGCCAAATGCCTGTAACAGCTTGTAAACGCTGCTAAACGCCATAACTCGCATTTAGCAGCATTTCGTTTACAGATGTTTTTCATTTTAACAAAACAAAAAAAACAAATGCTTCTAGATGCAAACGCGGCTAAACGTGACATGTAAACGCAGCTAAATGGCCGTTTTTAGATGCCGGTTTCTAGCTGTCATTTTAAATCGTTCAGGAGAGGTTAAACAACGTCCCGTGTACATGAAGCCTTAGAGAATTGACCCCTAAGTTGATAAATTCCTGCATATTTGTGTTTTATGTCCGGCAACACTGGAGCTCCAAACACAACCCCTTCCCACTCTGTGTCCGGTTATTAAATGGCTAAAGATTGAGTCCCAGCATTCCATGCTTCTGCGCACTTCCACCCACTATCTGTCCGCTGAGCCATACAACCTGCTCTTAAATTGTTTGAATTAAACCAATAGGCAAGCGGGGGGCAGGACCAGTAGGTGGAAACAGACAGAAGCAGGGAATGCTGGGAATCGTAGGAGCAACACTAGTGTCTTCTTCACGTACCTGTTCTACTGAGGAGGCCTTGATTGTCACTTAAGTATAATGTAATTGGTGAGCGTCACTACTGGACATGGCGGGCAGGACCAGTGGATGGAGTATGCAGAAGCATGGAATTCTGGCATTTGTAGAAGTAACACTTGATCTTCTTACGTACTCTTTCTCCTAAGGGAGCCTGGGTGGCCACTTCATTATGAGGCAAAAGGCCACTAATCTTGATGGGTTTTACCAGAGGTAATGTAGGCACACAATGGCTAAATCACACTTTGTGATGTGAAAAAATATAGAATTTTTTTTTTGCTAAGGGTTATGGTAATTAGAGCATTAGAATTGGAATTGGTTATCTCTAATGTAAAAAAAAAATGTAAATTTATATTTTGCATTTAGGAATCCCTACTGTGAGAAAACAGGATGGCAAACATTTAATAGCAGAGATTTCACATTTCTACCCAAAGAAGATTACGGTAACATGGAGTCGAGCCAAACAGAAGTCTGGGCTAGAAAACAAATTTGAGCCATATGAAGAAAAGAAATATACTGTATCTGGGCTGAGACCTGAGAGCGATGGTACCTTCTCTTTAACTAGCTCAGTCAAAAAGTTGCAAGATAATAAACTGTATAAAATCACAGTCACACATGAGTCAATGAAATCACCAATTGAGAAAACCTATAAAAAAGGTAAAGAAACCCTCGCTGTTTTTTATTCTACATGTGAACTTTTTCTAAAGGGTCTATGTGTAAAAACATCACTGTACAAATGTGACAAACATTCACACAACCCCAGTGAAACTTGCCATGTTCTGTGTCATATATTTATTTTTTGTATTTTTACTGGTTGAGGTATTAAAAAAAAATACTGCATTATGGCCACTAGATGGTGCTTACGATCATAGGAGGTAACTACACTATATTGTCAAAAGTATTGTGACACCTGCCTTTACACGCACATGAACTTGTACTGGCATCCCAGTAGGGTTCAATATTGAGTTGGCCCACCCTTTGTAGCTATAACAGCTTCAACTCTCCTGGGAGGGCTGTGCACAAGGTTTAGGAGTGTGTCTATGGGAATGTTTGACCATTCTTTCAGAAGTGCATTTGTGAGGTCAGGCACTGATGTTGGACGAGAGCGTCTGGCTCACAGCCTCCATTCTAATTCATCCCAAAGGTGTTCTATCGGGTTGAGGTGCAGTCCAGTCATGTTCCTCCACCCCAAACTTACTCATCCATGTCTTTATGGACCTTGCTTTGTACACTGGTCCAAATCATTTGGTGGAGGGAGGTTTACGGTGGGGGGTTGTTTTTCAGGGGTTGGGCTTGGCCCCTTAGTTCCAGTGAAGGGAACTCTTAAGGCGTCGGCATACCAAGACATTTTGGACAATTTCATGCTCCCAACTTTGTGGGAACAGTTTGGGGATGGCCCCTTCCTGTTCCAACATGACTGCACACCAGTGCACAAAGCAAGGTCTGTGGGGGCTGTAATGTTAAGGAGGGGGCAGGGTACACTGCTGTCAGTAGGGGTGATGTGAAGGGGGGTTAAAGCAGGACACCGCTGGGGGCGATGTAGGGTTGTTAATGTGAAGGGAGGCAGAGGACACTGCTGTGAATGAAGGAGGGGGCAGAGGTCACAGCTGTTGGGGGGAGATGAAGTGAGGGGGGGCAGAGGACACTGTTGGGGGCGATGTAGGGGTGTTGATTTGAAGGGAGACAGAGAACACTGCTGTGAAGAGAAATGAAAGAATGGGATTGCGATATAAGAGGAGAGAGGCTGTGATGTGAATGATCAGACTCATAGCACAAAAATGCGTTTCAGACCTCTGCTGGGAGAACATTTTACTGATTGGGCCTTCGTGAATTTTAATTTATTACCTCTGATCTAGAATTTGCATTAGGGCAATTTTAATCAGTTATTCTGGTTACATTGGATATACAGTGGCTTGAAAAGTTCCACATTTTGTCATGTTACAGCCAAAAATGTAAATCTATTTTTATTGGGATTTGATGTGACAGACCAACACAAAGTGGCACATAATTGTGAAGTGGAAGGAAAATGGTAAATGGTTTTCAGAATTTTTAAAAAATAAATATGTGAAAAGTGTGGTGTACATTTGTATTCAGCCCCCCTGAGTCAATACTTTGTAGAACCCCCTTTCACTGCAATTACAGCTGCAAGTCTTTTTGGGGATGTCTCTACCAGTTTTGCACATCTAGAGAGTGACATTTTTGCCCATTCTTCTTTGCAATATAGCTCAAGTTCTGTCAGATCAGATGGAGAGCGTCTGTGAATAGCAATTTTCAAGTCTTGCCACATATTCTCAATTGGATTTAGGTCTGGACTTTGACTGGGCCATTCTAACACATGAATATGCTTTGATCTAAACCATTCCATTGTAGCTCTGGCTGTATGTTTAGGGTCGTTGTCCTGCTGGAAGGCAGTGGCGGAATTATAGGGGTCGCAACAGTCGCAAGTGCGACTGGGCCCTATAGTTCTCCGCCACTTCAGGGGGCCCATCAGCCGCCCGCCCGCCGTGTGAGGGGTCCGCCCGCCCGCCTGCCGTGTGAGGGGCCCGCCCGCCCACCGTGTGAGGGGCCCACCTGACTGTCCGGAGGTGTGTGTGTGTCTCCATCATGTTTCACTGTGTCGGGAGGGAGGGGGGCTTTCACCCGCTACGCCGGCTGCACGAGAAGCGCTGAGCTGAGGCCTGAGGGACTGTGTGGGCTCACCAATTCACTGAAGGCGGGGGAGGAGCTCTGCGCAGTTTGCAGTACCTACGGCGGCGTGTGACCTGTCCTGAGGCAAGCAAAGCATCCTGGGCTGGAGGAGCCCCGATTCCGAAGGATTGTTTCTGACTTCTGAGGAGGGGGAATCGATCGATTGATTGGCGGTAAGTCCCCATTTGCACTCCAATCGATCTATCCCAACCTCCACCGGCTCTGCCTCTTACTCATCCCATCCCCCCTCCACCACCACTGATCTCATCCCTATCCTTCCCAACCCCCATCACCTCTACAACAGAGGAGATGGGGGGTGGGGGGATAGGGATGAGATCGGTGGTGGTGGGGGGATGGGATCAGTAAGAGGTCCCCCTCCAGTACCACCACCACCCCCCTGCAGTGCCACCACCACCCCCCTCCAGTACCACCACCACCTCCTTGAGGCTGCACCGATGACACAGGCTGCACTGGGGACATAGGTGGCACTGGTGGACACGGGCAGGCTGCATTGGGGACACCGGCTGCACTGGGGACACAGACTGCATTGGTGACACCAACTGCACTGGGGACACCGACTGCACTGGGGACACAGGCAGACTGCACTGGGGACACCGGCTGCACTGGGGACACCGGCTGCACTGGGGACACAGGTGGACATGGGCAGGCTGCATTGGGGACACCGGATGCACTGGGGACACAGGTGGACACAGGCAGGCTGCATTGGTGACACTGTCTGCATTGGTGACACTGTCTGCATTGGGGACACCAGCTGCACTGGGGACACAGGTGGACACGGGCAGGCTGCATTGGTGACACTGTCTGCATTGGTGACACTGTCTGCATTGGGGACACTGTCTGCACTGGGGACACTGGCTGCACTGGGGACACTGGCTGCACTGGGGACACTGGCTGCACTGGGGACACCGGGTGCACTGGGGACACAGGTGGACACGGGCAGGCTACATTGGTGACACTTTCTGCATTGGTGACAGTGGCTGCACTGGGGACAGTTACGGTAAGTTAAAAATCAGTGCCACCACCACCCCCCTCCAGTACCACCACCACCTCCTTGAGGCTGCACCGATGACACAGGCTGCACTGGGGACATAGGTGGCACTGGTGGACACGGGCAGGCTGCATTGGGGACACCGGCTGCACTGGGGACACAGACTGCATTGGTGACACCAACTGCACTGGGGACACCGACTGCACTGGGGACACGGGCAGACTGCATTGGGGACACCGGCTGCACTGGGGACACAGACTGCATTGGTGACACCAACTGCACTGGGGACACCGACTGCACTGGGGACATTGACTGCACTGGGGACATTGACTGCACTGGGGACACGGGCAGACTGCACTGGGGACACCGGCTGCACTGGGGACACCGGCTGCACTGGGGACACAGGTGGACATGGGCAGGCTGCATTGGGGACACCGGCTGCACTGGGGACACAGGCAAGCTGCATTGGTGACACTGTCTGCATTGGGGACACTGTCTGCATTGGGGACACTGTCTGCATTGGGGACACTGTCTGCACTGGGGACACCAGCTGCACTGGGGACACCGGCTGCACTGGGGACACAGGTGGACACGGGCAGGCTGCATTGGTGACACTGTCTGCATTGGGGACACTGTCTGCACTGGGGTCACTGGGGACACCGGCTGCACTGGGGACACCGGCTGCACTGGGGACACAGGTGGACACGGGCAGGCTACATTGGTGACAGTGGCTGCACTGGGGACAGTTACGGTGAGTTAAAAATCAGAAACAGAAATGTTTTACTTTGTTGTACAGTGGAAAAAATATAGTATCAAAATCATGCTTTTCTGGGGGGGGGGTCTTCATGATTTCTTGCACCGGGGCCCTGATGTTTCTAGTTACGCCTCTGCTGGAAGGTGAACCTCTGCCCCAGTCTCAAGGCTTTTGCAGACTCTTACAGGTTTTCTTCTAAGATTGCCCTGTATTTGGTTCCATCCATCTTCCCATCAACTCTGACCAGCTTCCCTGTCCCTGCTGAAGAAAAGCATCCCCACAACATGATGGAGAATGGGGGAGGTAGCTCTCAGTCAGACTTTTATAGAGCTAAACAGGTCCTGTGGGTGGATAAAGGGGTGGAGCTATATCATATGCGCGCTGCCATGTTGGCGTCAGGAAAGCAAGCTTAGGATACTTAAAGTGGTGTTCCGGCCGAAATTATATTTTTAAAATAAAAATACCCTTATAATACACAAGCTTAATGTATTCTAGTAAAGTTAGTCTGTAAACTAAGGTCTGTTTTGTTAGTTTATAGCAGTAGTTTGTTATTTTATAAACTTGCAGCAGGCCGTGGCCATCTTAAGTGTGGGCATCTGAAGCCAGAATGTATTTCTTCCTGGATCTCATCCTTGCAGATCTCGCACATGCTCAGTGCAGCACAAGCAGTGTAATAGGTTTCAGGTCAGGTTTCCATAGCAACGGCAGTGTCAGAGGGAGTTGCCGCCCCTTCCCAGAAGGCATTGCAAACAGGAAATGATGCAATGGGCCACAGTCAGGGAGGAGGAAGTGAAAAATGAATACAGCAGATATACAGTAGGTGCTGAGAAAAAAATTTAAAAATATCCAATTCGTTTACAGTGCACAGTTTAGTGAGGGATGCTAAAGAGTTGTAAAAGTGGGTGGAACTCCACTTTAAAGAAACCAATTTAATAAATTAGATTTTCATGCTTACACTTTAAACTGATCATACACTAGTAGAATTTTGTTCTAAATTTTCCACATTAAGTACATTTGTTCACATACATTTTAAATCAGTGGTTCTCAACCCTGTCCTCAAAGTACTCCCAACAGGCCATGTTTTGGGAATTTCTCTTAGATAAAATAGCTGTCCAAAATACAAATCCATTGACTGATTTAAAGCACCTGTGCAAGATAAAGGAAAACCTGCAAACATGGCCTGTTGGCGGTTCTTGAGGACAGGGTTGAGAACCACTGCTTTAAATCATAGACTTTAGAAATGTCATACATTCTGTACATTTAATAATATCATTTCTTTTGTAGGTAAAACAGATACATTTGAGGAAGTCACAGAAAAACAAGAGGAGACTGCCCAGAGAGAAATATCTAACTCTGAAGTAGCACCTCAGGGTGGAGGTAAGTTGTAAAGTTTTATTGAATTCACCCAATGGTTTTAGCTGAGGTCCTATTTCCGTTTACAAAAGTTTTTATTTGGAAGCTTAGGTAATATACATACGGTATAGTTAACATTATTGTATTATGTTGGTACAGAAGTAAGAGGGATATAGAAAATACAAAACATAAGTTATATAACTTTGAGTTACAAAAGCTGTGATAGTGATAGAAATATTTTTATATGCTTATATTATAAGGCAAAACATTATGTTAGCAATAAGAAATAGGTAGTTATGGTACTAGTATATTAGCCAATTTAGGTTGGTTTCCAATAGGCCCATTTCTTCTGGTGAATATGAATAGTGTCATTAAGGGTATGATAAATCCACTCAGAGAGTTTGAGGAGCTCCATTCTATTAATTACTTGTTGCCATGACAGATTTGAGGATTTCCAGTTAAATGCTGTCATCCAGTGGATTGAACTACATAGGGAGTGGAATAGTCTCATACATGGGAGAGGAATGTCAGGAATACCAGCGTATAGCAAGCAAATCTGAGGAGAAGGAGTAATCTTTTGATTAGAAAGTTGTTCTATTAAATTGATTGCCTTAAGCCATATGTGATTAATATGTTTGCAGCTCCAAAAAATGTGTAAGAGGGAGCCAGATTCCGGACATCCTCTGAAACAATTAGGAGAGATGGAAGGGTAGAAGGTATGGAGCTTTGAAGGGGTGAGGTACCATCTAGAGAAAATTTTAATGGGGGTCTCTCTGAAGGAGATAGCTTTGTTACTTTTACGGAGGTTTTCTGACATTGAGCTCCATTCCTCAATAGTAAGCGAGACATTCACATCTGCCTCCCATTGGAGCATCTGTGTAGATTTATCGGGGACACCCACACCATTGATATAACTATACATCCTAGATATGAGGCCTCTGTCTCTAGAGGATAAAATACATATATGTTCAAATGTAGTGTATGACGGATGAGTATTGAGTGCAAAATATTTAGCGTAGAAGGTTCTAATTTGATGGTAACGTTGGAGTTCATTTGTATCTAAATTATATGTGGCTTGTAGATCTGAAAATGGGATAAATTCCCATTTTTGTTGGAGGGATCTCAAGGTAGTCAGGTTTTTGTCAATCCAAATGGAAAAATCTTGTACGTTGTTATAGGCATATTCAAATCTATGGTCTCCTATGAAGGAAGCCAGGGGGGGAATGTCTGATGAGAGTTTGTATATGTCTTTATATTTAGACCATAATTGGTAAAATTGAGCTATAATGATGTTGTGTTTCATAAGTTTGTTGTAAGTGGTAGTGTTGGACCAAAGGATACCCTGCAGATGGAGTGGGAGAATTGAGATGGATTCAAACATTTTCCATGGGGAGTTAATTGAGGGAGTGTACCACTGGGTGAGTTGTGTGAGTCTTGAAGCTAAATAGTAGAGCCATATATTTGGGAGGCCTAGGCCGCCTGAAGATTGTGGCCTGTGCATGAGGGCGTAGCTGCATCTTGGTTTTCTCTCGGCCCATATAAATTTGTTTATTTCTCTCTGAAGAGAGGTCAATTTGGATTTAGGAACATTAATAGGTAGGGTGCGAAAAAAGTATAATAGTTTTGGGAGGATTGTCATTTTAATAGCACATATTCTACCTAAGAAGGAGATATGAAATGAGGACCATGACTTTAAAAGAGATATGATATGTGAGAATAATGGGATATAATTGGATTTATATAAAAGAGTGTGTGTGGAGGTTATTGTAACGCCTAAGTATTTGAATGATTTAGGACACCATATAAATGGGAAATTTTGTGATAGTAAGGATTGGGTGTTATGAGGGTAATTAATTGGAATAGCAGAACATTTATTAGTGTTAATTTTGAGGCCTGAAATATTTTGAAAAGATTTCAGTGTACTTAAAAGGGATGGGATAGAAGTGAGGGGGTTTGTGATGAAAAGGAGAGCATCATCAGCATATAGGCTGAGTTTAAATTCTTTGTCCCCTTTTGTATATCCTTTTATGTCAATACTATTCCTAATTTTTTGAGCTAAGGGTTCAATTGCTAAAGCAAATAGTAATGGTGACAGCGGGCAGCCCTGTCTGGTGCCTCTAGTAAGAGAGAAAAAGTCCGAGTTGTGTCCAGGGATTTTAATTCTAGTTTGGGGGTTATGATAAAGAGCGTTAAAACCCTGTAGGAATTTATCTGAGATTCCATATTTAGGAAGTAATTGGTTTAGATATGACCAGCTAACGCTATCGAACGCTTTATGGATGTCTAAGCTGAGTAGGCATAGTTGTTGGGAGGTTAAGTTGGCATCTTGGATAATATTAGTGACTAATCTGACATTATCCACTATCTGTCGGCCTGGAATGAAGCCGGTTTGGTCTACATGTATTAAATTTGTAATTACTGCAGCTAGTCTATCTGATAGTAACCTACCAAAAATTTTTAGATCATTATTAAGGACAGATATAGGTCGGTAATTTTGAGGAAGGGAGTGATCTTTTAGTGGTTTAGGGATAAGGGAAAGATTAGCTAAGAGCATTTCATCTGGAAAATGACCACCGTTAAGAATGTGATTGAAAAGTTTGGTTAAGTATGGGGTTAAAAGAGGGGCATATTTTTTATAGTATGATGTAGAGAAACCATCTGGGCCAGGGGCCGTAGATGTTTTGAGAGATTTGATAATTTTTGTAATTTCTGTATGCGTGCAAGGTGCATTAAGGGATTCTATTTGGGTGGCATTTAGAGTGGGTAGTTGAATATCATCTAACCATGATTTAGAGAGTTGGTCAGGAGGGACTTGAGGGCTACAAAGTAGGTCTTTATAAAATGAGGAGAAGATCTCAAGAACGCCTTGAGGGTGAGTGATCATGTTCCCAGCTCGATCTCTAAGTTTATATGTATGAGATGGTTTATGATCATGGTTAAGTTTTTTAGCAAACATAGCTGATGGGGAATTGCTGTGTAGTAAAAATTTAGCTTTTGAGAATCTCAAGGATTTTTCTGTGTTCTCTGATAATATAAGGTCCAGGGCTTTACGTTTGTCTTGGATTTGTTTGGTGATCTCTTGGGAGGGATCGTGTTGTAGTTTATGATAAAGTAGATTTAAGTCTTTGGTGAGATTTTTAATATTTGTGAGTTTTTCTTTATTTCTTTTAGCAGCTATGCTAATTAGATGTCCACGAAGGACTGCTTTATGTGCTGTCCATATAGTAGAGGGAGAGATATCATCTATAGCATTTTCGGTGAAGTAGTTTTCAATATGTGATGATATGGTTTGAGATATTGAGGGATCTGTTAAAAGTGAGTTATTTAGTCTCCAATTGTAAGGGGAAGGAGAGAGTCCGATGTGGGACGTTTCGAAGTAAGTGATATCATGATCAGACCAGGGGCAAGGGTGGATCTGCGCATCTGAGGAGTTAGCTAGCATAATAGGAGTACAAAAAATATAGTCAAGCCTAGCGTGTACATCATGGGGGTATGAGTAATGAGTATAGCCTCTGATTCCTACATTGTGAGATCTCCATGTGTCAATAAGTTGAAAATTATTTAGAAAGCGGTTCGTGGATTTAGAGAAGGCTTTTGATGAGGAGGAAGTTTTACTTCTATCAAGTGTTGCGTGTGCTGTCATGTTAAAGTCTCCTCCTACAATAATATGAGGTGAGCTGTATTGGTCAAGTTTGTCGAAGAAATTTGTGAAAAAGGTAGATTGAGATTCGTTGGGGGCATAAATTGAGGCTATTGTTATAGCTTTATTGTTAATAAATCCCTTGATGATAATATATCTACTGTCAGCATCTTTGAAAATATTTTGTATATCCATAATAATGGTGTTGCGTATAAAAATAGCCACACCACGGGTTTTATTATGAAATGTAGTATAATAAAATTGGTTGAATGACTTATCAAAATAATTGGGGTGGTTGGAGGAAGCAAAATGTGTTTCCTGCATGAGGATAATATCTGCTCCTAGCCTTTTATAGTGTTGAAAAGCTTTTTTACGTTTATGAGGTGAGTTGAAACCCTGAACATTATGTGAAATAACTCTAAATACCATTATATAAAGATAAGGTAATAAGATTATGAACAAAATCAGACATATATGTAGAGTATGCCATAGGTAAGAATATATGTTTTATAAAATAAGTATAATTGGTGATAATATTTACTGAGGTGAGGTAGGGGTTATATAAAAAGTAAATATGGAGCTTAATTAGTTGTATGTAGTACCATATGATTAACGAACCATATTGAATGAATTTAAACCAAGATATATACCATAGTATCTGTGGGATATCAAGAAAACTTCCATTTTTAAAGTATAACGTAACATTTGCCCGAAGGGCGACCAACAAGTGTAAAACAGTTATGTAAAGTAATACCAAAGGGACAAGAAACGTCTTGTCACTAACAAGTAAGTTAACTTCGAGAGGACAAAAAAGTCCTAGTCCTACCAGTGCGGTCGGGTGCGACAACCCCACAGTTGGGGGTGTCGCAGTCAACGGCAACAGCAGGATGGGGGACAATCCAGCGGTGGCGGATGTCACAGGTCTAAGGTAAGCATATTAAAAGGTTTCAAAAAGAAAATTAGTGAAACCATGCATAAAGTAACCAGGGGGGGGGATTTAACAAGTTGGTGGGAAAGGGGAGGGGGGGGTGGGAAGGGGGGAGGTAGAGGTAAGGAAGGAGAGGGTAGGAGGGTCCTCAGGGAATGGGATATGGAGGGAGTATTACCATCTCTCATTGCGTTATAATGGCAGTATAGTAGCCATAGAGTTGTAGTTCTATTGCAGAGAGATTGTTATAGACAAAAAAAAAAAAAAAAAAAAAAAAAAAAAAAAGGGGGGGGGGGGGTTGGGTTGGTTTGGTATGAGAGTCTCTATTTTCTTTCTTCATCCCTCTTCTTCCTTTTCAACTCTTTGTAAAGAAACAATGTCCATGTCCTGGTCATGCGGTTAGTCGGCGTTGTCTCGCAGAGGTTGACGCCATCTTCTTTGACTATTTGTGTTACGCCTGGAGGAGGGGGTGGACCATATTGGAGAAGATCTTGGGGTTACAGGAAAACGGTTGGGTGGTTCAGGTTCAAGCAGGCCCAGTTTCACAAGTAGTTCTTTGCCTTCAATTATGTTGTATACTGTGTATGTGGATCCATTGTAGGGGATAGTGAGTTTAAATGGGAAGCCCCATCTGTATTTTATTCTTGCTGCTTGTAGGATGTTGGTGACTTCTTTCATCCTGCGTCTTCTATCCAATGTGGCAGGGGAGATGTCTGGATATATTTGCAGCTTTTTGCCTTCCAGGGAGATGTTGGGGGAGTTTCTTGCTGCGCGCATGATGTCTTCTTTAACAAGAAAATCTTTCATGCACATGATAATATCCCTGGGTGGTTTATCAGGGGTAGGTTTAGGACGTAGAGCCCTGTGGATTCTGTCACAAGTGAATGCAGATGGAGGCCTATCTGGTAAGAGATTATGAAAGATCTTGGAAACCGTTGGCATGAGGTCAGTAATTGTCTCAGGGACGCCACGCAGTCTGATGTTATGACGTCTGTTTCGATTATCGAGATCTTCAACTTGAGCCTGCATAAATGCAAAGCTGTCAGCAAGTGTCTCATAATCTTTCCTTAGGTCGTTATGGGCTAGTGAAAGTTCATCATGTTTAGTTTCCAATATGTCTGTGCGATTGCCAATGCTGGCTATCTCTTGTGATAAGGCCGTGGTGGACTTATGAACTTCACTTTCGATTTTATCCACTAGTTTCTCAAAAATGGTGGTTAGACTATTATCTAAATCTGCTTTAGAGAGGGGAGATGGGTACTCACTGATCCCTGCGTTAGTTGAGAGGACGGATGGCATGGATGCAGATTTCCTAGAGGCAGTCTGTGTGCTGGCGCCGGCGCCATCTTGGGTCATCTTTCTGCTCCTTCTGTCTGCAGCGTCCAGCAAAAAGTGAGTTAAGTTGTGCTGGGAGCGTTTTGAGAGACCGGAATCTCTTCCAGGCATGGACCGGGTGGTTCTCTAGGCGGTGAAGGTACTTTCGCCGGGATGTGAGCGGTATGGCCCTGGTTGTTGTGCCTGTGATGTCCGGGACCGACGGAGCTGTGGTTACTCACGTCCTTCCCGCATCGCGCCGCGCATGCGCCCCCCAGCTGAGGTCCTATTTCTGACCAGTTTAGTATTCCTAAGTGCACCTTCCACTCCAATTTCCCCAAGGCTGAGCAACACCAGAAATATACGTATTAAAGTGTGTTGCTCTTACATGCATTTAAATGGTATCTAATTCAAAGGACAAAATGTAATATATTACCCATCATTAGATGTGTTGTGTGTATTTGTTTTCTTTTTTTTTTCGGGCTAAGAACATTTTTGGCAAAATAGACAAAGTAAAGGTTCTGCTTCCAGTATGTGGTTACAGATGAACCAACCACAGGTTATGGGCCCACTGGGATACTGACTTCTGAATGGTATTCATTGTTTAAAAGAGAGGGCCCCACACCACCACTTGTTTTTTTTTTTTCAAAAAGCTTTATTCTTCTTTGAGCAACGACATCCCACTGGACATCTATTCCATCTATTCCATCTATTCCATTCAAGGTTCAATTCGCCCTAAAGACAAACAAACTACCAAGACTAGTCAGTATTTTTTAGGCTCCTTTAAACAGGCTTTCCAATCAGGTCCATCAGTCAGTTTTTCAGGCTGCAAGCTCCATGCAAGTCTATGGGCAGGTGGTTGTAAAACGTAGTTGTGTCCATTTACATACACCTACCTCCAAGTCCATCCAGATCCAGGAAGAAAAAACAAAAAAGGACTGCGTTCTTTTCTGCTTTTCTGGACCTAAACGTGACAGATTGGAGGAAGCCTGATGTAAACATTCACATCTGGCAGCCCATAAATCCTACAGGGGTCCACCACAGTCCGCTGTCCAAATACAGACAAAAAACTGACAACTATCCCGCTCATGGACAGTGGCGTCTCCAGCTTTCAAATTTAGGGGGGGCACATGGGGGGACAGGGACAAAAGTAGGGGGGCAACTATAAAATGCATTTATATATATATATATATATATATATATTACTACGACCCCACAACGGGTCCTTTCACATGTTCTGCAGTGAGCTCCTTTCCTACTGTATTAGGGTCCCCCAGGGTGGCAGAAAACAAGAGATATATGTCACCAGCATATCAAGAAAATATAAGGATCCAAAGCAGTGGGAGAACTATCAGGGTTGCAAAGGTTGTCTTGCCTCCGGGCCCTGGTGTTCTGCCACTGTGGGGTTCCCCAGCCTCCTCTTGCTGTCCTGCCCCTGCTATTGACAGCGCTGGTCTGGCATCTCTTGGAATTTACAGGCTGGTCCTCCTGTCCTAAGGACGGGAGAAATCAGTCTGTTTTTTCAGTAACTGAGAGTCCTGGTGGAGTCCTTCCTGCAACTCGCTCTTCTCCCTGCCAATGAGGATGCAGGTGAAGGAGCAGATCGGGCGGCCGTGGTTGTGTGAGCGCTCGCATTATGCAGTGTCAGCGAGCAGAGGGAGGGGGGAGGAATCACCCGCAGGAGCTGACTGGGGACTCTCTCCCTCTTAGACATTGATTTTTTGTAAAAAAAAAAAAAAAAAGAAAAAAATTTTTTTTTTGGGGGGGGGGGGGGGGCACATGGTGGGGCACAGCATAATGTTGGGGGGGTCAGGGCCCCCTCTGCCCCCCCCTAGGGTCGCCATTGCTCATGGATCCCCCGCTGAACGCTCTTCTGTGATAGGACCCTCCTAGGGGTGTTGGTACTCAGAGGAGGATAAACCTTCCTTGTCGATTCTGTCAGAGAGGCCGAGTTATTGTCGTTTTCTGTGCATTGAACTGAAATCTCTGAGCTGTGTTTTGTGAACTATAAATCACATCCCCCTATGTTATGGAGATAGGGAGAGGTGGAGGTATATTTAGTTTGAATCTGAAGCGGTGCTTTGGGTGACAATGTTTCTTCTTCATAGATACATGGACATGCATATAACACATTATGAGTTCTGGCACGATTAGATAGGGCAAGTTTATATTGATAGTACGGAAGATTTAAAACATTTCTTAACCTCCATAGATACAGTACAGAAAATAAACACCTGAAAATAGAAAAATAATGCAGCCACCTCAGATAAGGACCCATAAGCTGCCATATTTTTAAATTTTATTCTTGTCCATTCATTTTTGGTGTGTTGGAAACATGTGATGTGTGAACAATCCCTGATAGACAAAAATAAAATGAAGGGGTCTGTTCATAAAACATTTGTTCTACAAATGTCAGAATCATTCATGTAAGCCGAGCTAAATGTGACCGTATGATTTTGAATAGATTAACCGCTTGCCGACCAGCCGCCATCGTTATACGGTGACAGGTCAGCTCTCCTGCGCAAATTGCCATAGCTGTACGGCGGCTAGCAAAGACGCGATAGCGGGCAGCGCGTACTTGCACCCTCTGTGGGATGGTGCCCGCGGGTTTGGGCGAACTCGATGTCTGCCGGCAACCTGCGATCGCGGTATACAGGGGCAGAATGGGGATCTGCCTTTGTAAACAAAGTGGATCCCCATTCTGACAGGAGACATGACAGAGATCTACTGTTCCCAGTGATCGGGAACAGTGATCTCTGTCATGTCCCTGCCAACCCATCCCCCCTACAGTTAGAACACACTGAGGGAATACATTTAACCCCTTGATCGCCCCCTAGTGTTAACCCCTTCCCTGCCAGTGTCATTTATACAGTAATCAGTGGCTATTTATAGCATTGATCGCTGTATAAATGTCAATGGTCTCAAAAAAGTGTCAAAAGTCTCCGGTCTGTCCACCGCAATGTCGCAGTCCCGCTACAAATCGCAGATCGCCTCCAATACTAGTAAAAAATAATAAAAATGCCATAAATATATCAGCTATTTTGTAGACGTTAAAACTTTTGCGCAAACCAATCAATATACGCCTATTGCGATTTTTTTTTTTACCAAACATATGTAGAAGAATATATATCGGCCTAAACTTATGAATACATTTGTTTTTCAAAAAACATTTTTTGGATGTGTATTATAGCAAATAATTGTCGCTCTTTTTTTGTTTACAGCGCAAAAAATAAAAACAGCAGAGGTGATCAAATACCACCAAAAGAAAGCTCTATTTGTGGGAAAAAAGGACGTAAATTTTGTTTGGGTACAGCATCGCACAACTGCGCAATTGTCAGTTAAAGCGAAGCAGTGACGTATCGCAAAAAATGGCCTGGTCATTAAGGGGGCAAATCCTTCCGGGCTTGAAGTGGTTAACTCCTGCATCTTCAGCTCCATCTAGTGGCCAAAATGCAGTTTTGTTTTCTAAAATACCACAATGAGAAAATGTACTACAATTTGGCCACTAGATGGAACTGATATTATAGGAATTAATCTATTAGAAAACACATGGTGGAATTTAGTTCAGTTTGCGCTAATGTTTCTGACATTCATACAACTGTAGCGCACTACTCCCTTGGGAGCTGCTGTGTTGTTCATTACTTCTTTGTCAATGACCCCCGATCTTCCTTCACATGCAACTTCAAACGCCTGACAGTCTTTGTATTTTTAAAAGAACTTTAATTTTATTCTTGAACACTGCTTGATACAACAAATGAATAGAGGATATGAGATGCCCCTATACATTCTGGTTCCTGTCCATAATCTGATGTACTTCCCATTTGTGAACCGACCAGCATCACTCTGAATAATGCTGTGTAGAGTAAATTCCAAAGTCCCCAGGCCATCACCGCCTAATTCCTTGACTCTTGAAATCTCCCCTTGTCAGTCCTGGAAAGTGTCCCTTACTAGGTCCTTGGACTCATAGTAAGTTCACGGATAAGCACTACTGGGTTGCACTCCCTTTTCTCCTCCCAATTAAAGAGGAAGTAAATGCTGATGGGTTTACTTCCTCTTTCCCTGCAAAGGTAAAGCATAATGGGCTACTATACATCGCATAGTAGCCCATTATGTGTCACTTACCTGACACAGGAGCCTGCGATGTCACCGCTGTCCCCTCTTCCACGAAGCGTCCATCTTACTTCCGGGTATCACTGCTCCGGCGCTGTGATGACGTCACTCCGGCGCATGCGCACGGGAGCCATCAGTGACAGCATGTTAGCCTTCACTAACGACACCCTCAGTGCACCTGCGCTGTTGTCTATGGCGCGCATGCGCCGTAGACATCGGTGCTAGTTTTTAGCAAAATATCTCCTTAACCGTGTAGGTTAACGGGATATTTCTTACACCTACAGGTAAGCCCTAATCTAGGCTTACCTGTAGGTCAAAGTGGTCTGTAAGGGTTTACAACCACTTTAACAGTCCATGGTACACACAGAAAGTCAATTCCCAGTTTCCTCCGTCCGCTTTGCTCCTGCTTCCTCCTCCTCATGGTAGTCCGGCACACCCCCGGCTGGGGCAACCAGTCTCTCCACTGGTTACATGATGACTGCTGCTCCTGCTATCCGGCACTGGGGTCTCTGAACCACCCAGGCCTTCAAGCCTCCTCCTGCACCCAAACTTCTCCTGCTATCCAGCGCTGGGGTCTCTGAACCACCCAGGCCTTCAAGCCTCCTCCTGCACCCAAACTTCTCCTGCTATCCAGCGCTGGGGTCTCTGAACCACCCAGGCCTTCAAGCCTCCTCCTGCACCCAAACTTCTCCTGCTATCCAGCGCTGGGGTCTCTGAACCACCCAGGCCTTCAAGCCTCCTCCTGCACCCGAACTTCTCCTGCTATCCGGCACTGGGGTCTCTGAACCACCCAGGCCTTCAAGCCTCCTCCTGCACCCAAACTTCTCCTGCTATCCAGTGCTGGGGTCTCTGAACCACCCAGGCCTTCAAGCCTCCTCCTGCACCCTACATGGTTGCAGCTCCTCAATCTCCTCCAAACTCCTCCCAGGAAGCATGTGACCCCAGCTTATCTGCGAGTCCCGCCCTTGCCAATACAAATCAATGATTGGTCCAGAGCTATCCAGATAAGCTGCCTGCCACTCAGGTCCCAAATCCTGCCTCCCTTCCAGAACATTTCAACTGGAAGGATGAGGGGACTTCCTTGAGCCAGAGTGTAGGTGGCCACACCCCCCTCTATTCTAACACTTACACCCACAAATAACCCACCAGGCATTAGGGAAAAATGCAAAGCCTAGGCCAAATTTACCTATCACTAAGAGAAAAATACACTAAGCACCCACCTGAATGGGGTGGGTGCAACATACACCCCCCTCTAAAAAATCAAACTGTCCTCAGTTTGTTGGAAAAAAAATAATAATGAAAAATTTAAAAATGTCCCTCTTTGTACAAAGAGGAAGGCATCTCAGGTTCTCCTTATTAAAAAGGGCAACATAGGGGTAACATCAATGAAATATTTACAACACTATGGATACAACATTTGTACAATATATACAGCCTAACTATAGGACCCTATAGCTAACAGTCCATACAAACGGAACTAGAGCGTTGCTCCCTCAGGAGGAATACTCTAGTTGCCGCAGGTCCTCATCTGTCTCCATATGGAAATAGACATCCACCCCATCCGATGATTCCAAAGAGAAAACAAAATAATATGCATCCTAATCTTCAACCTAACTAAACAATTAACACTTCAACTGCCAGAGGGGGTTATTATCCTCTATCGGTTGACCGACAATTTGGCATGAGTTCCTCTGCCAGGCTTGCCATCCCCTCAAAAGAAATCTAGAAAGATTCCTGCAGAGTGCAATCTAAGCAGACACGCCAATGATAATATGTATGTGTCCGTAGGCCAAACTACTTTCTGTTTGGCTTCTAAACAGAAGTCTTATTTTTTTTTTCAAAGGGAAAAGAACAGAGACAGCGAACTCTAGTGTCCGTAACTTTAACATGTTAGGCACTCGGAGCTTCTGCCCTGTATCGGCAGTTAATGGGGATAGACCCACTCTAACCCAGCTGCCCACTTGCAGTCAATAGGTACACAGCTTCAAACACATCTGTGGCGGCTATTTTCTTTTTCCATAGTCCTGCTCACAGATAATATCAGGGGTCTGGTAGACTCCTACGGGTGTCTCCTTCCCCTCTCACTGAGATGGAGTAACTCTGTGTATGCTGTCCTGCTTTGAGAACCAAAACTCTGTCTTTATAGATGGCTCTCCCAAGTTTCCATTCCCGATAAATGTCCTGGAATCTGACCTACAACTCACTGTCAGGTGTCCTTTGGGGTTTAGGGACATGAAGGTAATCCCAGAGCAGGTCACTCTCCCACTGTTCCCGGGAGGCCTCAACTATGTCCATGACCTGATCTGGAATGTATGGGAAGTCAAAACCCCACTCCTGCGCCACTCTCCTTTGGACATCCCGCTGGAATCGAGACAGCTGTTGCAATTCCTTGGGCTTTCCTTCGCCCTGGCAAGATGCAAGAGTCTGGAGCTCTGATAGTCTGTTGCTGAAAGGTGGATACTCTAGTAGGAAGAGCATCTGTTGTTTTGGAAGAAAGTCTAATGGGGGGTACTGAGGGTCTTGGAAAAATAGAGGTGCACTGAAGGTGCGTTGGGATAGATAGGATGAGAGCCACTGAAGAGCACAGTCTGTGGAGTGTTGATAAGAGAAAAGGTAGCTACCTGTTTCTTTAGGTTCCTCCTATGGAACCCAAAGTTTTTTCACACTTGCAGCAGGCTCTGCTATTACACTGAAAAGCGATCTGTGCTTAGGTCACCTTTCAGAGGCATTTGATATCATCATGGAGGGGACAAGTGTTCCCGCTATGCGATTTCAAAGAGCGATTTGCACGCAATGTTGCAACTCACATGGGGCGGCCCATTCACTTGGCTGCCCTACGCGTGTAAAAAGAAGCCTCTGCTCCTATTTAGGGGTGACAAGCTTCGCACAATATTTTTAAAGGCGCGTTCTCCCACGTGACAATCACAGCAGAATCGCATTGCATTTGGGGTGCCCTGAAAGGATAAAGGAACCTAATGTGTGTTGTACAGCAATTGCCACATAATTTAAAATCAGATTGTGTGGTGTGTTTTCTCCTTCTTTGGAGGAGGTTCCAGATCCTCCAATTCCAGTGCAGCTTTTACTGCCTTAAAGAGGAGTTCCACCCAGGGGGTCCATTAAAAAAAAAAAATCAAAAGTCAGCAGCTACAAATACTGCAGCTACTGACTTTTAATTGAACACTTACCTGTCCCTGGTCCAGCGATGCGGGGGATCGAAGCCCCGCTCGTCCCCCCCTCCGCTCGTCGGCGCCGGCATTTCAACTGTGGGCGCCGGGCTATGGCTTCACAGCCTGGCACCCACTGCGCATGCCGTGATTGGCCACTTAATCACATGGGACCTGTAATGGGTCCCAGATGATTGACAGGAGGGAGGGAGCCGATCCGAGCCCTTGCTGTGCCGAGGGGGAAGTGATGTCACCAGCCCAGGCAAAGGAAGAGGCAGACTACGAGGGAATGAATGGAAGTATCGGCACAAAATCAAAGCCTGAACCGAGGTGGAGGTGATATCTTCTCCCTCTGCCTGGAAGGTTGGCTGTAATACTGGGTCAGGGGGAATCAGCCTGCCTAATCCGCTGGGCTGGAGTCACCCCTAAAGTGCCTGGTACCCCTCTAGTTAGAGAGGGTTGAATGGCTTGGTTTAGATCTGGTGCAGGGCCCACACTCTGTTCGTCCACTTCTGTCCCTTGTTGTCCGAGACGACTGGAAAATTCTGCAATGGAGTCGAGGACTACTTTCTTGAGCAAGGTTGACACCTGCTGACTCTCGTACTCCTGGTCTCTGGCAAGCTACCTAAAGCAGTTGCTGCAAAGTAGCTTTCCTGGCATAGGGTCATCTCCACATGACCAACATTTGCCTTTCGGGCGCTGAGCCCTCGGAGGAGAAGCTGTGTGCTTTCTCTTAAGCGTACATTTGCACCCTTTTTACTGGGGTCTGCCAGGACTGGAGGAGTCACTTTCTGCCCTGGAAAAATCCTGACAATCCAGAGGGCCTCTGGACATCCTAGAGTGGGAGCGGCCGGGGCTGCTCACACTCGTCAGGGCAGAACGCACTTTTTTTCCAGCATCTTCTTACTTACCCAAAATTGGTCCTTACCTGGTATTGCGGTGGTCATGGTTATGTGGTGTTCATGCTGGCGGAAGAAATGGAAGGTGCAAGGGGGACTGCATGGCAACAGCGAGAAATAAGAGAAGCGAGAGAGGGAAAAAATACATAAATATCCCCCCTTTTTTTTTGGCAAAGAGAAATAAATTTAAATAAAAGAAATCTGGGCAAACTCCCCTTCCGCTTGTAATATATTCTTCCTTGCTCCCCCTCCTTCTATCCCCATTACTAGAATAGCAAGAGTTACCCGACATTGACTGTTCCTCAGAATGAGATGATGCCTGAATCGCAAAGGCATCCATTACCTGGCCAAAATAGAGAACCTGAGAGAGAGACTCAGCCCTCTCTCACCTCTGTTCTAATCAAAAAAGGGCTAGTACAATTGGAGGGAAGCCAACGCCCATCCGCACAAAAGGACACTTTTAAACTAACTATACATCATACAATCGGCTGCATATTTTTTCCCTCAGATTTACCAAAACCACACAATCTGAGGTCAAACCTTAAGAGCCTCAATTTGTATGCAATGAGGCAGGCCCCTGCACTACATGGTCTCGACAAATCTAAAGGAAATTAGACAACAAAAGCAGCACAGTGTGTATGGGGTCTTTAGCGATATGAGAGCAAGAAAAAGAAAAAAACGTTTTATAGAAATTGACAGACCTGGAAAGAGTTCGATAGGATAGAAGACATCATACAGTCCCAGCTTCTGGATCCGAACTCCAAAGCAGGCATGCCACGAGAGGATTGTCGTCTCTGATTAGAGAACACCTCAACCCCAAAAGACCACCAGAAGGGGTTCCCCACCTTGTTGGTGCGTTTAGCAGCCTGAGATGTGGGACTGCATGCTGGGAGAAGCTGAACCCAGACGGACTCCGATAATAGACGGCAAGTAAGAGCTTATCCTGAGTGTAACGGTCTGTAGGTGTTGATCTTTTGAGGACAAAAAGGAGAATGGGGAAGGTAGCTCTCAGTCAGACTTTTATAGCGCTAAACAGGTCCTGTGGGTGGATAAAGGGGCAGAGCTATATCATATGCATGTTTGCATCAGGACAGCATGTTTAGGATACTTAAAGAAACCAATTTAATAAATTAGATTTTCATGGTTACACTTTAAACCGACCATACACTAGTAGAATTTTGTTAAAAATTTTCCACAGTAAGTACATTTGTTCACATACATTTTAAATCAGTGGTTCTCAACCCTGTCCTCGAAGTTCTCCCAACAGGCCATGTTTTGGGAATTTCTCTTCAATAAAAAAGCTGTCCAAAATACCAATCCATTGACTCTGATTTAAAGCACCTGTGCAAGATAAAGGAAAACCTGCAAACATGGCCTGTTGGGGGTACTTGAGGACAGGGTTGAGAACCACTGCTTTAAATCATAGACTTTTGATGTGTCACACACACTGTACATTTAATAATATAATTTCTCTTGTACCTACAACAGAGGATGTCACAGAAAAACAAGAGGAGACTGCCCAGAGACAAATGTCTAACTTTGAAGTAGCAGCTCAGGGTGGAGGTAAGTTGGAAAGTTTTATTGAATTCACACAATGGTTTTAGTTGAGGTCCTATTTTTGAGCAGTTTAGTATTTTTACGTGCACCTTCCACTCCAATTTTCCCCAAGGCTGAGCAACACCAGAAATATATGTATTAAAGTGTGTTGCTCTTACATGCATTTAAATGGTATCTAATTCCAAGGACAAAAATGTAATATTTTACCATCATTAGATGTGTTGTGTGTATTTGTTTTCTTCTTTTTTTCGGGCTAAGAAAATTTTTGGCAAAGTAGACAAAATAAAGGTTCTGCTTTCAGTATGTGGTTATAGATGAACCAACCACAGGTTATGGGCCCACTGGGATACTCACTTCTGAATGGTATTCATTGTTTAAAAGAGAGGGCCCCACGCCACCACTTGTTTTTTTCAAAAAGCTTTATTCTTTTGAGCAACGACATCCCACTGGACACCTATTTCATCCAAAGTTCGATTTGCCCTAAAGGCAAAGAGACAGCTTTAAATCATAGACTTTTGAAGTGTCACACACACACTGTACATTTAATAATATAATTTCTCTTGTACCTACAACAGATACATTTGAGGATGTCACAGAAAAACAAGAGGAGACTGCCCAGGGAGAAATGTCTAACTCTGAAGTAGCAGCTCAGGGTGGAGGTAAGTTTTATTGAATTCACCCAATGGTTTTAGCTGAGGTCCTATTGTAGCGCTGGTAGATTTCTAATCTACTGCTGATAGGTAAATCTAGTGGGTTGCTTGTTAGGTGTAGTTAGATTTGCCTCTGTTCCAGCTTGGCTGAGTTGCGTGTAGTTCCACACTGTGCCGGTGGGTGTCGTTGTCACCATGGGTCAGTGTTGAAGGCAACGTGAAGCGTATGAATGCTCTTCTGTCCCAGAGACAACTCGGTGGAGGTGATATATAATATATTACCCATCATTAGATGTGTTGTGTGTATTTGTTTTTTTCTTTTTTGGGCTAAGAACATTTTTGGCAAAATAGACAAAGTAATGCTTCTGCTTCCAGTATGTGGTTACAGATGAACCAACCACAGGTGCATGGGCTCACTGGGATACTCACTTCTGAATGGTATTCATTGTTTAAAAAAGAGGGCCTCCTGTTTTTTTTTTCAAAAACCTTTATTCTTCTTGGAGCAACGACATCTCACTGGACATCTATTCCATTCAAGGTTCAATTCGCCCTGGGGGGGGCGTGTCCGGATGTGAGTGAAGAAGGACGTGTAGGAGAGGAGCTCCAGAAATCCTGCAATAATCCAAAGCCATCCGTGCTCAAAAATTACAAAAACGAACTTAATAGGGATCCTACCCGTTCCTCTACATACTCCGCTGCTGCCTGAGTGCTTTTTGAAGGGGATCCGGCCAGACAGACGCGGTTTCCATCAGGCCCGAGGCCGCCGCCATCAACCCGGCCTCCATCCGGCTGTGCAGAGCTGTTGCTGGCCTGGGAGAGAGGTAGGGGACCTCATCCGTCATCCAGCATATCCCCCTGTGTGTCCGGCGGGGTCCGGGAGTTTGTGGGGCCGCCGTAATCGTCCTGTTGCGGCCTGGTAAAGCCTGCCGCTCACCGGACTTTCCTGAGCCGCCAGCCCGCGGAGGAGCGCCGCAGTCGGCGCGGCCTGCAAACCGGAGCGCGGACGCTGCTGTCCCCCACCATCCTGAAAGTCACAGGATCTGATGGAGGCTGCCACTGAGGGTAGGCCACAGAATCCAGGGGACCTGCTCTCTGTCTGCATCTCCCACACTGATTGCTCTGCTGTATGCCCCTTAGATGCCATCCAGGGGATCAGCGAAGAAGCAGCCGCCTCCTAAGAAGCAGAGCCCGGTGGTGTCACGTGCGGGGGTCGGTCAGCCCTCGGGAGTAGGCAGAGCCGCGGCCACATTGTCGGCGCTGCAGCTTTTGGGAGACATGGAACACAACGAGGGAGACCAGCCGCGGCCCTCGGGTGTGGGGCAATCAGAAGCTACCGACTCCACTGCAGCTATCCTGGCGGCCATTGAGGAGAGTAAAACTATGGTCATGGGAAGGATAGACACATTGGCCATGGAGTGTGGCCTTATCCGACAAGACATGGACAAGTTTAGAGGCTGTGTCACTGCCGCTGAGAATAGAATCTCCGACTTAGAGGATAATGCGGCTACAACCTTGCGGAATGTCGCAGATCTGCAACGCACAGTAAAGACTCTGATGGCACGGTCCGAAGACGCCGAAAAATGGACTGCGATGTAACAATGTGCGCGTGGTGGGTCTTCCTGAAGGCGCGGAGGGCTCACAACCAGCCAGCTTCGCAGAAAACTTCTTTAAAGAAGTCCTTGTCTTGCAGCAAGTTTCCTCAGCATACATTGTGGAGTGTGCTCACAGGGTCCCATCAGGCCCGAGACTGCAGGGCGCCTTCCCCAGACCATTCCTGGTCCGGTTTCTCAATTACCGTGATAGGGATCTCATCCTTGCTGAAGCACGGAAGAAACCACAGCTCCGGTTTGAAAATACCACCCTGCATTTCTTCCCAGATTTTTCCCCGGAGCTGCAGAGGCGTCTGCGCATGTTTGTGGAGGTCCGGAAGAGACTACAGGGAAAAGGGGCTTAAGTATAGTATGCTGTACCCTAGTAAGCTCCGAGTGGAACACCGGGGTTCTGTGAAGTTCTTTAAGGCCCCCTCAGATGTCTCAGATTGGCTGGACACCCTGGTTTGAAGTGAATCATCACCATTACTTCATATTCTTGAAAGGAGGAGAAAAGGAGGAGAAAGACATTTTTTTTTTTTTTTTTCTTTTCCCTGTATTCTTCAATCCGGTGCAAAGAAGGTTGTATGCACTCAGGCAGTTATATATGCTTTAAACACACTCTCATTCATTATTGCTCTAAGGCCTTGTATAGGCGGACAGGGGCTCTTTGATTCGTATCCCATGGGGCTCCATGGAGACACAAGAAAAAGACATCTACACTTGCTGAACAGTTCGGCACACGTACTTCCAGGTTTATTTTTTGTTCTCCCTCTTTTTGGGAGTTTTTGGGACAAAGCCACATACCAGTGGTTGTGTTGTTTTGATTTTATTTTTGTTGGTTTCTGGTATAATGGCAATAGGGGATAGTAATATCACAGTTCACCACTCAGAAGGGGGAATAGGTGTAGTTGGGATATCCAAAAGTACTTGCAGATTGAACAAAGCACTGCACTTAGGCTCCTGTTACTTCATATTCTGTTTACAGGTTAATGGCTAAGTGTGCAAAAATTGTCTCATGGAATGTGAGAGGGCTGAATAACAAGTATAAAAGAGCATCCATATTTCAGTTTCTTAAACAGTCTAAGCCGCATATCACCTTCCTGCAAGAGACCCATCTAGATGGTAGTAGGGTCCTGGCTATGCGCAGACCCTGGGTCCAAAAATCTTTTCATGCGACTTTTTCCACGTTCGCCAGAGGCGTCTCCATTCTTATCAGCAAGGCCCTGCCATGTACTATACATCAGGTGTTCTCGGATCCAGGGAGTAGATATGTGGCTGTTCTATTGGATGTTTATCATTACAAAATGTTGCTAGTGAATGTATACCTGCCTCCTCCTGTAAACGTTCAAATTTTATATGATTTATTTACCAGATTGGCTCCCTTTGCTCAACTCCCTCTTATTCTGATGGGTGATTTCAACGCCATTTTAGATGCGTTGGACTCCTCAAATCCAGGGAGAGTGGGTTCTGGTGATCTTCTATCCTGGGCCGCAGTGACTGGGTTGACAGAGTTGTGGCGAGCTAAAAATCCATCGTGTAGAGCCTATTCTCATGTCTCACTGACCCACCGCTCAGCGGCCAGGATAGACATGGCGTTTGGAAACCAGGCCTTGTTACCGTTCGTGAAGGACATAGCTTACCTGGCGGGGGGGTTTATCTGATCATTGCCCTCTGTCCCTTGATCTCAGTATGTCGGTTGGAAGGGGGGCAGGGGGTTGGCGGCTGTCTCCAGGATGGCTGCAAAATGAGCAGGTATCTGCCCGCTTACAGGAGTCTATCGCCTCTTACTGGTCATCTAATGAAAATACAGCTGACCCTCCGGTGGTTTGGGATGCATTTAAGGCAGTGATAAGGGGAGAATGTATTTCGGCGATAAAAGCTGAAAGGGTGGCTCACAACGCTGAGGTCGCCAGGTTACAGGACGATGAGAAGGAATGTGCGGAGAGACATGCTGGCAGTCCTTCTGAGTCCACATATTTGTCTCTGATGGAGGCTAGGCGTCTTCTCTCTCTACATTTCTCGGATCTGGCTCATACCGAGTTGGGACACAGGGCTAACTCAGTTTTTGCAGAAGGTGATAAAAATGGGAAATTGCTGGCAAGACTGGTGGCAGTTGATAATCAAATAAAAAAACATCCCAATAGTTAGAGGGCGGGACAGCACTATGATCAGTGACCCCTTAGGTATATTGGAGGAATTTAGGGACTTCCTTTCTAAACTCTATGCTCCTATACCGAGGTATGATCAGGTGGATTTCAATGCTCTTTTGGATACGCGATACAGCTGAAAATCACCACCAAAGAGATAATGGCAGCTATTTTTGACTTCCCACCCTGTAAGGCTCCGGGACCGGACGGCCTCCCTGCGGATTTTTATAAAAACCATGCTGACGAATTAGCCCCCAGACTGAACACACTCCTGGCCAAATGTTTGGAACAGAACAGTCTTCTATGCTAGATGCCTATATGGTGCTATTACTGAAACCGGGTAAAGATCCCTTAGATTGTTCTTCATACAGGCCCATCTCCCTCTTAAACACGGACCTGAAGATACTGACGAAGGTATTGGCCAACAGACTGGTCGGGGTGATTCCCTCTCTGGTCAATATTGACCAGACGGGTTTCATGCCTGGTAAATCCACTGACACTAATTTTAGAAGGTTGTTTACCCACCTCCAGCTACCGGGGTCTGACAACGGAACCAGAATTATTGTTTCGATCGACGTAGAAAAGGCGTTTGATTCAATTAATTGGTCGTATATGCTCCGGGTGCTGGAGGTGATGAGGTTCGGCAGCATTTTTAGGAGGTGGATAACGTTGCTATATTGCAATCCCAGAGCAGCAATTAGATTGGGTCAGAACACTTCTCCCTTTTTCCCGGTGGGCAGAGGCACCAGGCAGGGGTGCCCTCTATCCCCATTTTTATTTGCGCTTATGATGAAACCCTTAGCAGTAGCACTTAGAACGTCTAGTGAAGTCAGGGCAATTAGTGGGTTCCATTAAAGCGGGGGTCCACCTATCTATCGTTTTTTTTTTTTTGAGTTCATTCACAAACTTTTCTTCTCAGCATTACATACTCACATATTGTGTGTAATATGTGTCAGATTTCGTCGGAAAGAATAACTTATATTATTCACTGCAGGCGGTTTCCATCTTCATTGTGGGCATTTGAAGCCCACAAGCATTTATTTCCTGGATGTGGGGAATGCTGTGCTCCCAGCATTCACCGCTCGTTCCCGCACATGCTCAGTGGCATCCTGGGAAGCCTGAGACTAGCTCCCAGGAGTCTGGGAGAGGCTAGAAACACGCCTACTCCCACGGGAGGAGAACCAGGAAGTGCAAAGAAGAATAGAAAAATAAAAGGTAATTACGGCGATTTAAATTTTTTTAAACGGCATGTCAGCATCTAGGCAAGGAAGAGAATACATACAGATATTGTTCAAAATTTGGGTGGAACCCCGCTTTAAGGAATGTCTAGATTTATATGCGGATGATATGCTCTTGTTTTTGGAAGGCCCTGGATCATCATTGCATCATAGTTTTTTCGGGACTAAAGGTGAACTGGAGCAAATCCTCCATTTTGCCATTAGATGTTGGGGCCAAGAAAGAGGCTGTCCATAGTCTGCCGCTGAAGTGGGTTTCTTCCATCAAATACCTAGGAGTTAAAATTACAGCAGACAGTGCTGACTATGTGACTCTTAATCTACTGCCCCTATTGTCCTTTTTTAAGCAGAGGGCGCAGGCCTGGCAAAGGCTCCCTCTATCACTGATAGGGAAGATAAGTTTACTGAAAATGAAAATTCTTCGAGTCATACTCTATTTTTTGAGACATGCTCCGGTACGGCCTCCCAAAACTAGAGGGCTTTACCAGTTCATTCATATGGGCCCCCAAACAACCACGCATAGAACTTAAGGTACTTCAGGAACCTTGGGGGCAGGGGGCTTTGGCCTTGCCTGACTGGAAGAAGTATTACCTAGCTGGTCAGATGGTATTTGTCCATAAATGGTTGACATCTGACGACGGAGATTCAGCAACTGTTGTGGAGGCGGCTTACTTGGGGTCATATGAGATCCTCCGTTTGGCCATTCATAGGGGTGTTGGGTCGGAGCTTCCTTTGACATTGGCCATGAAGGCCACTATTAAGGTGTGGGGGGAGGCAGTGGTGTTGGCGTGCCCAAGCTATTTGGGTTTCTCACCTCAGACTCCCTTGTGGGGGAACCCCAAGTTGTCTCAATTCTACTCCTTTCAGAATCCCCTGGTGTGGGTGGTCAAGGGAATTAAGTTACTAAAGGACATCACCAAAGATGGAATACTTCTGACTTTTAACCAGCTAAAGACTAAGCATAACCTCCCTAACTCATATTTTTTTAGGTACATACAGCTTCGTCACGCATTTCAGGCCCAATTCAGAGATAGGGCGGTAGAGTCCATCCCATCGGTTTTAGAAGACATGCTCATGGTAGAAGACCTCCCTAAAACTTTGTTGGTCACATATAAAGAACTGTTTAAGAAAAGTCCGGCGTCAATGGCTAAATGTAGAGAGCGTTGGGTGAGTGAAGTCCCAGATATGGATGGGGAGGACTGGGATGACGTATGGGTGCATCCCTTTAAACATTTAGTCTCTGCGAGAGACAGGCTCATACATTTAAAATTTTTACACAGAATTTATTTTACACCGGCCAGATTGGCTGTAATCTACCCATCAGTCTCCTCGGCTTGCTGGAGATGTAGTTTTTCACCGGCAGATGCCAAACATATTTTCTGGGATTGCCCGCACATCAAGACTTTTTGGGAAGGAGTAATAAAATGTATAGAAGAAATTTTAAGTATACCTATTGTTGTAGAATCTCATATTAGCCAATGTATTTCATATTATTCATATTGATTTGCATGTATTTTATTGATTATTATTATTATTATTAATATTATTCATAATTTTATATAGTAGTGGTATTATCAATATTATTATTCAATAAGCAAAGCAACAATTATTATTCTTTAATAATGTATACTGTGTTTTCCATATTTAGAAAGTCTTCATTTTTAGGTGTTGAACTTTAAATGACCTCTGCTTTATGACAAGTACTTGTACACAGGTGTTCTCGAAAATGTATTAAGATAGTCTACTGGGTGAAAGTTCATTAGGATAGATTCAAGTAATATAGAATTGTCTCAAGTCTGAAATGCATATAAATCAGACAGATAAAGATAAGAAAACAGGTGGTTTATAAATAATTAAAGTTATGTACAGTACATTAAATTAAGTTTGACAGGGTCAAACAAAGGTCTGCTTGTGCCCTCATTAAAACTGTTAAAATACATACATATAGTAAAACATATAACACATCTGGTGGGGTTATTGAAAGTTCATTTTCCCAAATGTCATAAATCTGTAATTCTTGAACTTAGTTAAATCTTATCAAGATAAGGAGAGTTTGATAACACAGCTGGGTGCCAGACTGTTCTATACAGGTGTTTTTAATTGGACAAAAACAGTTATAAATCACTTTAATGAATATATAGGAATTTTGGGAATAATTAAGTTTATCTGGTTGTAGAACAGGTGTCAGATTTATGGTTAGTTACATTGACGTAGATCTTAGCGACCAATCATATGTAAGAGAGATGTTAAGATAAGACTTGTAAAAGGGTATATAAATGCAAGCTCTACAATTGTTAGACAGACAAGTCAGATAGGAGCTCATAAACCTGAACTCTGTGTATGCTGCCCTATTGCACGGGTCATAGAGGTCAGAACCAATGGGCAAGTATCTGTCCTAACTTGTCTCCTCGTACGAGTCAGAGAAGACTTCTTAACTTGTTCCAGAATGTGGTCTCAGGTGAATTTCCCTCACAAACTTGGTCGAGCTGGAACCCAGAACTCTGTGAGGGGACCAGACCACTGGTCGATCGACTGGTCCCTATCAGGTGACGGGTTCCCAAGAATTGGCAGTAAAGACCCATTCTGGTTCAAGGTGAGAACAATTCATAATTGTTTTAATTTGGTTAGAGTATAAGAATACCTACATCTAATATGCTTACATTGTAAGAAACTGTATAAATTAGATCTGTATCTTGTAATACTTTGAACATAAACCTGTATGTTATCAGCTGTTAATAAACCTGCATTGCTGAATTTCTGCCTGGTTCGATACTTTACTATTCTACTTCACTATCCCATTGTCCATTAGAGTTTGTTTGTTGGGCCTAGTAGAGGAGGTAGTTCCATCCAGAGCTCTTAGAACTTTATTGAACATTCTATTTTTCTAAGCAAGAAAAGCCATTTTATTTAAATGGAGGAATTCCGTTCCCTCTGGTGTTCCATTTTGGAAGGGTCTCGTAAATTCCATGATGCCATATTATAAGGCAACGTACCAATCTAGAGGGTGCGGAAAAAAGTTTGACAAAGTTTGGCAGGCTTGGTTTGGCACGGAGTTTACGGCTGGCTAGGTTTGCCCTAGGTCTCATATGAGGTAAAGTAATAGTCATGGGATACTGATTTAACCAAATACATGAGGAGGGGTAGGAGTTACTGATAGTTGTGTCCTTTTGTTCATAAATTAGCAAACCATCAAGTAAGGTGCAGTGCTTTGGGGAGTATAATAAACTCATACATACATTTTTACATGGTTTTACTTCAGATGGTCCCCATTGGTAAAATAAAGAGAAGTCATTTTTCTTAATTGTGGTGAACTGTGGTACGGGATGTTGGGGGGGGGGGGGGGTTAAGTATAAGTTGTCACCTGTGTTGGGTAGACTAATGTTGGATTCAAGTCGACCATGTTGGTCAAGGAATGGCCGGTGCTGTGCCGGGTCGCTCCACTATTTTTGTATGTATATATGTCTAAAAAAATTTAATAAACAGAATTTTCAAAAAAAAAAAAAAGGTTCAATTTGCCCTAAAGGCAAAGAAATAGCGAAGAAGGGGAACTTATATACACAAACAAACTACCAAGACTAGTCAGTATTTTTTAGGCTCCTTTAAACAGGCTTTCCAATCAGGTCTATCAGTCAGTTTTTCAGGCTGCAAGCTCCATGCAAGTCTATGGGCAGGTGGTTGTAAAACGTAGTTGTGTCCATTTACATACACCTACCTCCAAGTCCATCCAGATCCTGGAAGAAAAAACAAAAAAGGACTGCGTTCTTTTCTGCTTTTCTGGACCTAAACGTGACAGATTGGAGGTAGCCTGATGTAAACGTTCACATCTGGCAGCCCATAAATCCTACAGGGGTCCACCACAGTCCGCTGTCCAAATACAGACAAAAAACTGACATCCATCCCGCTCATGGATCCCCTGCTGAACGCTCTTCTGTGATAGGACCCTCTTAGGGGTGTTGGTACTCAGAGGAGGATAAAGCTTCCTTGTCGATTCTGACATTATGAGTGCTGGCACGATTAGATAGGGCAAGTTTATATTGATAGTACTGAAAATTTTAAACATTTCTTAACCTCCATAGATACAGTACAGAAAATAAACACCTGTTAATAGAAAACTAATGCAGTCACCTTAGATAAGGACCCATAAGCTGCCATATTTTTTAATTGTATTCTTGTCCATGCATTTTTGATGTGTTGGAAACATGTGATGTGTGAACAATCCCTGATAGACAAAAATAAAATTAAGGGGTCTGTTCATAAAACATTTGTTCTACAAATGTCAGAATCATTCATGTAAGCTGAGCTAAATGTGACCGTATGTTTTTGAATAGATTAACCGCTTGCCGACCAGCCGCCATCGTTATACGGTGACAGGTCAGCTCTCCTGCGCAAATTGCCATAGCTGTACGGCGGCTAGCACAGACGTGATAGCGGGCAGCGCGTGCTTGCACCCTCTGTGGGAGCGTGCCCGCGGGTTTGGGTGAACTCTATGTCCGACGGCGACCCGCAATCGCGGTATACAGAGGCAGAATGGGGATCTGCCTTTGTAAACAAGGTGGATCCCCATTCTGACAGGAGACATGACAGAGATCTACTGTTCCCAGTGATCGGGAACAGTGATCTCTGTCATGTCCCTGCCAGCCCATCCCCCCTACAGTTAGAACACACTGAGGGAACACATTTAACCCCTTGATCGCCCCCTAGTGTTAACCCCTTACCTGCCAGTGTCATTTATACAGTAATCAGTGGCTATTTATAGCATTGATCACTGTATAAATTTCAATGGTCTCAAAAAAGTGTCAAAAGTGTCCGATCTCTCCACCGCAATGTCGCAGTCCTGCTACAAATCTCAGATCGCCTCCAATACTAGTAAAAAATAATAAAAATGCCATAAATATATCAGCTATTTTGTAGACGCTAAAACTTTTGCACAAACAAAATCAATATACGCCTATTGCGATTTTTTTTTTACCAAAAATATGTAGAAGAATATATATCGGCCTAAACTTATGAATACATTTGTTTTTCAAAAAAAATTTTTGGATGTGTATTATAGCAAATAATTGTCGCTCTTTTTTTGTTCACAGCACAAAAAATAAAAACAGCAGAGGTTATCAAATACCACCAAAAGAAAGCTCTATTTGTGGGAAAAAAAGGACATAAATTTTGTTTGCGTACAGCGTCGCACAACTGCGCAATTGTCAGTTAGAGCGATGCAGTGCCGTATCGCAAAAAATGGCCTGGTCATTAAGGGGGCAAATCCTTCCAAGGTTGAAGTGGTAATGCCTGCATCTTCAGCTCCATCTAGTGGCCAAAATGCAGTTTTGTTTTCTAAAATACCACAATGAGAAAATGTACTACAATTTGGCCACTAGATGGAACTGATATTATAGGTATTAATCTATTGGAAAACACATGGTGGAATTTAGTTCAGTTTGCGCTAATGTTTCTGACATTCATACAACTGTAGCGCACTACTCCCTTGGGAGCTGCTGTGTTGTTCATTACCTTTTTGTCAATGACCCCCGATCTTCCTTCACACGCAACTTCAAACGCCAGACAGTCTTTGTATTTTTAAAAGAACTTTAATTTTATTCTTGAACACTGCTTGATACAACAAATGAATAGAGGATATGAGATGCCCCTATACATTCTGGTTCCTGTCCATAATCTGATGTACTTCCCATTTGTGAACCGACCAGCATCACTCTGAATAATGCTGTGTAGAGTAAATTCCAAAGTCCCCAGGCCATCACCGCCTAATTACTTGACTCTTGAAATCTCCCCTTGTCAGTCCTGGAAAGTGTCCCTTACTAGGTCCTTGGACTCATAGTAAGTTCACGGATAAGCACTACTAGGTTGCACTCCCTTTTCTCCTCCCAATTAAAGAGGAAGTAAATGCTGATGGGTTTACTTCCTCTTTGTTTCCCTGCAAAGGTAAAGCATAATGGGCTACTATACATCGCATAGTAGCCCATTATGTGTCACTTACCTGGCACAGGAGCCTGCGATGTCACCGCCGTCCCCTCTTCCACGAAGCGTTCATCTTACTTCCGGGTATCACTGCTCCGGCGCTGTGATGACGTCACCCTGCCGCATGCGCACGGGAGCCGTCAGTGACAGCATGTTAGCCTTCACTAACGGCACCCTCAGTGCGCCTGCGCTGTTGTCTATGGCGCGCATGCGCCGTAGACATCGGTGCTAGTTTTTAGCAAAATATCTCCTTAACTTTGTAGGTTAAGGGGATATTTCTTGCACCTACAGGTAAGCCTTAATCTAGGCTTACCTGTAGGTCAAAGTGGTCTGTAAGGGTTTACAACCACTTTAACAGTCCATGGTACACACAGAAAGTCAATTCCCAGTTTCCTCCATCCGCTTTGCTCCTACTTCCTCCTCCTCATGGTAGTCCGGCACACCCCCGGCTGGGGCGACCGGTCTCTCCTCTGGTTACATGATGACTACTGCTCCTGCTATCTGGCACTGGGGTCTCTGAACCACCCAGGCCTTCAAGCCTCCTCCTGCACCCGAACTTCTCCTGCTATCCAGTGCTGGGGTCTCTGAACCACCCAGGCCTTCAAGCCTCCTCCTGCACCCAAACTTCTCCTGCTATCCAGCGCTGGGGTCTCTGAACCACCCAGGCCTTCAAGCCTCCTCCTGCACCCTACATGTTTGCAGCTCCTCAATCTCCTCCAAACTCCTCCCAGGAAGCATGTGACCCCAGCTTATCTGCGAGTCCCGCCCCTGCCAATACAAATCAATGATTGGTCCAGAGCTATCCAGATAAGCTGCCTGCCACTCAAGTCCCAAATCCTGCCTCCCTTCCAGAACATTTCCACTGGAAGGATGAGGGGACTTCCTTGAGCCAGAGTGTAGGTGGCCACACCCCCCTCTATTCTAACACTCACACCCACAAATAACCCACCAGGCATTAGGGAAAAATGCAAAGCCTAGGCCAAATTTACCTATCACTAAGAGAAAAATACACTAAGCACCCACCTGAATGGGGTGGGTGCAACATACACCCCCCTCTAAAAAATCAAACTGTCTTCAGTTTGTTGGAAAAAAAATAATAATTAAAAATTGAAAAATGTCCCTCTTTGTACAAAGAGGAAGGCATCTCAGGTTCTCCTTATTAAAAAGGACAACATAGGGGTAACATCAATGAAATATTTACAACACTATGGATACAACATTTGTACAATATATACAGCCTAACTATAGGACCCTATAGCTAACAGTCCATACAAACGGAACTAGAGCGTTGCTCCCTCAGGAGGAATACTCTAGTTGCCGCAGGTCCTCATCTGTCTCCATATGGAAATAGACATCCACCCCATCCGATGATTCCAAAGAGAAAACAAAATAATATGCATCCTAATCTTCAACCTAACTAAACAATTAACACTTCAACTGCCAGAGGGTGTTGACCGACAATTTGGCATGAGTTCCTCTGCCAGGCTTGCCATCCCCTCAAAAGAAATCTAGAAAGATTCCTGCAGAGTGCAATCTAAGCAGACACGCCAATGATAATATGTATGTGTCCGTAGGCCAAACTACTTTCTGTTTGGCTTCTAAACAGAAGTCATATTTTTTTTTTTTCAAGGGAAATGAACAGAGACAGCGAACTCTAGTGTCTGTAACTTTAACATGTTAGGCACTCGGAGCTTCTGCCCTGTATCGGCAGTTAATGGGGATAGACCCACTCTAACCCAGCTGCCCACTTGCAGTCAATAGGTACACAGCTTCAAACACATCTGTGGCGGCTATTTTCTTTTTCCATAGTCCTGCTCACAGATAATATCAGGGGTCTGGTAGACTCCTACAGGTGTCTCCTTCCCCTCTCACTGAGATGGAGTAACTCCGTGTATGCTGTCCTGCTTTGAGAACCAAAACTCTGTCTTTATAGATGGCTCTCCCAAGTTTCCATTCCCGATAAATGTCCTGGAATCTGACCTACAACTCACTGTCAGGTGTCCTTTGGGGTTTAGGGACATGAAGGTAATCCCAGAGCAGGTCACTCTCCCACTGTTCCCGGGAGGCCTCGATTATGTCCATGACCTGATCTGGAATGTATGGGAAGTCAAAACCCCACTCCTGCGCCACTCTCCTTTGGACATCCCGCTGGAATCGAGACAGCCGTTGCAATTCCTTGGGCTTTCCTTCACCCTGGCAAGATGCAAGAGTCTGGAGCTCTGATAGTCTGTTGCTGAAAGGTGGATACTCTAGTAGGAAGAGCATCTGTTGTTTTGGAAGAAAGTCTAATGGGGGGTACTGAGGGTCTTGGAAAAATAGAGGTGCACTGAAGGTGCGTTGGGATAGATAGGATGAGAGCCACTGAAGAGCACAGTCTGTGGAGTGTTGATAAGAGAAAAGGTAGCTACCTGTTTCTTTAGGTTCCTCCTATGGAACCCAAAGGCTTGTTCACACTTGCAGCAGGCTCTGCTATTGCACTGAAAAGCGATCTGTGCTTAGGTCACCTTTCAGAGGCATTTGATATCATCATGGAGGGGACAAGTGTTCCCGCTAAGCGATTTCAAAGAGCGATTTGCACGCAATGTTGCAACTCACATGGGGCGGCCCATTCACTTGGCTGCCCTACGTGTGCAAAAAGAAGCCTCTGCTCCTATTTAGGGGTGACAAGCTTCGCACAATATTTTTAAAGGCGCGTTCTCCCACGTGACAATCACAGCAGAATCGCATTGCATTTGGGCTGCCCTGAAAGGATAAAGGAACCTAATGCGTGTTGTACAGCAATTGCCACATAATTTAAAATCAGATTGTGTTGTGTGTTTTCTCCTTCTTTGGAGGAGGTTCCAGATCCTCCAATTCCAGTGCAGCTTTTACTGCCTTAAAGAGGAGTTCCACCCAGAGGGTCCATTAACCACTTAAGGACCGCCTCACGCCGATGTACGTCGGCAAGGCGGCACGGGCAGGCAAAATCACGTACATACACGTGATTTGCCTCCCGCGGGTGGGGGGTCCGAACGGACCCCCCCTGGTGCCCGAGGCGGTCCTCTTTTGTCCCCCGGCGATCGGAGGTGAGGGGGAGGCCATCCGTTCGTGGCCCCCCCCCCTCGCGATCGCCGCCGGCCAATGGGAACATTCCTTTGCTGCTGTATGCTAAACAGCAGCAAAGGAAATGATGTCATCTCTCCTCGGCTCGGTATTTTCCATTCCGGCGCCGAGGAGAGAAGACATCAATGTGAGTGCACAAACACTACACACACAGTAGAACATGCCAGGCACACATAACACCCCCGATCCCCCCCCAATCACCCCCCAGATCACCCCCCAATCACCCCCCCCCGTCACAAACTGACACCAAGCAGTTTTTTTTTTTTTTTCTGATTACTGCATGGTGTCAGTTTGTGACAGTTACTGTGGTGGGACAGTTACTGTTAGCCCCCTTTAGGTCTAGGGTACCCCCCTAACCCCCCCTAATAAAGTTTTAACCCCTTGAACAGTTTTTTTGGTAGCATTTTGGTGAACTGGCAAGCACCAGCCCCAAGCAGCGTCAGGTTAGCACCAGTACCGCTAACACCCACGCACGCACCGTACACCTCCCTTAGTGGTATAATATCTGAACGGATCAATATCTGATCCGATCAGATCTATACTAGCGTCCCCAGCAGTTTAGGGTTCCCAAAAACGCAGTGTTAGTGGGATCAGCCCAGATACCCGCTAGCACCTGCGTTTTGCCCCTCCGCCCGGCCCAGCCCACCCAAGTGCAGTATCGATCGATCAGTGACACTTACAAAACACTAAACGCATAACTGCAGCGTTCGCGGAGTCAGGCCTGATCCCTGCGATCGCTAACATTTTTTTTGGTAGCATTTTGGTGGACTGGCAAGCACCAGCCCCAAGCAGCGTCAGGTTAGCGCCAGTACCGCTAACACCCACGCACGCAGCATACACCTCCCTTAGTGGTATAGTATCTGATCGGATCAATATCAGTACCAGTTTTTTTGGTAGCGTTTTGGTGAACTGGCATGCACCAGCGGCCTAGTACTCCCCAGTCGTAGACAAACCAGCACTGCAGTAACACTTGGTGACGTGGCGAGTCCCATAAGTGCAGTTCAAGCTGGTGAGGTGGCAAGCACAAGTAGTGTCCCGCTGCCACGAAAAAGACAAACACAGGCCCGTCGTGCCCATAGTGCCCTTCCTGCTGCATTCGCCAATCCTAATTGGGAACCCACCACTTCTGCAGCACCCGTACTTCCCCCATTCACATCCCCAACCAAATGCAGTCGGCTGCATGAGAGGCATTTTCTTTATGTCCTCCCGAGTACCCCTACCCAATAAACCCCCCCAAAAAAGATGTCGTGTCTGCAGCAAGGGCTGATATAGACGTGACACCCGCTATTATTGTCCCTCCTGTCCTGACAATCCTGGTCTTTGCATTGGTGAATGTTTTGAACGCTACCATACACTAGTTGAGTATTAGCGTAGGTTACAGCATTGCACAGACTAGGCACTTTCACAGGGTCTCCCAAGATGCCATCGCATTTTGAGAGACCCGAACCTGGAACCGGTTACAGTTATAAATGTTAGTTACAAAAAAAATGTAAAAAAATATATATATAAAATAAAAAAAAATAGTTGTTGTTTTATTGTTCTCTCTCTCTCTCTCTATTCTCTCTCTCTATTGTTCTGCTCTTTTTTACTGTATTCTATTCTGCAATGTTTTATTGTTATTATGTTTTATCATGTTTGCTTTTCAGGTATGCAATTTTTTTATACTTTACCATTTACTGTGTTTTATTGTTAACCATTTTTTTGTCTTCAGGTACGCCATTCACGACTTTGAGTGGTTATACCAGAATGATGCCTGCAGGTTTAGGTATCATCTTGGTATCATTCTTTTCAGCCAGCGGTCGGCTTTCATGTAAAAGCAATCCTAGCGGCTAATTAGCCTCTAGACTGCTTTTCCAAGCCGTGGGAGGGAATGCCCCCCCCCACCGTCTTCCGTGTTTTTCTCTGGCTCTCCTGTCTCAACAGGGAACCTGAGAATGCGTGAGTATTTTGCAGCTCTCATTTGTTTTTGAAAATGAAGAAAGACAAGAAAAAACTTTTTTTTTTTTCTTTATTCAATTTTCAAAACTTTGTGACAGAAAGTGAGGTCTGCAAAATACTCATTATACCTCTCAGCAAATAGCTTGGGGTGTCTACTTTCCAAAATGGGGTCATTTGGGGGGGGGGGGGGGGGGTTTGTGCCACCTGGGCATTCCATGGCCTCCGAAACTGTAATAGGCAGTGAAGAGTGAAATCAAAAATTTACACCCTTAGAAATCCTGAAGGCGGTGATTGGTTTTCGGGGCCCCGTACGTGGCTAGGCTCCCAAAAAGTCCCACACATGTGGTATCTCCATACTCAGGAGAAGCAGCTGAATGTATGTTGGGGTGCAATTCCACATAGGCCCATGGCCTGTGTGAGCAATATATCATTTAGTGACAACTTTTTGTAAATATTTTTTTTTTTGTCATTATTCAATCTCTTGGGACAAAAAAAATAAATATTCAATGGGTTCAACATGCCTCTCAGCAATTTCCTTGAGGTGTCTACTTTCCAAAATTGGGTCATTTGGGGGGTTTTGTACTGCCCTGCCATTTTAGCACCTCAAGAAATGACATAGGCAGTCATAAACTAAAAGCTGTGTAAATTTCAGAAAATGTACCCTAGTTTGTAGACGCTATAACTTTTGCGCAAACCAATAAATATACGCTTATTGACATTTTTTTTACCAAAGACATGTGGCCAAATACATTTTGGCCTAAATGTATGACTAAAATTGAGTTTATTGGATTTTTTTTATAACAAAAAGTAGAAAATATCATTTTTTTTCAAAATTTTCGGTCTTTTTCCGTTTATAGCGCAAAAAATAAAAACCGCAGAGCTGATCAAATACCATCAAAAGAAAGCTCTATTTGTGGGAAGATAAGGACGCAAATTTCGTTTGGGTACAGCATTGCATGACCGCGCAATTAGCAGTTAAAGCGACGCAGTGCCAAATTGGAAAAAGACCTCTGGTCCTTAGGCAGCATAATGGTCCGGGGCTCAAGTGGTTAAAAAAAAAAAAAAAAATTAAAAGTCAGCAGCTACAAATACTGCAGATGCTGACTTTTAATTGTGCCCCCCCTCCGCACATCGGCGCCGGCATTTCAACTGTGGGCGCCGGGCTGTGGCTTCACAGCCTGGCACCCACTGCGCATTCGCGAACGGCGCCGCGCGCCGTGATCGGCCGCTCAATCACCTGGGATCTGTAATAGGTCCCAGATGATTGACAGGAGGGAGGGAGCAGAGCTGAGCCCTTCCTGTGCCGAGAGGGAAGTGATGTCACCAACCCAGGCAAAGGAAGAGGCAGACTACGAGGGGCCACCTAGCAACAGGCATTTAGAGGTAAGTAAAAAAAAAAAAATATCCAAATGTTTTTTTGTTTTTTTTTTTTAGAATTTTTCAGGTATTTTTGTTTTTTTGGGTGGAACCCCACTTTAATGAATGGAAGTATCCGCACAAAATCAAAGCCTGAACCGAGGAGGAGGTGATATCTTCTACCTCTGCCTGGAAGGTTGGCTGTAATACTGGGTCAGGGGGAATCAGCCTGCCTAATCCACTGGGCTGGAGTCACCCCTGAAGTGCCTGGTACCCCTCTAGTTAGGGTTGAATGGCTTGGTTTAGATCTGGTGCAGGGCCCACACTCTGTTCGTCCGCTTCTGTCCCTTGTTGTCCGAGACGACTGGAAAATTCTGCAATGGAGTCGCGGAGTACTTTCTTGAGCAAGGCTGACACCTGCTGACTCTCGTACTCCTGGTCTCTGGCAAGCTACCTGAAGCAGTTGCTGCAAAGTAGCTTTCCTGGCATAGGGTCATCTCCACATGACCAACATTTGCCTTTCGGGCGCTGAGCCCTCGGAGGAGAAGCTGTGTGCTTTCTCTTAAGCGTACATTTGCGCCCTTTTTACTGGGGTCTGCCAGGACTGGAGGAGTCACTTTCTGCCCTGGAAAAATCCTGACAATCCAGAGGGCCTCTGGACATCCTAGAGTGGGAGCGGCCAGGGCTGCTCACACTCGTCAGGGCAGAACGCACTTTTTTTCCAGCATCTTCTTACTTACCCAAAATTGGTCCTTAC
Source organism: Lithobates clamitans (assembly GCA_037952925.1). NCBI lineage: Eukaryota > Metazoa > Chordata > Amphibia > Anura > Ranidae > Lithobates > Lithobates clamitans. Next base: position 446,433 of record JBBGZY010000728.1, read on the forward strand.
CTGGTGATGCTTTGGTCATGGTTATGTGGTGTTCATGCTGGCGGAAGAAATGGAAGGTGCAAGGGGGACTGCATGGCAACAGCGAGAAATAAGAGAAGCGAGAGAGGGAAAAAATACATAAATATCCCCCCTTTTTTTTTGGCAAAGAGAAACAAATTTAAATAAAAGAAATCTGGGCAAACCCCCCTTCCCCTAGTAATACATTCTTCTTTGCTCCCCCTCCTTCTATCCCCATTACTAGAATAGCAAGAGTTACCCGCCATTGACTGTTCCTCAGAATGAGATGATGCCTGAATCGCAAAGGCATCCATTACCTGGCCAAAATAGGTGAGAGAGAGACTCAGCCCTCTCTCACCTCTGTTCTAATCAAAAAAGGGCTAGTACAATTGGAGGGAAGCCAACGCCCATCCGCACAAAAGGACACTTTTATACTGGCTACACATCATACAGTCGTCTGCAGATTTTTTTCCCTCAGATTTACTAAAACCACACAATCTGGAGGTCAAACCTTAAGAGCCTCAATTTGTATGCAATCAGGCAGGCCCTTGCACTACATGATCTCGACAAATCTAAAGGAAATTAGACAACAAAAGCTGCACAGTGTGTATGGGGTCTTTAGAGATATGAGAGCAAGAAAAAGAAAAAAACGTTTTATAGGAATTGACAGATCTGGAAAGAGTTCGATAGGAGAGAAGACATCATACAGTCCCAGCTTCTGGATCCGAACTCCAAAGCAGGCATGCCACAAGAGGATTGTTGTCTCTGATTAGAGAACAACTCGACCCCAAAAGACCACCAGAAGGGGTTCCCCACCTTGTTGGTGTGTTTAGCAGCCTGAGATGTGGGACTGCATGCTGGGAGAGGCTGAACCCAGACGGACTCCGATATAGTCAGCAAGTAAGAGCTTATCCTGAGTGTAACTGTCTGTAGGTGTTGATCTTTTGAGGAAAAAAAGAAGAATGGGGAAGGTAGCTCTCAGTCAGATTTTTATAGAGCTAAACAGGTCCTGTGAGTGGATAAAGGGGCAGAGCTATATCATATGCATGTTGGCATCAGGACAGCATGTTTAGGATACTTAAAGAAACCAATTTGATAAATTAGATTTTCATGGTTACACTTTAAACCGACCATACACTAGTAGAATTTTGTTTGAAATTTTCCACATTAAGTACATTTGTTCACATACATTTTAAATCAGTGGTTCTCAACCCTGTCCTCGAAGTTCTCCCAACAGGCCATGTTTTGGGAATTTCTCTTCAATAAAAAAAGCTGTCCAAAATACCAATCCATTGACTCTGATTCAAAGCACCTGTGCAAGATAAAGGAAAACCTGCAAACATGGCCTGTTGGGGGTACTTGAGGACAGGTTTGAGAACCACTGCTTTAAATCATAGACTTTTGATGTGTCACACACACTGTACAATTAATAATATATATTTCTCTTGTAGCTATAACAGATACATTTGAGGATGTCGAAAAAAAACAAGAGGAGACTGCCCAGGGAGAAATGTCTAACTCTGCAGTAGCAGCTCAGGGTGGAGGTAAGTTGGAAAGTTTTATTGAATTCACACAATGGTTTTAGCTGAGGTCCTATTTTTGACCAGTTTAGTATTATTTAAGTGCACCTTCCACTTCAATTTCCCCAAGGCTGAGCAACACCAGAAATATATGTATTAAAGTGTGTTGCTCTTACATGCATTTAAATGGTATCTAATTCCAAGGACAAAAATGTAATATATTACCCATCATTAGATGTGTTGTGTGTGTTTGTTTTCGTCTTTTTTTCAGGCTAAGAACATTTTTGGCAAAGTAGACAAAGTAAAGGTTCTGCTTTCAGTATGTGGTTACAGATGAACCAACCACAGGTTATGGGCCCACTGGGATACTCACTTCTGAATGGTATTCATTGTTTAAAAGAGAGGGCCCCACACCACCACTTGTTTTTTTCAAAAAGCTTTATTCTTTTGAGCAACGACATCCCACTGGACATCTATTCCATTCAAGATTTGATTTGCCCTAAAGGCAAAGAGACAGCTTTAAATCATAGACTTTTGAAGTGTCACACACACTGTACATTTAATAATATTTTATTCTCTTGTACCTACAACAGAGGATGTCACAGAAAAACACGAGGAGACTGCCCAGGGAGAAATGTCTAACTCTGCAGTAGCAGCTCAGGGTGGAGGTAAGTTGGAAAGTTTTATTGAATTCACCCAATGGTTTTAGCTGAGGTCCTATTTTTGATCAGTTTAGTATTTTGTAGGTGCACCTTCCACTCCAATTTCCCCAAGGCTGAGCAACACCAGAAATATATGTATTAAAGTGTGTTGCTCTTACATGCATTTAAATGGTATCTAATTCCAAGGACAAAAATGTAGTATATTACCCATCATTAGATGTGTTGTGTGTACTTGTTTTCTTATTTTTTCGGGCTAAGAACATTTTTGGCAAAGTAGACAAAGTAAAGGTTCTGCTTCCAGTATGTGGTTACAGATGAACCAACCACAGGTTATGGGCCCACTGGGATACTGACTTCTGAATGGTATTCATTGGTTAAAATAGAGGGCCCCACACCACCACCTGTGTTTTTTTTTTTCAAAAAGCTTTATTCTTCTTTGAGCAACGACATCCCACTGGACACCTATTCCATTCAAGATTTGATTTGCCCTAAAGGCAAAGAGATAGCGAAGAAGGGGAACTTATACATACAAACTACCAAGACTAGCCAGTATTTTTTAGGCTCCTTTAACCACTTCACGCCCGCGCTATAGCTGAAAAATGGCTGCAGCACGAAGGCTAACTGCCGGGAGGCCATCCCTGGATGTCCTCCTGTTTACTTCCGTGATGCGCGCTGCCGGGAAGTTCTGTGCTGGCCGTGTCCCTTGGACACAGCCAGTCACAGATCACTGAAAACGGCCAATCATTGCGGCCGTTTTCAGCGCGATCGGCGGTGCCAATGAGAGATGATCTCATATATAAACATATAAGATCATCTCTCATCGCCGGCTCTCCCTCCTCACACAGAGACAGCGTGTGAGGAGGGAGAATGAACCGCTGCAACGGTGAGTAAAAAAAAAACAACAAAAAATGAAAAAAAGTGACGCCAGTGCCATCCGTCCCCCACTGTGATCTGTCCATCACTGCTATCTGTCCCCAGTGCCACATATAAGTGCCATCTGTCATCAGTGCCATCTGTCATCAGTGCCACATGCCATCTGTTATCAGAGTCACGTGTCATCAGTGCCACGTACTAGTGCCATCTGTCATCAATGCCACGTATTAGTGCCATCTGTCATCAGTGCCACGTGTCATCAGTGCCACATATTAGTGCCATCTGTCATCAGTGTCACGTGTCATCAGTGCCACGTGTCATCAGTGCCACGTATTAGTGCCATCTGTCATCAGTGCCACATATCATCAATGCCACATATTAGTGCCATCTGTCATCAGTGTCACGTGTCATCAGTGCCACGTATTAGTGCCATCTGTCATCAGTGCCACGTATTAGTGCCATCTGTCATCAGTGCCACGTATCAGTGCCATCTGTCATCAGTGTCATGTCAGTGTTACGTGTCATTGTCCCGGTGCTCCAGGGCCTTCAAAAGTGTAATAGGTAGTCAACAAGTTAGATGTGTCATTTATGCTTCTAGAACACCTGATGGTGCTCCCTGCATGTTGGGCCTCTCTATGTGGCCAGGCTGTTAAAAGTCCCACACATGTGGTATCCCCATACTCAGGAGTAGCAGAATGTGTTTTGGGGTGATATTTGTGGTATATACATGCTATGTGAGAGAAATAACCTATTACAGTGACAATTATGTGGGGGGGGGGGGAAATCAAAAACCTCACCATATATCTTACTAAACACCTTGGATTGTCTACTTTCAAAAAAGGGGTAATTTGGGGGGTATTTGTACTTTCCTGGCTTGTTCGGGTCTCAAGAAATGAGATAGGCCGTCAGTACATCAGATGTGATCAATTTTTTATGATTCGCACCATAGCTTGTAGACTCTCTAACTTTCACAAAGACCAAATAATATCCACTAATTTGGGTTGTTTATACCAAAGATATGCAGCATTATAAATTGTGGCCAAAATTTATAAAGAAAAATTAATAATTTGCAAAATTTTATCACAGAAACTAAGAAAAATGCGTTTTTTTTTTCAAAATTTTTGGTCTTTTTTCATTTATAGTGCAAAAAATAAAAAACCCAGAGGTGATCAAATACCACCAAAAGAAGGCTCTATTTGTGTGAAAAAAAGGACAAAAAATTCATTTGGGTACAGCATTACATGACTGAGTAATTGTCATTCAAAGTGTGAGAGCGCTGAAAGCTGAAAATTGGTCTGGGCAGGAGGAGGGTTCAAAGTGCCCAGTAGGCAAGTGGTTAAACAGGCTTTCCAATCAGGTCCATCAGTCAGTTTTTCAGGCTGCAAGCTCCATGCAAGTCTATGGGCAGGTGGTTGTAAAACGTAGTTGTGTCCATTTACATACACCTACCTCCAAGTCCATCCAGATCCAGGAAGAAAACACAAATAAGGACTGCGTTCTTTTCTGCTTTTCTGGACCTAAACGTGACAGATTGGAGGAAGCCTGATGTAAACATTCACATCTGGCAGCCCATAAATCCTACAGAGGTCCACCACAGTCCGCTGTCCAAATACAGACAAAAAACTGACATCCATCCCGCTCATGAATCCCCCGCTGAACGCTCTTCTGTGATAGGACCCTCCTAGGGGTGTTGGTACTCAGAGGAGGATAAACCTTCCTTGTCGATTCTGTCAGAGAGGCCGAATTCTTGTCATTTTCTGTGCACTGAACTGAAATCTCTGAGCTGTGTTTTGTGAACTATAAATCACCTCCCCCTATGTTATGGAGATAGGGAGAGGTGGAGGTATATTTAGTTTGAATCTGAAGCGCTGCTTTGGGTGACAATGTTTCTTCTTCATAGATACATGGACATGCACATAACACATTATGAGTTCTGGCACGATTACATAGGGCAAGTTTATATTGATAGTACGGAAGATTTAAAACATTTCTTAACCTCCATAGATACAGTACAGAAAATAAACACCTGAAAATAGAAAACTAATGCAGCCACTTCAGATAAGGACCAATAAGCTGCCATATTTTTTAATTTTATTTTTGTCCATGCATTTTTGATGTGTTGGAAACGTGTGATGTGTGAACAATCCCTGATAGACAAAAAATAAAATGAAGGGGTCTGTTCATAAAACATTTGTTCTACAAATGTCAGAATCATTCATGTAAGCTGAGCTAAATGTGACTGTATGTTTTTGAATAGATTAACCGCTTGCCGACCAGCCGCCATCGTTATACGGTGACAGGTCGGCTCTCCTGCGCAAATCACCATAGCTGTACGGCGGCTAGCACAGACGCAATAGCGGGCAGCGCGTGCTTGCACCCTCGGTGGGAGCGTGCCCACGGGTTTGGGCGAACTCGATGTCCGACGGCGACCCGCAATCGCGGTATACAGAGGCAGAATGGGGATCTGCCTTTGTAAACAAGGTGGATCCCCATTCTGACAGGAGACATGACGGAGATCTACTGTTCCCAGTGATCGGTAACAGTGATTTCTATCATATCCTTGCCAGCCCATCCCCCCTACAGTTAGAACACACTGAGGGAACACATTTAACCCCTTGATCGCCCCCTAGTGTTAACCCCTTCCCTGCCAGTGTCATTTTTACAGTAATCAGTGGCTATTTATAGCATTGATCACTGTATAAATGTCAATGGTCTCAAAAAAGTGTTAAAAGTGTCCGATCTGTCCACGGCAATGTCGCAGTCCCGCTACAAATCGCAGATCGCTAAAACTTTTGCATAAACCAATCAATATACGCCTATTGCGTTTTTTTGTTTTTTTTTACCAAAAATATGTAGAAGAATATATATCGGCCTAAACTTATGAATACATTTGTTTTTCAAAAAAAAAAATTTTGGATGTGTATTATAGCAAATAATTGTCGCTCTTTTTTTGTTTACAGCGCAAAAAATAAAAACCACAGAGGTGATCAAATACCACCAAAAGAAAGCTCTATTTGTGGGGAAATAAGGACGTAAATTTTGTTTGGGTACAACATCACACAACTGCGCAATTGTCAGTTAAAGCGACGCAGTGCGGTATTGCAAAAAATGCCCTGGCCATTAAGGGGGCAAATCCTTCCGGGGTTGAAGTGGTAATGCCTGCATCTTCAGCTCCATCTAGTGGCCAAAATGCAGTTTCGTTTTTTTAAAATACCACAATGAGAAAATGTACTGCAATTTGTCCACTAGATGGAACTGATATTATAGAAATTAATCTATTGGAAAACACATGGTGGACTTTAGTTCTGTTTGCGCTAATGTTTCTGACATTCACACAACAAATGTTTTATAAATTGACCCCATAGGGCTGGTTTAGACTTGTGGATGGAAGGGGGGGGGGGGGTGTATGGGTACATTTTTTAGCCCCTTCCAACCACCTCCGTAAGCTGTAAAGCAGCAGATTGGGGTGTAGCACACAATTTCTGCGCTTTGGTGTAACATTTAGGAGGTAAAAAAATGCGTGAAGAGGTGTCATAATGCCTTCTCCCTGCCTGTCAAATACTTAAGAAAAGCATTCTAAACACAGATTGCTTTTCAGAGGTCCAGCAGTTTGAACAAAAGTCTAGACTTAGCCTTGGCATGTAGTTAACTGAAAGGGTATTGATTTTAGTATGGTCAATGCTGCAGTTGCAGTTTTGGATATAATCTGGTTTGTTGAATGACCCCCTGACTTGTTATAGATGTTGTAGATGACCATGGAACCATACAAATAGATCTCTGTTGGATTTTGCTTTCTTATTTTGCCTCATGCACATGAATACAGGATACAAGGCATGGTGTATGTGCAATGCTGGGTTTTCATGCATAAACAGAAAAAAAGCTCCTGCCCCTTGGTGCATTGCAATGTATGTAATAAAGAGAACTTTTGGGGGGAGATTTACCAAAACAGGAGCCCCCAGAATCTGTTACAGCTGTTCATGGTAGCCAATCAGCTTCTAATCTCAGCTTGTTCGATTAAAGTGGCTGTAAACCTCAGACATGAAATATGAACAAAGCATATCCCTCTATACTGTGTACTTGTCTCAGTCCAGAGCACTAAGTGTCATTTCTGTCTGGACATGTGCAGAACAAAAAAATTGTTTTATTTTGTTTAGATTCGTTATGTTACTAATTTAGTTTTGTTAAATTCGGATGATTCGTTTCCGGAATTTGTTTAGCTTCATTTTGTTTATTTTTTTTCGAATGGATTTAAAATTTTTGAGTATTAGCATTTTGAATCGAATCAAAAATATCAATCCGATCTGAATTGTGTGTGAAGAATAGCTGGTTGTTAAGGAGCGGGCCGGCAAGCTGGCCACCATGTCCTTAAAGGGGTTGTAAACCCTCGCCGTTTTTCACCATAATGCATTCTATGCCTTAAGGTGAAAAACATTTTTTAATGCAGCAGCGCCTCCAAGCCCCCCTTATACCTACCTGAGCCCCAAAATTTGCATGACAGGAATGAGCACACCAGCTCCGGCCGTTGTCTCGTGTCCTGATTGGATAGATTGATACCAGCGCAGCCATTGGCTTCCACTGCTGTCAATCAAATCTGAATAACACGGGCGCCTGGGGGCAGGGCCGAGTCATACTCTGAGTTTGGGCGCCGAGTTCGGGCGGGGCACTCTGTGACTCAGCTGATCACAGAACGGGGTAAAGGGCCAATGACAGTTGATCACGGAAGTAAACAGAAGCCGGTTAATGGCTTTTTTTTCTCCTCATGATCAGCGTGAGGAGAGAAGCAGAAAGCCGGTAATTGACTTCTGTTACAGGGACATCAGTCCCCGCCTCGGTGCCTGCCAGTGCTACCAATCAGTGTCCATCAGTGCCCACCAGTGCTACCAATCAGTGTCCATCAGTGCCTCACCATCAGTGCCACCTGTCAATGCTGCCCATCAATGCCACCTCTCAGTGCCCATCAGTTCCACCTATCAGTGCCACCTCTCAGTGCCCATCAGTGCCACCTGTTATTGCCCATCAGTGCCACCTATCAGTGCTCATCAGTGCCACCTATTAGTGCCCATCAGTGCCACCTCTCTATGCCCATCAGTGCCTATCAGTGCCGCCTATTAGTGCCCATCAATGCCACCTATCAGTGCCACCTCTCCATGCCCATCAGTGCCACCTATCAGTGCAGCCTTATCAGTAGCTCCTCATCAGCGCACATCAGTGAAGGAGAAAAATTACCTGTTTGCAAAATTTTATAACAAACTATGAAAAAAAGCAAAAAATAAAAAACCCAGCAGCGATTAAATACCAACAAAAGAACGCCCTTTTTGTGTGGAAAAAAAATGCAAAAAATTTAGTTTATGGGGGGTATAAGTGCCCGGTAAGCAAGTGGTTAAAATAAAAAACAGTGTGGGGGTCCCCCCAATCCATACCGGGTCCCACCCACTCACAAAAAAAAAGAGGTCTGCACCCGTTCCTTGTCTCATGGCGTCTGGCACGTCCAGTTCCCACCAATGGTAAATAAAAAAGGGGGTGTTTATTTTATTCGTTTTGGAGTGGTGTTCCCCTCAAAATCCATATCAGTCCTGAAGGGCCGTTTTAAAAAATAAATGTTTAATGGCGGAAATTGTTTTGTTTATTTTCTGCTGACAGCAATAATCCCTCTGACAGCAGATGTGTCATAGTTGTTAAGGATGCAGTGACCGGCTTGCCACCCCATACTTAACAACCAGCTATTATCAAATGAATTTGAATTATTTGTTTCCTTTGGATGCTTCGAACATCTGAATGAAACAAATGAATTTCGTTATTTCATTAATATTTATTTTGGATTTGTTGAAATTCGTTACTGTCACATGTCTAAAATTCCAAATAACAAAAATTTCGGCCGAATTTTGATTCAGAACGAAAGGGACCGCTCATGTCTATTTCTGTCTGCTTCTTCGTTCCTCTGCTATCAACATTATTCACTTCTGACAAGTTTTCCTGACACCAAGAGAAAAATGGTGACAGGGGAGGGAGCTCCAGCTGATTGACAGCCTCCGCTCTGTTCATGTGAGCTGTGTGGAGGGGGATGTGTCCCTTTCCTCCAATCATCTCTCAGACCTCTCCTCACTGAGCTCTGTAGAGTGTAACTATAGTCCTCCGCCCCCTCTTTTCTGACAGTTCAGACATGCTGTACAAATTCAGCACTTTGAATGGATGTAGAGAGGAGAAGACTGCAGATAAACAGGTACAACTTATGTAAAAGGATTTGTTTCATCTCTGTGTATCACCTGAGGATAGTCACTTCACTGGGTATATGGAAGAGTTTACAACCACTTTAAGCTTTGACAATAAAATCCGGAAGCTGATTGGTGTCTACGCAGCGTTCTAACATATTTTGCACTCTCATCCATCCAAAACTGAAGAACATTTTGGCTAGAGTTGAGTTTTAAAGTGGTTGTAAACCCTAAAAAAAAAACAAAAAAAAACCCTGCAAGACAAAGGCATAATGAGCTAGTATGCAACGCATTCTAGCTCATTATGAAATACTCACCTTAGATCGAAGCCCCCGCAGCGGTTCCCGTACACCGCTCCGGCTGGCGACATCGCTCCCGGAGTTACGTCCGGGTCTCGCGGGCTCCCGCACCGTGATTTGTCAAAGCCGCAATGACGTCACTTCCGCGTTTGCGTGCGTGAGCCGCCGGTAACGGCACACTCACTGAAGCAATGGCACCAATGTGCCATTGCTTTAGTGCGTATGTGCCGATGACGTCAGCACATGCTGATACAAGGAATATAGGGGGATATCTAAACTGAGCAGGTTTAGGAGATATCCGGGGTAGATACAGGTAAGCTTTATTAAAGGCTTACCTGTAGTCAAAAGTGGTCTGTAAGGGTTTACAACCACTTTAAGTTTCCATGAATATAGAAAGACTAAGCTGTGGTTTTTAATGGCTGTGGTGAAGAGTGGTGGTGGAAATGCCAGTGAGGAGATCTCACCACTGGAGGCCCAGAGATACACTATATTACCAAAAGTATTGGGACACCTGCCTTTACACGCACATGAACTTTAATGGCATCCCAGTCTTAGTCCGTAGGGTTCAATATTTAGTTGGCCCACCCTTTGCAGCTATAACAGCTTCAACACTTGTGGGAAGGTTGTCCACAAGGTTTAGGAGTGTGTCTATGGGAATGTTTGACCATTCTTCCAGAAGAGCATTTGTGAGGTCAGGCGCTGATGTTGGATGAGAAGGCCTGGCTCGCAGTCTCCGCTCTAATTCATCCCAAAGTTGTTCTATCAGGTTGAGGTCAGGAGCTTGAAATTGTCCAAAATGTCTTGGGATGCTGACACCAATATTTCCCAGAAGAGTTGAAGCTATGAGTAAGCACTTGGTGTAAGTGTGAAACGCGTTAGTATTCTTGTACCACCCCACAGTTGTGTTGTGTACCCCATGATCCTGTATTTTGAATAAAAAGACGGATTTATTCATTCCGGTGTGCGGCTGTCCAGGTCTTCTTGTTCTCCTCTAAGAGATGAAGCTGTTATAGCTGCAAAGGGCGGGGCCACCTCAATATTGAACCCTCCGGACTAAGACTGGGATGCCATTAAAGTTCATGTGCGCGTAAAGGCAGGCGTCCCAATACTTTTGGCAATATAGTGTATATAGGATGGCCGAGGGGGAGCTCACTGGAGGCTATTCATATTAAAAAATCAGTTTTGGTTGGAGTGACTTTTTAAGAAGGTGTGTGTTTTATTAGATCCAGATTTACTATCATGACTTAAGTGGTCTTCTGTTCGATGGTTGAGGATGTTCACACACATAAAATGATGACTATTCATTTATCCAATCATGGGCAGATGAAATTAACAAGAATTTTCATTTTACATGTATTATTTGAATTTCATTTGCACTCTTTTTTTATATGTAAACATTTACAACTTTATTAGGAAATTGGCCTTGCAGTGACCATAAGTGTAATTATGGTCTTCACTGAATCATATAATACAGTCCGATTTATTAATCATTGAAAAGATCCATAGGGTTTTATTTTTAAAACATTTGTTAGCTGAATGTCAAAAGTGTTCATGTAAGGTGATCAACACATTTTTTTCTAATAGGTTATTTCCTAAACGGTCAGCTCCATCTAGTGGCCAAAATGCAGTATAGATTTCTGAAGTACTTTAACCCCTGGGGGCCGACAAGTACCTAAATATACGGCCTCTCGGCGGGTGGACCTTGGCGCCAAGCAGCCGCATATTTGCGTACCAATTAACAGACACAGCTGGGTGGAGAGCGCGCACCCCGCACGTTCCTGGCACAGTTACTGGCAGCGATTGGATAGCTCCCGATTGCTTAAAGCGGGGTTCCACTCAAATTTTTAACTTAATCTTACCCCCTCCAGTTAATTGCATAGATGTTCAAATGCTGTACAAAATTTTTTTTTATCGCTGTAATTACCTTTATATTGTACTTTATTGTGGCACTTCCTGTCTCTCCTCCCATGGGAGTAGGCGTGTTTATTGCCTTTCCCCGGCGCCGCACTGTCTCCTGGGAGCTTAGTGTCGGGCTTCCCAAGATTCAGTGTGGAAACAATGATCATGCGCGTGAACAAGCTGTGAATGAACAGCATTCACCGCATCCCGGAAATCAATGCTTGTGGGCTTCACATGCCCACAAGCAAGATGGAAACAGCCAGCATCACATTTTTTAAGTTATTCTTCAGTACGAAAACAGACAGAGGCGGAAATATTACACCCAAACTGTGAGTATTATTTTGGGATTAGCAAAGTGTCTCAATGACCAAAAAAAAAAAAAAAGGATTGGTCGCCGGCCTTCCGCTTAATGAGATTTGGAGCTTTCCGATCATAGGATTGCTGTGACAGCCAATCACGGCAGTCACATGATCATAAACCCCGCCCTGCCTCCTGGCATCTGAAACCTCTCAAATGGCTGGGAGGCACAGCTGCAAAGGGGTTAATGAGAAAATATTCCACATTTTGGCCACTAGATGAAGCTGACAATATGGAAAAAAGAAAACCCTCCAGGTGAGATAAGGAAACCTAATGATCCAGGAGGTGCTCTCCTCGGCTCGCCTCCGCACACAATGAAATTAGAAGAAATGGCCGCACACCTCTGTAGATCAAAATCTTCTTTATTTGGACATCCCAAAAATTACAGGCATCAGAATGCTGGGTAGACGCGTTTCGCACACTTCACGTGCGCTTAGTCATTACCTGAAGCTGACGATATACAACATTAATTAATCTAGTAGAAAAAGATACAGAAATTTTGGCCAGCTTGCCATTAATGTGTCAGATATATTATTGTTCTCACTGTAAATAAATTTAGGGTAATGTAAGGAACGATGTTTAATTATGAATGTATTCTTTACATTACAGGAGAAGAGATGCCAGCTACGGGCGTGATACAGCAAAGGAAGAGGTGGTCTTTAAAAAGGAATGCGAAAAATTAAATTCAAACGTTTTTAAAGTAAACTCCTAAAGTTAGGAGTTTTGAAAATATAAAATATGTCCCTGTAGAGTTCCTGTTCTGCAAGTCTGATGTATTATTTGAAAACATTTCTTCCTATTTAATACAATAAACAGGGGCATTACTAGGTATGACCGGGGCCCCCAGAAGAGTCACTATTGGGGCCCCCTACCTTTCCAAATTCCTCAATAAATGCAGTTTTTCTACAAGACCTCCCATTCTCTGGTATACAACGATATCAGATCTCCAATACACAATTGTTTTATAATATAGATGTTCCTGTTTATACATATCTGTAAAATAGTTTGGCTTCCTTTAAATGTAAATCTATTTAACAATAAGTAACAGGCGACCCTCCCTGGATGTAATGCAGTAATCTGGATGATTCATCTTATCCAAGCAATAAATCAGACATCTTATGCATGTGCAGAATTGAAGCAGATTATAAGCCAGAGTCTTTCTTTAAGTTAGCCACGCACAGCACACATTTCAGAGGATTCCTGATGATTTGTTCACAGGGGAGGCCTGGGTGCCACTGTGGGTACATCGATTTAAAAACCAGCCAAGCCGGGTGGAAGATTATCGGCCATAGAGTGACTGTATCTTATCATATGCAGCCATTGTTCGGGTATTCAGGCAGCCACTGGCACTGAGGTGGTCTGAATACAGAATCTGGAGAAGAAGCGTTCAACGGGGCCTTAATCCTTATCCTTATCCTCTCACTTCTTACTTCCTTCACACTGCTGTCATGATTAATCCTCATAATTTGCTTATTTATTTCTGTCACCTTCGTTTAGTGGCCACATTGCAGTATTTTCCTGAAATATCTTAATTAGGAAAGTAGCACAATATGGCCACTAGATGGAGCTGACGATGATAGGAAATAAACATAGGGATTATTCATGATATTCGTACAACAATCTTTTTTTAAACTAAGCCCCTTAAACATTTTATGTTTATTTTAGTATGTCTTTTTTTAAAATTTGCTACTAATGCGAATGAGACGTAATTCAGTTATGATCCAAAATAGATAAGCTCCACACTTTGATGAATGTATTTATAGCTTCCTATATGTCTGAGCAAATAATATGATGCCACTATCTGCTGTATCCTGCCTTGTAACAATCTGGAGCCTCTTTATAAAAAAAAACAGAATTGCCATTTAATTTATAAGGACTATGAATGTGGCTCCTACAGTCCTTGTCATTGGTCACTGCCTTTCAGGGACAGTTTGGGAAGATTTGTCTCAGGATTTACTCCATTTTCCCATTGCTAATTAATGATCTGTCAGTATTAGAAGCAGCCGTTGCCTGGATTTATTTTTAGTTCACGTTTTCACTCAATGCTACATTTACATCTTTTGGGTAATGCTTCTACAGAGTTGCATTAAAAATGAAAAGTGAGCTAAGAATGCCAGCTGTTCATCTTTATGTGATACATTTGTAGAACATTCAAATAGCTATTCGTCCTGAGAAACTGCACATTTGTACATCTGTTTTGTTTGAATGTGATCAAAAAATGAATGAATGGCTATTTTCTCTCCAGGTCGAATGTTTTTAACCTGAAGAGAAAATAGCCCAATAGCATCTATTTTATGCCCCCCATTTGCACACAATAAATGTACAAGCAGTTTTACAGGATGAATAGCTTTACAGATTTCTTTATAAATAAAGTGTATTTGTAGCATTGTGAATACTACCCTGTTTCCCCGAAAATAAGACCTAGCGTGATTGTCAGTAATGGCTGCAATATAAGCCATACCCCCCAAATAAGCCCTACCCTGTTTCCCTGAAAATAAGCCCTACCCTGAAAATAAGACCTACAAGGACTTTAACTAGGGCTTATTTGGGGGGTAGGGCTTATATTGCAGCTATCACCGACAATCACGCTAGGTCTTATTTTTGGGGAAACAGGGTAGTTCTTATATACATTACATTGCTTATTGTACTAAATAGACTGTTGTATCTGCAAAAACAAAAAAAGTATTGTATTAATTATAATATTATTGTGTATTTCTGTATCAGCGTAGTCACATTTGTTTCATGCCGTTTAGTATTAAAGTGTTTAGTCCATACAGTATATATGTAGTGATTTGCCTGTCCAAGAATCTGCCAGTCTTGTGATTTATGACCACTTTTGCCCCCCTGCAATGTTCAGTTCCACACGTTGTCACTTCCCCGGCCCCAGCTTTCTTATTGCTAGCAAGGTCCACCCTGTACACTTTCCCTGCCTAAGCCTACCCAAAGCCATGGAGAAGGGGGCTGCCTGCCATCGTGCCTTATCAAATGATTCATGTATACTTTGCACAGTTGCTTGCTAAATCTCAAATTGATAGACGTAGGTATGTCTACGATGAGCCTGATTTCCAAATTCAGCTGGAGAACAGGGGGTGATGGGAATTTGAATAAGACACTTGAAGAAAACCTGTCAGACATTTTTTTTTTTAATTAAAATTTTAGGTGCAAAAGCAAACATGGCAAAGCTCTTAACCCCTTCCTGCTGGCCTGCCTGGGGCCCTTTAACTGGGCCTTAAGATGGAAGGAGAGGAAGGGGTGGACATGCCGATCGTATGACCGCTGTGATTGGCTGAACAGGAGCGCCTCCTAATGGCTTCCAGTCATAACTAAAGTCTGGAAGATGTTAATGACAGCTTGGTCGCCGTGTTGGGATACTAAGGTCCTGACATCTCCTCCTCTGAAGCTCCATCCACCACCAGACTTCTGTCCAATGAGATCTTCTCTATTGTCTACAGGGGGCAGACTTATTTGACATAGGGTCAATGGATGGGTAGAACTTAGAGCCCAGACCAGTGAAACCGGGATCAGAGGGACACACGTCTTTCCCAACCCATTACAGTAAGACCAGGCTTTCAGTCTTAAAGGTGACAGGTTCACTTTAATTATATATTTTAATTATTATTTACAATTGCTGATTACTGAATTACTGAATATTGCATGAATATTATTTTTTTTTAAAGTTCTTACATGTAATAAAGACTGTGAAATCATCATTTATTTTTGTTATCATTGATGTCTCCAAAATTGTTCATTGTAATAAAGAATACATGAGCAGAGGTGATCTGTACTGATCCAGAGATATGGATTTCGATCTCTCAGACATTCCGAACTCTGATCTTGTCCTCCATTGTGTGTTCCATCTTCTCCTGGTACATTGTTCATAATATATGTAGCAAAGTCCCGGGTCTCTTTCAGCCTAATAGTTAACACCAGAGTTACTGCCGGTTCACACAGGGGCGACTTGTCAGACGACCTAGCCGCCTGACAAGTCCCCTCCCGTTCTGTACTGCGGAACCGTTCTAATAGGAGCGACGCAAGTCGCTCCGACTTAGAAAAAGGTTCCTGTAGTATTTTTGGGGTGACTTCAGGCGACTTGCATTGACTTCTATACAGAAAAGTCATGTGCAGGTCGCCTCTGTGAGTCGGCCTGCAAGTCATGCCGCCCCTGTGTGAACCGGCACTTAGGGAGTGCTGACATCCTTCAGTGTGTAGAGTGTGTAATTCCCTCCCCCACTCCTTTCTTCAGCAGCTCTGCAAGGATTGGCTGTTCCACACCTCAGCATGATTTGGCATGCTGAAGTCATGTGGTTACTTTCCTGTCTTTTCACTGGATGTTAGAGATCATAGCAGAAGTTCAGTGTAAGAAATACACAGGAGAAAATGCATATTGACAAGGGGAGTTTAAAGGTGGGCGGGGAGTCTACTGACATCACGACTCCACCCACCGAGCTCCAGACAACAGACCCGCCCACAGAATCTGCAGTTTTTCGGGTCTCATAACAGACAGAGGGGAGACATTTGACTGGTAAAGATACATGCAGGAGGCATGTATATCCTTATAGATAACCCCTATGGCAGGAGTTTAGAAAGGATGACATTGGGTTTACATCCACTTTAACCGAAAAAAATACACTTACCCCTGAAGGAGCCACTGATGTTTTGGACACTGGATTCCAGGTGTTAACACCCCTTACAAGCAATGCCACACCCTTTGACACATTGAGGCTCAAGAGGGGATATTTATTTGTACAATGCACCCACCAACTCAATAAACAAATGGCAATTACAGTGAACAATGACAAACATCAATTTTGTATAACACTATAAATACCTGAAGGACCAAACATCTCTGCCTCTGAACCCTAAAACCAGGGAGGTCATAACTAAGGGGAGGTACTGGAAACGAAAGGTCCGTTAGTCTCTCTAAACCTCTCCCACCCACCAGTGCATTTGTAATTGTTGGAGCCCAATGTTTTGGTGTTAGAGTGCTCAGATTTGAGTGGATCCCACAATACCAAGCGTAAGTACACAAACTGTATCCTAAAGAAAAGGTGTCACTGTCCCATTAAGAAGAGGGTAGAAAGTTGTGGCCAACCACCAAAGAATCTCTGATTATGCCTTCTCCTGCTCTGATGATGTCAGTGATGACTCAGGACCCTGGAATAACGATCTCTCACAGGACTGGTGATGTCAGCAGTAACTCAGGACCTGAACGTGGTGATCTCTCACTGCGGTGATCTCTGGGTAGACGTGACAGCAGAGTCTCTATCTTCGACACAGCACCCCATTCAGATGGTCATCTCTCACTGTCCCCCAATGCGACTGTCCCAAACCCCAAGCTTCCTTTCCCTTTTCCTTATGCTCCAGCTTAGTGAACTCCTGGGGTCTGAAGTCCCAAAAAAAGAGGTCTCATGGGACTACATTTCCCATAGGCCCAGGCTTTTCCCATCAATCCTTTGTCCTCACAGACTGAACAGTAGCCGATCAGTGTCCTCTCGTGTCCTGAGGAGGTGGGCAGGCTGTCCTCCCACTCACAGTATCTGCAGACACATTCTTAAAGAGATAATAAACCCAAAGCAAATATGTAATATATTGCAGTTTACCAATCTTTCAATGCGATGGCTGAATTTGTTTACCTTTTTAAGGCTTTTTTGGTAGAGGGGATTTGGGGGGGTGGAAGAAGATTTGGGGCGGGGGTGGAGTTTAGGCTGGAGGAAGGATTTTTGGGGTTTGGGGGGAGAATAGATTTGTGCTGGGAGGGGAATATTGGGGCAAGAGGATTTGTTCTGGTGGGGGAAAAGGATTTGGACTGGAAGGGGGGTGGGGGATTTGTGCTGGCAGGAGGAGGTTGGAGATGAAGAAGATTTGTGCTAGGATGGGAGGATTGGGGAGAGAGGGTTTGTTCTGGAAAGAGAGAATGGGGGAAGGAGGATTTGTGCTGGGGGGATTTGGAAGTGAAAAATATTTGTGCTGGGAGAGGGGAATTTGGGGAGTGGAGGAGGATTTGTGCTGGCAAGGGAAGAAGGGAGAGGATTTATGCTGGGGCAGGTGCATTTGTGCTGGAAGGGGGGAAAGAATGTGTGGTAGAAGAGGGGAGAGGATTTGTTCTGGAAGGGAGTAGAGGATTTGTATTGGGAGAGGGGATTGGGGGAGATTGTTCTGGGAAAAAGGGATTGGGGGAAGAGGATTGGTGTTTTAGGGGATCCAGAGGGGCACAGAATTTGTACCAAGGGGGAGATTTGGGGTGGAGGGAGAAATTTGTTTTGGAAGGGGTGATGGGGGGATTTGTGTTTGGAGGGTTGAATGCGCCGATTAGTGCTGGATGTTTTTGGAGGGGAGAGAGTGGGGATTTTTGATAAAAGGGTAAAGTGGGGGAGATTGCTTGTGGGGAGGTTATTGCTTGCGGATTCCCTGATGACAACAGAATGTAAGCAAAAGAACTGTCAGCATTAATTTATTTTTTAAATCCTCCCCAATTTCGAGGGGGGCTCCATGCCAAAATTAAGAAAAAACAAAGCGGTGTAAGGCCTCCCCCCAAAAAACCCATACCATACAAGGGCCTCTCCCTCACAGCCCTGGCCCGGTGGTTGTGGGGGTGCAGGGGGGGTGACTTATAGGAATCTAGATCCTGACCAGATCCTGCCCCCCCCCCCCCATGTGAATGGGTATGGGGTAGTACCCTTACTCATTCACCAAAAAAAATGTGCAAAGTAAACAAACACACACAGTTTGTCACAAGTCTTTTCTACTCAATTTTTATGAAATTTTCATGACAATGAAAAAGGTACAAAAACACAAGAAGGTAAAGATAAAAGGGGAGAATACAAAAATCCTTCAGTATCCATATTTCTTCTTCCTCTAACATGTATAAAGTCTAGTCATATGTACAGTATTTCTATACATGCCTATATGCCTTTCCTTCCCGTCTTATACAAATAATAATATCATCATTATTTTTCTTCAAACTCTATTGGACTCCCTTAAAAAAAAAAAAAAAAAGGACAACAAGGAAGGCATATATAAAAGGGGGCTTATTTCAATTTACCACTTTAACCACTTGAGCCCCGGACCATTATGCTGCCTAAGGACCAGAGGTCTTTTTCCAATTTGGCACTGCGTCGCTTTAACTGCTAATTGCGCGGTCATGCAATGCTGTACCCAAACGAAATTTGCGTCCTTTTCTTCCCACAAATAGAGCTTTCTTTTGATGGTATTTGATCACCTCTGCGGTTTTTTTTTTTTTGCGCTATAAACGGAAAAAGACCGAAAATTTTGAAAAAAAATGATATTTTCTACTTTTTGTTATAAAAAAAATCCAATAAACTCAATTTTAGTCATACATTTAGGCCAAAATGTATTCGGCCACATGTCTTTGGTAAAAAAAATGTCAATAAGCGTATATTTATTGGTTTGCGCAAAAGTTATAGCGTCTACAAGCTAGGGTACATTTTCTGTAATTTACACAGCTTTTAGTTTATGACTGCCTATGTCATTTCTTGAGGTGCTAAAATGGCAGGGCAGTACAAAACCCCCCCAAATGACCCCATTTTGGAAAGTAGATTTATATTTTTTTTTTGTCCCAAGTGATTGAAAAATGACAAAAAAAAAAAAAAAAAAAAAATATTTACAAAAAGTTGTCACTAAATGATATATTGCTCACACAGGCCATGGGCATATGTGGAATTGCACCCCAAAATACATTTAGCTGCTTCTCCTGAGTACGGGGATACCACATGTGTGGGACTTTTTGGGAGCCTAGCCGCGTACGGGACCCCGAAAACCAATCACTGCCTTCAGGATTTCTAAGGGTGAAAATTTTTGATTTCACTCTTTACTGCCTATCACAGCTTCGGAGGCCATGGAATGCCCAGGTGGCACAAAACCCCCCAAATGACCCCATTTTGGAAAGTAGACACCCCAAGCTATTTGCTGAGAGGCATGGTGAGTATTCTGCAGCTCTCATTTGTTTTTGAAAATGAAGAAAGACAAGAAAAAACATTTTTTTTTTTCTTTTTTCAAATTTCAAAACTTTGTGACAAAAAGTGAGGTCTGCAAAATACTCATTATACCTCTCAGCAAATAGCTTGGGGTGTCTACTTTCCAAAATGGGGTCATTTGGGGGGGGGGGTTTGCCACCTGAGCATTCCATGGCCTCCGAAACTGTGATAGGCAGTGAAATCAAAAATTCACGCCCTTAGAAAGCCTGAAGGCGGTGCTTGGTTTTCGGGGTCCCGTACGCGGCTAGGCTCCCAAAAAGTCTCACACATGTGGTATCCCCGTACTCAGGAGAAGCAGCAGAATGTATTTTGGGGTGTAATTTCACATATTTCCATGGCATGTTTGAGCAATATATCATTTAGTGACAACTTTGTGCAAAAAAAAAAAAAAAAATTTGTCTCTTTCCCGCAACTTGTGTCGCAATATAAAATATTCCATGGACTCGACATGCCTCTCAGCAAATGGCTTGGGGTGTCTACTTTCCAAAATGGGGTCATTTGGGGGGGTTTTGAACTGTCCTGGCATTTTATGCACAACATTTAGAAGCTTATGTCACACATCACCCACTCTTCTAACCACTTGAAGACAAAGCCCTTTCTGACACTTATTGTTTACATGAAAAAGTTATTTTTTTTTGCAAAAAAATTACTTTGAACCCCCAAACATTATATATATTTTTAAAGCAAATGCCCTACAAATTAAAATGGTGGGTGTTTCATTTTTTTTTTCACACAGTATTTGCGCAGCGATTTTTCAAACGCATTTTTTGGGGAAAAAACACACTTTTTTAAATTTTAATGCACTAAAACACACTATATTGCCCAAATGTTTGATGAAATAAAAAAGATGATCTTAGGCCGAGTACATGGATACCAAACATGACATGCTTTAAAATTGCGCACAAACGTGCAGTGGCAACAAAATACATGTTTAAAAGCCTTTAAAAGCCTTTACAGGTTACCACTTTAGATTTACAGAGGAGGTCTACTGCAAAAATTACTGCCCTCGATCTGGTCTTCGCGGTGATACCTCACATGCATGGTGCAATTGCTGTTTACATTTGACGACAGACCGCCGCTTGCGTTCGCCTTAGCGCGAGAGCAGGGGGCGACAGGGGTGCTTTTTTTTTTTTTTTTTTTTTATTATTTTTTTGCTTTTTTAATCTTACTTTTAAACTGTTCCTTTCATATTTTTTTTTTTTTAATCATTTTTATTGTTATCTCGGGGAATGTAAATATCCCCTATGATAGCAATAGGTAGTGACAGGTACTCTTTTTTGAAAAAATTGGGGTCTATTAGACCCTAGATCTCTCCTCTGCCCTCAAAGCATTTGACCACACCAAGATCGGTGTGATAAAATGCTTCCCCAATTTCCCAATGGCGCTATTTACATCCGGCGAAATCTAAGTCATGAAATGCTCGTAGCTTCCGGTTTCTTAGGCCATAGAGATGTTTGGAGCCACTCTGGTCTCTGATCAGCTCTATGGTCAGCTGGCTGAATCACCGGCTGCATTCTCAGGTTCCCTGTTGAGACAGGAGAGCCAGAGAAAAACACGGAAGATGGTGGGGGGGGGGGCATTCCCTCCCACGGCTTGTAAAAGAAGTCTAGAGGCTAATTAGCCGCTAGGATTGCTTTTACATAAAAGCCGACCGCTGGCTGAAAAGAATGATACCAAGATGATACCTAAACCTGCAGGCATCATTCTGGTATAACCACCCAAAGTCGTGAATGGCGTACCTGAAGACAAAAAAATGGTTAACAATAAAGCACAGTAAACGGTAAAGTATAAATAATTACATACCTGAAAAGCAAACATGATAAAACATAATAACAATAAAACATTGCAGAATAGAATACAGTAAAAAAGAGCAGAACAATAGAGAGAGAGAATAGAGAGAGAGAGAACAATAAAACGACAACTATTTTTTTTTATTTTATATATTTTTTTTTTTTTTACACTTTTTTTGTAACTAGCTTTTATAACTGTAACCGGTTCCAGGTTCGGGTCTCTCAAAATGCGATGGCATCTTGGGAGACCCTGTGAAAGTGTGCCTAGTCTGTGCAATGCTGTACCCTACGCTAATACTCAACTAGTGTATGGTAGCGTTCAAAACATTCACCAATGCAAAGACCAGGATTGTCAGGACAGGAGGGACAATAATAGTGGGTGTCACGCCTATATCCGCGCTTGCTGCAGACACAACATCTTTTTTGGGGGTGTTCGTTGGGTAGGGGTACTCGGGAGGACATAAAGAAAATGCCTCTCATGCAGCCGACTGCATTTGGTTGGGGATGTGAATGGGGGAAGTACGGGCGCTGCAAAAGCGGTGGGTTCCCAATTAGGATTGGCGAATGCAGCAGGAAGGGCACTATGGGCACGACGGGCCTGTGTTTGTCTTTTTGGTGTCAGCGGGACACTACTTGTGCTTGCCACCTCACCAGCTTGAACTGCACTTATGGGACTTGCCATGTCACCAAGTGTTACTGCAGTGCTGGTTTGACTACGACCGGGGTGTACTAGGCCACTGGTGCTTGCCAGTTCCCCAAAACGCTACCAAAAAAAGCAGGGATCAGGCCTGACTCTGAGAACGCTGCAGTTATGCGTTTAGAGTTTTGTAAGTGACAGTGATCGATTGATACTGCACTTGGGTAGGCTGGGCTGGGCCGGGCGGAGGGGCAAAACGCAGGTGCTAGCAGGTATCTGGGCTGATCCCGCTAACACTGCGTTTTTGGGAACCCTAAACTGCTGGTGACGCTAGTATAGATCTGATCGGATCAGATATTGATGCGATCAGATACTATACCACTAAGGGAGGTATACGGTGCGTGCGTGGGTGTTAGCGGTACTGGCGCTAACCTGACGCTGCCTGGGGCTGGTGCTTGCCAGTTCACCAAAATGCTACCAAGAAAACTGTTAGCGATCGCAGGGATCAGGCCTGACTCTGCGAACGCTGCAGTTATGCGTTTAGTGTTTTGTAAGTGACAGTGATCGATCGATACTGCACTTGGGTGGGCTGGGCGGAGGCGCAAAACGCAGGTGGTAGCGGGTATCTGGGCTGATCCCGCTAACACTGCGTTTTTGGGAACCCTAAACTGCTGGGGACGCTAGTATAGATCTGATCGGATCAGATATTGATCCGTACAGATACTATACCACTAAGGGAGGCGCATGCTGCGTGCGTGGGTGTTAGCGGTACTGGCGCTAATCTGACTCTGCCTGGGGCGATGCATATCACCGCCGGGCGATTAGGGGGCTAAACCTTTATTCGGTAATAAACGGCGGGTGCCCTGACACTATAAAAAATAAACGAACTAACCAGCGTCAACAGTAACGGTTATACGGTGATCAGTGGTGAAAGGGTTAACTAGGGGGCAATCAAGGGGTTAAAACATTTATTAGATAGTATATGGGGGTCCCTGACGCTATAAAACGCTGACAGCGAACCTAAATATTTACCTCACTAACTAGCGTCACCAGCGACAGTGATTGGGGGGTGATCAGGGGAGGGGATCGGGGGGGGATCGGGGTGTTTTGTATGCCTGGCATGTTCTACTGTGTGTGTGTAGTGTTGGTGCACTCACATACCTGTCTTCTCTCCTCGGGCCGGAACGGAAACTACCGAGCCGAGGAGAGATGACATCACTTCCTTTGCTGCTGTTTAGCATACAGCAGCAAAGGAGTGTTCCCATTGGCCGGCGGCGTTCGCGAGGGGGGGGGCCACGAACGGATGGCCTCCCCCTCGTCTCCGATCGCCGGGGAACAAAACGGGACCGCCTCGGGCACCGGGGGGGGGTCCGATAGGACCCCCCACCCGCGGGAGGCAAATCACGTACATGTACGTGATTTTGCCTGCCCGTGCCGCCTTGCCGACGTACATCGGCGTGAGGCGGTCCTTAAGTGGTTAACCTCCCTGGCGGTATGATTATTTCGGATTTTAGGTGCTGAAAGCGGTACAATTGTTTTGCATGGAAATTTGGCGTTTTATATTGTAGGTCTGTAATTCTTAACAATAACACACTTAAATCTGTCCAAACAAGAGTCTAGTAGATATCCCGGGTATGATAAAGTTTGAAACACAAAAACATAAATTTTAATATAATAAATTAAAATAAATAATTAAAAAAAATAAAAAAAAATAATAATAAAATAAATTTCCCCACGATTCACTATCGCTCAATTCTGCAAATGTTCTAATTTATTATCGCTGTTTTCTAGCTGGTCTAAAGCCACTTTTGACGTAAAGGGACACTTTTTGGTTGCTATGGACAATCTCCAGTTTCCAGGCAGAAAGAACAGTATATGTAATAAAAAACTGCATGTAGGGCATGGGCCAAAGCACTGGGGACAAAAGGGATGTGAAATAATTTCATACAGTACTGTAATCTGTAAGATTACAGTACTGTATGTGTTATGATTTTTAAATTTTTTTGAATTTGCCGCCAGGCTCCGCCCCGGTGCGTTGCGACGCTCGCAGGGAACGGAGCCTGGCACGGAGAGGCTGCGGAGGAGGACGGAGCCCACGGACACTGCGGGGGACATCGCAGGATCCCAGGTACAAGTTAAGTATACCGCTCCAGGATCCTGCAATGTAATCCCGAGTGTGGCTTGGGGTTACCGCTAATGGTGCTGAATTTTAACCCCGAGCCACACTCGGGAAAACCGCCAGGGAGGCTACACAATTTCACAGATACAAAGCTTCACATTAAGGTCCTAAAATCATCTGTTTCCATATATATACATATATATAATCCAGGGGGTCCACCTTAGACAAAGGACCTCGTATCTATCTTGTTGTGCAACTTTTTCCTCCATCTTTATCAAGCGGCACACCTTTATTGCCTATTTCTCAATCGTTGGGGATTTGGCAGACTTCCAGTATCTCAATATCAGGGCTTTGGCTGCATAAAGAAAGAACTTGAGTAATAACTTCTTAACCTCTTGCCGCCTGGCTATAGCCAAAAGATGGCTACAGCGCGGGCCTAAATTGCCAGGAGGGCGTCCATGTACATGCTATTTTTATCCTTCCTATTGTAATGCCCCGTACACACGGTCGGATTTTCCGATGGACATTGTCCGATCGGAGCGTGTTGTCGGAAATTCCGACCGTGTGTGGGCGCCATCGGACATTTTCCATCGGATTTTCCGACACACAAAGTTGGAGAGCAGGAGATAAAATTTTCCGACAACAAAATCCGATCGCGTCAATTCCGACCGTGTGTGGCCTGTTCCGACGCACAAAGTGCCACGCATGCTCAGAAGAAATTCCGACACGGGACAGCTCGTTCTGGTAAACTTAGCGTTCGTAATGGATACAGCACTTTCGTCACGCTGCAATTATCAAAATGGTTTAATACAGCGCACTCTCTTCTTCTTTATAATGTGACAAGAATTAAGTAGTTTTGCTGCTCATATTCACACACACTTCTCACAAAGTTTTATTTGTGTTTTTTTAGTGGGATTCCCTGAATATATTGTTAATAGTTGTCACATCTGACAGTTTTATATTTTTTATGTTTTTTTTTTTTGATTTTAAGCCTTTTTTTTTCTTTAATGTTTGGATTTTTTCCAAGGCTGATCTTTGTTCAATGTTATTTTTATTTTTACTCCAGAATATTTTTGTGTGTGTTTTGTGTGTCAAATTACCCCAACACCATTGATATCTTTTATTATTTAATCTC
Organism: Lithobates clamitans; assembly: GCA_037952925.1. NCBI lineage: Eukaryota > Metazoa > Chordata > Amphibia > Anura > Ranidae > Lithobates > Lithobates clamitans. Next base: position 471,924 of record JBBGZY010000728.1, read on the forward strand.
CAGGAGATTGTTTGTTGTTGGTGTCCCTTGTTCATTTCACATTTTATATTATAGAAATGTACCTGATTCCTCACAAACAAACTGTCATTTTTGAAGTAAAACACATAGGAGAGTATAATTCCAAACAAAAATCCTTTCTTAAGGTATCAGAACCAAACAAAGAGGAAGGCAACACTGGATCAACAGCAGAAATTAGTGAAGCCTGGGACCCCCACGGCAGACATCAATTGTTAAACCTCAAAATTGGTGGCCTGAGGAGTACATATGTAAAGGAGGGCAGTCTGGTCCGGGATTCACAGAGACTTGGATAGCAGCAGATGACATCTGTGTCCCCAGGCTGTGGTACCACAAGAGGCTGCATCTTTTGGCCGACCAGACTGGATCCAGGGCAATCACTCTCTGGTCTTCCTTTCACGCTTCCTTCCGGGCTGTGGCTGTGCAGTTGGAGATGTGGCAGGAGGAGGAGTAGGACCTGGAGGAGGAGGAGGAGGAGGACTGGGAGGACCTGGAGCAGGACTGGGAGGACCTGGAGGAGAGGGAGGAGGAGGAGGAGGACCTGCAGGAGGAGGAGGAGGACCATCCCAAAGCTGTGTGTGAGGTGTAATTTGGCCCCTCACACCTTTCTCCAGAGCCTCTGATATGAGGGCCTGACACATGGCTTGTTGGCCCTCCTCCATCCTCTGCATTTTATAGGCAATGAATGCAGCAATGTTCTCCTGCCTGGTGTGTGGTGCTCCCAGGACCTCTGTAGCCCTCCAAAAAAATCTGATAGCCGCCTCCTCTAGGGCACTCGTCCTACTGCCACTTTCTGTTTTCAGGTGTGGTGGAGGGACCTTGATATCAGCCAGCCGGCTCGGCCCGGCCACCTCCTGGCTGAGACTTCCCTGTGTATGAAAAAGGGACATGGTTTTAGTTTTTGCATCATCAATCACAATCCTAAATTAATACTCCCAACTAACATCTAGGTAACATCATTGATTGTACAAGCAGAAATATTTAGAGGAATGCTATACCTGGCTCAATCTGGGCTCCTCCACATATGGCCTGGAAGGCCCAGGTTGGGCGTCAGAAGCCTCAGCCGGGGGGGAAGGAAGCGTGGAAGGAAGACTTGAGAGGGATGGCCTGGGTTCAGTCTGGCCTGCCAGAAAGTGCAGCCTGTCGTAGTACAACATCCTGGGGACATAGATGTCACCTGCTGCTCCCGATCTCTGTGAATCCAGGACTTTCTTGCGCTCCCTCAGATATGTGCTCCTCAGGCAACCAATTAATATCTTTAAATAAGTGATGTCTGCCGTGGGGATCACCTGCTTCACAATTTCACACAATTGCTCCAGTGCTGCCTTCCTCTTTGCTTGGTTTTTGAAATGGGGGTGCGTAATCTCCCACAGACAGGGCAGCTCACTTAGCATATCAATGAATAGTGACATGAAGTCAGTATCTCTCATTAAGATATCCATGTTCACTGCAAGACACAACACAAGACAAAGCCTAATGTCAGACCAAACTCTCCTAATCTTGTTACAATATAGGCCTCAATCTAGAAGCAGTATAGGCCCAAGTTTGTCTCTTACCTTCGTTCTTACGATCGGTGCGTCCAATGCTCCTTCCTCCGCTCGCAGATCGTACGTAATACGCACGCGTGTTACGCTTTATACACACTGCGCATGTGTGTAACTCCGCCCGCCCCTGACGTTCTTTCTAGTCTATTCCCCGCCCCTTTTCGTTCAGCGCAGTGGGGGAAGAGCATGATGGCAGAGTTACAACAGGTGCGTGCTAATTCTAACAACGAGGAGGAGGAGGAGGAAAGCCCGGATCCAGGCACGTCCCGATCCAGACATTTTAAGGCCACAAATATGTCGTTTGGGGAGATGTTGGAGATGGTCGACATCATGAAGAAGTCCGACTATGACGGAAAATATGGGCCTTACCCACACCCCAACATCAGAAAGGCCAAAATCATTGGTAAAGTGGTCAGGAGTAGGGATGAGCTTCCTGTTCGAGTCGAACCCATGTTCGACTCGAACATCGGCTGTTCGCCCGTTCGCCGAATTGCGAACGATATGGGCCGTTCGCGCCAAATTCGTGTGGCGCGTCACGGCCCATAATTCACTGTGGCATCGCAGTGCATTGCTTGCTGATGATTGGCCAAGCATGCACTATGACCCGCATGCTTGGCCAATCACAGCGCCGCCTGAACAGAGAGCCATAATTGGCCAAAGCCAAGGAGGCTTTGGCCAATTATGGCTCAGGGGATTTAGTACACGCCCCACACTATATAAGGCCGCCTGCACGGCGGCCCTGTGTAGTGTGTGTTCCGGCGTTCATTGAGAGAGAGAGAGAGACAGACAGTGTCATTTGATTTGAGTTAGATAGATTAGGCAGAACAGTCAGTCAGTTAGCTGCACTTACAGTGTATTGTGTATATATATGCATCCCAGGTGTTGCATATATATATATACACTGTATTCAGTTTAGCTAGATCCGTTCCTGTTATCTTCTAGACTATTTAAATTTAGTGCAGTGCGTCCTGCTCACAGTGTTCAGCTAGATCCGTTCCTGTTATCTTCTAGACTATTTACATTTAGTGCAGTGCGTCCTGCTCACAGTGTTCAGCTAGATCCGTTCCTGTTATCTTCTAGACTATTTACATTTAGTGTAGTGCGTCCTGCTCACAGTGTTCAGCTAGATCCGTTCCTGTTATCTTCCTACTGACAGGCAGGCTTGTCTGGTTACAGTAAATAAAGCTACCTGAAGAAAATTACTGGTGTTCTATTTGATCCTATAAGTACCACGGTCAGGCAGCTAGACTATTTACATTTAGTACAGTGCGTCCTGCTCACAGTGTTCAGCTAGATCAGTTCCTGTTATCTTCCTACTGACAGGCAGGCTTGTCTGGTTACAGTATATAAAGCTACCTGAAGAAAATTACTGGTGTTCTATTTGATCCTATTAGTACCACGGTCAGGCAGCTAGACTATTTACATTTAGTACAGTGCGTCCTGCTCACAGTGTTCAGCTAGATCCGTTCCTGTTATCTTCCTACTGACAGGCAGGCTTGTCTGGTTACAGTATATAAAGCTACCTGAAGAAAATTACTGGTGTTCTATTTGATCCTGTTAGTACCACGGTCAGGCAGCTAGACTATTTACATTTAGTACAGTGCGTCCTGCTCACAGTGTTCAGCTAGATCCGTTCCTGTTATCTTCCTACTGACAGGCAGGCTTGTCTGGTTACAGTATATAAAGCTACCTGAAGAAAATTACTGGTGTTCTATTTGATCCTATTAGTACCACGGTCAGGCAGCTAGACTATTTACATTTAGTACAGTGCGTCCTGCTCACAGTGTTCAGCTAGATCCATTCCTGTTATCTTCCTACTGACAGGCAGGCTTGTCTGGTTACAGTATATAAAGCTACCTGAAGAAAATTACTGGTGTTCTATTTGATCCTATTAGTACCACGGTCAGGCAGCTAGACTATTTACATTTAGTACAGTGCGTCCTGCTCACAGTGTTCAGCTAGATCCGTTCCTGTTATCTTCCTACTGACAGGCAAGCTTGTCTGGTTACAGTATATAAAGCTACCTGAAGAAAATTACTGGTGTTCTATTTGATCCTATTAGTACCACGGTCAGGCAGCTAGACTATTTACATTTAGTACAGTGCTTCCTGCTCACAGTGTTCAGCTAGATCCGTTCCTGTTATCTTCCTACTGACAGGCAGGCTTGTCTGGTTACAGTATATAAAGCTACCTGAAGAAAATTACTGGTGTTCTATTTGATCCTATTAGTACCACGGTCAGGCAGCTAGACTATTTACATTTAGTACAGTGCGTCCTGCTCACAGTGTTCAGCTAGATCCGTTCCTGTTATCTTCCTACTGACAGGCAGGCTTGTCTGGTTACAGTATATAAAGCTACCTGAAGAAAATTACTAGTGTTCTATTTGATCCTATTAGTACCACGGTCAGGCAGCTAGACTATTTACATTTAGTACAGTGCGTCCTGCTCACAGTGTTCAGCTAGATCAGTTCCTGTTATCTTCCTACTGACAGGCAGGCTTGTCTGGTTACAGTATATAAAGCTACCTGAAGAAAATTACTGGTGTTCTATTTGATCCTATTAGTACCACGGTCAGGCAGCTAGACTATTTACATTTAGTACAGTGCGTCCTGCTCACAGTGTTCAGCTAGATCCGTTCCTGTTATCTTCCTACTGACAGGCAGGTTTGTCTGGTTACAGTATATAAAGCTACCTGAAGAAAATTACTGGTGTTCTATCCCAGCTTAGTGCAGCTACAGGATATTAGTATGTCTGGAAGGCCAAGAAGGAGAGGCAGACAGTCACAAGCCAATAAGAGAGGGCAAGCAGGCTCTGTGTCTAGTGCTGGTCGTGGAGACGGTGCATCCTCATCAGCACGTGGCCATGGGACACGCTTGGCCTTTTTTTCGGCAGCTGGCCGTGTTGAGCCGCAACATGCGGAAGACTTGGTCGAGTGGATGACCAAGCCGTCCTCATCCTCCTCATCCTCTCTCACCCATGCCCAGGGTGCTTTGTCTGGCAAAGCAGCGGCCTCTTCCCTCAGCTCAATGTCATCAGTGACTCCTTCCCTAGCTCCACCATGTCCTCATGAGGATTTCCTCGAACTGTTTGACCACAGTGTTGGGTACATGCTCCAGGAGGATGCCCAGCGTTTGGAAGGCTCTGATGATGATACTGAGCTCGATGAAGGCAGTAACATGAGCACGGACAGAGGGGGTGCCCAAGAAGGACAGCAATCTGGCAGTCATGCTCCCCCTGCTGCAGCATACTGCCAGGTTTGCTCCAGTGATGAGGAGGGAGGGGATGATGAGGTCACTGACTCAACGTGGGTGCCTGATAGGAGAGAGGAGGAGGAGGAGGAGGAGGAGGAGGAGGCGGCACATCACCAACGAGGCAGGATGCCCTCCAGGGGCCAGCCTAAGGGCAGCACATTGACTGCATCACACCCCAAAGCTCCACATGTGCAGGGCGCTGCAGTCTCTGCGCGTTATTCAAAAAGTTCTTTGGTGTGGGCCTTTTTTGAGACGAGTGCATCAGATCGCACCGCTGCTATTTGCAACATATGTCTCAAGCGTATCTCACGTGGCCAAAACATCTCCCGCTTGGGTACCACATGCTTGACCAGACATATGTTGACCTGCCATGCAGTTCGTTGGCAAGCGTATCTAAAAGACCCACACCAAAGAACAAAGAGGATCTCTCCTTGCTCCTCATCAGCTGAGATTTCCAACCCCACTAGACCTCCAGTCCTCTCTGAGACCTGCAGTGAGAGGAATGAAGGTGTAGAATTAGGTGTGTCACAGCCAAGTACTTGTGGGCAATCTGCTTTTGGTACACCGACGTCAGATTGTACCAGGCAAATTTCCCTGCCCCAGCTGCTGCACCGCTGAAAGAAGTTTGCTCCCAGCCATCCACATGCCCAGCGGTTGAATGCTAGCTTGGCAAAATTGCTAGCACTTCAACTGCTGCCTTTTCAGTTGGTAGACTCTGCCCCCTTCCGTGAGTTTGTGGAATGTGCGGTTCCTCAGTGGCAGGTACCCAAACGCCACTTTTTCTCACGGAAGGCGATTCCGGCTCTCTACCGGCATGTGGAAGGCAATGTCCATGCCTCGCTGGACAGGGCGGTCAGCGGTAAGGTGCATATTACCGCTGACTCATGGTCCAGCAGGCATGGACAGGGACGTTACCTAAGTTTCACGGCACATTGGGTGACTCTGCTGGCAGCTGGGAAGGATGCAGGACAAGGTGCAGTAGTGTTGGAGGTTGTTCCGCCACCACGCCTCCAAAATGCTGATTGTGACACACTTCTCTCCTCCACCCCCTCCTCTTCTTCTTCCTCCATGGCCTCTTCCTCGGAACCAGCGGTGCTCCGTAGTCGTTCAAGGGGCTACGCAAGTACGCAGGCCAAAAGATGCCATGCGGTGCTTGAGCTGGTGTGCTTGGGGGACAGGAGCCACACTGGGGCAGAGGTTCTGTCAGCTCTGCAGGGGCAGGTTCAGAGGTGGTTGACGCCACGCCAACTTAAGGCAGGAATGGTGGTTTGCGACAATGGCACCAACCTCCTCTCTGCCCTCCGACAGGGACAAATGACCCATGTGCCCTGTTTGGCTCACGTCCTTAACTTGGTGGTGCAGCGGTTCTTGGGCAGGTACCCGGGCTTACAGGATGTCCTGAGGCAGGCCAGGAAAGTCTGTGTGCATTTCCGCCGGTCATATAATGCCAGTGCTCGGCTGACGGACCTCCAAAAGGAGTTTAACCTGCCCAAGAACCGCCTAATCTGTGACATGCCCACCAGGTGGAACTCAACGTTGGCCATACTGCAGCGGCTGCACACGCAGCAGAGGGCCATCAATGAGTACCTGTGCGACTATGGCACCAGGACAGGGTCAGGGGAGCTTGGTTTTTTTTCCCCACGCCAGTGGGCCATGATCAGGGATGCATGCACTGTCCTGTCACCATTCGAGGAGGCCACGAGGATGGTGAGCAGTGACAGTGCATGCATCAGTGACACTGTCCCCCTTGTCCACCTGTTGGAGCACACGCTGCATGGAATAATGGACAGGGCACTTGAGGCAGAACAGAGGCAGGAAGAGGAGGACTTCCTTAGCTCTCAAGGCCCCCTTTATCCAGACAGTGTTCCTGCGTGCCCGCCGATCACACAGGAAGAGGATGAGGAGGAGGAGGAGGAGGAAGATTGTGTCAGTATGGAGGTGGAGCCTGGCACTCAGCATCAGCAGCAGTCTTTAAGGGATCAGTCCCAAGAAACACATGGACTTGTACGTGGCTGGGAGGAGGTGGCTGCGGACGTTGTCGTCCTTAGTGACCCAGAGGACTCCGGACCGAATGCCTCAGCAAACCTACGCTGCATGGCCTCCCTGATCCTGCAAAGCCTGCGTAAGGATCCTCGTATTCGTGGTATCAAGGAGAAGGACCAATACTGGCTGGCAACCCTCCTTGATCCACGTTACAAGGGTAAGGTTGCGGACCTTATCTTGCCATCGCAGAGGGAGCAGAGGATGAAACATCTTCAGGAGGCCTTGCAGAAAGGTCTGTGCAATGCGTTCCCAGAGACTGGGAGGTTACAAACTCCTGTTTCTGGACAACGTGTTGCTGAGGCTTCGGTCAGTCAAAGAAGGAGCGGTGGAGAAGGTGGCCGTCTGACCGATGCGTTCAGACAATTTTTTGGTCCGCAGCCCCAAGGTATGATCGGTTCCAGCAACCATCGCCAGCGTCTGTTTTACATGGTGCAGAAATACCTAGGGGCAAGATCAGACTTGGACACCTTTCCCACCGAAAATCCTCTGGGTTACTGGGTCTTGAGGATGGATCACTGGCCAGAGCTTGCACAGTATGCAATTGAGCTACTGGCCTGTCCTGCATCCAGCGTTCTTTCGGAACGCACATTCAGTGCTGCTGGAGGCGTGGTAACCGATCACAGGGTGCGTCTGTCCACCGACTCGGTCGATCGGCTGACCTTCATAAAAATGAATCAGTCTTGGATCACCACCAGCTACCAAGCACCTGATGCTGATGTAACCGAATAATTTTTTTTGAAATCTCAGATCCCTTCAAAGACTGCCTATGCTGATGCTGAGTGACTATCCCTGAGTAATTATCCTCTTCCTCCTCAATCATCACGCTGATAGCTTGTAAGAACATTTTTGGTTCTGGGCGCCACCACCAGTGCCTAAGGCACAATTTTTCAGCCCCTGTTTAACAGGGGCGTGTAATTACAATTTTTGATGTAATACTTTGCAGCAGGGCTCGTTCCTGCATTCCAACTAGAGTGTCTGTGAGGGGTTGCAGTGTTGTGGCACCACAGCACCAGTGCCTAAGGCCTAATTTTTCAGCTCCTGTTCAACAGGGGCATGTAATTACAATTCTTGATCTAATATTTCACAGCAGGGCCCTGTGAGGGCTTACAGTGTTGTGGCCACAGCAACACCTAAGGCCCAAATTTCTGCTGAGTATATAGGGCAGGACCCTACTTTCAAACATCTAACTTACAAACGACTCCTACTTGCAAACGGAAGGAGACAACAGGAAGTGAGATGAAATCTACCCCTAGGAAGGGAAATTCTCTCCTGTAAGAGTTAATATGGGAAAACAATTTCTCCTTTCCACTGATGCTTTCCAATCCTTGTTCCACAAAAAACCCAAATTTTCAAAAAACATTTTTCATTGGGACAAAAAGTGAGGTGAAATCTTCTGAAGAGGAGGAAAGACAGCAAAACAAATGTCACAGGGGTGATAACCCTTCCCTATGTTTTCCAAAAAGCTTAAAAAAGATTTTTTGGCTGGAGCTAAACGCGTTAAAAATGTACCCGTTCAAAATTACAAAGAGATTCTACTTAACAACAAACCTACAGTCCCTGTCTTGTTTGCTCCGCCTGTATACTGCTGTTCAGAGTATATAGGGCCTTTCCTTATTTTAATTTGGGTGCGGGGTTCCCCTTAATATCCATACAAGACCCAAAGGGCCTGGTAATGGACTGGGGGGTACCCATGCCATTTGTCTCACTGATTTTCATCCATATTGCCAGAACCCGACATTACATTAAACCCGCAAGCAGTTTTAAATGAGATTTTTTCCTTTAAAAATGACATTTGGTGCAGGGACTGTTCTAAACACGGGAAACACGCGTCACTTTACAGGCATACTATAGACACCCCCCAGGTACGATATTTAAAGGAATATTTCACTTTTTTTTTTTTACTTTAAGCATCATTAAAATCACTGCTCCCGAAAAAACGGTCGTTTTTAAAAGTTTTTTTTGCATTGATACATGTCCCCTGGGGTAGGACCCGGGTCCCCAAACCCTTTTTAGGACAATACCATGCAAATTAGCCTTTAAAATGAGCACTTTTGATTTCGAACGTTCGAGTCCCATAGACGTCTATGGGGTTCTAACGTTCGTGCGAACTTTCGGTCCGTTCGCAGGTTCTGGTGCGAACCGAACCGGGGGGTGTTCGGCTCATCCCTAGTCAGGAGTCTTGAGCGGAATTTCGGGGTACGAAGGTCTAAAGATCAGCTCAGGAAGCGGTGGTCGGACCTGAAGTTGAGAGAGCCAGAGCAGTACCGAAAGATCCGGAGAGTGCTGCAAAAAAGTAAGTAGTTGTGCTGTGTTCATATTCTTTCTGTCTTTATTCCGTTTGTTCTGCTCCATATGCTTTTAGTAATTGTAACGTTTAAAAGGGCAACTTTAATGTTCATGGGCCCATTATTCGTTCGTATCAAACATTTTTCTTTCGGCCTCTAGAACACCATTGTTTAGGCCATATGCATTTTCCCACATTTTTTTTGGGCCTACTTGGATGCCAAATATTTGTTTGTGTAGATGGGTTTGTTACTAGAATGAAATGCAAACTAGATTGTGTGTAAGGAGAGGACACTGAGCAGCTGTTTTCATATCTGGACACTGGAGCACTAGTGTGGGACACAAGAACACCATTTTTATTAGGGGGCCACACAGGTGCTCCAGTGTATACTATAGGGGGGTCTCCATCTGTGAAGCTTGTACTAAACAGGTAAAGTATTGCAGCTTGACAAAGGCCAATAAAAAAAAGACATCTTTGAACTCGGCTAAAATAGAAAATTGTACCCCACTTCCAAGCAATGTTTCCTATTTCTAGTTCTGTCATCAAATATCTGTGTGCTAATTATACCATTTTTGTTTTACATAGGGGAGAAAAGACTCGGAGGACACCCCTCATCCTAGGAGACCAGAGACCCCCCCCCTCTGGAAGAAGGGGAAATACCAACACAAGAAGCTGAGCAGGAGGAAGAAGAAGACGTGGTGGAGATTGGCACCACAACAGGTGAGTGTCTGCAACCACAGGCTCAGGTAAAAGAGATGGATGGTGGCAGATTTTTGAGACCTGTTTTTTTTGTTCTTTATCTCTTTTTAGGTGATCGGGATCCAGAACGCTTTACATCTGAAAGTGCCCAGATACTGATCGGGGAGATCATGGGGTGTAATCTCCAATTGCAAAACATCCAGCAACAAATCAGTGATGTTATTAAAAAAAATAATAACATCATTGATGTTTTGGGGCGAATTTAAACCCCACAAAATCACCTGTTTTATCTTACTAAAATTTTTACAATGTTTAGAAAAGCCAAATTTGGAGGATGCACACAGTGTGCCAACATGTGCTATTTGCCATCACTGGAGATCAATGAATGCGTTTTGGGGGTGCAACCCCTTCCTCAATTATAAAGTAGCGTTGAGGAAGGGCTTGCTCCCCCAAAACACGTCCCTTGATCCCCCCTGATGGCAGATAGCACATGTTGACATTCGTAAATTGGTGTGCATCTTCCAAATTTGGCTTTTCCAGGGGTGATTTCCCCCCATCTGAACGCTGTATCAAACCCAGTTCCTAAATACTGATGTCTGATATAGCCTTCAGGTTTTACCTAATGTGAACTTTGTAAGTTCAAGTTTTTTGGCTTTCTTGTTGGTTTTACACAGGCCTGTTTTATCTGAAATGGATATTTCGATTTTTGATAATGCCCCCCCCCAAAAATTGTTATACAACAAACATGTTGTTTTGTTTTAAAAACCTTTGGTAAATGCACATGTGATTGTGCAGGTATAAAAAAGTGCCTTACTCAAGAATGTGTGGATTATTGTCTCAACACTACAACACTTTTGGGGTGATGTAATTGCTGTTTTATGCAAAAATGGGGGTTATTTCCTAAGGGCAAATACACTTTGCACTACAAGTGCAGGTTCAGTGCAGTTGCAAGTGCACTTGGAGTGAAATGTGTTTTTGCATTTAGGAAGTACCAGCCAACACTATTCTTTATAAGGTTACCCAATCACGACATTTTCTGCACTCAACACATTTCTGTCAGGGTCAGCTCAAACAAACACAAGCAGTAAATGTCCACCAAGAATTGCTTTTGGTTGTTTTTTATTTGAAAAAGGTGTCACAGATTGTCTGGCATATTGATAGCCCCCCTACCCACAAAGAACTCCAGGTATCGTAACCGGACATCACGGGCACTCAGGGAGGGCAAGCCAGGACGGCCGCTTTCAAGCGCCGTCATTGTTGATGTATTTGGGATTCCGGCCTCAGGCCCAACTGAGCCAGCATAGTTGGCTGAATGTTTTCTTAAAAAATTATGGAGAACACAGCACGCCAGTATAATATGGTTCAGTTTATACTCCGCCATATGGATGGGTGTCAGAAATAGTCGGAACCGGCTGGCCAGGATTCCAAATGTGTTCTCCACCACTCTTCGGGCTCTGGCCAGCCGGTAATTGAAAACCCTCTGTTCCGGGGTGAGGGTCCTCATCGGGAATGGCCGCATCAGGTGGTCCCCCAGCGCAAACGCTTCATCAGCAACGAACACAAATGGGAGACCTTCAACATTGTCCTCTGGAGGTGGCAAGTCCAAGCTGCCATTCTGGAGATGCCTGTAGAACTCCGTCTGGGCGATGACTCCACCATCGGATATCCGGCCATTCTTCCCCACGTCCACATACAAGAAGTCGTAATTAGCCGACACCACCGCCAACATCACTATACTATTAAACCCCTTGTAATTATAATAGTACGACCCCGAGTTGGGTGGTGGGACGATGTGGACGTGTTTCCCATCAATTGCCCCTCCGCAGTTAGGAAAGTTCCACTGCTGGGCAAAGTGGGAGGCCACACTCTGCCATTCCTGTGGCGTGGAAGGAAACTGTTGAGGAAAAAACAATAAACATTACTATTTTTTCACAGAAACATGTCAAGCAGATTAGACACAAACATTATGGGTCAACCTCCAGATAGCATTTATTAAGGGGAATTTTACAACAACAAAGTATAAGGTACACCTATCATATTCCCCCTCCCCCCCTCTCATGGGCCATTTCTAACATTATAGGGGGGGGGAACTCTTGGACAGGTAACCCTCTTCACTTCATTGAGAGATGAATGCCTAAATACAGGGTATTACTTGGAACAGCCCCTCCTTAGTTACACTATTGGCAGCCCACTGGACAGGTAAGAAGTGTCATAATACAAAGATATAAATACACACTGTACACATTTGAGCACATTTGGACATTCTGCCATTACCTATCAAGATCATAATAGGATACAAGAACTTTAAACATTACCATTGGAAAGTATACAGGCAGGCCCTTGCACTACATGCTTTGGGGAATTCATCCATAAATCTGACCAGTAAAGAGATGGGTATAGTGTGTATGGGTTTGGCAAAGTCAGCAGATAGATGATTGAGGATAGATAGAGAATTGGGATCAGCTGACTTAGCAGTTGGGGGAGGGAGGGTTACAAAACATTTGGGGACACCACAAAAAAAAGCCTCTGGCACTCTGCCTGAATTTAAATCAAAAATAACATTTCCAAACATTTTAGGAGGTGTTTGGGGTAAAGCACTACTATGGAGCTGGTAAAATACATTGTTAAGTGACTACATGAGGTGAATATAGGGCAGGAGACACCATGCTGGGGAGGTTATTGAAGGGCAAATATGTATGAAGGACCTAAACTAATAATTACATAAAAATCCAGCATGCATGAGAACAAAGGGGACATTCACAGCATATTACAATCATGGTAATTAGGGAATGAGGAAAGAAATACAATATATTAGCAAACATTCAATGTGATATTAAAGGATAAAAATCTTTCCTTCATATATTCCTTCTGCAGGACCTGTATGATGGCAGAACAGGTCTCTGGGATAATGATCCCCAGAGCCTGGGGGGAGATGCCTGTCGAGAACTTGAGGTCCTGCAGGCTTCTCCCTGTGACCAAATACCGCAAGGTAGCGACCAACCTCTGCTCCGGAGTGATGGCTTGCCTCATGCAGGTATCCTGCCTGCTAATATAGGGAGTCAGCGAAGCCAACAGACGGTGAAACACGGGGTCCGTCATCCTGAGAAAGTTCCTGAAATCATCAGGATTATTCTCACGGATCTCACGGAGCAAAGGCATATGACAGAACTGGTCACGCTGAAGCAACCAATTCTTGGTCCATGAACTCCTCCCCACCCTGTTCATGGACTGGACTTTTCTCAAGGTCAGGACCCCAACACCAAGCCCCCGCACAGCACGAACTCTACGAGGAGTACGCATACGAAACATGGCTATAAAACGGTCGGCTGCTCAGAACGAAGTAACAGAACGCACTGAAGAACAGCAAGGCCTGTGAAGAGCGACCTGAAAAACAGCAACGAGCAGGCAAGATCACACAGAGAACTCCGATACGAACTGACTGCACGCACTGAAGAGCAGATACAAACCCACAAGCACAAACTGAACGTCAGAAAACGATCTGAAAGCCACGAGTCTGAAAAAGCGCGAATCGTCTCTCACCAAACTTTTACTAACACGAGATTAGCAAAAGGAGCCCAAAGGGTGCCGCGCTTGGTTCTGAACCGGCCTTTTCTAGTCTCGTCGTACGTGGTGTACGTCACCGCGTTGTTGGCGATCGGAAATTCAGACAACTTTGTGCGACCGTGTGTAGGCAAAACAAGTTTGAGCCAACATCTGTCGGAAAAAATCCTAGGATTTTGTTGTCGGAATGTCCGAACAAAGTCCGACCGTGTGTATGGGGCATAAGTGTAACTTTTATCTTTTAACAATAAACCCTGCAACAGTAATACATTATGGGAAGCTCCTTTTTTGTATTTTTGGGTGACACCTGGTACCTATTCGGGAGTTTTCATACATCCTATTGGGTTGTCAGCCACACTGAGTCCCGGTTTTGATGCTTCTGAGTTGTCCATCCCGGATCCTTACATCAAAGGCCCTGGCTGGGTGTTTAGCCGCAAGCTGGTTTTTGCTTGCCTTCCGGTAAGCGTGTATTTCTTATGGTGATCAGCACTTAATGGTGGTGGAAGATTACACTATATCATCACAATATCTTGATTGAACATTTGGACTTCTTGTTGCAGTTTCACTATCACCTCTATCATCCTTTTTTTTTTTTTTGGTATTTTGTTACCAAATTCTTTTTTTCCATATTTTTCATCTTTTTGGGTTGTCACTTATTATCACAGAATTTACCACATATATTAATTATTTTATGTTTTCATTTTTGATATATTGATTTCTCATTTTTTTGTCATATCGAATTTGTCCAACATTGGTTCATTATCAGTGGGTTCATTTTTGAGCTTAACTTTTGTTTTTTCTATTTGTCTATAAGTATGTATCCCATATATTAGTTGCTGCTATATGTATATATTTTTATTTTCACTTTGTTTATAGCGCTGTATTTTTCTTTTTCTTTTCACATTTGTCCATTGATACATCCAATACTGCTGCTGTAGCCCATATTGCTGATTTCAACATCCCAGTTTTTCTTTCTTATAACCTTTACCCCTTACATTATGGATATTTTTGAATACAGAGCCTTAGGGTGGTCGACACAGACAGGGTATTCGAAGTATATAAAATAGAGGAGGGTGACCTCAGTGGATTATTCATGAGGTTGAAAAATCTCACACAATGGGACATCGCCTATTTGGAAACATACGTTAAACACAACATGGTTCCTAGAAGTTTAGGTGGGAGGTTAGTCCCCAAAAGGGTGAAATCCAATTGGAAGATTGGTACAAGTATTTTAACGATGCAGGGGTCAATTTTCTTAAATTCTTAATTGAAAGGAAAAGTCTCAAGCTCTCCCGGTTGGACGAAGAGATTAAGACCATTAAAGAAAAAATGACCCCACTTTGTGAAACTGCGGATTATAAAGAGAAATCTCAGTCACTTTTAAAAATCTTCGAAAAAGAGGATTGAGAGCAAAAAAACAAAAAACAGAAAAAATATAATAGAGACCTCACAGACTATCAGGGTGAGGTTGTATTTGAGTGGCAGAAAAGGATTCTCGCAGAGCAAGCTAATGTTGACAATGTGGATATGTAAACGGTTCAACTGGTGGGATTACAGGTTGGTCCTAGGGATTCTCAGCAGAATCCCCAGAGACCTCCCCCTAGAGGTAGAAGGGGTTCTTATCAATCGCCATATAGGACCCAGACCAATGGCAGGGGTGGACCTCCATCCAATTATCATCAGCCACCAACCTATCGTCCCTTCAGACCTAATAATGGCCCTGGAGGTGGTCGTGGTTGAGGTGCACCGGGGGCACCCCTTCCATACATACACACAGGGACCCTATCCCAATGGAGGTAACTTGGGTTTCCCATCTACACAAGGCTATGGCCCCACACAAAATATTAATCATCATCATGGCCCTATGTATGCCACCGGCCCTAGCCATTTTGAACCACCTACTAACTCAGATACTGGTAACAGTAATTAATTTGATTTTGGTGGTAACCCACAGAACAGTTTCTACCCTTTGAAGGACTTGTCCTGTCCTTCAAATGATGTAGAACAGAGAACCGTTACCCAATATGATACAGAGAACAATAGCGCACCCCCGGTCCCTAAAGTACCTGTTGGCAGCAATGGATTTGAATATGCAGGTTCTGGCCCGCTGAGTCGTGAACCGTACCAGTGGGGTTTTCACAGACCCAGCCAGGGCACCAAGCGCACCATAGATCGAAAAGAGGAACTAGAGGGGGGAGAAGGGTACGAGCTAAAGTGAAAAAAGCCATAGTTGCAACAGGTATTTTTAATTTAAGCACAGTCTTTTTGAATGATTCTGAAAAACTAGTGCTTAATAAAGGTCTTAAGTTTGCACCCCCACGGAGGCTCAATAAATTTGAGACCTACATGGACATACATAAATTTATCCGGAAAATAAATATCAAACATTATATGCTCTCCAATCCTGTTAGTGATATAAGGGTAACAACTACAGAATACCAACATTCAGGGCTCTCAAACGCTTCTTTGTTCAATCCCCCAGGAACTATAGCTCCTTCTGTCAAGGTCCTTAGAGATGTTCTCTTAAGAGACCTTGATGAGATGCCTATCAAAAAGGCTAGATTCAACCCTGCTTTTTCCGCCAGCCTCGATTCTCTGTGTGAGAACAAGGAACTTGTGATTAGGCCGGCCGATAAAGGTGGAGGGATAGTCATCCTTAATAGGGATGACTATATGTCGGAGATGCACAGAATTCTTGGTGATCGTGACACCTACACCCCCCCTCAGATCAGATCCAAAGTCCACATACCTCAAGCAGTTGGAGAGCATTGTTGGTAGGGGTTTTGATCAGGGCATTCTCAATAAGAAGGAGAAAGCTTTTCTCATTCCCAAGGCACCACACATGCCTATTATATATTATTTGCTCAAAATCCACAAGCACTTAACTTGCCCCCCGGGACGTCCCATTGTCAGTAGGATTGACTCTCTTACATCCCGGGTGGGCAAGTATATTGATTTTTTTTCTTCAACCTTTAGTTTCCAAGATGCCATCATTCCTAAAAGACTCACGTCAGGTGATAAATTTGCTGTCAAATTACACTCCCACTGACACCATGTGGCTAGTAACAGCCGACGTGGCGTCATTGTATACCATTATACCACATGATTTAGGCCTATTGGCCGTAGAATTTTATCTCAGACGAGATTCTGGTCTGTTTGATGTTCAAATTTGCTCATCATGGAGCTCTTGCAGTTTGCAGCTATGCACAACTATTTATGGTTTGACCAAGGTTTCTTTCACCAGGATAGGGGTGTGGCAATGGGGGCTAAATATGCCCCCAGCTTAGCCAACCTCTTCATGGCTATGTGGGAGGAGGATATCGTCCATGTTTGCCAGAAACCCCAGCTAAAGCTGTGGGCAAGGTACATCGATGACATCCTCCTCCTATGGGATGGAAGTCAGGATGATCTGGAAGCCTTCATGGAATACCTCAATAGTAACACCAGGGGGATCCGTTTAAGCTTTGATGCTAGTTTATCCAGTATTACCTTTTTGGATCTAACCATTGAAAAATCCCACAATTTTTGCACAACTTCCACTCACTTCAAGGACACCGATAGGAATTCTTATATTCAAACCGACAGTTGCCATCATGCACCTTGCCCCAGATCGGTGCCAAAAAGTCAGTTCATGAGAATTAAACGTAACTGTACTAACACTGATCAGTTTTTACTACAGGCTGACACCTTAATGAGACGCTTTTTGGATAAAGGATATGCCGGTGATACTCTGAAAAGCACACTGGAAGAAATCAAGGCTATGGACAGAGAGGATCTCCTCAAAGAGACAGTTAAATTGCCTCACAGTGATAGGACTTCCCTTGTCCCGTTTATCACAAACTATTCAGCCCAACATGCTAGCATTAAAAAACTAATCAATAAACACTGGCCTATTTTGAATAATGACCCTGTGTTAAATGCAGTGTTACCAGACAGGCCCCAGGTGATTTATAGAGGTGCGCCTTCACTCAAAGATAGGTTGGCACCTAACATCTTAAATCCCCCCACTACCAAAAAAGGTTTTTTTGAAAACCTAACCGGTTTTTACCAATGTAGGAGGTGTCGGGTCTGTTCGTATAGTGGTTGCTCACATAGACGCACTAAAACCTTTGTTTCCACCAGTACGTCCTGTGAGCATACCATTTAGCTTTTCATCAGGTGCTCCACAGAGGGGGTCGTTTACTTACTTCAATGTCCATGTGGACTCCAATACGTTGGAAGAACTAAGTGACCCCTTTCTGTTCGTCTGAATGAGCACATTACCAATATAAAAAAATGGTTTCCCCAAACATTCTGTATCCAAACATTATCTTCAGTGCCACAATAAGGAAGCCACCAAAAACATATTTTTAGGTATTGACAAATACCGCCCGCACTGGAGAGGCAGTTCTCTTGTCAGGAGCATATCCAAGCTCGAAATGGCATGGATTCATAAGGTAAAATGTTATGCCCCTTTTGCCCTCAACATCGATGTGGATGTAAATTCCTTCATTGACAATTCTTAGGTCTATCTATTTTTCTTTATTGTAGTGCTTGTGTTTTTGTGGGTTTTTGTCATCACTACCAACTACCTTTTTAAACTAGATGTGATTTGAGGATTGGGACATTTACCTTTTAAGGTTTTCCTTTTTACCTTTTTCACCTTAAGGTCCCCCCCACAACTTTTTAGGTATATCCAATATTTTTGTGATGAAACAGTCATGTCTAATTTTAGCCCCCAGAATTAATAGTTTCTTGTTGATTCATCTATTTGTTTACCCCTTTTGGATTCCCAGTTAAACTATGTGTGAATCGTTTTATCTAATCACTTTTTTAACCTTTATCATTAGTGTCCGCCAGTTTATCCACACTAATGTTCTGGTTTTTATTCTCTAGACTGTGCCTTATGCCGCGTACACACGAGCGGACTTTATGGCAGACTTTGCCCGGCTGACTTTTCGACGGACTTTATGACGGACTTTCCGAATTGAACGGACTTGCCTACACACAATCCACCAAAGTCCGTCGAATTCGTACGTGATGACGTACAACCGGACTAAAACAAGGAAGTTCATAGCCAGTAGCCAATAGCTGCCCTAGCGTGGCTTTTTGTCCGTCGAACTAGCATACAGACGAGCAGACTTTTCGACCGGGCTTGAGTTCGACGGATAGATTTAAAACATGTTTCAAATCTAAGTCCGTCCAACTTTTGAGAAAACAAAGTCCGCTGGAGCCCACACACGATCGAATTGTCAGACGAAATCCCGTCGGCCGGGCAAAGTCTGCCGTAAAGTCCGCTCGTGTGTACACGGCATAACACATCATTGGATGTTGTTTCTTATAATATGCACCTTCGGGTATTGTATCCTTGCTCTCACCCTTTTTGCCACCACTTTGCCAACATATAATATGGAGGACTGGGTATTATCAGCCCGCCATGTCTAGTTTGATTGCGCCTCTTTCCTCACCTCAGATCGAGGCTTGGTTAACACTGGTGTATATATAACGTGATGCGTCGATGCGTCGCCCGTGCCTCAGACGATGTCAATTTATGACGAAACGTACGTCGGGCGGACAGGAGGTGCTGACGTCATCACGTTGGACTTTCTGAGCGAACGGGTGTTCGCAAGCCAGCTGGCTTTACATGCTGTTTTTATCCTTCCTATTGTAAGTGTAACAATAAACCCTGCAGCAGTAATACACTATGGGAAGCTCCCTTTTTTGTATTTTTGGGTGACACCTGGTACCTATTCGGGAGTTTCCATACATCCTATTGGGTTGTCGGCCACACTGAGTCCCAGTTTTGATGCCTCTGAGTTGTCCATCTCGGATCCTTACATCAAAGGCCCTGGCTGGGTGTTTAGCCGCAAGCTGGTTTTTGCTTGCCTTCCGGTAAGCGTGTATTTCTTATGGTGATCAGCACTTAATGGTGGTGGAAGATTACACTATATCATCACAATATCTTGATTAAACATTTGGACTTCTTGTTGCAGTTTCATTATCACCTCTATCATCCGTTTTTTTGGTATTTTGTCACCAAATTCTTTTTTTCCATATTTTTCATCTTTTTGGGTTGTCACTTATTATCACAGAATTTACCACATATATTAATTATTTTATGTTTTCATTTTTGATATATTGATTTCTCATTTTTTGTCATATCGAATTTGTCCAACATTGGTTCATTATCATTGGGTTCATTTTTGAGCGCAGCTATTGTTTTTTCTATTTGTCTATATGTATGTATCCCATATATTAGTTGCTGCTATATGTATATGTTTTTATTTTCACTTTGTTTATAGTGCGGTATTTGTCTTTTTCTTTTCACATTTGTCCATGTACGTCCTCCCGTGCATGTGCTGCTTAAGCGCCCCCTGCGGGGCACGCGCCGCTCGCGCGGCTCGCTGTGTAATCAGCAAGTCAATGAGACTCGGCTGATCATAGATTGGAGTAAGGGACCGATCCCGACCCCTTACCAGGTGATCAACTGTCAGCCAATGACAGCTGATCACGTGATGTAACCAGAGCTGCTAATTGGCTTTTTTCCCCACACGCCGACAGCGTGAGGAGAAAAAAAGAAACTGATTACCGCTTGGAGTAAACAGGACATCAGCCCTGCATACTCCCCCTGCTGGTAAGCAGTGCCCACCAGTGACACCAACCAGTGCCCACCAGTGACACCAACCAATGCCCACCAGTGCCACCCACCAGTGCATATCAGCACTGCTAAGCAGTACCCACCAGTGCCACCTATCAATGCCCACCAGTGCCACCTATCAGTGCTGCCAATCAGTGCCCATCAGTGCCACCTATCAGTGCTGCCTATCAGTGTCACCTACCAGTGCCTATCAGTGCCACCTATCAGGGCCACCTATCAGTGCCCTTCAGTGCTACCTATCAGTGCCCATCAGTGCCATCTATGAGTGCAGCCTCATCCGTGCCAACCAGTGCCGCCTCATCAGTGCCACCTATTATTGCCCATCAGTGCCGCCTTATCAGCGCCTATCAGAGCCCATCGGTGCAGCCTATCAGTGCTGCCTCATTAGCGCACACCAATGAAGGAGAAAAATGACCTGTTTGCAAAATTTTATAACAAACTATGAAAAATGATAGTGTTGCATGACATTGTCATTCAAAGAGTGACAGCACTGAAAGTTGAAAATTGGCCTGGGCAGGAAGGAGGTTGAAGTGCCCAGTAAGCAAGTTGTTAAATGAGGAAATTGTACCAGGGATTACTGAAAGCAATACCATCTTGGGTGTCCACTCATAATCCATTGATACTACCCTATTATATGTGCCAACCATGACAAATCCTTTATTCAAACCCCCCCAAAAATATGTCCCCCATCAATCATCATGAACGCCAAAAGCACCCCCCCCCCATTTAACCACTTGCTTACTGGGCACTTCAACCTCCTTACTGCCCAGGCCAATTTTCAGCTTTCAGTGCTGTCACTCTTTAAATGACAATGTCATGCAACTCTATAATTTTTCATAGTTTTTTATAAAATTTTGCAAACAGGTAATTTTTCTCCTTCATTGATGTGCGCTGATGAGGCGGCATTGATAGGCTGCACTGATGGGCACTGACAGGCACTGATAAGGCGGCACTGATGGGCAATGATAGGTGGCACTGATGAGGCTGCACTGATGAGGCTGCACTGATAGGTGGCACTGATAGGCACTGGCAGGTGACATTGATAGGCAGCACTGATAGGTGGCACTAATAATGAGGCACTGATGGGCACTGATTGGCAGCACTGATAGGTGGCACTGGTGGGCATTGATAGGTGGCACCGGTAGGTGGTACTGGTGGGTACTGCTTAGCAGTGCGGATATGCACTGGTTGGTGTCACTGGTGGGGACTGGTTGGTGTCACTGGTGGGCACTGCTTACCGGCAGTGGGTCTGGAGTATGCAGGACCATGTCATGTTTACTCCGAGCGGTAATCGGCTTCTTTTTTTTCCTCCTCACGCTGTAGGCGTGTGGGGAAAAAAGCCAATTACCGACTCTGGTTATATCACGTGATCAGCTGTCATTGGCTGTTATACAAAATTGATGTTTGTCATTGTTTACTGTGTTTGCCATTTGTTTATTGAGTTGCTGGGTGCTTTGTACAAATAAATATCCCCTCTTGAGCCTCGATGTATCAAAGGGTGTAGCATTGCTGGAAGGTTTGTTAACATCTGGAATCCCAATACCAAAACATCAGTGGCTCCTTCAGGGGTAAGCGTTTTTTTTGTTTTTGTTTAAACTAGATGGACTTGTGTCCTTTTTTAACCTGACAAACTATGTAACCATCCCTGTTCTAAGTTCCTGGGTCTGTACACCCGCTTTGCCCATTATGAGGGGTTAATTTTGTTTATTGAAAAATCTTACAAACAACAACTTATATACAATAAAACCATAATAAATAAATAAAACATATTTACAAAATAATTGAATGTGATAATACAAAACAAGAACATTATAAATGGTACAAACCAAATTGCGCACTACATAATCCCTATGGGAGAGCCAGACTAAGGAACATCACCGTCACCATGCATGTAGCCTTTTATCAAAAATATATTTCATCTTAAAAATCTAGGGGAGTGAATCAAGAATACAAAGAAAAGCCACACACCCCGAGATCAACAGGCAGCAGCTACAGAGTCCTGATATTCCTCCACGCCCTTATCCAGGCCTCCTGCTGCCACCTGCCTTTCTCAAGACCCCGAATCTTCCCAACCTCACCCAGAATGTCCTGCACCACTACTTCGACAGGGAGGATTTTACCCCGTAAGGATACCTGACACCGTGCACTCCACGTGAAATAACGGACTACCAGACTAACTAAAAAAAGTGTTTCCAAATCATAATCCCGACGAGTCTGGAATGCCCCATACACCCACTCTGCATAACTCATATGGGGGAGGAAGGGTATACTCAGAGCCCTCCCAACCCTCTTGTACACCTCTATATTAAAAGGGCATTGAAGTAGAAAGTGATCCATGGACTCCACCACTCCTCCACACTCCACTCTCGGGCAGCCCCGATCACTCATGGAAAGAAACTTCAAGTTGCCCTTCACATATAGTTTTCCATGAAAGGCAAGCCAAGCCTGATCCCTAAACTTCATTGGGATTCTCTCCAAATTAATCAATCGCAAACCCACCCCCAAAACCAGGCTTGGGCAATCCCTCAAGGCCAGTGGCTCGCAAAAAGCAGAGCTCATGATCCGCTTCTCAAGAAGTTTCCTTGGAAGAGATTTGACTTCTCCTGCTGTTACTTGCCACTGCCGAAGCATTTTCAAACACGGGGTAACATAAGCCGGGAGCTGTTCATGCCTGACCCTCAGGCTCTTCACTGGCCCACCATTCTCCCAGTCTCGCAGAAAGGGCCTAAACCAGGACTGGAAAATACCAACCCACCCAGGCGGTCTCTCTGCCAACATGTTACCAAGATTGTACTTCAGAAACATCAGAGAGAAAAAGACTACAGGGTTGACCATCCCTAGACCACCCTCCCGCCTAGGAAGGTAAGTCACATTCCTTTTGACAAGGTTTATTCTGTTCCCCCATAACAGCTGGAAGAAACAACTATAGATCCTGGTATAGAGAGAAACTGGCAAAACGCAAACAAAACTGACATACAGAAAAATCGGAATCAGGTAAGTCTTGATCAGATCAACCTTTTCCCTCAAGGAAAGCTGCCAACCTTTCCAGCTTGCCACCTTGGCATCGGCATTCTCCAGCCTGTTCACCCAATTTGCATGACCATAGTCACCTGGGCCGAATTCAATGCCTAGAACTCGAATTTTTTGTTGGGGCATTATGAGGGGTTCCCACCATCCCTGTGCTGATTTCCCAGGTCTGTACACCTGCTGTGCCCATTATGAGGGGTTCCCACCATCCCTGTGCTGATTTCCCAGGTCTGTACACCTGCTGTGCCCATTATGAGAGGTTCCTACCATCCCTGTGCTGATTTCCTGGGTACACCTGCTGTGCCCATTATGAGGGGTTCCCACCATCCCTGTGCTGAGTTCTCAGGTCTGTACACCTGCTGTGCCCATTATGAAGAGTTCCCACCATCCCTGCTGGATATCAGGTTTTTAAAAAAAAAAATTAGGAAAAGAAGGCAATTTCTAGTTTATACATATGAGAAGACACACAAAAAAGGAAAAGAACTTTACCATAAGTACAAAAAGTGTCCATTAACATTTGATTTCCAAAGCTATAATATAAGTCACGGAGATGTAATGAATAATATAGTGACTAAGCAAGCAACAAAGATATGTCAATAGTCAACGTTCATTCCATTCCATTCCATCCCAAAAAGGAAAGGGGAACATAACCCCTAGAAGTCCCAGCGTAGGGCTGACGCCGGGAGATTTCAGGTTTTTCTATGCAGCACCCTGATGTTTAGGCAGGGTTGCTATTAAATTTATTTGCCAAGTGATAGTTGCCTTGGCCAATTGTTAGGAGGTCAATTGATTTCACCCTAATTCTGGAATTGCTGCACTTCTCTCTTCTGTCTCAAGGTGGCCTGGTATCTGGTGACATTAGATAAGACAAGGGCATTAAAAGGACAGATTAGGAATGAATGGGGTGTCTCAGCCAATGGGCAGGGATTTTCTTGGGTCCCTTGGCTTGCTGGGAGAACCTATTTATTTGGGTGGAGTCAGGTGATCGGGGTTCTGTGCCACCTGGACGGCTGTCTGGGTGGACGTGTGTTGCATTATCCCGGGCTGCTAGGCCCGAAACCTAAGGCCTATCCCGGGGACATCTGGCTGCTAGGCTGTCTGAGGGCCTATCCAGAAGCAGGAGAGGCAGCGTAGGGTTGGGACTGCAGGCTTGTAATCCAACCACAAGTGACAGTTTCGCTGGCCAGAGAACCAGTTGTGGTCAGAGGTAGAGGGATAGCTGTTGCCACTAAGGGACCATCCACCTTGCTACCGGAGATCACAGTGAGTGACTGCTACAGTGAAAGAGCTTAGTGCAGCCCTCAAAAATTGCACTCGCCTGCTCGCATTTTGCGAGTGCATTTTGAGGGCTGGCGAGGAAGGGCTGCCTGGAGCGGATACAGCCCCCCCCCCCCGCCTGTCAGATACAGCCCCGCCCCCTGGTCCCGGGACTTTGGTAGACAGATTACACTTCCAATCCCGGGACAGCTGATCTGTCAATCAAAGTTCCCCGGCTAGGGGGCGGGGCTGTATCTGACGTTGAGCGGCAGGAACACGGCAATTGAAATGAAAGCTGTAATGGCTGTGTTCCCTGACTGCGCTCTGAACATCCGGGCGGCTCTCCTGTTCCTCTCCTCCAATGCACAGGTAGGCTGCATGGTGGGCACAGGCTACATGGTGGATGGTGGGCAAAGGCTGCATTGTGGATAGTGGGCACAGGCTGCATGGTGGATGGTGGACATTTAAGTGTCATTTAATGAGATAATTTATGAGGGCGTGTTTAGGGGCGGGCATGTTGTGGGGCGTGAACTTGCACTGCGCATGCGCGCTTTTAAACTAAACGGCGGTAGTGTCATTTTGCTGTCTAGTGACGGTTTTTATTGCTATTGCTTATCTGCACCTTATATGCGACCTATGCAGTGCTTGTGGATGCATTAGGAAGCATTTGTTTTTTAAAATAAAACTTTTTTTGGTCCCCTACACTATTGGAGTCCCCTCTTCTTTCCTCTATGGTTTATTCCTGCTGGAGCACTGGCCATTGGAGTTTTTTTTCCTGGAATCGAGGATTTGCCCCATAGTGTCTTCTGCTACTGTTGGGAGGCTGATATCGGAGATGACCAGAGGGACATCAGTTGCGGCGCTATAGGATCTCCACACTGACCTGCTATGCCTGTTTAGACCCCCCTGGGTAAGGGCGGTCACAGGCTTTCTGGTAAGCCTTCATTCTCTCCGGTGGTGGGCAGCACTATTGAGTGGTCTATGGGACCTTTTTTTGCACTTTATTTTTTGGACTAATTTTTTCATGTTCACAATTTTTTTCATATTTTGTCATTATTGCTTGGACTTTTCATAAGTTTTTGAGCACATAATTTTTTGATGAAAGCTTATTCACTGGTGATATATTGATTGGTTATAATAATGTTTAGATGTTAATATTTATTATTATCACTATTGTTCATTCACTCAGATTTATGTCCAGCGCTACACCGATTTATCTATACAATTAGTGGATCCAGTGGCTGGTGGATCTGAAGTTTAGTGAGAGAGACTGGGAGCTCGTTGAGCGAAGACCCACAGTGAGTGAGTGTGAGGTAAAGAGAACTGTTTGTGTTGCAGATAGTTGAATACCATCACCGTTAGTAACATCTACAAGATTGTTTACATAGGAGACAGCGGTCCTACCTATAGAAGTGGTGCCTGGCTGGAGGCCTTCACCTGTATAGCTGTCTACCTATAGAAGTCTCGGAGTCTGTCAATGAAACATTGCATCTACTTAAGGGTGTCCTGACCCTAACCCTCTCTCCCAAAGTTCTGTTTAAGAGACAATAACTCTCTTCGCATTCAAAAAGTGTCTGGCGCCCACCTGTTCATCTTGCATTACACCCACCATGCCTCGTAACCCACTCTACACACTGAAGGATGTCAGCTGTTCCTAACTCTGGAGTTAATTATTAGGCTGAAAGAGGCCCGGGACTTTGCTACATATATTATGGACAATGTACCAGGAGAAGATGGAACACACAATGGAGGACAAGATCAGAGTTCAGAATGTCTGAGAGATCGAAATCCATATCTCTGGATCAGTACAGATCACCTCTGCTCATGTATTCTTTATTACAATGAACAATTTTAGAGACATCAATGATAACAAAAATAAATAATGATATCACAATCTTTATTGCATGTAAGAACTTTAAAAAAAATGTTATTCACGCAATATTCATTAATTAATTCAGTAATCAGCAATTGTAAATAATAATTAAAATATATAATTAAAGTGAACCTGTCACCTTTAAGACTGAAAGCCTGGTCTTACTGTAATGGGCCGGGAAAGACGTGTGTCCCTCTGATCCCGGTTTCACTGGTCTGGGCTCTAAGTTCTACCCATCCATTGACCCTATGTCAAATAAGTCTGCCCCCTGTAGACAATAGAGAAGATCTCATTGGACAGAAGTCTGGTGGTGGATGGAGCTTCAGAGGAGGAGATGTCAGGACCTTAGTATCCCAATACGGTGACCAAACTGTCATTAACATCTTCCAGACTTTAGTTATGACTGGAAGCCATTAGGAGGCGCTCCTGTTCAGCCAATCACAGCGGTCATATGATCGGCATGTCCACCCCCCCTCCCCTTCCATCTTAAGGCCCAGTTAAAGGGCCCCAGGCAGGCCAGCAGGAAGGGGTTAAGAGCTTTGCCATGTTTGCTTTTGCACCTAAAATTTTAATTAAAAAAAAATGACTGACAGGTTTTTTACAATTGTCTTATTCAAATTCCCATCTCCCCCTGTGCTCCAGCTGAATTTTGAAACCAGGCTCACCATAGATATGCCTAAGCCTGTCAATTTGAGATTGGGCAAGCAACTGTGCAAAGTATACATGAATCATTTGATAAGGCACGATGGCAGGCAGCCCCCTTCTCCATGGCTTTGGGTGGGCTTAGGCAGGGAAAGTGTGCAGGGTGGACCTTGCTAGCAATAAAAAATCTGGGGCTGGGGAAGTGACAACGTGTGGAACTGAACATTGTAGGGGGCAAAAGTGTTCATAAATCACAAGACTGGAAGATTCTTGGGCAGCCAAATCACTATATATATATACTGTATGGACTAAACACTTTAATACTAAATGGTATGAAACAAATGTGACTACGCTGATACAGAAATACACAATAATATCATAATTTATACAATACTTTTTTTTTGCAGATACAACAATCTATTTAGTACAATAAGCAATGTAATGTATATAAGAACTAGTATTCACAATGCTACAAATACACTTTGTTTATAAAGAAATCTGTAAAGCTATTCATTCTTTGAAACTGCTTGTACATTTATTGTGTGCAAACGGGGGCATAAAACAGATACTATTGGGCTATTTTCTCTTCAGGTTAAACCTTCCTTCATAAGAATAGAATGAATCAGGGAAATGCCCCATTATAGCCACTAGATGGAGCTGATGATCCTATAATAAATCATTTTTTTACAATGATTAGCTCCATCTAGTGGCCGTATTGCATATTTTTTTTAATTTACTCTATTCTGTATGGCTGAAAAACATTTGACCTGGAGGGAAAATAGCCTAGTAACATTCATTTTTTGATCCCATTCACACAAAACATATGTAAAAATGTGCAGTTTCTGAGGACGATTAGCTATTTGAATGTTTTACAAATGTATCCTATAAAGATGAACAGCTGGCATTATTAGCTCACTTTCCATTTTTAATGCAACTCTGTAGAAGCATTACCCAAAAGATGTAAATGTAGCATTGACAGAAAACGTTAACTAAAAATAAATCCAGGCAACTGCTGCTTCTAATACTGACAGATCATTGATTGGCAATGGGAAAATGGGGTAAATCCTGAGACAAATCTTCCCAAACTGTCCCTGAAAGGCAGTGACCAATGACAAGTACTGTAGGAGCCACATTCATCGTCTTTATAAATTAAAATTGCAATTCTGTTTTTTTTTTTTTTTATGAAGAGGCTCCAGGCAGGATACAGCAGTTAGTGGCATCATATTATTAGCTCAGACATATAGGAAGCTATAAATACATTCATCAAAGTGTGGAGCTTATCTATTTAGCATCATAACTGAATTAAGTCTCATTTGCATGAGTAGCACATTTGTTAAAAAAGCATGCTAAAATAAACATAAAATGTTTAAGGGACCTAGTTTTTAAAAAAAATTGTTGTACGAATATCATGAATAATTCCTGTGTTTATTTCCTATCATCGTCAGCTCCATCTAGTGGCCATATTGTGCTATTTTCCTAATTAAGATATTTCAAGAAAATACTGCAATATGGCCACCAAATAAAGGTGACAGAAATAAATAAGCAAATTATGAGGATTAGTCATGACAGCAGTGTGAAGGAAGTAAGAGGATATTCCTTTTAAGGCCCCATTGAACGCTTCTTCTCCAGATTCTGTATTCAGACCACCTCAGTGCCAGTGGCTGCCTGAATACCCGAACAATGGCTGCATATGATAAGATACAGTCACTCTATGGCCGATAATCTTCCACCCGGCTTGGCTGGTTTTTAAATTGATGTGCCCACAGTGGCACCCAGGCCTCACAAATCATCAGGAGTCCTCTGAAATGTGTGCTGTGCGTGGCAAACTTAAAGAAAAACTCTAGCTTCAAATCCCCCCCCCCCCCCCCCCCCCGCCGCTGCTATTTTCTTGATTACGGTGACAAAGGTCTGTTCCCGGCCTTCAGGTCCCCGCAGAACCCTTTGGACAGGAACATCTATATTATAAAACAGTTGTGTATTGGAGATCTGATATCGTTGTATACCAGAGAATGGGAGGTCTTGTAGAAAAACTGCATTTATTGAGGAATTTGGAAAGGTAGGGGGCCCCAATAGTGACTCTTCTGGGGGCCCCGGTCATACCTAGTAATGCCCCTGTTTATTGTATTAAATAGGAAGAAATGTTTTCAAATAATCCATCAGACTTGCAGAACAGGAACTCTAAAGGGACAAAGGATATATTTGTAAAACTCCTAACTTTAGGAATTTTTTTAAAAAACTGTAGAATTTTTTTATATCCTTTTTAAAGACCACCTCTTCCTTTGCTGTATCACGCCCGTAGCTGGCGTCTCTTCTCCTGTAATGTAAAGAATACATTCATAATTAAACATCGTTCCTTACATTACCCTAAATTAATTTACAGTGGGATCAATAATATATCTGACACAATAATGGCAAGCTGGCCAAAATTTCTGTATCTTTTTCTAATAGCTTAATGTTATATATCGTCAGCTTCAGGTAATGACTAAGCGCACATGAAGTGTGCGAAACGCGTCTACCCAGCATTCTGATGCCTGTAATTTTTGGGATGTCCAAATAAAGAAGATCTACAGAGGTGTGTGGCCATTTCTTCTAATTTCATTGTGAGGCGAGCCGAGGTGAGCACCTGCTGGATCATTAGGGTTCCTTATCTTGCCTGGAGCGGCGGGTTTTCTTTTTTCCATATTGTCAGCTTCATCTAGTGGCCAAAATGTAGAATATTTTCTCATTAACCCCTTTGCAGCGGTGCCTCCAAGCCCTTTGAGAGGTTTCAGATGCCAGGGAGCAGGGCGGGGTTTATGATCATGTGACCGCTGTGATTGGCTGTTACAGCGATCACATGATCGGAAAGCTCCCAATCTCATTAGGTGATCGGGAGCTATCCAATCACCGCCAGTAACTGTGCTGGGAATGTGCAGGGCGCGCTCTCCGCCCAGTTGTGTCTGCTAATTGGTACGCAAATATGCGGCCGCTTGGCGCCAAGACCCACCCGCCGAGAGGCCGCACATTTACGCACTTGTTGGCCCCTAGGGGTTAAAGTATTTCAGAAATCTATACTGCATTTTGGCCACTAGATGGCGCTGACCGTTTAGGAAATAACCTATTAGAAAAAAACAGTTGACCACCTTGCATGAACGCTTTTGACATTCAGCTAACAAATGTTTTAAAAATAAAACCCTATGGGTCTTTTCAATGATTAATACATCTGACTGTATTATATGATTCAGTGAAGAGTTGTTCAATCAGACCATAATTACACTAATGCCGCGTACACAAGAGCGGAATGTCCGTCACACGGAAGCTTTTCATCGTTTATTCCAATCGTGTGTATGCCTCATCTGACCGTTTTTTTTTTTTTGATTCTGACGGACCTAGAAATGGAACATGTTCTAAATATTTCCGACAGAACCAATTCCTATCTGGAAAACCGCTTGTCTGTATGCTGTTCCGACGGACCAAAAACAACGCATGCTCTGAAGCAAGTAGGAGATGGAAGCTTTTGGCTACTGGCTATTGAACTTCCTTTTTCTAGTCCCGTCGTACGTGCTGTACGTCACCACGTTCTGGACGATCGGACTTTGGTGTGACCGTGTGTACGCAAGACAGTTTCAGTGGAATTCCGTCAGAAAAACCTTTGGAGTTTATTCCGACGGGAAAAACGGTCGTGTGTACGCGGCATTATGGTCACTGTAATGCCAATTTCCTAATAAAGTTGTGAATGTTTACATATAAAAGAGTGCAAATGCCATTCAAATATTACATGTAAAATGACAATTCTTGTTAATTTCATCTGCCCATGATTGGATAAATGAATAGTCATCCTTTTATGTGTGTGAACATCCTCAGTCATCGAACAGAAGACCACTTAAGTCATGATAGTAAATCTGGATCTAATAAAACACACAACTTCTTAAAAAGTCACTCCAACCAAAACTGATTTTTGAATATGAATAGCCTCCAGTGATCTGGTTCCCCCTCGGCCATCCTATATACACTATATTGCCAACAGGAACAGAGCGGAGGCTGTCAATCAGCTGGAGCTCCCTCCCCTGTCACCATTTTTCTCTTGGTGTCAGGAAGACTTGTCAGAAGTGAATAATGCTGATAGCAGAAGAACGAAGAAGCAGACAGAAATAGACATGTGCGGTCTGTTGCATTTCCAATCGAAATTCGGCAGAAATTTTTGTTATTTGGAATTTTAGACATGTGACAGTAACAAATTTCAACAAATCCAAAATAAATATTAATGAAATAACAAAATTAATTTGTTTCATTCAGATGTTCGAAGCATCCAAAGGAAACAAATAATTCAAATTCATGTGATAATAGCTGGTTGTTAAGGATGGGGTGGCAAGCCGGTCACTGCATCCCTAATAACTTTGACACATCTGCTGTCAGAGGGATTATTGCTGTCAGGAGAAAATAAACAAAACAAATACCGCCATTAAACATTTATTTTTTTTAAATGGCCCTTCAGCTCTGATATAGATTTTGAGGGGAACACCACTCCAAAATAAAAAAAAATTAAATAAACACCCCCTTTTTTATTTACCATTGGTGGGAACTGGACGTGCCAGATGCCATGAGGCAAGGAACAGGTGCAGACCTCTTTTTTTTTTTGGTGGGTGGGTGGGACCCGGTATGGATTGGGGGGGACCCCCACGCTGTTTTTTATTTTAAACACTTGTTTACCGGGCACTTATACCCCCTTCCTGCCCAGGCCAATTTTCAGCGCTCTCACACTTTGACAATTGTGCGGTCATGCAACGCTGTACCCAAAATACATTTTTGGCATTTTTTTTTCCACACAAAAAGAGCTTTCTTTTGGTGGTATTTAATCACTGCTGGGTTTTTTATTTTTTGCTAAAGAAACCAAAAAATATCAAAAATTGTGAAAAAAATAATTTTGCAAACAGGTAATTATTCTCCTTCAGTGATGTGCGCTGATGAGATGGCACTGATGGGCACAGATGAAGCTGTACTGATGGGCACTGATGAGGCAGCACTGGGGGGCACTGATGAGGAGCCACTGATGAGGCTGCACTGATAGGTGGCACTGATGGGCACTAATAGGTGGCACTGATGAGCACTGATAGGTGGCACTGATGGGCACTAATAGGTGGTACTGATGGACACAGAGGTGGCACTTATAGGCAGCACTGATAGGTGGCACTGGGCATTAATAGGTGGCACTGATAGGCGGCACTGATGGGCACTGAGAGGTGGCATTTATGGGCGGCACTGATGGGCACTGAGAGGTGGCATTGATGGGCAGCATTGACAGGTAGCACTGATGGTGAGGCACTGATGGACACTGATTGGTAGCACTGGCAGGCACCGAGGCGGGGACTGATGTCCCTGTAACAGAAGCTGATTACCGGGTTTCTGCTTCTCTCCTCACGCTGATCATGAGGAGAAAAAAAGCCATTAACCGGCTTCTGTTTACTTCCGTGATCAACTGTGATTGGCCCTTTACCCTGTTCTATGATCAGCTGAGTCACAGAGTGCACCACCCCGAACTCGGCGCCCAAACTCGGAGTATGACTCGGCCCCGCCCATGTCATTGGATTTGATTGACAGCAGTGGGAGCCAATGGCTGCGCTGCTATCAATCTATCCAATCAGGAAACGAGACACCGACCGGAGCTGGTGTGCTCGTTCCCATTGTGCAAATTTTGGGGCTCAGGTAGGTATAAGGGGGGCTCGGGGGCACTGCTGCATTAAAAAATGTTTTTCATCTTAAGGCATAGAATGCTTTAAGGTGAAAAATGGCGAGGGTTTACAACCCCTTTAAGGACATGGTGGCCAGCTTGCCGGCCCGCTCCTTAACAACCAGCTATTGTTCACACACAATTCAGATCGGATTGATATTTTTGATTTGATTTGAAATGCTAAGACTCAAAAATTTTTGAATCCATTAGGAAAAAAATAAACAAAATTAAGCTAAACAAATTCCGAAAACGAATCATCCGAATGTAACAAAACTAAATTAGTAACATAACGAATCTAAACAAAATAAAACAATTTTTTTTTGTTCTGCACATGTCCAGACAGAAATGACACTTAGTGCTCTGGACTGAGACAAGTACACAGTATAGAGGGATATGCTTTGTTCATATTTCATGTCTGAGGTTTGCAACCACTTTAATCAAACAAGCTGAGATTAGAAGCTGATTGGCTACCATGAACAGCTGTAAGATTCTGAGTGCTCCTGTTTTGGTAAATCTCCCCCCGAAAGTTCTCTTTATTACATACATTGCAATGCACCAAGGGGCAGGAGCATTTTTTTCTGTTTATGCATGAAAACCCAGCATTGCACATACACCATGCCTTGTATCCTGTATTCATGTGCATGAGGCAAAATAAGAAAGCAAAATCCAGCAGAGACCTATTTGTATGGTTCCATGGTCATCTACAACATCTATAACAAGTCAGAGGGTCATTCAACAAACCAGATTATATCCAAAACTGCAACTCCAGCATTGACCATACTAAAATCAATACCCTTTCAGTTAACTACATGCCAAGGCTAAGTCTAGACTTTTGTTCAAACTGCTGGACCTTTGAAAAGCAATCTGTGTTTGGAATGCTTTTCTGAGGCATTTGACAGGCAGGGAGAAGGCATTATTATACCTCTTCACCCATTTTTAACCCCCAGAAATTGTGTGCTACCCCCCAATCTGCTGCCTTTACAGCTTAGGGAGGTGGTTGGAAGGGGCTAAAAAATTTACCCATCCCCTCTCCCATCCACAAGTCTAAACCAGCCCTATGGGGTGAATTTATAAAACATTTGTTGTGTGAATGTCAGAAACAAGCTAGAAACAAGCGCAAACTGAACTAAATTCCACCATGTGTTTTCCAATAGATTCATTCCTATAATATCAGTTCCATCTAGTGGCCAAATTGTAGTACATTTTCTCATTGTGGTATTTTAAAAAACAAAACTGCATTTTAGCCACGAGATGGAGCTGAAGATGCAGGAGTTAACCCACTTCAACGCCGGAAGGATTTCCCCCTTAATGACCAGGCCATTTTTTGCGATACGGCACTGCGTCACTTTAACTGACAATTGCGCAGTTGTGCGACGTTGTACCCAAACAAAATTTACGTCCTTATTTCCCCACAAATAGAGCTTTCTTTTGGTGGTATTTGATCACCTCTGCGGTTTTTATTTTTTGCGCTATAAACAAAAAAAGAGTGACAATTATTTGCTATAATACACATCCAAAAATTAAAAAAAAACCAAAACAAATGTATTCATAAGCTTAAGCCAATATATAGTCTTCTACATATTTTTGGTTAAAAAAAAAAAAATCGCAATAGGCGTCTATTGATTGGTTTGCGCAAAGTCATAGCGTCTACAAAATAGCTGATATATTTATGGCATTGTTATTATTTTTTACTAGTAATGGTGGCAATCTGCGATTTTTAGTGGGACTGCGATATTGCGGTGGAGAGATCGGA
Source organism: Lithobates clamitans (assembly GCA_037952925.1). NCBI lineage: Eukaryota > Metazoa > Chordata > Amphibia > Anura > Ranidae > Lithobates > Lithobates clamitans. Next base: position 506,217 of record JBBGZY010000728.1, read on the forward strand.
CACTTTTTTGAGACCATTGACATTTATATAGCGATCAGTGCTATAAATAGCCACTGATTACTGTATAAATGTCACTAGCAGGGAAGGGGTTAACACTAGGGGGCGATCAAGGGGTTAAATGTGTTCCCTCAGTGTGTTCTAACTGTAGGGGGGATGGGCTGGCAGAGACATGACAGAGATCACTGTTCCCGATCACTGGGAACAGTAGATCTCTGTCATGTCTCCTGTCAGAATGGGGATCTGCCTTGTTTCCAAAGGCAGATCCCCATTCTGCCTCCTTATACCGCGATCGCGTGTCGCCGGCGGACATTGGTGTCGTCAGCGGGTGCAAGTACGTGCTGCCCGCTATCGCGCCTGTGCGAGCCGCCATATAGCTATGGCAATTTGTGCAGGAGAGCCGACCTGTCACCGTATAATGATGGCGGCTGGTGAGCAAGCGGTTAATCTATTCAAAAACATACGGTCACATTTAGCTCGGCTTACATGAATGATTCTGACATTTGTAGAACAAATGTTTTATGAACAGACCCCTTCATTTTATTTTTGTCTATCAGGGATTGTTCACACATCACATGTTTCCAACACATCAAAAATGCATGGACAAGAATAAAATTAAAAAATATGGCAGCTTATGGGTCCTTATCTGAGGTGGCTGCATTAGTTTTCTATTTTCAGGTGTTTATTTTCTGTACTGTATCTATGGAGGTTAAGAAATGTTTTAAATCTTCCGTACTATCAATATAAACTTGCCCTATGTAATCGTGCCAGCACTCATAATGTGTTATATGCATGTCCATGTATCTATGAAGGAGAAACATTGTCACCCAAAGCAGCGCTTCAGATTCAAACTAAATATACCTCCACCTCTCCCTATCTCCATAACATAGGGGGAGGTGATTTATAGTTCACAGAACAGCTCAGAGATTTCAGTTCAGTGCACAGAAAACGACAAGAACTCGGCCTCTCTGACAGAATTGACAAGGAAGGTTTATCCTCCTCTGAGTACCAACACCCCTAGGAGGGTCCTATCACAGAAGAGCGTTCAGCGGGGGATTCATGAGCGGGATGGATGTCAGTTTTTTGTCTATAGTTGGACAACGGACTGTGGTGGACCTCTGTAGGATTTATGGGCTGCCAGATGTGAACGTTTACATCAGGCTACCTCCAATCTGTCACGTTTAGGTCCAGAAAAGCAGAAAAGAACGCAGTCCTTATTTTGTTTTTTCTTCCTGGATCTGGATGGACTTGGAGGTAGGTGTATGTAAATGGACACAACTACGTTTTACAACCACCTGCCCATAGACTTGCATGGAGCTTGCAGCCTGAAAAACTGACTGATGGACCTGATTGGAAAGCCTGTTTACAGGAGCCTAAAAAAATACTGACTAGTCTTGGTAGTTTGTTTGCATATATAAGTTCCCCTTCTTCGCTATCGCTTTGCCTTCAGGGCGTATCGAACCTTGGATGGAATAGATGTCCAGTGGGATGTCCTTGCTCAAAGAAGAATAAAGCTTTTTGAAAAAACAAATGGTGGTGTGGGGCCCTCTCTTTTAACCAATGAATACCATTCAGAAGTGAGTATCCCAGTGGGCCCATAACCTGTGGTTGGTTCATCTGTAACCACATACTGGAAGCAGAACCTTTACTTTGTCTACTTTGCCAAAAATGTTCTTAGCCTGAAAAAAGAAGAAAACAAATACACACAACACATCTAATGATGGTAATATATTACATTTTTGTCCTTGGAATTAGATACCATTTAAATGCATGTAAGAGCAACACACTTTAATACATATATTTCTGGTCTTTCTCAGCCTTGGGGAAATTGGAGTGGAAGGTGCACTTAAAAATACTAAACAGATTAAAAATAGGACCTCAACTAAAACCATTGGGTGAATTCAATAAAACTTTCCAACTTACCTCCACCCTGAGCTGCTACTTCAGAGTCAGACATTTCTCCATGGGCAGTCTCCTCTTGTTTTTCTGTGACTTCCTCAAATGTACCTAGTGTAACTACAAAAGAAATTATATTATTAAATGTACAGAATGTATGACATTTCAAAAGTCTATGATTTAAAGCAGTGGTTCTCAACCCTGTCCTCAAATACCCCCAACAGGCCATGTTTGCAGGTTTTCCTTTATCTTGCACAGGTGCTTTAAATCAGATCAAGGGGTTAATATGGCGCACAATGGAGGTAGCCGAGTACATATAACTAAAAATGGTGGGGGGAAGGGGGTGGGTTGGGGGTTCCTAAGAGGGGAAACTTGGTGGTAGTAGTTAATGTTTCACAACAAGTTCAGGTATTAGTCCATGTAAGGATAAAATGATGCTGAATAAATGGAAGGCAGCCAGTCTATAAAAGCTAGAAGAAGCTCTGGAACAATAAAAAAGAAAGAAGGACGGCGCCCTCTAAGTGCAGCATGTATGTTAAAAATATTTATTACAATAGATAAAAACACTCACATTTGAGTTGCTAAAAACCAGCATGTAAAGTAGTTTCATCCGCGTGCTCTCGGGGGATGTGGGTGTCACGGGCCAGTGGGGAGGTTCCTGGGATGTGCAACAGCTACCAGGACCCAGGTCACAGGACTCACATCCCAGGAACCCCCCCACTGGCCCATGACACCCATATCCCTCAAGAGCACGCGGATAAAACTACTTTACATGCTGGTTTTTAGCAACTCAAATTTGAGTGTTTTTATCTATTGTAATAAATATTTTTAACATACATGCTGCACTTAGAGGGCGCCGTCCTTCTTTCTTTTTTCTGCTTTAAATCAGAGTCAATGGATTGGTATTTTGGACGGCCATTTTATCAAAGAGAAATTCCCAAAACATGGCCTGTTGGGAGTACTTTGAGGACAGAGTTGAGAACGACTGATTTAAAATCTATGTGAACAAATGTACTTAACCACTTGCCGACCGCCTAACGCAGATATACTGCGGCAGAATGGCACGGACAGGCAAAATCACGTACCTGCATTGCGCCCCCCCCCCGGTGCCCGAGGTGGTCGGCATTGTTAGGGGAGCCATCATTCATGGCCACCCCCTCGCGACCGCTCCCAACGAATAAAAATGTAAACAGCAGCAGAGGAAGTGATGTCATCTCTCCTCGTGTCGGTATTTTTCATTCCAGCGCCGAGGAGAGAAGACATCCAAGTAAGTGCACCAACACCACACGAACAGTACAACACACTAGGCACACTTTTCACCCCCTTTTCACCCCTGATCACCCCCCTGTACCCCCTGTCACAGTGACACCAATAGCAGGTTTTTTTTTTTTCTGATTACTGCATTGGTGTCAGTTTGTGACAGTTATAAGTGGTAGGGCAGTTAGTATTAGCCCCCTTTAGGTCTAGGATACCCCCCTAACCCCCCCTAATAAAGTTTTAACCCCTTGATCACCCCCGTCGCCAGTGTCACTAAGCGATCGTTTTTCTGATCGCTGTATTAGTGTCACTGGTGACGCTAGTTAGGGAGGTAAGTATTTAGGTTCGCCGTCAGCGTTTTATAGCGTCAGGGACCCCCATGTACTACCTAGTAAAGGTTTTAACCCCTTGATTGCCCCCTAGTTAACCCTTTCACCACTGATCACCGTATAAGTGTTACAGGTGATGCTGGTTAGTTACTTTATTTTTTATAGTGTCAGGGCACCCACCGTTTATTACCGAATAAAGGTTTAACCCCCTGATCACCCGGCGGTGATATAAGTTAAGTTTTAGGGTCAGATAGGGTCTGCGTCGCCCCAGGCAGCGTCAGATTAGCGCCAGTACCGCTAACACCCACGCACGCAACATACGCCTCCCTTAGCGGTATAGTATCTGAACGGATCAATATCTGATCCAATCAGATCTATACTAGCGTCCCCAGCAGTTTAGGGTTCCCAAAAACGCAGTGTTAGCGGGATCAGCCCAGATACCTGCTAGCACCTGCGTTTTGCCCCTCCGCCCGGCCCAGCCCAGCCCACCCAAGTGCAGTATCGATCGATCACTGTCACTTACGAAACACTAAACACACATAACTGCAGCGTTCGCAGAGTCAGGCCTGATCCCTGCGATCGCTAACAGTTTTTTTGGTAGCGTTTTGATACAGTCGTTTACAGTCAGGAGCTTTTTTACCTGTGAGTCTCACTAGTGTACCCCTAAATTTAGAGCCCAAAATGGCAAATCGAAGGTACACTAGTGAAGAGGCCTACATGTTTCTGAGCATGACAGATAGTGAAGAGGAAGTCACTCATCTGTCAGATTCAGGCTCAGAATACGATCCTGTAGACGACAGCGGCTCCATGACAGATAGCTCTGACGACGGAGTTGTGGTCAATGCCAAGGTCAGGCATATCCGACCCCAATCTTCTTCTGCTGTTGTTGAGGTGCAAGAACCGAAGGTCCCTCATATGGAGCAGAGCAGTACTAGCGCCGCTTTTTCTTCTGGTGAACTGGTAAGCACCAACGGCCTAGTACGACCCGGTCCTAGTCAAACCAGCACTGCAGTAACACTTGGTGACGTGGCGAGTCCCATAAGTGCAGTTCAAGCTGGTGAGGTGGAAAGCACAAGTAGTGTCCCGCTGCCACCAAGAAGAAGACAAACACAGGCCCGTCGTGCCCATAATGCCCTTCCTTCTGCATTCGCCAATCCTAATTGGGAACCCACCACTTCTGCAGCGCCCATACTTCCCCTATTCACATCCCCAACCAAATGTAGTCGTCTGCACGAGAGGCATTTTCTTTATGTCCTCCCGAGTACCCCTACCCAACGAACCCCCCCCAAAAAAGATGTCGTGTCTGCAGGAAGCGCGGATATAGGCGCGACACCCGCTATTATTGTCCCTCCTGTCCTGACAATCCTGGTCTTGCATTGGTGAATATTTTGAACGCTACCATTCACTAGTTGAGTTTTAGCGTAGGGTACAGCATTGCACAGACTAGGCACACTTTCACAGGGTCTCCCAAGATGCCATCGCATTTTGAGAGACCCGAACCTGGAACCAGTTACAGTTATAAAAGTTAGTTACAAAAAAAAGTGTAAAAAAAAAATGTAAAAAAAACAAAAAAACACAAAAAATATATAAAATAAAAAAAACAAAAACAGTTGTTTTATTGTTCTCTCTCTCTCTATTTTCTCTCTATTGTTCTGCTCTTTTTTACTGTATTCTATTCTGCAATGTTTTATTGTTATTATGTTTTATCATGTTTGCTTTTCAGGTATGCAATTTTTTATACTTTACTGTTTACTGTGTTTTATTAACCATTTTTCTGTTTTTCAGGTACGCCATTCAGCTGCAGCGCGGATTTATTTATCTTGACAGCAACAGCGTTTGCTCCCACGATACATAAAGCCGTGACTCCAGCGCTGTCGAAGGTGATTTCACCACCACAGTTAAAAAAAAAGAGCATATATGCCGAAGCGTGGGGGCAGCAGGGGCGGAGGAGCGATTTGCTCCTAACTTTTGGGGCAGATGCCCCCATGCTTCGGCATATATAAATGGTGCATGTATGCCCATCATTAGAAGTGGGTGGATGAAGGGAGGTATTCTAATGGTGGGCATACCCACCGATCAATCTCTTTTTTTCGTTCAGCCCACAGGCTGCATGAAAAAAAAAGATTACAATATATGCCCAACAAGGACCAGCAACCTACTGGTATGTTGCTGGACTTTGAGTGGTTATACCAGAATGATGCCTGCAGGTTTAGGTATAATCTTGGTATCATTCTTTTCAGCCAGCGGTCGGCTTTCATGTAAAAGCAATCCTAGCGGCTAATTAGCATCTAGATTGCTTTTACAAGCAGTGGGAGGGAATGTCCCCCCCTCCCACTGTCTTCCATGTTTTTCTCTGGGTCTCCTGTCCCAACAGGGAAACTGAAAATGCAGCCGGTGCTTCGGCCAGCTGACCATAGAGCTGATCAGAGACCAGAATGGCTCCAATCATCTCTATGGCCTAAGAAACCGGAAGCTACGAGCATTTCATGGCTTAGATTTCGCCATTTTATAACACTGATCTTTGGTGTGGTCAGATGCTTTGAGGGCAGAGGAGAGATCTAGAGTCTAATAGACCCCATTTTTTTCAAAAAAGAGTACCTGTCACTACCTATTGCTATCATAGGGGATATTTACATTCCCTGACATAACAATAAAACAATAAAAATGATAAAAAAAAAATTAAAGGAACAGTTTAAAAATAAGATAAAAAAGCAAAAAAAAAAAAAAAAGCACCCCTGTCCCCCTCTGCTCTCGCGCAAAGGCGAATGGAAGCGTTGGCCTAGCGTCAAATGTAAACAGCAATTGCACCATGCATGTGAGGTATCACCGCGAAGGTCAGATTGAGGGCAGTAATTTTAGCAGTAGACCTCCTCTGTAAATCTAAAGTGGTAACCTGTAAAGGCTTTTAAAGGCTTTTAAAAATGTATGTAGTTTGTCACCACTGCACGTTTGTGCGCAATCTTAAAGCATGTCATGTTTGGTATCCATGTACTCAGCCTAAGATCATCTTTTTTATTCCATCAACCATTTGGGCAATATAGTGTGTTTTAGTGCATTAAAATTAAAAAAAGTGTTTTTTTTTTCCCCAAAAAATGCGTTTGAAAAATTGCTGCGCAAATACTGTGTGAAAAAAAAAATTAAACACGCACCATTTTAATCTGTAGGGCCATTGCTTTAAAAATATATATAATGTTTGGGGGTTCAAAGTAATTTTCTTGCAAAAAAATATTTTTTCATGTAAACAAAAAGTGTCAGAAAGGGCTTTGTCTTCAAGTGGTTAGAAGAGTGGGTGATGTGTGACATAAGCTTCTAAATGTTGTGAATAAAATGCCAGGACAGTTCAAAACCCCCCAAATGATCCCATTTTGGAAAGTAGACACCCCAAGCTATTTGCTGAGAGGCATGTTGAGTCCATGGAATATTTGATATTGTGACACAAGTTGCAGGAAAAAGACAATTTTTTTTTTTCTTTTGCACAAAGTTGTCACTAAATGATATATTGCTCAAACATGCCATGGGCATGTGTGAAATTACACCCCAAAATACGTTCTGTTGCTTCTCCTGAGTACGGGGATACCACATGTGTGAGACTTTTTGGGAGCCTAGCCGCGTACGGGACCCCGAAAACCAAGCACTGCCTTCTGACTTTCTAAGGGCGTACATTTTTGATTTCACTCCTCACTGCCTATCACTGTTTCGGAGGCCATGGAATGCCCAGATGGCACAAACCCCCCCCAAATGACCCCATTTTGGAAAGTAGACACCCCAAGCTATTTGCTGAGAGGTATGGTGAGTATTTTGCAGACGTCGCTTTTTGTCACAAAATTTTGAAAATTGAAAAAAGAAAAAAAATTTAATTTTTCTTTTCTTTCTTCATTTTCCAAAACAAATGAGAGCTGCAAAATACTCACCATGCCTCTCAGCAAATAGCTTGGGGTGTCTACTTTCCAAAATGGGTTCATTTGGGGGGGGGTTTGTGCCATCTTGGCATTTTATGGCCTTCGAAACTGTGATAGGTAGTGAGGAGTGAAATCAAACATTTACGCCCTTAGAAATCCTGAAGGCGGTGATTGGTTTTCGGGCCCCGTACGCGGCTAGGCTCCCAAAAAATCCCACACATGTGGTATCCCCGTACTCAGGAGAAGCAGCTAAATGTATTTTGGGGTGTAATTCCACATATGCCCATGACATGTTTGAGCAATATATCATTTAGTGACAACTTTGTGCAAAAAAAAAAAAAAAAATTGTCATTTTCCCGCAACTTGTGGCAAAATATAAATATTTCATGGACTCAACATGCCTCTCAGCAAATAGCTTGGGGTGTCTACTTTCCAAAATGGGGTCATGGGGGGGGGGGTTGAACTGTCCTGGCATTTTATGGCCTTCAAAACTGTGATAGGTAGTGAGGAGTGAAATAAAAAATTTACGCCCTTAGAAATCCTGAAGGCGGTGATTGGTTTTTGGGGCCCCATACGCAGCTAGGCTCCCAAAAAGTCCCACACATGTGGTATCCCCGTACTCAGGAGAAGCAGCTAAATGCATTTTGGGGTGCAATTCCACATATGCACATGGCCTGTGTGAGCAATACATCATTTAGTGACAACTTTTTGTAAATTTTTTTTGTCATTATTTAATCACTTGGGAAAAAAAAAAGAATCTTCAATGGGCTCAATATGCCTCTCAGCAATTTCCTTGGGGTGTCTACTTTCCAAAATGGGGTCATTTGGGGGGGGGTTTGTACTGCCCTGCCATTTTAGCACCTCAAGAAATGAGATAGGCAGTCATAAACTAAAAGCTGTGTAAATTCCAGAAAATGTACTCTAGGTTGTAGACGCTATAACTTTTGCGCAAACCAAAAAATATACGCTTATTGACATTTTTTTTGCCAAAGACATGTGGCTGAAAACATTTTGGTCTAAATGTACGACTAAAATTGAGTTTATTTGATTTTTTTAATAAAAAAAGTAGAAAATACCTTTTCAAAATTTTCAGTCTTTTTCTGTGTATAGCGCAAAAAATAAAAACCGCAGGGGTGATCAAATACCATCAAAAGAAGGCTCTATTTGTGGGAACAAAAGGACGCAAATTTTGTTTGGGTACAGTATTGCATGACCGCACAATTAGCAGTTAAAGCGACGCAGTGCCAAATTTTGAAAAGTTCTCTGGTCAGAAAGGGGGTAAATCCTTCTGGGGATGAAGTGATTAATGTGGAAAATTTCGAACAAAATTCTACTAGTGTATGGTCAGTTTGAAGTGTTTGTATCCATGAAAATCGAATTTATTAAATTGGTTTCTTTGAGTATCCTTAACATGCTTTCCTGACACCAAAATGGCAGCATGCATATGATATAGCTTCACCCCTTTATCCACCCACAGGACCTGTTTAGCTCTATAAAAGTCTGACTGAGAGCTACCTCCCCCATTCTCCTTTTTGTCCTCAAAACATAAACACCTACAGACCGTTACACTCAGCATAAGCTCTTACCTGCCGACTATGTCGGAGTCCGTCTGGGTTCAAGCCTCTCCCAGCACGCAGTCCCACATCACAACAAGGTGGGGAACCCCTTCTGGTGGTCTTTTGGGGTCGAGGTGTTCTCTAATTAGAGGCGACAATCCTCTTGTGGCATGCCTGCTTTGGAGTCCGTATCCAGCAGCTGGGACTGCATGATGTCTTCTCTCCTATGGAACTCTTTCCAGGTCTGTCAATTTCTATAAAACTTTTTTTCTTTTTCTTGCTCTCATATCTCTAAAGACCCCATACACACTGTGCAGCTTTTGTTGTCTGATTTGCTTTAAATATGTCGGGACCATGCAGTACAGGGGCCTTCCTCATTGCATACAAATTGAGGCTCTTAAGGTTTGACCTCATATTGTGTAGTTTTGGTAAATCTGAGAGACAAAATCTGCAGAGGATTGTATGATGTGTAGCCATTTTAAAAGTGTCCTTTTGTGTGGATGGGCATTGGCTTCACTCCAATTGTATTAATAGGGGAAGGGGGGTTTGCCCAGATTTCTTTAATTTAAATTTCTTTCTCTTTGCCAAAAAGATGGGGGGTATATGTGTATTTTTTCCCTCTCTCGCTTCCCTTATTTCTCACTGTTGCCATGCAGTCCCCCTTGCACCTTTCAGTTCTTCCTCCAGCATGAGCCTAACACCACATAACCAAGACCACCGCAATACCAGGTAAGGACCAACTTTGGATAAGTAAGAAGATGCAGGAAATAGAGTGCGTTCTGCCCTGACGAGCATGCCCTGATGAGTGTGAGCAGCCCCGGCCGCTCATACTCCCGCTTTAGGATGTCTAGAGGCCCTATGGATTGTCAGGATTTTATCAGGGCAGAAAGTGACTCCTCCAGTCCTGGCAGACCCCAGTACAAAGGGCGCAAATATACGCTTAAGGGAAAGCACACAGCTTCTCCTCCGAGGGCTCAGCGCTCGAAAGGCAAATGTTGGTCGTGTAGAGATGACCCTATGCCAGGAATGCCAGGAAAGCTACTTTGCAGCAACTGCTTAGGGTAGCTTGCCAGAGACCAGGAGTACGAGAGTCAGCAGGTGTCAACCTTGCTCAAGAAAGTAGTCCGCGACTCCCTGGCAGAATTTTCTGGTCGTCTTGGACAACAAGGGACAGAAGCGGACGAACAGAGTGTGGGCCCTGCACCAGGTCTAAACCAAGACATTCAACCCTCTCTAACAAGAGGGGTACCAGGCACTTCAGGGGTGACTCCAGCCCAGTATTACAGCCAACCTTCCAGGCAGAGGGAGAAGATATTGCTTCCTCCTCAGCAGAGGATCCTGAAGGTTCAGGCTTCGATTTTGCGCTGATACTTCCATTCATTAAGGCAGATTCTGCTGTGATTGTCATGTGGGAGAATGTGCCTTTAAAACATTTTTTGCACGCGTAGGGCAGCCAAGTGAATGGGCCACCCCATGTGAGTTGCAACATTGCGTGCAAATCGTTCTTTGAAAATCGCATAGCGGCAACACATATCCCCTCCATGATGATATGAAATGCCTCTGAAAAGTGGCCTAAGCTCAGATCGTTTTTCAGTGCAATAGCCTGCTGCAAGTGTGAACAAGACGCATTGAATGGACTTAAGAAAGTTGTGCCTCGCGGCGGTTTGGCCAAAAACTGGAGACTGCTATCTCCAGGGTTATAGGAGGAAAATTAGGTCTTCTGCCCCAAGATTAAAGGTCCAGATGCCAGAAGATCCAGATGCCATCCAGAGGAGTGCCAAACAGGTACCGGGATTTTAGAGCCTTTCACCCATCCAAGGACTCCAGAAGGGGTTGGAGGGCTACACAGTCAACCTTCGTAAGATTGCAGAGCTAAGACCCCTCAGATACCCAGAAGTCCTTTTAATGCCAGGTCTGCACAGGGGTCAGTTGGAGCCAGGCAGCTCAAAGTGACCCAGTTCTGGCAGGATCACTGCCAAAATCTTCAGATTCAGTCCATACTTGCGCAAGACCCCCTATTGGCTTTTCAAACGGCAGCCTCCAGAACGACCTCAAGAGGCTTAATTAATTTATCCGGATAGAGAGACTCAAGATGGAGTCTCTCCATACCATAATCCAGGTTATTCAACCAGGAGACTGAAGGATTTCAGTGGACTTGCAGGATGCCTACCAGCATGTCCCGATCCTTCAGCCATACCAGCAGTTCCTCAGATTTGCGTTGGGGGACAGGCATTACAAGTGCCAGCTGGAGCCTACACAGAATATGGTCTACCTAGGGGCCCAATTCAATACTCAGGCGGCCACAGTTTGCCATTTCAGAAACTCCCCAAAATCAGGGAGAAATTTCAACAGGCATTGGCTGCACCAGTGATGTCAGCATCCCAGTGCATGAGTCTTCTCGGGGCGGTGGCTTCATGTATCCCGATGATCCCCTGGGCTCACTGGAAACTCAGAGTTTTCCAACAAGGTTTCCTGATGCAGTGGAAGAGAGTTCGTCTAGCCCAGCCAATCAGGATCACCAGCCGGAGACAACAGAGTCCCTGGTAGTAGACGAAACTAGAAACGCTAACCAGCATCGTCCATTGGGGCTGCAGCCATGGATAATTTTTGCCACAGATGCCAGCGCAGCAGGGTGTGGCGCCACCTGCAAACAACTCAAGATCCAGGGCAGAGGGGAATTTCCCACTCAGGGCCTAGTTTCCAATATTCTGGAACTTCGAGTAGCATTCATGGTTTTGGCCACCTTGCTGCCTCACATACAGGGTTGCCCAGTCCTGTTACATCTGGACAACATGGCAGCAGTGTCCTACATACAGCGACAAGGCAGGACGCACAGCCAATCCTTCTTCAGAGAGGTGGAACCGATCATGACATTGGCACAACAATATCTCCCAGATTTGAGGGCCATATATCTTCCAGGCTGTCAGAACTTGGAAACGGATTGCCTATCCAGGCAATTCAAGTATCCCAACGAATGGTCCCTTCACCCCGAAGTGTTCAAACAAATCATTCACGAGTGGGGGGTCAGCAACTGGATCTCTTTCTTCCTCAACCAACTGCAAGTTGAGCCGGTTCCTCTCACGCCACCCTCATCCATTGGCAGAGGGGACTGATGTCTTGACCCATCCTTGGGTTGTACAATTGGCCTATGCCTTCCCTCCAATTTCTCTAATCCTGAAATTCCTGAAGAGATTGTTGGCACAGAGTCTGACAGTCATTGCAATACTACCCTACTGGCCTTGCAGACCATGGTTCTCTCTGACAATGGATCTCGGCATGTGCCGACCGGTCACTCTGCCGGTGACTCCTCTTGTCGCAGACTTTTCATCATACCTACTGGAAAATGTAAAGGGAAAGAGGCCTCAGCCAAAACCATCTTGGCCTGGATAGTAAAAACTTTTCACCGAGCATATAGAGTGACCGGGAAGGATCTGGAGGTAGTTAGAGCTCACTCAACCAGGGCAATGTCTTCTTCTTGGGCGGCATGGGCAGGAGTGTCTCTGGAGACAGTCTACAAAGCAGCTAGCTGGTCATCATATCATACGTTCTTAAAAATCTACAGGGTGGATCCAGCAGCACTTACTACAGTGGAGTTTGGGAGGAAAACTATCCAAGCTTCTATGTCTATTGTCAAATAAAGACTAAGTTTGCAGCAGTAAAGCTTCCCTCTCAAAAGCTCATTATGTATCATATGTATGCTGCCATGTTGGCGTCAGAAAAATGGAAAATTGTATTAAATACTTACTGTAATTTTCCTTTCCTGACGCCAATACATGGCAGCATAGAAACCCTCCGGCTTATCTTTGTGCTTTATATGGAGAATGGGGGAGGTAGCTCTCAGTCAGACTTTTATAGAGCTAAACAGGTCCTGTGGGTGGATATAGGGGTGGAGCTATATCATATGAATGCTGCCATGTATTGGCATCAGGAAAGGAAAATTGCAGTATTTGATACAATTTTCCATTTTTTATTTAAACTTGTTATTTGCCCCTGTAATTCTTCTAATCCTACCAGTTCCCACTAAGAACGGAAACCAATCCTTGCTAGCATGGTCAGTTTGCATCCCCGCTCATCCCATTCTGAATTACAGGCAAGCTGTGCAAATGCATAGCTTTCCTGTATCTTCCATGGTCAGTGTGTAGCCATGCCTCCTAGCCATCCAATGTCTATGTAGCCATGCCTCCTAGCCATCTAATGTCTATGTAGCCATGTCCCCTGCCTATCCAATGTCTATGTAGCCATGCCTCCTGCCCATTCAACGTCTATGTGTAGTTATGCCCCCAACCTATCCACTGTACGTTTGTAGCCATGCCTTGCCCAACTGATATGCTTGTATAGCCTCACCCCTACCCATCTGATGTGGACATGCCCATCCACAGGTTTGTGATACGCTGTGCATAGAAAAGCAATCAAGTGAACCACACCTCACATGCTCCAAAAGGTATAAAAGAAAAAGTTCCCCCTATTGTCTGGATATGGTTAGAGCATGGCAAGTCTACCTCTCAACTACTGCTTTTTTTTCAGAAAGCCTGATTCCCCTTTTGTCATTCCAGATTGGCTGCCCAGCTCCTCATTCCACTATCTCTAGGTGTTTCAGACAGTTGTTCAAACCTATGGTCTCAGGGGTTGGGTTAACCCCCTTCACTATTAAGGCTTGCTCCACTAGGGTTGAGGTTGCTGCTTGGCCTTTTTGGCATCAGGCCTCTCATTTGCAGATTTGTAAGGGTGCCAACTGGTCTTTTGTTCACATGTTTTCTAAGTTCTGCAAGGTGGACATTTCTACCATATCTGATGCCAGTTTTGGTGTAAGGTCCTCCAGGTGACTCTTTCAGCTCTAGGTAGCCCCCAGTTCCTGATATTTACATTGGGCCTGTTAGCGACATCATTGCTGTTGGACATCCTGAAGGTTTAAGACTTTCTGTGTCCCTCAAGGGATGAGAAAAAAAAAGGATTATTGTACTTGTGTCCTTTTATTGGGGTCCATTGACCCTTTCTGTTTATGTTCATGCTCTCAGTACTGTTTGTTGTAAACCCAAGATATGAAGGTAGTAGGAGGGGTTCTCTTAGGGTGACTCACAGTTATTTTTTATTTCCCAGTGCTCAATACATGTGTAGACAGCAGGAAAGCCTGAGAGTTTAGAACTTCCCTTGTCCCTTAATGGAATCCAAGAAATTCAAGGCTTTTACGGTAAGTAAAAAAATATTTTTTTAGTTGGGGTCCCAAGTGAACAAGGGTGGGGAAGACAGGATAGTCAGAAAAGAAACCCAGAGCAAGTACAGAGAAAGACTAAGGCTAATGATCTGGGATGATGGGGAGAGCAGAACCTTGTGATTGGGCAGAATCTGAACCTCGGTACAACTTCATATCATAAAGTCAGACGCCCCCCTCTGACACCCCGGGAAGGCCATAGGGATGTCCCTGTGTGTCAGAGGAGGGCGGGGTCACCCTCAGTTATATAAGAGCTGTCATAAGAACAGAAGCGGGAGACTCCCATTGAGGCGGATCGTCCGGAGATTGAAGCAGGGAAGAAGAAGCAGAAGAAGATGCCGGAGGAGAAGACCGGAGAAAGATGTCGGAGAAGACCGGAGGAACAAGAAATTTAGGGGGACCCCCACGCAATTTTTAAAAAAAATTTTGGTCCGGGGTTCCCCTTAATATTCATACCAGACCAAAAGGGTCTGGTAATTGACTGTGGGGGAATCCCATTCCCTTTTTTTCAATGACTTTTATGTATATTGCAGAGACCAGACAATTCATTTTAGCCGCGAGTAGTTTTAAATGACTTTTTTTCCTTTAGAAATGTAATTTTGCTCTCGGACTGTTCTAAACACAGGAAACATGCACCACTTTACAGGCATACTATAGACACCCCCCAGGTATGACATTTAAAAGAATATTTCACTTTTATTGTTTCACTTTAAGCATTATTAAAATCACTGCTCCCGAAAAAACAGCCGTTTTTAAAACCTTTTTTTGCATTGATACATGTTACCTGGGGCAGGACCCAGGTCCCCAAACACTTTTTAGGACAATAACTTACATATTAACCTTTAAAATTAGCACTTTTGATTTCTCCCATAGGCTTTTAAAGGGTGTTCCGCTGTTTTCGAATTTGCCGCGAACACCCCAAATTGTTCGCTATTTGGCGAACGGATGAACACCCCGCCACCTGGTGGTAGAAGAGAAAAGTGCAACAAGGCCAAACTAAGGGAGAAATCAATGGATCTCTATCAATCAACCAGGATCACTACTCCTGGCAAGTAAATTTGTGAGGAGCTCCCTGCCTAAGCTACAGGGTGCTACATAACCATTACAGACTCACCTGGTTATTTTGATTATAGAAGGAACACAAAGCAGCAGGTTTTCCAACATGAAGAAATCAGTGACACACAGACCAGTCGGCTTCTAGGCTTTTCTATACCTTTCTGGTTAAAATCACCTGACATTTGCAATATTTCATTTAACCAGTTCCCGACCGGCGCACGCCGATGTACGTCAGCAGAATGGCACAGCTAAGAAAATGGGCGTACCCCTACGTCCCGTTGAATTTGCCGCCATGCCATTGTGTGCGCGCGCCGACCGGGAGCTCCTTGAGTCGGGTCGCGGGTCCCACGGACTCGATCGCCGTGGGGATACCCGCAATCGCCTCACGGAGAGGACGATCGGGAGCAGAGATCAGTGACGTGTCACACGTAGCCACACCTCCCCACAGTTAGTAACACTCCCCAGTACATACTTAACCACTCCCTAGCCCCCTAGTGGTTAACCCCTTCACTGCCATTGTCATTTACACAGGAATCAGTGCATTTATATAGCACTGATTGCTGTATAAATGACAATGGTCTCAAAAATGTGTCAAAATTGTCCGATGTGTCCGCCATAATGTCGACGTCATGATAAAAATCGCTGATGGCCGCCATTACTAGTAAAAAAAAAATTAATAATAAAAATGCCATAAAACTATCCCCTATTTTGTAAACGCTATAACTTTTGCGCAAACCAATCAATAAACGCTTATTGCGATTTTCTTTTTTACCAAAAATATGTAGAAGAATATGTATCGGCCTAAACTGAGGTAAAAAAATGTTTTTTTAAATATTTTTTGGGGATATTTATTATAGCAAAAAGTAAAAAATAATGCGTTTTTTCAAAATTGACGCTATTTTTTTGTTTATAGCGCAAAAAATAAAAACCGCAGAGGTGATCAAATACCACCAAAAGAAAGCTCTATTTGTGGGAAAAAAAGAACGTCAATTTTGTTTGGGAGCCACGTCGCAGGACCGCGCAATCGTCAGTTATAGTGACGCAGTGCTGAATCGCAAAAAACGCACTGGTCAGGAAGGGGGTAAATTCTTCCGGGGCTGAAGTGGTTAAAGAGGTTCAGGATTTGACTATTTTAACCCAATGCAGTGAGTCACATTGAGAGGTCCGACATCCTCAAAAAGGATGAGGTCAGCTGTGTGTCGCATAAAAGTGCTGGTTGCAGGTTTGTCTAGTTTGCATCAGATAGAGCCAATGTGGGATAATTTGCACAGTACAAAAAGACAGATGGACACCCGGGTGTGGTAATAAAGAGGAAATGCAAGTACTTATAGGAATGGTTCAAACTTAGGGTGCTTGATGTGCACAACATGGATACTTCATCAGTTCTCTTGTGGTGCTCTGACATACAGTGCCTTGAAAAAGTATTCATACCTTTTAAATTTTCCGCATTTTGTCATGCTGCAACCGAAAACATAAATGTATTTTATTGGGATTTTATGTGATAGACACAAAGTGGTATATAATTGTGAAGTGGAAGGAAAATCATAAATGGTTTTTAATTTTTTTTACAAATAATTATCTGAAAAGTTTGCATGTATTTGTATTCATCCCTCTTTACTCTGATACCCGTAACTAAAATCTAGTGGCACCATATGCCTTCAGAAGTCACCAAATTAATAAATAAAGCCCACCTGTGTGTAATTGAATCTCAGTATAAATACAGCTGTTCTGTGAAGCTCTCATAGATTTTTTAGAGAACCTTAGTCAGCAAACAGCATCATGAAGGTCAAGAAACACACCAGACAGGTCAGGGATAACGTTGTGGAGAAGTTTAAAGCAGGGTTAGGTTATAAAAAAATATCCCAAGCTTTGAACATCTCAACAAGGCTGAGCACCGTTCAATCCATCATCCGAAAATGGAAAGAGTATGGCACAACCGCAAACCTACCAAGACGTGGCCGTCCACCTAAACTGACAGGCCAGGCAGAAAAAGCATTACTCAGAGAAGCAGCCAAGATGCCCATGGTAACTCTGGAGGAGCTGCAGAGATCCACAGCTCAGGTGGGAGAATCTGTCCACAGGACAACTATTAGTTGTGCACTTCACAAACCTGGCCTTTATGGAAGAGTGGCAAGATAAAAGCCATAAGAAGTCCCGTTTGCAGTTTGCAAGAAGCCATGTGGGGAACACAGCAAACATGTGAAGAAGGTGCTCTGGTGAGAAGAGACCAAAATTGAACTTTTTGGCCTAAAAGCAAAATGATATGTGTGGGGGAAAACTAACTCTGCACATTTCCGGAACACACCATCCCCACCGTGAAACATGGTGGTGACAGCATCATGTTGTGGGGATGCTTTTCTTCAGCAGGGAAAGGGAAGTTGTTCAGAGTTGATGGGAAGATGGATGGAGCCAAATACAGGGCAATCTTAGAAGAAACCCTGCAAAAGACTTGAGACTGGGTTGGAGGTTCTTCCAGCAGGACAACGACCCTAAACATACAGCCAGAGCCACAATGGAATGGTTTATATCAAAGTATATTCATGTGTTAGAATGGCCCAGTCAAAGTCCAGACCTAAATCCAATTGAGAATATGTGGCAAGACTTGAAAATTGCTGTTCACAGACGCTCTCCATCCAATCTGACAGAGCTTAAGCTATTTTGCAAAGAAGAATGGGCAAAAATGTCCCTCTCTAGATGTACAAAGCTGGTAGAGACATCCCCAAAAAGACTTGCAGCTCAGTGGCGTTGCTAGACGGGGGCGGGGGGTGCGGTCCCCACCGGGTGCCACCCACTAGAGGGGTGACACCATCCCGAGCAGGGACGATCCTGGACGGGGTGCAGTGCACCCAGGCGCCACAGAGGTGGGGGCGCTGAAGCGCCAGAGTGCTCCCCTCCCTTCTCCTCTTCCTTGTCCGTAGGCGGCTCTCTGCTGATCGCCGCCTCGACCTGCCGAGTGTCGAAGCCCATCCCCCGTCCCTCCTCCCTCCTCCTGTCAGAGGAGGAGAGCGAAATTAGATCGGAGCGGCTGTCTCTGTGTGAGAGACCAGCCGCGCAAAGACGTGACTGACGTCACTGGGGGGGGTGCCCAACGTGTTCCACTTCAGACAGTTCTCCTCCTCCGACCTCCCTGACGCATGCTTCCCAAGCCTGACACACTTCATCCGGGCGGCGCGGCTGCATACTGTCCTCTCCTCTCCAGCTGCCGCCCGGGTGTTTTAAATTAACCTAATGTAGGGGGGATGGTTTGTCCTGGGGGGTCTATAGTAATGTAGGTGGGGGTGGTTTGTCCTGGGGGTCTATACTAATGTAGCAGGGTGGTGTGTCCTGGGGGGGTCTATACTAATGTAGGGGGGTGGTGTGTCCTGGGGGTCTATACTAATGTAGGGGGGGTGGTTTGTCCTGGGGGGGTCTATACTAATGTAGGGGGGGTGGTTTGTCCTGGGGGAGTCTATACTAATGTAGGGGGAGGGGTTTGTCCTGGGGGGGTCTATAGTAATGTAGGGGGGTGGTTTGTCTTGGGGGGTCTATACTAATGTAGGGGGGTGGTTTGTCCTGGGGTCTATACTAATGTAGGGGGGTGGTTTCCTCCTGGGGGGGTCTATACTAATGTAAGGAGGGGTGCTTTGTTCTGGGGGTGGTCTATACTAATGTAAGGAGGGGTGGTTTGTTCTGGGGGTGGTCTATACTAATGTAGGGGGGTGGTTTCGTCCTGGAGGGGTCTATACTAATGTAAGGAGGGGTGGTTTGTTCTGGGGGTGGTCTATACTAATGTAGGGGGGTGGTTTGTCCTGGGGGGTCTGTACTAATGTAGGGGGGTGGTTTGTCGGGGGATCTGTACTAATAGAGGGGGGTGGTTTGTTCTGGGGGGTCTGTACTAATAGAGGGGGGTGGTTTGTTTGGGGGGGTCTGTACTAATAGAGGGGGGGTGATTTGTTATGGGGGGTCTGTACTAATGGAGGGGGGGTGGTTTGTTCTGGGGGGTCTGTACTAATAGAGGGGGGTGGTTTGTCCTGAGGGGGTCTATACTGATGGGAGGTCTGTACTGAGAGAGGGGTTTATACTTAGTGGGGGGTCTGCACTTAGTGGAGGGGGGGTCTGTACTGAGGGGCGACTATAGTTGGTGGAGGGGGTGACACCATGTTTTACCGCACTGGGTGACACCAACCCTAGTGACGCCACTGTTGCAGCTGTAATTGCAGAGAAAGGGGGTTGAATACAAATGTACACCACACTTTTCACATAGTTATTTGTAAAAAATTCTGAAGACCATTTATCATTTTCCTTCCACTTCACAATTATGTGCCACTTTGTGCTGGTCTACAAAAAAATCCCAATAAAATACATTTACATTTTTGGTTGTAACATGACAAAATGTGGAACTTTTCAAGGCACTGTATATCCAATGTAGCCAGAATAATTGAATAAAATTGCCCTAATGCAAATTCTAGATCAGAGGTAATGAATTAAAATTCATGGAGGCCCAATCAGTAAAATGTTCTCCCAGCAGAGGTCTGAAACGCATTTTTGTGCTATGAGTCTGATCATTCACATCACAGCCTCTCTCCTCTTATATCGCAATCCCATTCTTTCAGTTCTCTTCATAGCAGTGTTCTCTGCCTCCCTTTACATCACACCCCTCTTTTATTCACAGCATTGTCCTCTGTCTCCCTTCAAATCAACACCCCTACATCGCCCCCCAACAGTGTCCTCTGCCCCCCCTCACTTCATCTCCCCCCTCAACAGCTGTGACCTCTGCCCCCCCCTTTCACATCACCCCCTCCTTCATTCACAGCAGGGTTCTCTGCCCCCCTTTCACATCACCCCCTCCTTCATTCACAGCATTGTCCTCTGCCCCCCCTTTTACATCACCTCCTCCTTCATACACAGCAGTGTCCTCTGCCCCCCCCCCTTCACATCACACCCCTCCTTCATTCACAGCAGTGTCCTCTGTCCCCCTTCACATCACCCCCTCCTTCATTCACAGCATTGTCTTCTGTCTTCCTTCAAATCAACGCCCCTACATTGCCCCCCAACAGTGTCCTCTGCCCCCCCTCACTTCATCTCCCCCCCACAGCTGTGACCTCTGCCCCCCTTTCACATCACCCCCTCCTTCATTCACAGCACGGTTCTCTGCCCTCCCTTTCACATCACCCCCTCCTTCATTCACAGCAGTGTCCTCTGCCCCCCCCCTTTACATCACCTCCTCCTTCATACACAGCAGTGTTCTGTGCCCCCCCTTCACATCACACCCCTCCTTCATTCACAGCAGTATCCTCTGCCCCCCCTTCACATCACACCCCTCCTTCATTCACAGCAGTATCCTCTGCCCCCCTTCACATCACACCCCTTCTTCATTCACAGCAGTGTCCTCTGCCCCCCCTTCACATCACACCCCTCCTTCATTCACAGCAGTGTCCTCTGCCCTCCCTTCACATCACACACCTCCTTCATTCACAGCAGTGTCCTCTGCCCCCCTTCACATCACACCCCTCCTTCACAGCAGTGTTCTCTGCCCCCCTTCACATCACACCCCTCCTTCATTCACAGCAGTGTCCTCTGCCCCCCTTCACATCACACCCCTCCTTCACAGCAGTGTTCTCTGCCCCCCTTCACATAACACCCCTCCTTCATTCACAGCAGTGTCCTCTGCCCCCCTTCACATCACACCCCTCATTCATTCACAGCAGTGTCCTCCGCCCCCCCTTCACATCACACCCCTCCTTCATTCACAGCAGTGTTCTCTGCCCCCCTTCACATCACACCCCTCCTTCATTCACAGCAGTGTCCTCTGCCCCCCCCCCTTCACATCACACCCCTCCTTCATTCACAGCAGTGTCCTCTGCCCCCCTTCACATCACACCCCTTCTTCATTCACAGCAGTGTTCTGTGCCCCCCCTCACATCATACCCCTCCTTCATTCACAGCATTGTCCTCTGCCCCCCTTCACATCACACCCCTCCTTCATTCACAGCAGTGTCCTCTGCCCCCCCTTCACATCACACCCCTCCTTCATTCACAGCAGTGTCCTCTGCCCCCCTTCACATCACACCCCTCCTTCATTCACAGCAGTGTTCTGTGCCCCCCTTCACATCACACCCCTCCTTCATTCACAGCAGTGTCCTCTGCCCCCCCTTCACATCACACCCCTCCTTCATTCACAGCAGTGTCCTCTGCCCCCCCTTCACATCATACCCTTCCTTCATTCACAGCATTGTCCTCTGCCCCCCCTTCACATCACACCCCTCCTTCATTCACAGCAGTGTTCTGTGCCCCCCCTTCACATCATACCCCTCCTTCATTCACAGTATTGTCCTCGGCCCCCTTCAAATCAACACCCCTACATCGCCCCCAACAGTGTCCTCTGCCCCCCCTTCACCTTATCTCCCCCAACAGCTGTGACCTCTGCCCCTCCTTCATTCACAGCAGTGTCCTCTGCCTCCCTTCACATGAACACCCCTACATCGCCCCCAGCGGTGTCCTGCTTTAACCCCCCTTCACATCACCCCAACCCACAGCAGTGTACTCTGCCCCTTCCTTAACATCACATCCCCCACAGACCTTGCTTTGGGATGGAGGAACTTGACTGGCCTGACCTCAACCTGATAGAACACCTTTGGGATGAATTAGAATGGAGACTGTGATCCAGGCCTTCTCATCCAACATCAGTGCCTGACCTCACAAATGCTCTTCTGAAAGAATGGTCAAACATTCCCATAGACACACTCCTAAACCTTGTGGACAGCCTTCCCAGAAGAGTTGAAGCTGTTATAGTTGCAAAGGGTGGGGCAATTCAATATTGATCCCTACGGACTAAGACTGGGATGCCATTAAACTTTATGTGCGTGTAAAGGCAGGCGTCCCAATACTTTTGACAATATAGTGTAGTTACCTCCTATGATTGTAAGCATATCTAGTGGCCATAATGCAGTTTTTTTTTAAATACCTCAACCAGTAAAAATACAAAAAATAATTATATAACACAAAACATGCCAAGTTTCACTGGGGTTGTGTGAATGTTTGTCACATTTGTACAGTGATGTTTTTACACATAGACCCTTTAGAAAAAGTTCACATGTAGGATAAAATAAAAAAAACAGCGAGGGTTTCTTTACCTTTTCTATAGGTTTTCTCAATTGGTGATTTCATTGACTCATGTGTGACTGTGAGTTTATACAGTTTATTATCGTTGACTACTGTGAGTTTATACAGTTTATTATCTATAAACATCTTCTTGACTGAGCTAGTTAAAGAGAAGGTACCATCACTCTCATGTCTCAGCTCAGATACAGTACAATCCTTTTCTTCATACGGCACAAACTTGTTTTCTAGCCCAGACTTCTGTTTGGTTCGGCTCCATGTTACCGTAATCTTCTCTGGGTAGAAATGTGAAATCTCTGCTATTAAATATCTGCCATCCTGTTTTCTCACAGTAGGGATACCTGAATGCAAAATATAAATTTACATTTTTTTTTTTACATTAGAGATAACCAATTCCAATTCTAATACTCTAATTACCAGAACCCTTAGCAAAAAAAAAAATTCTATATTTTTTCTCATCACAAAGTGTGATTTAGCCATTGTGTGCCTACATTACCTCTGGTTAAACCATCAAGATTAGTGGCCTTTTGCCTCATAATGAAGTGGCCACCCAGGCTCCCTAAGGAGAAAGAGTACGTAAGAAGATCAAGTGTTACTTCTACAAGTCCCAGAATTCCATGCTTCTACATACTCCATCCACTGGTCCTGCCCACCATGTCCAGTAGTGACGCTCACCAATTACATTATACTTAAGTGGCAATCAAGGCCTCCTCAGTAGAACAGAACTAGTGTTGCTCCTACGATTCCCAGCATTCCATGCTTCTGTCTGTTTTCACCTACTGGTCCTGCCCACCCGCTTGCCTATTGGTTGAATTCAAACAATTTAAAAGCAGATTGTATGGCTCAGCGGACAGATAGTGGGTAGAAGTGCGTCTTCGGTTTTCGTCCGTCGGACCAGCATACAGACGAGCAGACTTTTTGCCGGACTCAAATCCGTCGGAAAGATTTGAAACCTGTTTTAAATCTAAAGTCCGTCTGATTTTTGACAGAAAAGGTCCGCTGAAGGTCCGATGAAGCCCACACACGGTCGAATTGTCTGACAGATTCATTTCGTTGGACCAGTTCGGTCGAAAAGTCCGGTCGTATGTACACGGCATTAACGTCCATTTACCAGCAGCAGTGTACATGAGGCCTAAGAGTTACATAATACATGGGTTGAATTTTGGAAATCTTATCTAAGAATTTCCATTCGTATTTCGCACAATTAGCAGGCTGCAGCAACAGCCGATTTCCGTGCGGCCATCGAATTTGAGTAATGTTGGAAATTTTTTTAAAAACTAACAATTTTTATAATCAATGATGGGAGAATTGTGTGAGAAATGTAATCGAAAAAGGAATGTGCATGTGCAAGAAGAGAAAATTCCTGGAAAGAAAAGAAGATTCCCAGCCACAAAAGTTATTTTCTGTGGCAACATGAGGTGAAATTGAAGGCTTGGTTGGCCGAATTTCAAAATCAATGGTGGCATCATTGGATCAGAAAACGCACACATTTTCTGAAAATTCTTTCAAAATTCGACCATATATGGCCAGCCTTACACTTCCCTCCCCCCAAAGGTGCCCCCTGTGCTCCTTCATTCAGAGTGGGGGCACTCTAATACAGAAGGTGTATTACTGGCCAGATCACCAGGTGATAACAGAGGGAAAAAGCCTGAAAAAAAAGACAACTAATGCAGCTACCACATCTAATGACTGATAAGCTGCAATGTATTACATTTTTGCTTTAATACGGCTTTAAGGCAAAGTGGGGGATTGTGCAGCCTTCACTGAGTGTGAGTTTACGCCAAAGCTACACATTAGAACTGTTATTGTAGTACTCAGTTCTTATTACTACCTGTTTCCAATATCTATATGAAGTGGAATATCTGGAGAGTTTTTGTTAATGACAAGGAGTTGTTTATAACGGCAGGTCACTCTGTCACAAAAATTAGTGCTGAAGTATTGCTGCAGGTCGGTGTTGTAATAAAGCTGTTGTTGAATTGACAAGTGACCTTGGCTTTGAGTAGCCATAAAGTGACAATTCCTGGTTTCAAGCCTGAAAGATTTAACTTTTTAAAATGAAGTTTTAAATTGAGAACCCCCTTCACTAAAGGATCTATTTATAAAACATTTGTTGCTGGAATGTCAAATGTTACCGCAAGCTGAACTACATCTCACATATGTTTTCTACAAGATTCATTCCCGTATGATCAGCTCCATCTAGTGGTTAAAATGTGGTATCATTTTTTGAAATGCCTCAATGAGAAACCATAGCTAATTATGGCCACTAGATGGAGCTGATGATACTGGAGGTAATCTATTTTGAAAACGTGGTGAAATTTAATTCAGTTTGCACAAATGTTTTATAAATAGACTGCTCATTGTAAATCTTTTCATCATTTATACCCTTGGTTCAGCAGGATACCCAGGGGAAGTACATTTACACCAAGGGAAGTACATTTACACCAAATTTGCTAGTGTTTGAAGCAATGCATTCTTGTGTTCCTAATAAATTCTATAGTAATACCTGTCACTGTGAGCTCTCCCGTCTTCTTTTCCAAAGTGGTCTCCAGAATGGGGTGTGTCACCCGGCAGATGAACTCTGATTTGTGCTCCGTTTTCAGTAACACGGATACAATGATAGAGGCGGTACAGGTGTAAGTCTTATCAGATTCCTGTGTGATCTCCAACACCGGAATCTTATATTTATCACCAGTAGACACTTCATACAGCTCCGGCTTTCCTGCTTCTCTCCGTAACCACTTCACCTCCAGATTGTTGGGGAAATACCCCCGGATCACACATCGCAGCTTGGCTTCTTTGTTGTGTACTAAAGATGGGACTTCAATGTCACCCATCACTGGACGCCAAGGAAAATCTGAAACAAGGAGTAATCAGAACACAAGACGATGAGTATAGAGTGGAGAAGAGTAATACACAGTTAAAGTGCATCCTGCCCATACTTTGGATATTAACCACTTCAATACCGGACACTTTCATCCCCTTCCTGCCCAGGCCAATTTTCGGCTTTCAGCGCTGTCACACTTTGAATGACAATTGCGCGGTCATGCAACGCTGTACCCAAATGAAATTTTTTTCATATTTTTTGAGACAGATAGAGCTTTCTTTTGGGGGTATTTAATTACCATTGGGGTTTTTTAAATTTTATTGCTAAACAAATAAAAAAAAAAGAAAATGTTCAAATAAAAATGTTTTTCTTAGTTTGATACAAAATTTTATAAATAAGGAATTTTTCTCCTTCACTGATAGGCTGCACTGATAGGTGGCACTGATATACAGCACTGATGGGCACTGATAGGCGGAACTGATATACAGCACTGATGGGCACTGATAGGCGAAAACTGATATACAGCACTGATGGGCCCTGATAGGCGAAAACTGATATACAGCACTGATGGGCACTAATAGGCTGCACTGATATACAGCACTGATGGGCGAAAACTGATATACAGCACTGATGGGCACTGATAGGCGGAACTGATATACAGCACTGATGGGCACTGATAGGCAGCACTGATATACAACTCTGATGGGCACTGATAGGCAGCACTGATATACAGCTCTGATAGGCAACACTGATAGGCAGCACTGATATACAGCTCTGATGGGCACTGATAGGCGGCGCTGATATGCAGCACTGATAGGCAGCACTGATATACAGCTCTGATGGGCACTGATAGGTGGCGCTGATATGCAGCACTGATGGGCACTGATAGGCAGCACTGATATACAGCACTGATGGGCACTGATAGGCGGAACTGATATACAGCACTGATGGGCACTGATAGGCGGAACTGATATACAGCTCTGATGGGCACTGATAGGCAGCACCGATATGCAGTACTGATGGGCACTGATAGGCAGCACTGATATACAACTCTGATGGGCACTGATAGGCAGCACTGATATACAGCTCTGATGGGCACTGATAGGCGGCACTGATATGCAGCACTGATATGCAGCACTGATAGGCGGCACTGATATGCAGCACTGATAGGCAGCACTGATATACAGCTCTGATGGGCACTGATAGGCGGCGCTGATATGCAGCACTAATAGGCACTGATAGGCAGCACTGATATACAGCTCTGATGGGCACTGATAGGCGGCACTAATATGCAGCACTGATGGGCACTAATAGGCCGCACTGATATACAGCTCTGATGGGCACTGATAGGCGGCGCTGATATGCAGCACTAATAGGCACTGATAGGCAGCACTGATATACAGCTCTGATGGGCACTGATAGGCGGCACTAATATGCAGCACTGATGGGCACTAATAGGCGGCACTGATATGCAGCACTGATAGGCAGCACTGATATACAGCACTGATGGGCTCTAATAGGTGGCACTGATATACAGCTCTGATGGGCACTGATATGCAGCACTGCACGTACAGGGCCAAATTTATGCTGACATTTCAAAAAGTTAGCCAAAATTTTCAATACAAATATCAATATTTTAGCTACAAACATGTAGCTGGTGGGATTAGCTATGTGCCTTAGATATAACAAAAGGCAAAAAAACATATTTCTCCTTTTACATGAAAGTCAGGTTCACATAACCCAGCTGTGAAAACAGGTACAAGCGGGCGCAAATGCCTAGTGCATTACTTCCAAAAACGTTTACTGTAAAATCATAACATGGTAATATACTCACAAAAGCAGAAAAAATCAAACTAGATAATAGCAGCAATCCAGCTGACACATCATGGAAGGGGTGATGGGGGCTCCCGCCCACTTTTTTTGCTGGGAGGATGTGTCCTCCATGTGCAAACATATAAATGGTGTTATATTGTTTGGTTGGGATAGCTCTGAGGAAGGGGGGTCTGTCCACCGAAACACGTAAGCTTCTCCATTGTGCGGTGTCGGTGGGGTGGACCATCTCACTTGCTGGATTGCTGCTATTGTCTAGCTTGATTTTTTTCTGCTTTTGTGAGTATTCTACCATTTTATGATTTTACAATAAATGATTTTGGAGGTAATGTACTAGGCATTGGCACCCTCTTGTACATGTTTTCACAACTTTCTGAAGATTGCCCTGTCTGAGGAGGGCTGCATCGCTGAAATAATTACGTGCCACAGCCCCCCCCGGGGTGAAGTTCCTTGGTCTGAGCGCTGAATGGTCTTTTTACTTGCTTACTTACTCTGCTGTAAAGCTGAGCTGTGAGCGGATTTAAGAGTTTAAGAGGGAATGCCGGGATACTGATGTGGGGGGGGGGACTCTGGTGACCACAGACCACCTTCCACACAGTCGAGCCGGCCCGCGGCAATATTTTATAGGCAGCCGCTGCTTGTAATGGACATTTATGAACAATTTATAAATTGGACAATTTTTACAAACCCTCCATAAATTTAGGGGTGGTTGGCAACCCTGATTCCACAGCTTCTGCCAAACTTTTTTGCATTTCAGTGTTGGGCGCCAGTGTCCACCCTATGACGTGGTCCCATTTGGTGACCCTGATGTCACTGCTAAGCATAGGTGTGCGCAGGGGGTGTGCCAGGTGTGCCTGGGCACACCCTAATCACTAGAAAAGAAATCCCTCATTCACAGAAAAATAAAGTTTTACAGTCACCACATCCCGAATACATATATATATATATATATAAAAGGAACCCCCTAGGAGATGGGACTTTGAAAAGTGACCGAAAACACATAAATATAAAAAATATATAAATCTTTATTAAATATTAACAATCGCGATATACAAAAAATAAATATAGATCATGTCGAATATACAAATCCATATAGTAATAGATGGATGTAGATACATATGAAACAACTCTTTTTACTTGACCCAACATTTCTGGCTGAATGTCCTTCTTCAGGGATTTTATTCAAGCATATAGAGTCATAAGTCTAAGAAAACATATATATCAAATATTAATGCATGGTTAATGAACTTGTATTACATTATAATGAAAACATATGGCAGCAATGAAAATCACGTATACAAGCAAGGTAACTTACACCATTAAAAAGAGAGTCGTTTCATACGTATCTATATTCATCTACTACTATATGGATTTGTATATTTGACATGATCTACATTTATTTTTTATATATCGCGATTGTTAATATTTAATAAAGATTTATATATTTTTTATATTTATGTGTTTTCGGTCACTTTACAAAGTTCCATCTCCTAGGGGGTTCATTTTTACTCTAATCACTATGTGCATTTGCAGATTCTCACTACTGCCCAGGCCCCCCCCCCTCTTGTTGGCCCCACCGCCCAACAGAGCTGCTGACTTCCCTCCTCTCCTCTCCAACCGGCTGCTGCAGAGGATGTTTCAGGATGGAGAGCGGGGGGAAGGGGCTAGTAAATATGTAATTTACCAACCCCTTCCTTTTCTAAATGAACACACTCGCTCACTGTGTCCATTCATATTTGTAGCATACTAAACTTTTTTTTACTATGCTTCAGTTTGTGAATGAACCGGAAGCTGCTCAGCACAGAGCACTAGCCATTCATTCAGCTGAGGCTGCAGAGAAATGTTTTGTAGGGTTCCCAAGACCAATTTTTGGAGAGAAAGTCATGTGTGTTTGAGCTTTGGGGTGCACACCCTAATCCAATAGGCTGCGCACACCTATGCTGCTAAGTCCTGTAGTGAGGTAGGGGTCAGAGGTTGAAACCAGAGCATGTGGTGAAGGGCTCAGTTATCCGTCATTCCAGGAAGTGTCAAATGCCAAAAATACTAATGGAGGCTTCAACACTGGAATGGAGGTATGATAGGAGACAAAGGGTGCTGTACAGTATACATGTAGCACCTTGATATCAGGGTTGCTCCCAAATTTATCTGCCAGGTGTATTTGCCTCAGCCAATTGTTAGGGATCAATTGAGTTCACCCTAAGTCTGGAATTGCTGCACTTCTCTCTTCTGCCTCTAGGTAGTCGGGTACCTAGTGACATTAGATAAGACAAGGGCAAAGCAAGGACAGATTAGGAGTATATGGGGTATCTCAGCCAATGAGCAGGGGTTTTCTTAAATCCCTTGGCCTGCTGGGAGAACCTATATAGTTGGGTGGAGTCAGGTGATCAGTGTTCTGTGCCACCTGGACGGCTGTCTGGGTGGACATGTGTTGTGCTGCCCAGGCTGCTAGGCCGGAGATGGGGCCTATCCCAGGGACATCTTGCTGCTAGGCTGTCTGAGGGCCTATCCAGAAGCAAGAGAGCAGCACAGGGTTGGGACTGTGGCTTGCAGTCCAACCAGAAGTAACGGTTCTGCCAGCCAGGGAACCTGTCATGGTCGGAGGTAGAGGGGAAGCTGTCGCCACTAAGGGTCCAGCCACCTTTACCAGGGACCACAGTGAGTAGCTGAAGCAAGTACCGGAGCAGTATTTTCACCAACCGGGGACTGTGAAGAATTGGGAAACTTCAGTAGGCATGAAGCCAGGAGCCAGTGGGGTGACGCTTGAGGAGTATCTGGAGTGCCAAGCCAGGGACCAAGCAGGGTGACGCTTGAGGAAGATACTTAAGTAGGAAGATTAGAAGAGCTCACGGGACTCAGTGGCAGTGAATCAGCAAGTCTAGTGAGAGAGACTGGGAGCTCAGTGGGTTTGAGAATCTACAAGAAGTGACTGTAGAGAAAGTAAAGGAGTTTGTTACAATTTGTGTTAGGAACTGTTCTAAGACTGTTGCCATAGGAGACAGCGCTCCTACACATGCAGATGTGGTGTCTTGCTGAATGCCTTTCCCTGCATGGCTGTCTACCTGTAGAAGTTTAGACTGCTAAATGACATTGCAACTACCTAAGGTTGTCCTGACCCTAACCCCCTCTCCCAAAGTTCTGTTAAGAGAAATAAAATCTCTTTTGCATTCAAGAAGTGTCTGGCGCCCATGAATCTACCTTGAATTACACCCACTATGCCTTGAAACCCACTCTATACAGAAGAATGTCAGCTGTCTCTGGCTCTGGAGGTTCTCATTAGACTAAAGGAGGCCTGGGACTTTATACATACCAATAACTCTTCAATTGCAGAGAACTTTCACCTGGATTTTTGGAAACCTGACAGGGTTGGTTACATGCTGGTAACGTGGCAGCCTTCTAATGTAAACAAAGAGTAGGTGCTAAAGACCCCATGTCACACTAGTGATTTGCAACAGGAAATTTGAAAATGCAGGACATACCTCTGCTTTAAGTGTGTCACTCCCTCTCTGGCTTTAGGAGTGATACCTTGCTGCTAAAAATGCTTCAGGGCTTATGTCACCAATGAGAGAGCAACAAATTCAAAGCAGGTGAGTGTCACATCCTTGCTGTGATCTTATGGGGAGTTCACACCTGTGACAGGATTGCTAGTGTGACAGGTAACTGAAAAACTGCTTCAAAGCCTCTGTTGTGATTTGAGGATTAAAGGAGTGCTAAAGTCCCATTTGGTACATTAGGTATTAATAAAGAGCAATAATCACTGACTCAAAACACTGTATTTGGTGGTGGCAGAGGGTTTAAAGATGATTAATAAACTTCGTGCTAATTGCAAAAGTGAAAGAACATGTCTCTGGCCAACCTTTAAACGTGCATGATCACCAACTGACCAACACAGCGCAGATAAACTCTGCACCATCCAGGGGCCAGCAGGGAGGATAGGATCATCTAAAGAAATGCCAAGGATGTGTTCTTTTCACTCAGGCTCGTCACTCATTGTCACTTACACTGTCTGCTCTCAGTACATCTGTATATAGAAAAAGGCTATTAAGAGACAGTGCTGAATAAATTATAAACACAGGCATTAAGGGACTTAATGCAAATGGGGATCTCTGGAATGATTCTAAGGTATTTATGGGGACTAAATGAACATAGGAAAGCAACAACTGAAATTTATATGAAAGCATAGATGACATTTATGTATTTTTACTATAGTTACTGTGCAGTACATGCAGCTACTGGGGTCAGTGATGGTCAGTGGTAGTTTGTTTTAAAACTCCTTAACTGAATGTTATGAAAATGTACAGTAAATACTTTGATGTCCATAGTCTGGACACAGGTGCACTTTAAAAGTAAACAGTAAATAATGACACCTTTTAAAGACAGTTCCTGATATCCCGGCTGATCCAGAGATTCGTGTGTCCAGGTCACTCGTACTTTAGAACCAGGATCCATGAAGTGTTTCCAGGGGATCGTACAGATACTGTTGCACTGAGATGTGTAATCGCTGTCATTCTTTATGTCCTCAGTAGACGGCAGTTCTTGGTTATTTCCAACTCCGCAGGTCCATTTTATTTGGACATCTCTGGGATAAAAGTTCTCCAGAGTTAAAGAACACAAAACATTTCCAGAGTCATCCAGGGAGAGATCTATAGGGCCTTTTATTGATGGCTTTTCTGGAAAATGAAGTGAATACGGTCATTATTAGTAAATTATTTAACAAACATCCTATATCAGCAGGTAAAGTCTATGTACAGTGCCTTGAAAAAATATTCATACCCCTTGAAATTTTCCAAATTTTCCCATGTTACAACCAAAAAACATAAATGTATTTTATTGGGATTTTATGTGATAGACCAACACAAAGTGGCACATAATTGTGAAGTGGAAGGAAAATGATAAATGGTTTTACATTTTTTTTGTGCATTTGTATAGCGCCCCCCTGAGTCAATACTTTGTAGAACCCCCTTTCACTGCAATTACAGCTGCAGGTCTTTTTGGGGATGTCTCTACAAGCTTTGCGCATCTAGAGAGTGACATTTTTGCCCATTCTTCTTTGCAAAATAAAACAAGCTCCGTCAGATTGGATGGAGAGCATCTGTGAACAGCAATTATCAAGTCTTGTGACAGATTCTCAATTGGATTTAGGTCTGGACTGTGACTGGGCCATTCTTATGCCCTGTACACACAGTCGGATTTTCCCACGAAAAAAGTGCGATCGGATTGTGTTTTCGGAAATTCCGATCGTGTGTGGGCTCCATTTGACTTTTTCCATCGGAATTTCTGACACACAAAGTTTGAGAGCAGGCTATAAAATTTTCCGACAACAAAATCTGATCGGTGAAATACCGATAGTGTGTATACAAATCCGACGCACAAAGTGCCACGCATGCTCAGAATAAATTAAGAGATGAAAGCTATTGGCTACTGCCCCGTTTATAGTCCCGACGTACGTGTTTTACATCACCGCGTTCAGAACGATCGGATTTTCCAACAACTTTGTGCGACCATGTATATGCAAGACAAGTTTGAGCAAACATCTGTCGGAAAAAAATCCATGGATTTTGTTGTCGGAATGTCTGATCAATGTCCGATCGTGTGTACAGGGCATTACACATGAATATGCTTTGATCTAAAGCATTCCATTGTAGCTCTGGCTGTATGTTTAGGGTCCTTGTCCTGCTGGAAGGTGAACCTCCGACCCAGTCTCAAGTCTTTTGCAGACTCTAACAGGTTTTCTTCTATGATTGCTCTGTATTTGGCTCCATCCATCTCCCATCAACTCTGACCAGCTTTACTGTCCCTGCTGAAGAAAAGCATCCCCACAACATGATGCTGCCACCACCATGTTTCACAGTGGGGATGGTGTGTTCAGGGAGATGTGCAGTGTTAGTTTTCCACCACACATAGGGTTTTGCTTTTAGGCCAAAAAGTACCATTTTGGTCTCATCTGACCAGAGCACCTTCTTCCACATGTTTGCTGTGTCCCCCACATGGCTTCTCGCAAACTGCAAACAGGACTTTTCTTTTTTTGTTTACAAACTTTTTTATTTGGTACAAAAAAATAGCACAAAAAGCTTATTGACATATGCCATAAATGTAAAATCAAAGTAATTTCTACAAAAAGGAATAACAATATATATTAAGCGGTTCTTGAATGGAGTATAAATTTATATATAAATATAGCAATTCCTATTATACATAAAACTCTAGATTCATATAATACTCTTCAGTGAACTTCAGTATTTAGTAGAATTATTCAGGGTTAAAGAAGAGATTAGCATGGTTAAACCATGGGTCCCATTTCTTTGTGTAGAATTGGTTAGTGTTTTGTATTGTGTGGAATATTTTTTTCATTAAATTAATATTGTTAATTCTGGTTTTCAAATGTGAAAGAGGAACTGTGGGGGATTTCCAATGGCATGCTATCAACCAGTGTACAGCAACACATATTGTGTGGATCAATCTCATATTATGTATGGAAAGACCGATGATAGGGGAAAATAGGAGACAGTTATATTTAGTGAGGTTTATGTTGCTATTTGAGATTTTGGAGGCAAATTTTTCCAGTTGTTTCCATATCTGAGTAACTCTATTACAATCCCAGAAGATATGAGAAAAGGATCCTGCTGAATTGCAACCTCTGAAACATGTATGAGGGGTGTCAGGGAAAATAACATGAATTTTAACTGGAGTATAATACCACCTTGTAAAAAGTTTGATTGCAGTTTCTTTGATCGTGATTAATCTTGTGCATTTGTGTAAATTAATGATACATTTGTCCCAATTTTCCATTGTAAATGAGAAATCACATTCTTGTTCCCACGTGAGCATATAGGGAAGTTTGGATTGTTCTGTATTATTGACTAGATTAGAGTAGATTTCAGATATCAGGCCTGCTCTCCTAGGTGTTTTTAGACAAATGTTTTCAAAAAATGATGGTGGGGGTGAGTTTACTGTTTGGAAATATGTACTAAAAAAATGTCTAATTTGGAGAAATTTATTAAACTCAGTATTGGGGATCTGATGTCGAGATTTCAATGAAGAGAATGAAGTAAAGTTGTTGTTTTCTATAAAATTATAGAGGGATATTAGGTTATTATTTGTCCACCATGAAAAGTCTCCTCTCTCATTTGAGGTAAGGGGGAATTTTGGGTCACCAATAAAAGATGCAAGTGGAGGTGTGTTAGAGGTTAAGTTATATTTTTTGTTATGTAGTTTCCATAATTGATATGAATGTGAGACTAATTGATTAAGGTTGTCTAGGATGTGAGTTGATACTTTATTACCCCATAATATACTTAAGATAGAATATGGATAGATGGAGTCTTTTTCAAATCTAACCCATGGGACCTTGGGGTTGGGAATGTGCCATTGTGCTATTTGTGACCATCTGGCGGCTAGGTAATCAAGCCAGAAGTCTCGGAGACCCAGACCACCATTTTTCTGTGGATTGTGTAATACTGATCTAGATATAAGCTCAATAAGGTGTTTAATGAGGATGGGACTTTCTCAAATCCTATATGTAAAAGTAAATCTACAAGGTGGTCACCCTTATAATCCCACACATCAGGTGTGTACTAAATACAATCCAATCAGGAACAACAAATTAGTTGTGTTGCCCCCAGAGAAATATCTCTGTGAGGTTCAATAAATGTGATATTCAAAAGTGAGAAAAAACAAAGAAAGAAAACTTAGTGCATAAATTATATCAAGTGTATGGAACCCTGAAATTTGAGGATCCTCATCTATTATGCTGATAAGCAAATGTGTTTGCCTGCTCTTAACTGGCAACATGCAAGTACATGTATGTAAAATCAATATGTGCAAAAAATGAAAAAACTTTTATCAATGCAAGTGCAACTATATATATAAATGATGTCCATTCACAAACTCTATTAAAAATCAGGCGAAAGTCCAAATACTAGTCCCATAGAAGTGCAGCTAAGGACTTGGCCATTGGGGCTTTCCTTGGACAGCCAGGATGGTTCCTGTGTAATCGGATGGTCAGACTGTAACTGTGGATAAGGGTAGGTATAAAATACTCTTACCAGAGGTGGTGGACTCACCAGCCAGCGGCTTCAGAGTCAGGGCAAGCTTGTGACTGAACGAACAGCAGCGGTTGAGATGCTGCTTCATCTGCTAGTAGAGACACCGGACGATGGAGATCCTCACAGAGCAGCCTCCCACGCTCAATGCTCGGTACATCAAACAAATCCTCGGGTGAAGAAGTCAAAGAAAAAAACTCCACATAGCGTGAAACTGCTTCCAATGCCTGTTTTGCCACGATTGATTAAGCGCTTTTTTATTGATTTTATATACCTTTTTACCTTGGCCTCTGTTGTTGTCTATGGGTCATTGTACCTTCATTATACCTGGTCTCTGTTGTACTCTATGAGCCAGTGTAATCTTTTATCGCAAAACTTTTATTAAAGTTTTTGGAAGCAGTTTCACGCCGCTGGCTGGTGAGTCCACCACCTCTGGTAAGAGTATTTTATACCTACCCTTATCCACAGTTACAGTCTGACCATCCGATTACACAGGAACCATCCTGGCTGTCCAAGGAAAGCCCCAATGGCCAAGTCCTTAGCTGCACTTCTGTGGGACTAGTATTTGGACTTTCGCCTGATTTTTAATAGAGTTTGTGAATGGACATCATTTATATATATAGTTGCACTTGCATTGATAAAAGTTTTTTCATTTTTTGCACATATTGATTTTACATACATGTACTTGCATGTTGCCAGTTAAGAGCAGGCAAACATATTTGCTTATCAGCATAATAGATGAGGATCCTCAAATTTCAGGGTTCCATACACTTGATATAATTTATGCACTAAGTTTTCTTTCTTTGTTTTTTCTCACTTTTGAATATCACATTTATTGAACCTCACAGAGATATTTCTCTGGGGGCAACACAACTAATTTCTCATTTTGTTGTTCCTGATTGGATTGTATTTAGTACACACCTGATGTGTGGGATTATAAGGGTGACCACCTTGTAGATTTACTTTTCTCCCATTACTCTTTACATATAGGATTTGAGAAAGTCCCATCCTCATTAAACACCTTATTGAGCTAGATTCGACCCTCAGATTGCTATTCCGGTGGGTCCGGCCTAGTAAGGAACAAGTCTGTTTTAGCGCCACACTTTATTCCTTATTTCTGATTTACAATTTTGTCTGATTGTTGTGTTGGCAGCTCTCTATATAACTTCGTGGGATTGGCGCAATATTATTTTTTGATTTCTACTGATCTAGATAGACGTGGACGGAGTCTGACCAGATAAATTTATTGATTTCTGTTTGGAATTTAGTAATAGTTACTTTATTTAATCTGATTGGGAGAGCTCTAAATAGGTATAAGATTTTTGGTAAGATTGTCATCTTAATCGCTGTAATTCGGCCAAGAAACGATATTTTAAAAGATTTCCATAATTTGAGCATCAATCTCATTTTTTGTATTAATGGGGTGCAGTTTTTTAAGGAAAGGTCATTAATATTTGGTGTAAGAAATATACCAAGATAAGGGAGAGAATCCATTGACCATGAGAAATTGAATGAGGAACGTAAGGAGTCTAATTGGGATGATGGGATGTTAATTGGCATACCTATAGATTTGGTGACATTCACTGTTAGGCCAGATAGTGAGGCAAATGTTTTAAGAGTATGTAGTAAATTTAGTAAAGCAATATTGGGTTGTGTGAGGAATAATACCATGTCGTCCGCATACATACCTATCAATTTATAGGTATTATTGTTAGAATTATAACCTTTTATATCTGGATTGTGCAGTATTGCTGTAGCTAAGGGTTCAAGTGCTAATGCGTATAATAAGGGAGATAGGGGACAACCCTGTCTCATTCCGCTGCCTAGTCTGAAAAAGTCTGAATTACAGCCTGGTAATCTAATCCTAGTAGATGGGTTGTGATAAAGAGCTTGAAAGGTGTGGAGAAATTCACCTAAGAAGCCGTATCTTTTCAGAACTAAGTCAAGGAAATCCCAGGATACACTATCGAATGCTTTATTAAAATCGAGACTAAGAAGTAAAACAGATTTGGAGGTAATATTTGCGTCTTGTATTATGTTAGTGGCTAATCTAATGTTGTCTGTAATTTGTCTACCAGGTATGAACCCTGATTGGTAGGGGGAGATTAGTGAGGGAATTATTAATGCAAGTCTATTGGATAATAATCTACAGAATATCTTAAGGTCATTGTTTATTACAGAAATTGGTCGCAAACAGGACTTTTCATGTCTTTCTTCTTGACACTCTTCCATAAAGACCAGATTTGTGGAGTGCATGACTAATAGTTGTCCTGTAGACAGATTCTTCCACCTAAGCTGTGGATCTCTGCAGCTCCTCCAGAGTTACCATGGGCCTCTTGGCTGCTTCTCTGATTAATGCTCTTCTTGCCTGGCCTGTCAGTTTAGGTGGATGGCCATGTCTTGGTAGGTTTGCAGTTGTACAATACTCTTTCCATTTTCGGATGATGGATTGAACAGTGATGTTCAAAGCTTGGGATATTTTTTATAACCTAACCCTGCTTTTTACTTCTCCACAACTTTATCCCTGACCTGTCTGGTGTGTTCCTTGGCCTTCATGATGCTGTTTGTTCACTAAGGTTCTCTAACAAACCTCTGAGGGCCTCACAAATCAGCTGTATTTATACAGCTTATAAATTACACACAGGAGGACTCTATTTACTAATTAGGTGACTTCTGAAGGCAATTGGTTCCACTAGATTTTAGTTAGGGGTATCAGAGTAAAGGGAGCTGAATACAAATACACAGATATTTATTTGTAAAAGAAAATTGGAAACAATTTATCATTTCCACTTCACAATTATGTGCCACTTTGTGTTGGTCTATCAAATAAAATCCCAATAAAATACATTTACGTTTTTTGGTTTTAACATGATAAAATGTGAAAAATTACAAGGGGTATGAATACATTTTCAATGCACTGTAAACCCTAACAGTAAACGTCTCATTTCCTCCCTCCCTGTGGTCTGTTAAAAATAAAATTGTAACCAATGATTTGAACACCTGCACAATGCTATTAACAGGGCCGGTCCTGGGCGGGTGCACGGGGTGCACTGCACCCCGGCGCCGCAGAGCGGGGGGCGCCAAAGTGCCAGGGTATCGTCAGTCCCGTCCAGAGTGTGCTGTCTCGCGCCCGCAGCAGTGTGCATATTCCCTGCCCCCCCCCCCCCCGGCGCCCGCAGCACTGTGTATAAATTAGCATATTCCCTGCCCCACGGGGAGTGTTCAGATAGCATATTCCCCGAATCCCCGCCCAACGGCAGTGTGCATATAGCATATTCCCACCCGCGCTCCCCGCCCGCTGCACATCCCTCGCCCGGCGCCCGCTGTATATTCAGTACGAGGAGGAGGTAGGCTAGGTCTGCCCCACCTACTCCTCATGTCCCCCCTGTGCCCGCCCACAACCCCTTCATGCAGCCAATCTGTGCCTGGGAAAGGAGTGTGGGCGGGTGGTTTCAAATCAGCCAGTGAGCCAGCGATCCTGCCTGATGTCGCTGCCTGAGTGCCTGTGCCTCTGAAGACAGTGCAGCCTTGGTGAGTGATCTCTCCCCTCTCTCTTTTTTCTAAATGTGCCATAGTGTTGCAAGCTTCCATGTATAGTCTTCCATGTGCCATAGCCTTCCATGTTCCATAGCCTTCCAGCCTTCCATGTTCCATAGCCTTCCAGCCTTTCATGTTCCATAGCCTTCCAGCCTTTCATGTTCCATAGTCTTCCAGCCTTCCATGTGCCATAGCCTTCCATGTTTCATAGCCTTCCAGCCTTCCATGTTCCATAGCCTTCCAGCCTTCCATGTTCCATAGCCTTCCAGCCTTTCATGTTCCATAGTCTTCCAGCCTTCCATGTGCCATAGCCTTCCATGTGCCATAGCCTTCCATGTCCCATAGTCTTCCAGCCTTCCATGTCCCATAGCCTTCCATGTGTCAGTCTTCCAGCCTTCCATGTATCATAGTGATCCCTCCTGCCTTCCATATACCATAGTGGTTCTTCCTTCCTGCCTTCCATGTGCCATAGTGATCCCTCTTTCCTGCCTTCCATGTACCATAGTAATTCTTCCTGCCTTCCAGGTGTCATAGTGATCCTTCCTGCCTTCTGTGTGCCATAGTGGTCCTTCCTTCCTGCCTTTCATGTGCCATAGTGATCCTTCTTTCCTACCTTCCATGTACCATAGTAATCTTTCCTGCCTTCCAGATGTCATAGTGATCCTTCCTGCCTTCTGCGTACCATAGTGGTTCTTACTTCCTGCCTTCCATGTGCCATAGTGATCCCTCTTTCCTGCCTTCCATGTACCATAGTAATCCTTCCTGCCTTCTATGTGCCATAGTGATCCTTCCATGTACCATAGTGATCTCTCCTTCCTTTCTTCCATGTATCATAGTGATCCTTCCTGCCTTCCATGTACCATAGTGAGTCCTCTTTCCTTTCTTCCATGTACCATAGTGATCCTTCCTGCCTTCTGTGTGCCATAGTGGTCCTTCCTTCCTGCCTTCCATGTGCCATAAGGATCCCTCTTTCCTGCCTTCCATGTACCATAGTAATCCTTCCTGCCTTCTATGTGCCATAGTGATCCTTCCATGTACCATTGTGATCCTTCCTGCCTTCTATGTACCATAGTGATCCCTCCTTCCTTTCTTCCATGTATCATAGTGATCCATTCTGCCTTCCATGTACTATAGTGAGTCCTCTTTCTTTTCTTCCATGTACCATAGTGATCCTTCCTGCCTTCTGTGTGCCATAGTGGTCCTTCCTTCCTGCCTTCCATGTGCTATAGTGATCCCTCTTTCCTGCCTTCCATGTACCATAGTAATCCTTCCTGCCTTCCAGGTGTCATGGTGATCCTTCCTGCCTTCTGTGTGCAATAGTGATCCTTCCTTCCTGCCTTCCATGTGCCATAGTGATCCCTCTTTCCTGCCTTCCATGTACCATAGTAATCCTTCCTGCCTTCCAGGTGTCATAGTGATCCTTCCTGCCTTCTATGTGCCATAGTGGTCCTTCCTTCCTGCCTTCCATGTGCCATAGTCATCCTTCTTTCCTGCCTTCCATGTACCATAGTAATCCTTCCTGCCTTCTGGGTACCATAGTGTTTCTTCCTTCCATAAAGCATAGTGTTCCCCCTTCCTTTCTTCCATATACCATAGTGATCCCTCCTTTCTTCCATGTACCAAAGTGATCCTTCCTTCCATGTACCATAGTGACCCCTCCTTCCATGTACCATAGTGATCCCTCCTTTCTTTCTTCCATGTACCATAGGGACTCTTCCTTCCTGTCTTCCATGTACCATAGTGATCCCTCCTTCCTTTCTTCCATGTACCATAGTGATCCCCCCTTCCTTTCTTCCATGTACCATAGTGACCCCCCTTTCTTTCTTCCATGTACCATAGTTATCCCTCCTTCCTGCCTTCCATGTACCATAGTGATCCCTCCTTCCTTTCTACCATGTGCCATAGTGATCCCTCCTTCCTGCCTTCCATGTACCATAGTGATTCCTCCTTCCTTTCTTCCATAGTGATCCTTCCTTCCTGCCTTCAAGTCTGCATTTGGTGGGCACTGGTAGGCTGCAATTGATGGGCACTGGTGAGGCTGTATTTGATGGGTACTGGTAGGCTACAATTGGTGGGCACTGGTAGGCTGCAATTGGTGGGCACCGATAAGGCTGCAATTGGTGGGCATTAATGAGGCTACATTGAACTCTTGCATCATGTCTGCAATCTTTGACCATCTCCTGTATCATGTCTGCAATCTTTGACCATCTCCTGTATCATGTCTGCAGTCTCTGACCATCTCCTGTATCATGTCTGCAGTCTCTGACCATCTATTGTATCATGTCTGCAGTCTCCGACCATCTCCTGTATCATGTCTGCAGTCTCTGACCATCTATTGTATCATGTCTGCAGTCTCTGACCATCCATTGTATCATGTGTGCAGTCTCTGGCCATCTATTGTATCATGTCTGCAGTCTCTGACCATCCATTGTATCATGTCTGCAGTCTCTGACCATCCATTGTATCATGTCTGCAGTCTCTGGCCATCTATTGTATCATGTCTGCAGTCTCTGACCATCCATTGTATCATGTCTGCAGTCTCTGACCATCCATTGTATCATGTCTGCAGTCTCTGACTATCCATTGTATCATGTCTGCAGTCTCTGGCCATCTATTGTATCATGTCTGCAGTCTCTGACCATCCATTGTATCATGTCTGCAGTCTCTGGCCATCCATTGTATCATGTCTGCAGTCTCTGACCATCTATTGTATCATGTCTGCAGTCTCTGGCCATCTATTGTATCCTGTCTGCAGTCTCTGACCATCTATTGTATCATGTCTGCAGTCTCTGGCCATCTATTGTATCATGTCTGCAGTCTCTGACCATCTATTGTATCATGTCTGCAGTCTCTGACCATCTATTGTATCCTGTCTGCAGTCTATGGCCATCTATTGTATCCTGTCTGCAGTCTCTGACCATCTATTGTAGTATGTCTGGTGGCTCTGTGTACATAAGAGAGACTCCTCCTCCAAGTCCCATTAGAGTACTTCGCTTCTCTTTCTGTATTTTGTTTATTGTTAAGAGATCATGGGAGGATCCCAGGGTAGCGAAGACTCCTTAAGGGAGCATCTCTGTGTTTGAGTCGTTGCCATAGAAACTTTTGTAAAGGGGAGGAGTTAGTAAGATAACCACGCCCATGTGAGGGCGCCAGAAATAGTTCTGCACCCAGGTGTCTGTGACCCTAGGATCGGCCCTGGCTATTAACCACTTGCCTACTGGGCACTTTTACCCCCTTCCTGCCCAGGCCAATTTTCAGCTTTCAGTGCTGTCACACTTGGTCACATGGTCATGCAACACTGTACTCAAACTACATTTTTTATCTTTTTTTTTTTTTTTTACACAAATAGAGCTTTCTTTTGGTGGTATTTAATCACCACTGGGGTTTTTATTTTTTGCTAAATGAAAAAAAAAAGAAATTTGAAAAAAAAAGAAAACAAAAACTTTTTCAGAGTTTGTTATAAAATTTTGCAAACAGGTAATTTTTCTCCTTCACTGATGAGCACTGAGAAGCTACAATTATGGGCATTGATGAGGCGGCACTGATGAGGAGGCACTGATGAGGCTGCACTGATAGGCAGCACCGATGGGCACTGATAGGCGACACTGATAGGCAGCACTGATGGGCACTGATGAGGCAGCACTGTTGAGGAGGCACTGATAGGCAGTGCTGATGGGCACTGATAAGGCACTGATAGGCAGCGCTGATGGGCACTGTTGGGCGGGACTGATATGTGACACTGATGAGGCAGCACTGATTGGCAGCACTGTTGGACATTGATTGGCAGCACTGGTGGGCACAGAATTGCAGCACTGGTGGGACTGCACTGATAATCAGTGCCCTGATTATCAGTGCAGTCCCACCCTCTTAGATGTCCCTTTTAGAGAAGCCGGTTATCGGCTCTCTTCTCCACTCCTCACGTTGTCAGCATTAGGAAAGAAGTGCCGATACAACAGATATATAACAACGTGATTCAAACACTATTACTGTGAAAAAAATGTGAAAAAAATGTTAAAAATATTAATGTATCCACTCTCAAATGTAGCAACGTGATTCAAACATTGTTGCTGAGAGAAAAAATATATATATGATAAAAATATATATATATATATATAAAAGATACTAATGTATCCATTTAAAAATAGTGTTATGTGACACAAGAAAAAAGCAACAGTGTTGTTAAAATGTGAAACCAGCAATATTATTGCACCCACTCCACAAACAAAAGACCTAATCATGTTAATTACGGTAGTTGAGTAAACTATTGGCATAATCACATGGTGAGAACCTTCAAACATATAAAATTAGGAATAAAACATCCTAGTGATTACCACGTGTAAAAAATTATTATAAACAGAAAAAGTCCAAATGAAAATATAATATGTTGAAGATGAACCACACATCTTCTACTTTTGGATAAATTGATGATCCTCCAGCTAGAGATATGGTAAAATTAACCTCTTACCGGATAAGTTGGATCTCAGGTTATAGAGATCTTATAGGCTTGTTGCGTTAGCCTGCCGGCATCAGTAATTTCCACCTGGATGGCGATCAAGGGAGATATCCTCATCCACTCCTGACAATCAGCAAGCAGGCACTTTCTCACTTGTTTAGATAACTGAATTCCACAACTACGGAGGGGAGGGTTACTTATCTCCCCTAGGTCATCCAAGAATCCAGACCCCTCAATAGAAACAAAACAGGGGAGACTCCATAGTGCAGATGTATAACATTGATTTATTAAAAAGTCACTAAAAAACTCCACAGCAATTGGTCACAGCAGAAAAACTCAGCACACTGTAAACTGCAAACCAAAAAAATCCAATCACACAGCAAATAGGAACCGGATAAAAAGTTAAGCTCTGTTTTTCTGCTGTGACCAATTGCTGTGGAGTTTTTTTAGTGACTTTAATAAATCAACGTTATACATTTGCACTATGGAGTCTCCCCTGTTTTGTTTATATTGAGGGGTCTGGATTCTTGGATGACCTAGGGGAGATAAGTAACCCTCCCCTCAGTAGTTGTGGAATTCAGTTATCTAAACAAGTGAGCAAGTGCCTGCTTGCTGATCGTCAGGAGTGGATGAGGATTATCTCCCTTGATCGC
This sequence comes from Lithobates clamitans, assembly GCA_037952925.1. Taxonomy (NCBI): domain Eukaryota; kingdom Metazoa; phylum Chordata; class Amphibia; order Anura; family Ranidae; genus Lithobates; species Lithobates clamitans. Next base: position 549,850 of record JBBGZY010000728.1, read on the forward strand.
CATCCAGGTGGAAATTACTGATGCTGGCTAGGGATGAGCCGAACACCCCCCGGTTCGGTTCGCACCAGAACCTGCGAACGGACCGAAAATTCACATGAACGTTAGAACCCCATTGACGTCTATGCGACTCGAACGTTCGAAATCAAAAGTGCTCATTTTAAAGGCTAATTTTCATGGTATTGTCCTAAAAAGGGTTTGGGGACCTGGGTCCTGCCCCAGAGGACATGTATCAATGCAAAAAAAACTTTTAAAAACGTCAGTTTTTTCGGGAGCAGTGATTTTAATGATGCTTAAAGTAAAAAAAAAAAAAAGTGAAATATTCCTTTAAATATCGTACCTGGGGGGTGTCTATAGTATGCGTGTAAAGTGGCGCGTGTTTCCCGTGCTTAGAACAGTCCCTGCACAAAATGTCATTTTTAAAGGAAAAAAAGTCATTTAAAACTGCTTGCGGCTTTAATGTAATGTCGGGTCCTAGCAATATGGATGAAAATCAGTGAGACAAACGGCATAGGTACCCCCCAGTCCATTACCAGGCCCTTTGGGTCTTGTATGGATATTAAGGGGAACCCCGCACCCAAATTAAAAAAGGAAACAGCAGTATACAGGCTCTGAACAGAAGTATATAGGCAGTACCAACAAGACAGGGACTGTAGGTTTGTTGTTAAGTAGAATCTGTTTGTAATTTTGAACTGGTACATTTTTAACATGTTTAGCTCCAGCCAAAAAATCTATTTTAAGCTTTTTGGAAATCATAGGGAAGGGTTATCACCCCTGTGACATTTGTTTTGCTGTCTTTCCTCCTCTTCAGAAGATTTTACCTCACTTTTTGTCCCAATGACAAGTGTTTTTTGAAAATTTGGGGTTTTTTATGAAACAAGGATTGGTGATAAAGCATCAGTGGAAAGGAGAAAAGTTTTTCCCATATTAACTCTTACAGGAGAGAATTTCCCTTCCTATGGGTTAGTATTCATCTCACTTCCTGTTGTCTCCTTCCGTTTGCAAGTAGGAGTCGTTTGTAAGTTGGATGTTTGAAAGTAGGGGCCTGCCCTATATACTCAGCAGAAATTTGGGCCTTAGGTGTTGTTGTAGCCACAACACTGTAAGCCCTCACAGGGCCCTGCTGTGAAATATTAGATCAAGAATTGTAATTACATGCCCCTGTTGAACAGGGGCTGAAAAATTGGGCCTTAGGCACTGGTGCTGGTGCCACAACACTGCAACCCCTCACAGATACTCTAGTTAAAACGCAGAAACGAGCCCTGCTGCAAAGTATTGCATCAAAAATTGTAATTACACGCCCCTGTTAAACAGGGGCTGAAAAATTGGGCCTTAGGCACTGGTGCTGGTGCCACAACACTGCAACCCCTCACAGATACTCTAGTTGGAACGCAGGAATGAGCCCGGCTGCAAAGTATTGCATCAAAAATTGTAATTACACGCCCCTGTTAAACAGGGGCTGAAAAATTGGGTCTTAGGCACTGGTGGCGGTGCCCAGAACCAAAAATGTTCTTACAAGCTATCAGCGTGATCATTGAGGAGGAAGAGGATAATTACTCAGGATAGTCACTGAGCATCAGCATAGGCAGTCTTTGAAGGGATCTGAGATTTTAAAAAAAATTGTTCGGTTACATCAGCATCAGGTGCTTGGTAGCTGGTGGTGATCCAAGACTGATTCATTTTTATGAAGGTCAGTCGATCGACCGAATCGGTGGACAGACGCACCCTGTGATCGGTTACAAAGCCTCCAGCAGCACTGAATGTGGGTTCCGAAAGAACGCTGGATGCAGGACAGGCCAGTAGCTCAATTGCATACTGTGCAAGCTCTGGCCAGTGATCCATCCTCAAGACCCAGTAACCCAGAGGATTTTCGGTGGGAAAGGTGTCCAAGTCAGACCTTGCCCCCAGGTATTCCTGCACCATGTAAAACAGACGCTGGCGATGGTTGCTGGAACTGATCATACCTTGGGGCTGCAGACTAAAAAATTGTCTGAACGCATCGGTCAGACAGCCACCTTCTCCACTGCTCCTTCTTTGACTGACCGAAGCCTCAGCAACACGTTGTTCAGAAACAGGAGTTTGTAACCTCCCAGTCTCTGGGAATGCGTTGCACAGACCTTTCTGCAAGGCCTCCAGAAGATGTTTCATCCTCTGCTCCCTCTGCGATGGCAAGATAAGGTCTGCACCCTTACCCTTGTAACGTGGATCAAGGAGGGTTGCCAGCCAGTATTGGTCCTTCTCCTTGATACCACGAATACGAGGATCCTTACGCAGGCTTTGCAGGATCAGGGAGGCCATGCAGCGTAGGTTTGCTGAGGCATTCGGTCCGGAGTCCTCTGGGTCACTAAGGACGACATGGTCTGCAGCCACCTCCTCCCAGCTACGTACAAGGCCATGTTTTTTCGTGGGACTGATCCCTTAAAGACTGCTGCTGATGCTGAGTGCCAGGCTCCACCTCCATACTGACACAATCCTCCTCCTCCTCGTCCTCTTCCTGTGTGATCGGCGGGCACGCAGGAACACTGTCTGGATAAAGGGGGCCTTGAGAGCTAAGAAAGTCCTCCTCTTCCTGCCTCTGTTCTGCCTCAAGTGCCCTGTCCATTATTCCACGCAGCGTGTGCTCCAACAGGTGGACAAGGGGGACAGTGTCACTGATGCATCCACTGTCACTGCTCACCATTCTCGTGGCCTCCTCAAATGGTGACAGGACAGTGCATGCATCCCTGATCATGGCCCACTGGCGTTGGGATAAAAAACAAGCTCCCCTGACCCTGTCCTGGTGCCATAGTCGCACAGGTACTCATTGATGGCCCTCTGCTGTGTGTGCAGCCGCTGCAGGATGGCCAACATTGAGTTCCACCTGGTGGGCATGTCACAGATTAGGCGGTTCTTGGGCAGGTTAAACTCCTTTTGGAGGTCCGCCAGCCGAGCACTGGCATTATATGACCGGCGGAAATGCACACAGACTTTCCTGGCTTGCCTCAGGACATCCTGTAAGCCCGGGTACCTGCCCAAGAACCACTGCACCACCAAGTTAAGGACGTGAGCCAAACAGGGCACATGGGTCATTTGTCCCTGTCGGAGGGCAGAGAGGAGATTGGTGCCATTGTCGCAAACCACCATTCCTGCCTTAAGTTGGCGTGGAATCAACCACCTCTGAACCTGCCCCAGCAGAGCTGACAGAACCTCTGCCCCAGTGTGGCTCCTGTCCCCCAAGCACACCAGCTCAAGCCCTGCATGGCATCTTTTGGCCTGCTTACTTGTGTAGCCCCTTGAACACCTACGGAGCACCGCTGGTTCCGAGGACAAAGTACAGGAAGAGGCCATGGAGGAAGAAGAAGAGCAGGGGGTGGAGGAGAGAGGTGTGTCACAATCATTAGTAGTGGCATTTTGGAGGCGTGGTGGCGGAAAAACCTCCAACACTACTGCACTTTGTCCTGCATCCTTCCCAGCTGCCAGCAGAGTCACCCAATGCGTGGTGAAACTTAGCTAACGTCCCTGTCTATGCCTGCTGGACCAGGAGTCAGCGGTAATATGCACCTTACCGCTGACCGCCCTGTCCAGCGAGGCATGGACATTGCCTTCCACATGCCGGTAGAGAGCCGGAATCGCCTTCCGTGAGAAAAAGTGGCGTTTGGGTACCTGTCACTGAGGAACCGCACATTCCACAAACTCATGGAAGGGGGCAGAGTCTACCAACTGAAAAGGCAGCAGTTGAAGTGCTAGCAATTTTGCCAAGCTAGCAGTCAACCGCTGGGCATGTGGATGGCTGGGAGCGAACTTCTTTTGGCGGTGCAGCAGCTGGGGCAGGTAAATTTGCCTGGTACAACCTGACATCGGTGTACCGAAAGCAGATTGCCCACAAGTACTTGGCTGTGACACACCTAATTCTACACCTTCATTCCTCTCAGTGCAGGTCTCAGAGAGGACTGAAGGTATAGTGGGGTTGGAGATCTCAGCTGATGAGGAGCAAGGAGAGGTCCTCTTTGTTCTTTGGTGTGGGTCTTTTAGATACGCTTGCCAACAAACTGCCTGGCAGGTCAACATATGTCTGGTCAAGCATGTGGTGCCTAAGCGGGAGATGTTTTGGCAACGCGAGATACGCTTGAGACATATGTTGCAAATAGCAGCGGTGCGATCTGATGCACTCCTCTCAAAAAAGGCACACACCCACGAACTTTTTGAATAATGCGCAGAGACAGCTGCGCCCTGCATGTGCGGAGCTTTGCTGTGTGATGCAGTCAGTGTGCTGCCCTTAGGCTGGCCCCTGGAGGGCATCCTGCCTCGTTGGTGATGCACCTCCTCCTCTCTCCTATCAGGCACCCACGTTGAGTCAGTGACCTCATCATCCCCTCCCTCCTCATCACTGGAGCAAACCTGGTAGTATGCTGCAGCAGGGGGAGCATGACTGCCAGATTGCTGTCCTTCTTGGGCACCCCCTCAGTCTGTGCTCACGTTACTGCCTTCATCTAGCTCAGTATCATCATCAGAGCCTTCCAAACGCTGGGCATTTTCCAGGAGCATGTACCCAACACTATGGTCAAACAGTTCGAGGGACTCCTCAAGAGGACATGGTGGGGCTAGGGAAGGAGTCACTGATGCCATTGAGCCGAGGGAAGAGGCCGCGTTGGCAGCTGCTTTGCCAGAGAAAGTACCCTGAGCATGGGTGAGAGAGGATGAGGAGGATGAGGACGGCTTGGTCATCCACTCGACCAAGTCTTCCGCATGTTGCGGCTCAACACAGCCAGCTGCCGAAAAAAAGGCCAAGCGTGTCCCACGGCCACGTGCTGATGAGGATGCACCGTCTCCACGACCAGCACTGTTGCCTCTAGACACAGAGCCTGCTTGCCCTCTTTTATTGGCTTGTGACTGTCTGCCTCTCCTTGTTGGCCTTCCAGACATACTAATGGCCTGTAGCTGCACTAAGCTGGGATATATATATATATATATATATATATATATATATATATATATATATATATATATATATATATATATATGTATATATGTATATATATATATATATATATATATATATATTTATATATATATATATCCTAGATTGTAAGCTCTAACGAGCAGGGCCCTCTGATTCCTCCTTTACTGAATTGTATTGTACTTGTACTGTCTGCCCTAATGTTGTTGTAAAGCGCTGCGTAAACTGTCGGCGCTATATAAATCCTGTATAATAATAATAATAATAATAATATATATATATATATATATATATATATATATATATATATATATATATACTGATACTGCAGCTAGCAAAATCAACTGCCTGCCTGTAGTATGAGAACACCACCAACCTTCTACAGGTAGCTTTAGCTGAACACTGTGCAGAGCTCGCAAAAAAACTAACTTGTAGCTTATTTAGCTGCCTGCAGTAGTGATAGGATCAGGAAAACGCCACCAACCTTCTACAGGTAGCTTTAGCTGAACACTGTGCAGAGCTCGCAAAAACTAACTTTTAGCTTATTTAGCTGCCTGCAGTAGTGATAGGATCAGGAAAACACCACCAACCTTCTACAGGTAGCTTTAGCTGAACACTGTGCAGAGCTCGCAAAAAACTAACTTGTAGCTTATTTAGCTGCCTGCGGTAGTGATAGGATCAGGAAAACACCACCAACCTTCTACAGGTAGCTTTAGGTGAACACTGTGCAGAGCTCGTACTACACTAACTTGTAGTTTTAGCTGAACGCTGTGCAGAGCTCGCAAAAAACGAACTTGTAGCTTATTTAGCTGCCTGCAGTAGTGATAGGATCAGGAAAACACCACCAACCTTCTACAGGTAGCTTTAGGTGAACACTGTGCAGAGCTCGCAAAAAAAAACTTGTAGCTTATTTAGCTGCCTGCGGCAGTGATAGGATCAGGAAAACACCACCAACCTTCTACGGTTAGCTTTAGGTGAACACTGAGCATAGCTCGCACTACACTAACTTGTAGTTTTAGCTGAACACTGTGCAGAGCTCGCAAAAAACGAACTTGTAGCTTATTTAGCTGCCTGCAGTAGTGATAGGATCAGGAAAACACCACCAACCTTCTACAGGTAGCTTTAGCTGAACACTGTGCAGAGCTCGCAAAAACTAACTTTTAGCATATTTAGCTGCCTGCAGTAGTGATAGGATCAGGAAAACACCACCAACCTTCTACAGGTAGGTTTAGCTGAACACTGTGCAGAGCTCGCAAAAAACTAACTTGTAGCTTATTTAGCTGCCTGCGGTAGTGATAGAATCAGGAAAACACCACCAACCTTCTACAGGTAGCTTTAGGTGAACACTGTGCAGAGCTCGTACTACACTAACTTGTAGTTTTAGCTGAACACTGTGCAGAGCTCGCAAAAAAATAACTTGTAGCTTATTTAGCTGCCTGCGGTAGTGATAGGATCAGGAAAACACCACCAACCTTTTACAGGTAGCTTTAGGTGAACACTGTGCAGAGCTCGCACTACACTAACTTGTAGTTTTAGCTGAACACTGTGCAGAGCTTGCAAAAAACTAACTTGTAGCTTATTTAGCTGCCTGCGGTAGTGATAGGATCAGAAAAAACACCACCAACCTTCTACAGGTAGCTTTAGGTGAACACTATGCAGAGCTTGCAAAAAACTAACTTGTAGCCTATTTAGCTGCCTGCGGTAGTGATAGGATCAGGAAAACACCACCAACCTTCTACAGGTAGCTTTAGCTGAACACTGTGCAGAGCTCACAAAAAACGAACTTGTAGCCTTTTTTAGCTGCCTGCGGTAGTGATAGGATCAGGAAAACACCACCAACCTTCTACAGGTAGCTTTAGCTGAACACTGTGCAGAGCTCGCAAAAAAACAACTTGTAGCTTATTTAGCTGCCTGCGGTAGTGATAGGATCAGGAAAACACCACCAACTTTCTACAGGTAGCTTTAGCTGAACACTGTGCAGAGCTCGCAAAAACGAACTTGTAGTTTTAGCTGAACACTGTGAGGAGGACGCACTACACTAACTTGTAGTTTTAGCTGAACACTGTTCAGAGGATGCACTACACTAACTTGTAGCTTTAGCTGAACACTTCAGAGGACGCACTACACTAACTTGTAGCTTTAGCTGAACACTGTGCAGAGGTTGCACTACACTAACTTGTAGTTTTAGCTGAACACTGTGCAGAGCTCGCAAAAAACTAACTTGTAGCTTATTTAGCTGCCTGCGGTAGTGATAGGATCAGGAAAAACACCACCAACCTTCTACAGGTAGCTTTAGGTGAACACTATGCAGAGCTTGCAAAAAACTAACTTGTAGCCTATTTAGCTGCCTGCGGTAGTGATAGGATCAGGAAAACACCACCAACCTTCTACAGGTAGCTTTAGCTGAACACTGTGCAGAGCTCGCAAAAACTAACTTGTAGTTTTAGCTGAACACTGTGAGGAGGACGCACTACACTAACTTGTAGTTTTAGCTGAACACTGTTCAGAGGATGCACTACACTAACTTGTAGCTTTAGCTGAACACTTCAGAGGACGCACTACACTAACTTGTAGTTTTAGCTGAACACTGTGAGGAGGACGCACTACCCTAACTTGTAGCTTTAGCTGAACACTGTGCAGAGGTCACACTAAACTAACTTGTAGCTTTAACTGAACACTGTGAGGAGGACGCACTACACTAACTGTAAATAGTCTAGCTGCCTGACTGTGGTACTAATAGGATCAAAAGAACACCAGCAATTTTCTTCAGGTAGCTGTAAATACTGTACCAAGACAAGCCTGCCTGTCAGTAGGAAGATAACAGGAACGGATCTAGCTAAACTGAATACAGTATATATATATATATATATATATATATATATACATATATATATATATATATATACAACACCTGGGATGCATATATATACACAATAACACTGTAAGTGCAGCTAACTCACTGACTGGCCTGCCTAATCTAGCTAACTCAAATGAAATGACACTGTCTCTCTCTCTCTAAGCACGCCGGAACACACTACACAGGACCGCCGTGCAGGCGGCCTTATATAGTGTGGGGCGTGTTCTAAGCCCCCTGAGCCATAATTGGCCAAAGCCACCCTGGCTTTGGCCAATTACAGCTTTCTCTACTGACGGTGCTGTGATTGGCCAAGCATGCGGGTCATAGTGCATGCTTGGCCAATTATCAGCCAGCAATGCACTGCGAAGCCGCAGTGAATTATGGGCCATGACGCGCAACATGAATTTGGAGCGAACGGCCCATATCGTTCACGAATTGGCGAATGGGCAAACAGACGATGTTCGAGTCACTACGCTGCCCAGTCTATGCGTTACGGGCATCGAGGAGAGTGCACTGTGGCCAATCGCAGCAGGGACTTTACGATCGCAGCGGGCTCCAAGAGTGGTGGATACCAAGTAGACACTATACAGCTATAGGAATCTCCCAGTCATCCGGATTGCCGCAGCTGAATTACTTAGGAGCCACCTTCCCAGCTTTGACGGTCTTTCCCAGCAGCCACCTAAAGGTCTGCCTATGTGGGATATGGGACGTACTGGCACCCAAGCTTTGAGAATCACAGCACCCCGGAGCATCGTAGCTATGATGTAGATGGTAACGTACAGCTATAACAATATGATTAAGTACCATAGCAACTTTATTGCAAGCAACAATACCACACCATATAGCGCAACCATCTTTAACAACATCTACCAATAAGTGCTGTTTGAAAACTTACGAACCTATCTTCTGTTTGATATTAGCCTGGAACAGTAATCTCCACACCTCTGATAAGGATTGATTAATGACTTACTGACTATTGCTCTGCCAATATTTTTTACTACAGGAGTAATTATCTCTACCCTCCTTTATTTGATCCCGGAGTAATATTTCAATTGAAACCACAATCCAGCAGATGTGAATATGAATTGCAATCCCATCCTGGTTCAGCACAGGTGCCTCCCCTTTACTACACTCTCCACCCTTAATTGCATTAAGCCATGCATGACTGCACTTTAAAATTTAAAATACATACAATATTTATCTATGGTGGATACCTCATACCACTATTCGACTGATTGACGGCCTTTCATGGTCACCGAGGTATAATGCAATACGCCCTGATTGGGTAGCTTTAAATCCTTTTTCATGTAATGTTTGTCCTGTTTGTTTTGTCTTCCGCGGCCGCAATTGCACTATTGTTGTGTCATTTACAGTATTGATTTCCAGATGTAATTTTATATGTTACAATAATTGAATAAAACAGATTTTACCTAAATAACAAAGATCAATGACTACATTGTTGCTCATAGTAACCCCTTTCTAAACCCATCTCTATTGGGTTTGCTCCTTCCCCCAACTTCCCCCTTTTCATAGTGGTCAAATATGGTTACAGCAACAATACCCTAACGGGTTTAAATATTACGTAAGGGCATATGCAATTTTTGTGACCCAGTACAGATGACACTCACGCCCCCCCCATTTCCCTATCCCCCCAACCTTTTCCCCCTCCCGACCTTTTTGATGCTAGACTCAAAATCAGTTTACTGAATCAGATCAGGCAGCGATTGCGATTGCTCACTGACTGGCTGCTAGAGGTTGCAGCACACATTATGTCGATTATTTGCTAGAGGTTACAGCACATGACTTCTGCTTGTTGATTGGTTGCTACAGATTACTGTACATCAATACTGCTCACTGATTGGTTGCTAGAGGTTACTGGACATCCTTACCACCCACTAATTGGTTGCTAAAGGTTACTGCACATTATTACTGCTCACTGATTTGTTGCTAGAGGTTACTGCCAGTCTGCGGCCATTTACATATTAATGCCACCACTATTTATATATCAATGCTGCCGGTCCACATCTATTTGCATATTAATGATTTCTCTATTTACATATCGATGCAGGTTATTTACATGTAAACACAGGGTCTGCAGGTAAGTCATCTGTACATGGCAATAGGTCAGAGCTGGGCAGCATTAGTAACAGAACTCCACACTGAGATATCGGGACACAGCACGGAACTAAAATTTCAAGGGATAAGGGAACTTAAACTGGGGTAGTTGGCAAGTATGAGGCAGCTGCTTTGGCCCCACAACAATGATGGGCCCAGGGCAGCTGCCCCTTTTGCCCTGCCTTAAAGACCGCCCTGTTTTATATACATGTGAGCTCTGTGAGTCTGGACCTAATGGGGAAGGGTCACAATTTACAGGCAGTGAATTGAAGTGGATTAGCACTGCAGCACTTCACCAACACTTTCCTGAGCACTGGTGTTGTTCAAATGGAAGATTAATTGATTATTTGCACAATTTATATTTCAATAGACTCTATATAGGAGCATTAGTTTGTTTTTGTCACTAAGTTATTTCACCATATTTTTTGAATTCACGGATTACACTTTATATTAACCACTTTGTATTTATACAGTATATATTTTTTGATTATTAATAGTTGATACATTTATTTCATATATATATTATTGGTGTTTATTCATCAATAACACCTTATAGCAGGGGTCCTCAAAGTTTTTAAACAGGGGGCCAGTTCATGGTCCCTCAGACTGTTGGAGGGCTGGACTATAGTTTGAAAACAATATGAACAAATTCCTATGCACACATCAGGAAAAAACAATACAATATTTAAAATAAGTTGTTTGGAGGAAGAAAAATGCTGACTATGCACCTAAGAACACCATCCCTACAGTCAAGCATGGAGGTGGAAACATGATGAAACATGATTTGGGGCTGTTTTTCTGCTAAAGGTACAGACTGACTTTGAACCTCTACCCGTCTCAAGTCTCTTGCAGACTCTGATGCCGCATACACACAACTGGACTTTCTGGGAAACTAAGTCCGACGTTGTTCCCGCCGGATTTCCAAGCAGAGTTACGGCGGACTTTCAGAATGAACGGACTTGCCCACACACGGACAAGTCCGTTCATTTTGAACGTGACTCGGGTACGACGGGACTAAAAAAGGAAGTCAATCTTGCCACTTTTATCGGCGAGATTGGCACCTTGCGAGCCCTGTCGCGGGGCATACCAGGCCCTTAGGTCTGGTAAGCATTTCAAGGGGAACCACCCTACGCAGAAAAAACGGCGTGGGGTTCCCCCAAAGTCCATACCAGACCCCGATCCAAGCACGCAGCCCGGCCGGTAAGGAAAGGGGGTGGGGACGAGCGAGCGCCCCCCCCCCTCCTGAACCATACCAGGCCGCATGCCCTCAACATGGGGTGTGGGTGCTTTGGGGGAGGGGGCGCCCTGCGGCCCCCCCACCCCAAAGCACCTTGTCCCCATGTCGATGAGGACAAGGGCCTCTTCCCGACAACCCTGACCGTTGTTTGCCGGGTTCTGCGGGCGGGGGGCTTATCGGAATCCGGAAGCCCCCTTTAATAAGAGGGCCCCCAGATCCCGGCCCCTCACCCTATGTGAATGAGTATGGGGTACATGGTACCCCTACCCATTCACCTAGGGAAAAAGTATCAATAAAAAAAACACACTACACAGGTTTTTAAAGTAATTTATTAGACAGCTCCGGGTGTCTTCTTCCGACTTCGGGGGTCTTCTTCTGACTTTGGGGGTCTCTCCGGTTCTTCTCCGCTGTTTCCGGCCTCTTCTCCCGTTGTTTGAACTCTTCTCCGCGTCTTCTGCCGGGCTCCTCCGCTATCTTCTGCTCTTTTGCCGCTCTTTTGTTAGCGGTGGCCTGGACTTCTGCCTTCTGCCTTCTTGTCTTCCTCCCTCTTCTCTTCTTCCAATGTTGACAAGACGCTCTCTCTGGCTGGAATGCTCTCTAATCGCTCCGATGTGACTTATATAGGCGGTGACCCCACCCCCTTATGCCGTCACAGTCTCTGGGCATGCTGGGACTGTGACGTTTTAGGGGGCGTGGTCAACATCACCCGGTGACCCCGCCCCCTTATGCCGTCTCAGTCCCTGGGCATGCTGGGACTGTGACGGCATAAGGGGGCGGGGTCACTGCCTATATAAGTCACATCGGAGCGCTCAGAGAGCATTCCAGCCAGAGAGCATTGTGTCAACATCGGAAGAAGCGAAGAGGGAGGAAGACAAGAAGGCAGAAGGCAGAAGTCCAGGCCACCGCTAGCAAAAGAGCGGCAAAAGAGCAGAAGATAGCGGAGGAGCCCGGCAGAAGACACGGGAAGAGGTCAAACAACGGGAGGAGAAGCCGGAAACAGCGGAGAAGAACCGGAGAGACCCCCAAAGTCAAAAGAAGACCCCCGAAGCTTGAAGAAGACCCCCGAAGTCGGAAGAAGACACCCGGAGCTGTCTAATAAATTACTTTAAAAACCTGTGTAGTGTGTTTTTTTTATTGACACTTTTTCCCTAGGTGAATGGGTAGGGGTACCATGTACAGCATACGCATTCACATAGGGTGGGGGGCCCAGGATCTGGGGGCCCTCTTATTAAAGGGGGCTCCCGGATTCTGATAAGTCCCCCGCCCGCAGACCCCGACAACCAACGGTCAGGGTTGTCGGGAAGAGGCCCTTCTCCTCAACATGGGGACAAGGTGCTTTGGGGGTGGGGGGGCCGCAGAGCGCACCCTCCCCCAAAGCACCCACCCCCCCATGTTGAGGGCATGCGGCTTGGTATGGTTCAGGAGGGGGGTGCTCGCTCGTCCCCACCCCCTTTCCTGACCAGCCGGGCTGCGTGCTCGGATCGGGGTCTGGTATGGACTTTGGGGGAACCCCACGCCGTTTTTTCGGCGTAGGGGGTTCCCCTTAAAATCCATACCAGACCTAAGGACCCGATATGCCCCGCACTCGCCGCTATAGGAAAATTGTTATTTCCTATTGCAGCGAGCGCGAGATGCAGTACCCTGCCCTTGCGTCGTATCTGGTCAATTGGACCAGCCTACAGACGACTGGGCTTTCCATCAGGAACTGAGTCCGGCGGAGTTACGACGGAGAGATTTGAAACATGTGTTGATTCTAGGTTCGTCAGACTTTTGGGAAAAAAAGTCCGCGGGAGCCTACACACAATCGGATTGTCCGGCGGACTCTGGTCCACCGGACCAAGTCTGCTGTAAAGTCTGCTCGTGTGTACGCGGCATAACAGGTTTACTTCTAAGATTGCCCTGTATTTGGCTCCATCCATCTTCCAATCAACTCAGCTTCCCTGTCCCTGCTGAAGAAAAGCATCCCCACAACATGATGCTGCCACCACCATGTTTCACGGTGGGGATGGTGTGTTCAGGGTGATGTGCAGTGTTAATTTTCCATCACACATAGCGTTTTGCTTCTTGGCCAAAAAGTTAAATTTTGGTCTCATCTGACCAGAGCACCTTCTTCCACATGTTTGCTGTATCCCCCACATGGCTTCTTGCAAAATGCAAAACAAGTCTTCTTTCAACAATGACTTTCTTCTTGCCACTCTTCCATAAAGGTCTCTGCAGCTCCTCCAGAGTTACCATGGACCTCTTGGCTGCTTCTCTGATTAATTCTCTCCTTGCCCGGCCTGTCAGTTTAGGTGGACGATGATGTCCTGGTAGGTTTGCAGTTGTGCCATACTCTTTCCATTTTCAGGTGATGGATTGAACAGTGCTCCGTGAGATGTTTAAAGCTTGGGATTTTTTTTGGGGATTTTTTTTTATAACCTAACCCTCCTTTAAACACTTCAGCCCTAGAAGGATTTACCCCCTTCCTGATCAGGCCATTTTTTGCGATACGGCACTGCATCGCTTTAACTGACAATTGCAACGTTCTACCCAAACAAAATTGATGTTCTTTTTTTCCCCACAAATAGAGTTTCCTTTTGATGGTATTTGATCACCTCTGTGGTTTTTATTTTTGCGCTATAAACAAAGAAAAGCAACAATTTTGAAAAAGACACAGTGGGGTTGATTTGTGAAAAAGAGCCTTCGCGTTACTAAAATGTGCTATATATAAAATACTAGAACCCAATTGTGAATAAACAGTGACTAATCAATGAATAAAGTGCATATAATGAATAAAGTGCAATCTAGTATAAGCTGTCTGCAGCAGAACCTGAAGTGTATTACAATCCACTCTTGATAAATAAAAACCATAAAGTGATCCCGCGCTACAGCAAACAAATAAATAACAGTGATAATAATATATATATTCACTAAATCAAATGAGTGAATCTAAAGTGTCCACAGGAATAAAAAATAATATTAAAATATTCCTTAATAATAAACCGTAAATGTGAAAAATAAATAAATCAATCCAAGGGCATAACAAATAGAGTAATAATAGTCTCTTAATAAGATGTTCAAAAAGCCATATAAAATCTTGAAAGAATGTCTAAAGAAGGAATCCTGTGAAATGTTCCAAAAAAAGACAGTGGGCAGGGAGAGACAAATATCCAAAAAATGAGCTCACAGAGCCCTCACCTTCACAACGTAATGAATCAGCATGCAATAGAGGGAGGTAGTTCCGTTGTTCCAACCTTGACCACCAGGGTGTCCTACTGTTCCACTTTAAATACGGTCACCTTCCCAAACGTGATAAATCAGCATGCAATAAAGGGGATCAGTCCGATTGTTTCAAGCTTGACCACCAGGGGGTCCTCCGTTCCACCTAAGCCAGGCTTCCCATCAGAATCCTCATCCGACCTCGTCACCTCCGCTCGTGGGGGGGGGGGGGTTGGGGGGGGAGAACGGGGGTGAAAGGTGAAGGTAGGAGTAAAAGAGAGCTCCAATAGTGTAGTAAGGTTAAAGCATATAGATTTATTTAAATACTAAAGCTGGACTCTTACACTGCTATGTTAAAAAATAGGCATGTATCAGTAAACACATGTATCAGCAAACAAGGCGTCTGAACGCCACTCTCACGTCACTTCCGGTGCACTTCAACCTCCGGCCACTCCCTACGCGTTACGTCATCACGTGACTTCATCAGGGGATGTGGATTGGCTGTGGCGATTGTGTATATATCTCAAAAAAACGGAAATGAATCAGCGGCCATTTTGTTGTGGTCTGTTCTACTTAGCAGCAGCGGCCATTTTCTTATAGTCAATCTCGTGCTTTATACAGCGGCCATTACATAAAATACTACTCCTCTGCTGACACTTCTAAAAAGGTGTGCTCGTAGGTGAACGGAGACTGAGAGTCACCATGGGGTCTAATTACTTTAAAGCACATGACTCCTTAACAAACAAAATTACGTCTTCCGTTTGTGGGAAATCTAAACACGCTTCACACCTTTGATATACCAGACCATGAACATATTTAAACAAGGTAATTAAGTCACTTGAGACATCACTACTGCTGATAATTTTATCCCTGTGAAAAAGATTCTTTTAAAACCAAAAAACGAAAAAAATAAATAAATTAAAATAAAAAATAAATAAATAAAGAAAGAAAAAAATAAAATAATTAAAGAAAAAAATATATGAAAAAATATAATAATAAAGGAAAAAATAAATAAAAAAGAAAATAAAAAATTAATAAATAAAAAGAAAATAAATAAAATAAATAAAAAATCAAAAATAAATAAAATAAAAAATAGAAAATAAAAATCAAAAATCAAAAATCAAATATAAAAAATCAAAAATAAATAAAAAATGAAAAATAAATAAGAAAAAAGAAAAAAGAAAATAAAATAAAAATAAAAATAAAAAATAAAGAATAAAGAATAAATAATAAATAATAAATAAAATAGAAAATAATAAATAATGAATAATATAAAAAATAAAAATGAAAAATAGATACATAAATAATAAAATTAAAAATTTAAAAATATAAAAGTGGGACTATGATATAAATCACTAAAAAACCCAGCTAACCTATAATATGCACCAAATGTACCTGAAACCAAACTTTAATAATTCTACAAAAATTGATTATCTTAAAAATATTTATAAAAAAAATTCTTTTATAAAAAAATTTTTTTTATAAAAAAAAAGGGGAGTTCTTAAATATTGCCTTAATTGGCTATACAACCTGGACGAATATATGGGAGGTGACAAAATGTGGCTACTGCACATCGGAAATAAGGCGAGAATCGCACTCCAGATCAAGAATAAAACACACAGAGGCAAATAACCTAATACATTAAAAGTTACTCAAAAAACAATTAAGGTCAAACTCGACATTTAGGCCTCCCGGCACTAAACTTTTCATAATGTATATCCATTTTGACTCTTTTTGACTTATCGTTCTGATCTTATGGCTACCCCTCCATGATGCACTATACTTCTCAATACCCCAGAATTGTAGCTGTGACGGATCTCGATTGTGTACTGCGTCAAAATGTTTTGACACGTTATGTTTAGGAAACCCATTTATAATGTTCTGCACATGTTCCTTCACCCTGACTTTAGGTGCTCTTTTAGTTCTGCCTCGTCTATTTTCCATACCAGATCAATCCTCTTCTCATTCTTATTGAGTCCCTCTAAAAATGTTTCTAATGCATCCTTGCTCCCATTCCAGATGATCATAATGTCATCTAGATACCTTCCGTATAGAGTCAACTCCGCCGGCATATTGCTGTAAACCGCTTCTTCTTCCCAATACGCCATCAAAGCATTAGCTATACTGGGAGCAAACTTCGCCCCCGTGGCTATGCCAGTAATTTGTCTTTAGTAGGATTGGTCATGCCAAAAATAGTTGTGTTTTAAACAAAAGTTGAGGCATTTTATTAAAAATTTCCTTTGCTTACAAATCAATGTGCTATATGTCCTCAAAAGCCATTTTGCTGCTGCGCATGCTTCATGGTGCTGCACAATGGTGTACAATGAGGACACATCTGCAGTAGCCAGTAAGGTCCTATCCTCTAGTACTGATACCGTATCCAATAGCTGTAGAGTATGCTTGGTATCTTTTATATATGCCCTTGTTTTCTGAACAGCGGGTTGAATAAAATGGTCGATGTATTCACCCATTCTTGAAGTGAGTGAATCTATGCCGTTCACAATCGGCCTGCCTGGTGGTTCTTCTCGATTTTTGTGAATCTTCGGAATGGTATAAAGTATTGATATTCTGCATGATTCTGGTATCAAATACTTGGATTCTTTTACATTCAGTATCTCTTTATTAAAGCCTAAATTCACTACCGATTGCAGTTGTTTTTTGAAACTTCTCGTGGGATTACTTGGCAGTTTGATATAGGTTTCTTCGTCCTGTAGTTGCCGATCTAATTCCCGTAAATATTGTTCCTTTGACTGTATAACCACTGCTCCTCCCTTGTCGGCTGGGCGTATCACAATATCCCACCTTTCTATTAGCTTTTTGATTCCTTCCTTTATATGTATCGGATCAGATACTCGCTTCGGTTTCAACATTTCCAAGTCTTGTAGGACCAATTTCTTAAATACTTCAACATGTTGATTGTTTAAAACCTGGGGATTAAAAGTGGAATTGTTACGCAATGTGCTATATCGAGGCGTTTCTTGATGCTGTCTTTCCTCATGTGTCCTTTTAGGTGGGTTACCAATAAGATATTTTTTGATATTAATCTTCCTAATATACTTCTGAATTCCTATGTACGTCTTGAATTTGTTGAGATTTTTCACTGGAGCATGTTTCAGCCCTTTGTCCAATACCGCTAGTTCTTGTGCAGTAATAGTTTTCCCACTTAAATTCACCACTCCTTCTCCCACTATTCTCTTTTGCATTTGGACTCTCTTCCCCGCTCTGCATCCTCTCTTTTTTCTGGGGTATGTCTTGCTCTGTCTTCCTCCTGTCTTCTCCTGGGAGACCGATAGGGCTCTTGAGGATGTCTTCTGGGGGAATACTCCCTCCTCTCCCTGTCTAAAAAAGGTCTCTGAATGTCCTTTTCTCGTTGACTGTGATAATAGTTCTGCTCTTCTCGATAATCATCATGATGATTTCTGATAGGGTCAAATCGAATGTAAGTTGGTATTGGACTCCTATCATATCGCGTTGGCTGGTCATATTGTTGAGGATAACCGCTATTATCTCTCTGGGTGTGGTGCCAGTTATTATATGGTTTTCTAAAGGGTTTTTTATAACCTTTTTCCAACCCCTTTTGGGGGTCTGTTGCACATAATGGCCCGAATTTCTTTGGTCATAATATGGCCTTGGTGCCATATATTGGGCTCCATCCCTTGGATCATATTGGGATCTTGGAGTGTTAGCCTGGCCCATATGTTGCTGTTCATATGGGGGTCTGGGTGTTTGGTGTTGCTCATTATTTCTTTCCCACCTCAATCCATCCGGAGGATGCAACACTGTGGGATCCTCAATTCTCACTTCTCTTTCTGGTGTTGAGGTAGGTAGCGTTGGTTCCATTTTAGTCTGCCACTTAAAGATCCGGCCTGCTTTGTAATCAGTGATGTCCCATAGATATTTCTTCATCTTTCTTTGCTGTACTTCTAAATCCTTCGCAATCAAATCTTTATTCAGTTGTAAGGTCAGCTTTTTAAAATCTGCGGATTCTCTGTATGGTTCTAACTTGTTTTTTATTTCTTCAATTTGAGTCTCTACTAGCTGGGTTTTCCTTTGTTTTCTCTTAAGGACCAGTCTTACACAGTCTAGACTTCTACTATTAAAGAATTCAAACCACTCCTCCATAGCTTCTTTATCAGCCAGTCAATCATTAGGCGGTAGCTCCCATCTCAAACGCCTAGGAGTTATGTTCTCCCTTAGATATCTCTCAAATGTATTCGTATCCCACCATAAATTTACCTTCTTTTCCATTAGATGCCCCAGTTTTTTGATCATACTCTCTAAATCTGTATTCCGTGTTTTATTATGTGAATTAAAAATCTCATATAAATTAATATTCCTGTTTTCCATAAAGGTAAACACATCCATAGTGACAGCAAAGGTGTGTGTGTGAATAAAAACAACGACAATGTGAAAAAGAGCCTTCGCGCTACTAAAATGTGCTATATATAAAATACTAGAACCCAATGGTGAATAAACAGTGACTAATCAATGAATAAAGTGCATATAATGAATAAAGTGCAATCTAGTATAAGCTGTCTGCAGCAGAACCTGAAGTATGTCACAATCCACTCTTGATGAATAAAAACCATAAAGTGATCTATCAGCAAACAAATAAATAACAGTGATAATAATATATATATTCACTAAATCAAATGAGTGAATCTAAAGTTTCCACAGGAATAAAAAATAATATTAAAATATTCCTTAATAATAAACCGTAAACGTGAAAAATAAATAAATCAATCCAAAAGCATAACAAATAGAGTAATAATAGTCTCTTAATAAGATGTTCAAAAAGCCATATAAAATCTTGAAAGAATGTCTAAAGAAGAAATCCTGTGAAATGTTCCAAAAAAAGACAGTGGGCAGGGAGAGATAAATATCCAAAAAATGAGCTCACAGAGCCCTCACCTTCACAACGTAATGAATCAGCATGTAATAGAGGGAGTTAGTTCCGTTGTTCCAACCTTGACCACTAGGGTGTCCTACTGTTCCACTTTAAATACGGTCACCTTCCCAAACGTGATATATCAGCATGCAATAGAGGGGATCAGTCCGGTTGTTTCAAGCTTGACCACCAGGGGGTCCTCCGTTCCACCTAAGCCAGGCTTCCCATCAGAATCCTCATCCGACCTCGTCACCTCCGCTCGGGGGGGGGGGGGGGGGGGGGGGGGGGGAGCAAGGATGCATTAGAAACATTTTTAGAGGGACTCAATAAGAATGAGAAGAGGATTGATCTGGTATGGAAAATAGACGAAAAATCTGTTGACTTTTTGGATCTCAATATCTCCTTACAGAAAGATAAAGTGATTACTAAGACTCACTTTAAGAGTGTAGACACCAACAGTTATTTGTCCATTAACCACTTCAGCCCCGGAAGGTTTTACCCCCTTCCTGACCAGAGCACTTTTTACAATTCGGCACTGCGTCGCTTTAACTGCTAATTGCGCAGTCATGCAATGCTGTACCCAAACGAAATTTGCGTCCTTTTCTTCCCACAAATAGAGCTTTCTTTTGATGGTATTTGATCACCTCTGCCGTTTTTATTTTTTGCGCTATACACGGAAAAAGACCGAAAATTTTGAAAAAAAATGATATTTTCTACTTTTTGTTCTAAAAAAAATCCAATAAACTCAATTTTAGTCATACAGGCCAAAATGTATTCGGCCACATGTCTTTGGTAAAAAAAATGTCAATAAGTGTATATTTATTGGTTTGCGCAAAAGTTATAGCGTCTACAAACTAGGGTACATTTTCTGGAATTTACACAGCCTTTAATTTATGACTGCCTATGTCGTTTCTTGAGGTGCTAAAATGGCAGGGCAGTACAAAACCCCCACAAATGACCCCATTTTGGAAAGTAGACACCCCAAGGAATTTGCTGAGAGGCATGTTGAGCCCATTGAATATTCATTTTTTTTGTCCCAAGTGATTGAATAATGACAAAAAAAAAAAAAAAAAAAAAAAATTACAAAAAGATGTCACTAAATGATATATTGCTCACACAGGCCATGGGCATATGTGGAATTGCACCCCAAAATACATTTAGCTGCTTCTCCTGAGTACGGGGATACCACATGTGTGGGACTTTTTGGGAGCCTAGCCGCGTACGGGGCCCCGAAAACCAAGCAACGCCTTCAGGATTTCTAAGGGCGTACATTTTTGATTTTACTCCTCACTACCTATCACAGTTTTGAAGGCCATAAAATGCCCAGATGACATAAAACCCCCCCAAATGACCCCATTTTGGAAAGTAGACACCCCAAGCTATTTGCTTTGAGGCATGTTGAGTCCATGGAATGTTTTATATTTTGACACAAGTTGCGGGAAAGTGACAAATTTTTTTTTTTTTTTTTTTTTTTTGCACAAAGTTGTCACTAAATGATATATTGCTCACACAGGCCATGGGCATATGTGGAATTGCACCCCAAAATACATTTAGCTGCTTCTCCTGAGTACGGGGATACCACATGTGTGGGACTTTTTAGGAGCCTAGCCGCGTACGGGACCCCGAAAACCAAGCACCGCCTTCAGGATTTCTAAGGGCGTACATTTTTGATTTTACTCCTCACTGCCTATCACAGTTTCGGAGGCCATGGAATGCCCAGGTGGCACAAACCCCCCCCAAATGACCCCATTTTGGAAAGTAGACACCCCAAGCTATTTGCTGAGAGGCATGGTGAGTATTTTGCAGCTCTCATTTGTTTTTGAAAATAAAGAAAGACGAGAAAAAAATTTTTTTTTTTTCTTTTTTCAATTTTCAAAACTTTGTGACAAAAAGTGAGGTCTGCAAAATACTCACTATACCTCTCATCAAATAGCTTGGGGTGTCTACTTTCCAAAATGGGGTCATTTGGGGGGGTTTTGTGCCACCTGGGCATTCCATAGCCTCCGAAACTGTGATAGGCAGTGAAGAGTGAAATCAAAAATTTACGGCCTTAGAAAGCCTGAAGGCGGTGCTTGGTTTTCGGGGTCCCGTACGCGGCTAGGCTCCCAAAAAGTCCCACACATGTGGTATCCCCGTACTCAGGAGAAGCAACAGAATGTATTTTGGGGTGTAATTTCACATATTCCCATGGCATGTTTGAGCAATATATCATTTAGTGACAACTTTGCGCAAAAAAAAATAAAAAAAATAAAAAATTGTCTCTTTCCCGCAACTTGTGTCACAATATAAATTATTCCATGGACTCAACATGACTCTCAGCAAATAGCTTGGGGTGTCTACTTTCCAAAATGGGGTCATTTGGGGGGGTTTTGAACTGTCCTGGCATTTTATGCACAACATCTAGAAGCTTATGTCACACATCACCCACTCTTCTAAGCACTTGAAGACATAGCCCTTTCTGACACTTATTGTTTACATAAAAAAATAATTTTTTTTTGCAAGAAAATTACTTTGAACCCCCAAACATTATATATTTTTTTTAAAGCAAATGCCCTACAGATTAAAATGGTGGGTGTTTCATTTTTTTTTTTCACACAGTATTTGCGCAGCGATTTTTCAAACGCATTTTTTGGGGAAAAAACACACTTTTTTACATTTTAATGCACTAAAACACACTATATTGCCCAAATGTTTGATGAAATAAAAAAGATGATCTTAGGCCGAGTACATGGATACCAAACATGACATGCTTTAAAATTGCGCACAAACGTGCAGTGGCGACAAACTAAATACATTTTTAAAAGCCTTTAAAAGCCTTTACAGGTTACCACTTTAGATTTACAGAGGAGGTCTACTGCTAAACTTACTGCCCTCGATCTGACCTTCGCGGCGATACCTCACATGCATGGTGCAATTGCTGTTTACATTTGACGCCAGACCAACGCTTGCGTTCACCTTAGCGCGAGAGCAGGGGGGACAGGGGTGCTTTTTTTTTTTTTTTTTTTTTTCTCTTTATTATTATTATTTTTTTATCTTATTTTTAAACTGTTCCTTTCATTTTTTTTTTTTTTAAATCATTTTTATTGTTATCTCAGGGAATGTAAATATCCCCTATGATAGCAATAGGTAGTGACAGGTACTCTTTTTTGCAAAAATTGGGGTCTATTAGACCCTAGATTTCTCCTCTGCCCTCAAAGCATCTGATCACACCAAGATCGGTGTGATAAAATGCTTTCCCAATTTCCCAATGGCGCTGTTTACATCCGGCGAAATCTACGTCATAAAATGCTCGTAGCTTCCGGTTTCTTAGGTCATAGAGATGTTTGGAGCCACTCTGGTCTCTGATCAGCTCTATGGTCAGCTGGCTGAATCACCGGCTGCATTTTCAGGTTCCCTGTTGAGACAGGAGAGCCAGAGAAAAACACGGAAGATGTTGGGGGGGGGGGGCATTCCCTCCCACTGCTTGTAAAAGCAGTCTAGAGGCTAATTAGCCACTAGGATTGCTTTTACATGAAAGCCGACCGCCGGCTGAAAAGAATGATACCAAGATGATACCTAAACCTGCAGGCATCATTCTGGTATAACCACTCAAAGTCGTGAATGGCATACCTGAAGACAAAAAAATGGTTAACAATAAAGCACAGTAAACGGTAAAGTATAAATAATTACACACCTGAAAAACAAACATGATAAAACATAATAACAATAACAATAACAATAACAATCAATAACAATAACAATAACAATAACAATAAAACATTGCAGAATAGAATACAGTAAAAAAGAGCAGAACAATAGAGAGAGAATAGAGAGAGAGAGAACAATAAAACGACAACTATTTTTATTTTATATTTTTGTTTGTGTTTTTTTTTTTTTTTTACACTTTTTTTTGTAACTAACTTTTATAACTGTAACCGGTTCCAGGTTCGGGTCTCTCAAAATGCGATGGCATCTCGGGAGACCCTGTGAAAGTGTGCCTAGTCTGTGCAATGCTGTACCCTACGCTAATACTCAACTAGTGTATGGTAGCGTTCAAAACATTCACCAATGCAAAGACCAGGATTATCAGGACAGGAGGGACAATAATAGCGGGTGTCACGCCTATATCCGCGCTTTCTGCAGACACGACATCTTTTTTGGGGGGGTTCGTTGGGTAGGGGTACTCGGGAGGACATAAAAATGCCTCTCATGCAGCCGACTGCATTTGGTTGGGGATGTGAATGGGGGAAGTACGGGCGCTGCAGAAGCGGTGGGTTCCCAATTAGGATTGGCGAATGCAGCAGGAAGGGCATTATGGGCACGACGGGCCTGTGTTTGTCTTTTTGGTGGCAGCGGGACACTACTTGTGCTAGCCACCTCACCAGCTTGAACTGCACTTATGGGACTCGCCACGTCACCAAGTGTTACTGCAGTGCTGGTTTGACTACGACCGGGGTGTACTAGGCCGCTGGCGCTTGCCAGTTCACCAAAACGCTACAAAAAAAACTGTTAGCGATCACAGGGATCCGGCCTGACTCTGCGAACGCTGCAGTTATGCGTTTAGTGTTTTGTAAGTGACAGTGATCGATCGATACTGCACTTGGGTGGGCTGGGCCGGGCCGGGCGGAGGGGCAAAACGCAGGTGCTAGCAGGTATCTGGGCTGATCCCGCTAACACTGCGTTTTTGGGAACCCTAAACTGCTGGGGACGCTAGTATAGATCTGATCAGATCAGATATTGATCCGATCAGATACTATACCACTAAGGGAGGCGTATGCTGCGTGCGTGGGTGTTAGCGGTACTGGCGCTAATCTGACGCTGCCTGGGGCTGGTGCTTGCCAGTTCACCAAAACGCTACCAAAAAAACTGTTAGCGATCGCAGGGATCAGGCCTGACTCTGCGAACGCTGCAGTTATGCGTTTAGTGCCTTGTAAGTGACAGTGATCGATCGATACTGCACTTGGGTGGGCTGGGCTGGGCCGGGCGGAGGGGCAAAACGCAGGTGCTAGCGGGTATCTGGGCTGATCCCGCTAACACTGCGTTTTTGGGAACCCTAAACTGCTGGGGACGCTAGTATAGATTTGATCGGATCAGATATTGATCCGATCAGATACTATACCACTAAGGGAGGTATACGGTGCGTGCGTGGGTGTTAGCGGTACTGGCGCTAACCTGACGCTGCCTGGGGCTGGTGCTTGCCAGTTCACCAAAACGCTACCAAAAAAACTGTTAGCGATCGCAGGGATCAGGCCTGACTCTGCGAACGCTGCAGTTATGCGTTTAGTGTTTTGTAAGTGACAGTGATCGATCGATACTGCACTTGGGTGGGCTGGGCTGGGCTGGGCGGAGGGGCAAAACGCAGGTGCTAGCGGGTATCTGGGCTGATCCCGCTAACACTGCGTTTTCGGGAACCCTAAACTGCTGGGGACGCTAGTATAGATCTGATCGGATCAGATATTGATCCGATCAGATACTATACCACTAAGGGAGGCATATGCTGCGTGCGTGGGTGTTCGCGGTACTGGCGCTAATCTGACGCTGCCTGGGGCGACGCATATCACCGCCGGGCGATCAGGGGGCTAAACCTTTATTCGGTAATAAACGGCGGGTGCCCTGACACTATAAAAAATAAACGAACTAACCAGCGTCACCCGTAACGGTTATACGGTGATCAGTGGTGAAAGGGTTAACTAGGGGGCAATCAAGGGGTTAAAACATTTATTAGGTAGTATATGGGGGTCCCTGTCGCTATAAAACGCTGACGGCGAACCTAAATATTTACGTTCCTAACTAGCGTCACCAGCGACACTAATACAGCGATCAGAAAAATGATCGCTTAGCGACACTGGTGACAGGGGGTGATCAAGGGGTTAAAACTTTATTAGGGGGGGTTAGGGGGGTATCCTAGACCTAAAGGGGGGTAATACTATCTGCCCTAACACTAACTGTCACAAACTGACACTATGCAGTAATCAGAAAAAAAAAAAAAAAAAAAAAAAAAAAATACTGCTAATGTCAGTTTGTGACAGGGGGGGGGGGTGATTGGGGGGGGATCGGGGGGCGATCGGGGGGGGGTCGGGGGTGTAAAGTATGCCTGGCATGTTCTACTGTGTGTGTGTGTGTGTTGTGCACTCACTTGTCATCTCTCCTCGGCGCTGGAACGGAAACTGCCAGACCGAGGAGAGATGACATCACATCCTCTGCCTGTGTGAAACGACACACAGGCAGAGGAGCATTCCCATTGGCTGGGAGCGATCGCGAGGGGGGGGCCACGATCGGATGGTCTCCCCCTCGCCTCCCGACGCTCCCAGTCAGATGCCGACCGCCGATGGCACCGGGGGGGGGTCCGATCGGACCCCCCGCCCGCGGGAGGCAGATCACGTACGGGTACGTGATTTTGCCTGCCCGTGCCGCTCTGCCGCAGTATATATGCGGTAGGCGGTCGGCAAGTGGTTAACAGCTGTCACTACAAACCTTGGTTGTACAACATCCCCAAGGGGCAACTTGTTAGGATCAAACGCAATTGCACACATGAAGATGATTATAATATACAAGCTGAGATGATTGGTAAGAGATTTAAAGAGAAGGGTTACGATGGCACATGGATTGACAATCAAATACAACACGTTAAGGAAAATGGATAGGACTGGAATGTTGCAAAATAACCTGAAGAAGAAGACATATCAGAATGAGGCACCATGTCTCATATTAGACTACAATGTACAACATAAGGAGGTAGCCAAGCTCATTAAGCGACACTGGCATATATTGAAGAATGATAAGGATTTAAAGGATATCTTGCCAGACACACCTAATATTGTATATAAAAGAGCTCCTACCCTGAGAGACATGATTGTTAAATCTGTAGTTGAACCTCCCCCGAAAAATAGCTTCACGTTCTTTTCTGGAAAAGGTTTTTATCCGTGTAGGAATTGCTACGCCTGTCGCCTTACCAAAAAATTTCAAAGGAAGAGGTCAGAATTTGCAGCAACCACCACTGGTCAGACGTATCAGATAAGGGACTTTATAGGTTGCCACACTGAAGGTGTAGTTTATTGCCTTCAATGTAGCTGCAATTTGCAGTATATAGGCAGAACTAAAAGAGCACTTAAAGTCAGGGTGAAGGAACATGTGCAGAACATTATAAATGGGTTTCCTAAACATAACGTGTCAAAACATTTTGACGCAGTACACAATCGAGATCCATCACAGCTACAATTCTGGGGTATTGAGAAGTATAGTGCATCATGGAGGGGTAGCCATAAGATCAGAACGATAAGTCTAAAAGAGTCAAAATGGATATACATTATGAAAAGTTTAGTGCCGGGAGGCCTAAATGTCGAGTTTGACCTTAATTGTTTTTTGAGTAACTTTTAATGTATTAGGTTATTTGCCTCTGTGTGTTTTATTCTTGATCTGGAGTGCGATTCTCGCCTTATTTCCGATGTGCAGTAGCCACATTTTGTCACCTCCCATATATTCGTCCAGGTCATATAGCCAATTAAGGCAATTTTTAAGAACTCCCCTTTTTTTATATAAAAATTTTTTTTTTAATAAAAGAATTTTTTTATAAATATTTTTAAGATAATCAATTTTTGTAGAATTATTAAAGTTTGATTTCAGGTACATTTGGTGCATATTATAGGTTAGCTGGGTTTTTTAGTGATTTATATCATAGTCCCACTTTTATAGTTTTAAATTTTAAATTTTATTATTTATTTATCTATTTTTCATTTTTTATTTTTTATATTATTCATTATTTATTATTTTCTATTTTATTTATTATTTATTCTTTATTATTTATTTTTTATTTTTATTTTTATTTTCTTTTTTCTTTTTTATTATTTATTTTTCATTTTTTATTTATTTTTTATTTTTTATATTTTATTTTTTATATTTTATTTTTATTTTTTATTTTTATTTTTTATCTTATTTTTTATTTTTTATTTTTATTTTTATTTTCTATTTTTTATTTTATTTATTTTTTATTTTTTATTTATTTTATTTATTTTCTATTTATTTATTAATTTTTTATTTTATTTTTTATTTATTTTTTTCTTTATTATTATATTTTTTCATATATTTTTTTCTTTAATTATTTTATTTTTTCTTTATTTTTATTTTTTTATTTTAATTTATTTTTATTTTTCGCTTTTTGGTTTTAAAAGAATCTTTTTCACGGGGATAAAATTATCAGCAGTAGTGATGTCTCAAGTGACTTAATTACCTTGTTTAAATATGTTCATGGCCTGGTATATCAAAGGTGTGAAGCGTGTTTAGATTTCCCACAAACGGAAGACGTAATTTTGTTTGTTAAGGAGTCATGTGCTGTAAAGTAATTAGACCCCATGGTGACTCTCAGTCTCCGTTCACCTACGAGCACACCTTTTTAGAAGTGTCAGCAGAGGAGTAGTATTTTATGTAATGGCCGCTGTATAAAGCACGACATTGACTATAAGAAAATGGCCGCTGCTGCTAAGTAGAACAGACCACAACAAAATGGCCGCTGATTCATTTCCGTTTTTTTGAGATATATACACAATCGCCACAGCCAATCCGCATCCCCTGATGAAGTCACGTGATGACGTAACGCGTAGGGAGTGGCCGGAGGTTGAAGTGCACCGGAAGTGACGTGAGAGTGGCGTTCAGACGCCTTGTTTGCTGATACATGTGTTTACTGATACATGCCTATTTTTTAACATAGCAGTGTAAAAGTCCAGCTTTAGTATTTAAATAAATCTATATGCTTTAACCTTACTACACTATTGGTGCTCTCTTTTTCTCCTACCTTCACCTTTCACCCCAGTTCTAAACCCCCCCCCCCCAAGCGGAGGTGACAAGGTCGGATGAGGATTCTGATGGGAAGCCTGGCTTAGGTGGAACGGAGGACCCCCTGGTGGTCAAGCTTGAAACAATCGGACTGATCCCCTTTATTGCATGCTGATTTATCACGTTTGGGAAGGTGACCGTATTTAAAGTGGAACAGTAGGACACCCTAGTGGTCAAGGTTGGAACAACGGAACTAACTCCCTCTATTACATGCTGATTCATTACGTTGTGAAGGTGAGGGCTCTGTGAGCTCATTTTTTGGATATTTATCTCTCCCTGCCCACTGTCTTTTTTTGGAACATTTCACAGGATTCCTTCTTTAGACATTCTTTCAAGATTTTATATGGCTTTTTGAACATCTTATTAAGAGACTATTATTACTCTATTTGTTATGCCCTTGGATTGATTTATTAATTTTTCACATTTACGGTTTATTATTAAGGAATATTTTAATATTATTTTTTATTCCTGTGGACACTTTAGATTCACTCATTTGATTTAGTGAGGTTGATTTACAAAAGGTAAATCCACTCTGCACTACAAGTGCACTTGAAAGTGCAATCTCTGTAGATCGCTGTAGATCTGAGGGGAAGCTCTGAAATTAGGGGAAGCTCTGCTGATTTTATCATCCAATCATGTGCAAGCAAAAATTCTGTTTTTGCATGTCCCCCTCAGATCTACAGCAACTGCACTTGAAAGTGCACTTGTAGTGCAAAGTGGATTTGCCTTTTGTAAATAACCCCCAATATTTTTTACTTTCTGCTATAATACATATCCAAAAATAAAATATAAAAAAACAAATGTATTCATCAATTTAGGCCAATATGTATTCTGCTACATATTTTTGGTAAAAAAAAAATGCCATAAGCGTATATTGATTGATTTGTGCAAAAGTTATAGCGTCTACAAATTAGGAGAAAAATGTATTGATTTTTAATTTATTTTTATTGTTTTTACTGGTAATGACGGCGATCTGCGTTTCTCAGCAGGACAAAGACATTGCGGCGGAAAAATCTGACCCTAAGTGACACTTTTTGGGGACCAGTGACACCAATACAGTGATCGGTGCTATAAAAATGCACTGATCCTTGTATAAATGGCAGGGAAGGGGTTAACACTAGGGGGCAATCAAGGGGTTAAGTGTTCTCTTAGAGGTGTTTCTAACTGTATGGGGGATGAGCTGCCTGGGAGAAGAGAGAGATCACTGTTCCTGATCACTAGAAACAGCTGATCTCTCTCTCCTCCCCTGTCAGAACGGGGATCCGCTTTGTTTACAAAGGCAGATCCCTGTTCTGCCTCTCTTTTCCCGCTAACGCGAGTGGCCAGTGCACATCAATTCTGCCAGGCCCACAGGCGAGCTCCCGCGGCACGCGCCTGCAGTGCCACATGCACAGAACGACGTACTGGTACACCGGTTTGTGCAGCCGAGCCTCCTTGCCACAGTATATATGCAGAAGGCGGTAGGCAAGTGGTTAAACTTCTCTACAACTCTATCCCTGACCTTCTGGTGTGTTTCTCGGCCTTTATTAAGCTGTTTGTTTACTAAGCCTCTGAGGGTTTCACAGAACAGTTTTATTTATACTGAGATTAAATTACACACAGATGGACTCTATTTACTAATTAGGTGACTTCTGAAGGCAACTGTTTCACTAGATTTTAGTAAGGGGGATCAGAGTAAAGGGGGCGGAATACAAATACGCCACACTTTTCAGATATTCATTTGTAAAAGATTTTGAAAACCATTTATCATTTTCCTTCCACTTCACAATTATGTGCTTTTGTGTTGGTCTATCACATAACACAAAAACATTTCTTTCACTCATGGATAGTGTTTGACTGAAGACATTTAATATCAATCAACTGTGTTTACTCTTTTTAAATCATAATGGCAACAGAAACTACCCAAATGACCCTGATTAAAAGTTTACCCCAGTTCTTAATACCGTGTATTGCTCCCTTTAACATCAATGACAGCTTGAAGTCTTTTGTGGTATTTGTGGATGAGGCTCTTTATCTTCTCAGAAGGTAAAGCTGCCCATTCCTCTTGGCAAAAAGCCTCCAGTTCCTGTAAATTCTTGGGCTGTCTTGCATGAACTTCACGTTTGAGATCTCCCCAAAGTGGCTCAATCATATTGAGGTCAGGAGACTGAGATGGCCACTCCAGAACCTTCACTTTGCTCTGATGTAGCCAATGACAGGTCGACTTGGTCTTGTGTTTTGGTTTATTGTCATGTTGGAATGTCCAAGTACCTCCCATGTGCAGCTTCCTGGCTGATGAATGCAAATGTTCCTCCAGTATTTTTTGATAACATATTGCATTCATCTTGCCATCAATTTTGACCAAATTTCCTCTGTCTTTGTAGCTCACACATCCCCAAAACATCAGCGATCCACCTCCGTGTTTCACAGTAGGAATGGTGTACCTTTCATCATAGGCCTCGTTGACTCCTCTCCAAATGTAGCGTTTATGGTTGTGGCCAAAAAGCTCAATTTTGGTCTCATCACTCCAAATGACTTTGTGCCAGAAGGTTTAAGGCTTGTCTCTGTGCTGTTTGGCGTATTGTAAGCGGGATATTTTGTGCCATTTGCGTAGTAATGACTTTCTTCTGGTGACTCAACGATGCAGCCCATCTTTCTTCAAGTGCCTCCTTATTGTGCATCTTGAAACAGCCACACCACATGTTTTCAGAGAGACCTGTATTTCACCTGAAGTTAATTGTGGGTTTTTGCATCCCAAACAATTTTCCTGGCAGTTGTGGCTGAAATTTTAGTTGGTCTACCTGACCGTGGTTTGGTTTCAACAGAACCCCTCATTTTCCACTTCTTGATTAGAGTTTGAACACTGCTGATTGGCATTCTCAATTCCTTGGATATCTTTTTATATCCCTTTCCTGTTTTATACAGTTCAACTACATTTTCCTGCAGATCTTTTGACAATTCTTTTGCTTTCCCCATGACTCAGAATCCAGAAACGTCAGTGCAGCATTGTGTGAAAGATGCAAGGGTCTGTCAGGAGTCCAGAAACTCATTGACCTTTTATACACACACTAATTACAAGAAAACCGATCACAGGTGAGGATGGTTACCTTTAATAGCCATTCAACCCCCTTTGTGTCAACTTGTGTGCATGTTATCAGGCCAAAATCACCAGGGTATGTAAACTTTTGATCAGGGTCATTTGGGTAGTTTCTGTTGTCATTATGATTTAAAAAAGAATAAACACAGATGATTGATAGTAAATGGCTTCAGCCAAACACTAACCATGAGTGAAAGAAATGTTTTTGTGTTATCATTCATACAGTGCCTTGCAAAAGTATTCACCCCCTTGGCGTTGTTCGTGTTTTGTTGCCTCACAATCTGGAATTAACATGGATTGTTTGAGGATTTGTATCATTTAATTTACAGAACTTGCCCACAACTTTGAAGATGTTTTTTTTTTATTGTGAAGCAAACAACAAATAGGACAAAATAACAGAAAAAGTCAATGTGCATAACTATTCACCCCCCTAAAGTCAATACTTTGTAGAGCCACCTTTTGCGGCTATCACAGCTTCAAGTCGCTTTGGATAGGTCTATATGAGCTTACCACATGTTACCACTGGGATTTTTGCCCATTCCTCCTTGCATAACTGCTCCAGCTCCTTCAAGTTGGATGGTTTGCGTTTGTGAACAGCAATCTTTAAGTCTGACCACGGATTTTCTATTGAATTGATGTCTGGACTTTGACTAGGCCATTCCAACACATTTACACGTTTCCCCTTAAACCACTCAAGTGTTGCTTTAGCAGTGTGTTTGGGGTCATTGTCCTGCTGGAAGTTGAACCTCCGTCCTAGCCTCAAATCACACACAGAGTGGTACAGGTTTTGCTCAAGAATATCCCTGTATTTAGCACCATCCATCTTTCCCTCAACTCTGACCAGTTTCTCGGTCCTGAAAAACATCCCCACAGCATGATGCTGCCACCACCATGTTTCACTGTGGGGATGGTGCTCTTTGGGTGATGTGATGTGCTGGGTTGTGCCAGACATAGCGTTTTCTTTGATGGCCAAAAAGTTCAATTTTAGTCTCATCAGACCAGAGCAGCTTCCTCCATACATTTTGGGAGTCTCCCACATGCCTTTTCGCAATTTCAAAACGCGCCATTTTGTTTTTTGCTGAAAGTAATGGCTTTCTTCTGGCCACTCTGCCATAAAGCCCAACTCTATGGAGTGTACGGCTTATAGTCGTCCTATGTACAGATACTCAATTCTTTGCTGTGGAACTCTGCAGCTCCTCCAGGATCACCTTAGGTCTCTGTGCTGCCTCTATGATTAATGCCCTCCTTGTCCAGTCCATGAGTTTTGGTGTGCGGCCGTCTCTTGGCAGGTTTGCTGTTGTGCCATGTTCTTTCCATTTGGTTATGATAGATTTGATGGTGCTCCTAGGGATTATCAAAGATTTGGATATTTTTTTATAACCTAACCCTGACTTGTACTTCTCAACAACATTGTCCCTTACTTGTTTGGAGAGTTCCTTGGTCTTCATGGCAGTGTTTGGTTAGTGGTGCCTCTTGCTTAGGTGTTGCAGCCTCTGGAGCCTTTCAAAAAGGTGTGTATATGTAATGACAGATCATGTGACACTTAGATTGCACACAGGTGGACATCATTTCACTAATTATGTGACTTCTGAAGGTAATTAGTTGAACCAGAGCTTTTTATGGGTCTCATAACAAAGAGGGTGAATACATACGCATATGCCAATTATCATTTTTTTTTATTTCTGAAAAATTGTTTTATGTATATATTTTTCTAATTTTACTTTACCAGCTTAGACTATTGTGTTCTGATCCATCACATATAATTCAGATAAAAAACCCCCCATTGAACTAAAGGCTGTAATGTAACAAAATAGGTAAAAAGCCAAGGGGGTGAATACTTTTGCAAGGCACTGTATTCTCTGAAAAATCATAGAAGAAGTCATAAATTATGGCAGGCTATGTAAACTTATGAGCACAACTAAAACAAAAAAGAAGCTGAGCTAACTAAATAGTAGGGATGAGCCGAACACCCCCCGGTTCGGTTCGCACCAGAACCTGCGAACGGACCGAAAATTCACACGAACATTAGAACCCCATTGACGTCTATGGGACTCGAAAGTTCGAAATCAAAAGTGCTCATTTTAAAGGCTAATTTTCATGGTATTGTCCTAAAAGGGGTTTGGGGACCCAGGTCCTGCCCCAGGGGACATGTATCAATGCAAAAAAAACTTTTAAAAACGTCTGTTTTTTCGGGAGCAGTGATTTTAATGATGCTTAAAGTAAAAAAAAAAAAAGTGAAATATTCCTTTAAATATCGTACCTGGGGGGTGTCTATAGTATGCCTGTAAAGTGGCGCGTGTTTCCCGTGCTTAGAACAGTCCCTGCACAAAATGACATTTTTAAAGGAAAAAAAAGTAATTTAAAACTGCTTGCGGCTTTAACCACTTGCCGACCGCCTCACGCATATATACATGAGCAGAATGGCACGGGCAGGCAAAATCACGTACCCCCCCGGTGCCAGCGGCGGTCGGCATTTGGCTAGGAGCGATGAGAGACGAGGGAGAGGCCATCCGATCGTGGCCCCCCCCTCGCGATCGCTCCCAGCCAATGAGGAACATCCCCTGCCTGTGTATAGTACACACAAGCAGAGGATGTGATGTCATCTCTCCTCGGCTCGGCAGTTTCCGTTCTAGCGCCGAGGAGAGAAGACATGTAAGTGCACCAACACACACACACAGTAGAACATGCCAGGCACACAAAACACCCCCGACCCCCCCGATCGCCCCCCGATCCCCCCCTAATCACCCCTCCCCCCTCCCTGTCACACTGACACCAAGCAGTATTTTTTTTTTTTTTTTTATGATTACTGCATGGTGTCAGTTAGTGACAGTTACTGTGGTAGGACAGTTAGTGTTACCCCCCTTTAGGTCTACGGTACCCCCCTAAAGCCCCCTAATAAAGTTTTAACCCCTTGATCACCCCCTGTCACCAGTGTCGCTAAGCGATCATTTTTCTGATCGCTGTATTAGTGTCGCTGGTGACGCTAGTTAGGAACGTAAATATTTAGGTTCGCCGTCAGCATTTTATAGCGACAGGGACCCCAATATACTATCTAATAAATGTTTTAACCCCTTGATTGCCCCCTAGTTAACCCTTTCACCACTGATCACCGTATAACCGTTACGGGTGACGCTGGTTAGTTGGTTTATTTTTCATAGTGTCAGGGCACCCGCCGTTTATTACCGAATAAAGGTTTAGCCCCCTGATCGCCCGGCGGTGATATGCGTCGCCCCAGGCAGCGTCAGATTAGCGCCAGTACCGCTAACACCCACGCACGCAGCATACGCCTCCCTTAGTGGTATAGTATCTGAACGCATCAATATCTGATCCGATCAGATCTATACTAGCGTCCCCAGCAGTTTAGGGTTCCCAAAAACGCAGTGTTAGCGGGATCAGCCCAGATACCCGCTAGCACCTGCGTTTTGCCCCTCCGCCCGGCCCAGCCCAGCCCACCCAAGTGCAGTATCGATCGATCACTGTCACTTACAAAACACTAAACACATAACTGCAGCGTTCGCAGAGTCAGGCCTGATCCCTGCGATCGCTAACAGTTTTTTTGGTAGCGTTTTGGTGCACTGGCAAGCACCAGCCCCAGGCAGCGTCAGGTTAGCGCCAGTCGCGCTAACACCCACGCACGCACCGTACACCTCCCTTAGTGGTGTAGTATCTGATCAGATCAATACCTGATCCGATCAGATCTATACTAGCGTCCCCAGCAGTTTAGGGTTTCCAAAAACGCAGTGTTAGTGGGATCAGCCCAGATACCTGCTAGCACCTGCGTTTTGCCCCTCCGCCCGGCCCAGCCCAGCCCACCCAAGTGCAGTATCGATCGATCACTGTCACTTACAGAACACTAAACGCATAACTGCAGCGTTCGCAGAGTCAGGCCTGATCCCTGCGATCGCTAACAGTTCTTTTGGTAGCGTTTTGGTGAACTGGCAAGCACCAGCGGCCTAGTACACCCCGGTCGTAGTCAAACCAGCACTGCAGTAACACTTGGTGATGTGGCGAGTCCCATAAGTGCAGTTCAAGCTGGTGAGGTGGCAAGCACAAGTAGTGTCCCGCTGCCACCAAAAAGACAAACACAGGCCCGTCGTGCCCATAATGCCCTTCCTGCTGCATTTGCCAATCCTAATTGGGAACCGACCACTTCTGCAGCGCCTGTACTTCCCCCATTCACATCCCCAACCAAGTGCAGTCGGCTGTATGAGTGGCATTTTCTTTATGTCCTCCCGAGTACCCCTACCCAACGAACCCCCCTCAAAAAAAAGGTTGTGTCTGCAGCAAGCGCGGATATAGGCGTGACACCCGCTATTATTGTCCCTCCTGTCCTGACAATCCTGGTCTTTGCATTGGTGAATGTTTTAAACGCTACCATTCACTAGTTGAGTATTAGCGTAGGGTACAGCATTGCACAGACTAGGCACACTTTCACAGGGTCTCCCAAGATGCCATCACATTTTGAGAGACCCGAACCTGGAACCGGTTACAGTTATAAAAGTTGGTTACAAAAAAATGTGTAAAAAAAAAAAAAAAAACACATACAAAAATATAAAATAAAAAATAAATAGTTGTCGTTTTATTGTTCTCTCTCTCTCTATTCTCTCTATTGTTCTGCTCTTTTTTACTGTATTCTATTCTGCAATGTTTTATTGTTATTATGTTTTATCATGTTTGTTTTTCAGGTCTGCAATTTTTTATACTTTACCGTTTACTGTGCTTTATTGTCTTCAGGTACGCCATTCATGACTTTGAGTGGTTATACCAGCATGATGCCTGCAGGTTTAGGTATCATCTTGGTATCATTCTTTTCAGCCAGCGGTCGGCTTTCATGTAAAAGCAATCCTAGTGGCTAATTAGCCTCTAGACTGCTTTTACAAGCAGTGGGAGGGAATGCCCCCCCCCACCGTCTTCCGTGTTTTTCTCTGGCTCTCCTGTCTCAACAGGGAACCTGAGAATGCAGCCGGTGATTCAGCCAGCTGACCATAGAGCTGATCAGAGACCAGAGTGGCTCCAAACATCTCTATGGCCTAAGAAACCGGAAGCTACGAGCATTTCATGACTTAGATTTCGCCGGATGTAAACAGCGCCATTGGGAAATTGGGAAAGCATTTTATCACACCGATCTTGGTGTGGTCAGATGCTTTTAGGGCAGAGGAGAAATCTAGGGTCTAATAGACCCCAATTTTTTCAAAAAAGAGTACCTGTCACCACCTATTGCTATGATAGGGGATATTTACATTCCCTGAGATAACAATAAAAATGATTTAAAAAAAAAAATATGAAAGGAACAGTTTAAAAATAAGACAAAAAAGTAAAAAAATAAAGAGAAAAAAAAAAAAAAAAAAAGCACCCCTGTCCCCCCTGCTCTCGCGCTAGGGCAAACGCAAGTGTCGGTCTGGCGTCAAATGTAAACAGCAATTGCACCATGCATGTGAGGTATCACCGCGAAGGTCAGATCAAGGGCAGTAATTTTAGCAGTAGACCTTCTCTGTAAATCTAAAGTGGTAACCTGTAAAGGCTTTTAAAGGCTTTTAAAAATGTATTTAGTTTGTCGCCACTGCACGTTTGTGCGCAATTTTAAAGCATGTCATGTTTGGTATCCATGTACTCGGCCTAAGATCATATTTTTTATTTCATCAAACATTTGGGCAATATAGTGTGTTTTAGTGCATTAAAATTTAAAAAAGTGTGTTTTTTCCCCAAAAAATGTGTTTGAAAAATCGCTGCGCAAATACTGTGTGGAAAAAAAAAATGAAACACCCACCATTTTAATCTGTAGGGCATTTGCTTTAAAAAAAATATATAATATGTGGGGGTTCAAAGTAATTTTCTTGCAAAAAAAAATAATTTTTTCATGTTAATAAAAAGTGTCAGAAAGGGCTTTGTCTTCAAGTGGTTAGAAGAGTGGGTGATGTGTGACATAAGCTTCTAAATGTTGTGCATAAAATGCCAGGACAGTTCAAAACCCCCCAAATGACCCCATTTTGGAAAGTAGACACCCCAAGCTATTTGCTGAGAGGCATGTCGAGTCCATGGAATATTTTATATTGTGACACAAGTTGCGGGAAAGACAATTTTTTTTTTTTTTTTGCACAAAGTTGTCACTAAATGATATATTGCTCAAACATGCCATGGGAATATGTGAAATTACACCCCAAAATACATTCTGTTGCTTCTCCTGAGTATGGGGATACCACATGTGTGGGACTTTTTGGGAGCCTAGCCGCGCACGGGACCCAGAAAACCAAGCACCGCCTTCAGGCTTTCTAAGGGCGTAAATTTTTGATTTCACTCTTCACTGCCTATCAGAGTTTCGGAGATCATGGAATGCCCAGGTGGCAAAACCCCCCCCAAATGACCCCATTTTGGAAAGTAGACATCCCAAGCTATTTGCTGAGAGGTATAGTGAGTATTTTGCAGACCTCACTTTTTGTCACAAAGTTTTGAAAATTGTCTTTCTTTATTTTCAAAAACAAATGAGAGCTGCAAAATACTCACCATGCCTCTCAGTAAATAGCTTGGGGTGTCTACTTTCCAAAATGGGGTCATTTGGGGGGGGGGGGGTTGTGCCACCTGGGCATTCCATGGCCTCCGAAACTGTGATAGGCAGTGAAGAGTGAAATCAAAAATTCACGCCCTTAGAAATCCTGAAGGCGGTGATTGGTTTTCGGGGCCCCGTGCGCGGCTAGGCTCCTAAAAAGTCCCACACTTGTGGTATCCCCATACTCAGGAGAAGAAGCTAAATGTATTTTGGGGTGCAATTCCACATATGCCCATGGCCTGTGTGAGCAATATATCATTTAGTGACAACTTTGTGCAAAAAAAAAAAAAAAAATTTGTCACTTTCCCGCAACTTGTGTCAAAATATAAAACATTCCATGGACTCAACATGCCTCAAAGCAAATTGCTTGGGGTGTCTATTTTCCAAAATGGGGTCATTTGGGGGGGGTTTATGCCATCTGGGCATTTTATGGCCTCCGAAACTGTGATAGGTAGTGAGGAGTAAAATAAAAAATGTACGCCCTTAGAAATCCTGAAGGCAGTGATTGGTTTTCGGGGCCCCGTACGCGACTAGGCTCCCAAAAAGTCCCACACATGTGGTATCCCCGTACTCAGGAGAAGCAGCTAAATGTATTTTGGGGTGCAATTCCACATATGCCCATGGCCTGTGTGAGCAATATATCATTTAGTGACAACTTTTTGTAATTTTTTTATTTTTTTTGTCATTATTCAATCACTTGGGACAAAAAAAAATTAATATTCAATGGGCTCAACATGCCTCTCAGCAATTTCCTTGGGGTGTCTACTTTCCAAAATTGGGTCATTTGTGAGGGTTTTGTACTGCCCTGCCATTTTAGCACCTCAAGAAACGACATAGGCAGTCATAAATTAAAGGCTGTGTAAATTCCAGAAAATGTACCCTAGTTTGTAGGCGCTATAACTTTTGCGCAAACCAATAAATATACACTTATTGACATTTTTTTTACCAAAGACATGTGGCCGAATACATTTTGGCCTAAATGTATGACTAAAATTGAGTTTATTGGATTTTTTTTAGAACAAAAAGTAGAAAATATCAATTTTTTTCAAAATTTTCGGTCTTTTTCCGTGTATAGCGCAAAAAATAAAAACGGAAGAGGTGATCAAATACCATCAAAAGAAAGCTCTATTTATGGGAAGAAAAGGATGCAAATTTCGTTTGGGTACAGCATTGCATGACCGCGCAATTAGCAGTTAAAGCGACGCAGTGCCAAATTGTAAAAAGTGCTCTGGTCAGGAAGGGGGTAAATCTTTCCGGGGCTGAAGTGGTTAATGTAATGTTGGGTCCCGGCAATATGGATGAAAATCAGTGAGACAAACGGCATGGGTTCCCCCCAGTCCATTACCAGGCCCTTTGGGTCTTGTATGGATATTAAGGGGAACCCCGCATCCAAAGTAAAAAAGGAAAGGTGTGGTTCCCCCAGGCCCTATATACTCTGAACAGCAGTATACAGGCGGTGCAAACAAGACAGGGACTGTAGGTTTGTTGTTAAGTAGAATCTGTTTGTAATTTTGAACTGGAACATTTTTAAAGTGTAGCTCCAGCCAAAAAAATCTGTTTTTAAGCTTTTTGGAAAACATAGGGAAGGGTTATCACCCCTGTGACATTTGTTTTGCTGTCTGTGCTCCTCTTCAGAAGATTTCACCTCACTTTTTGTCCCAATGACAAATGTTTTTTGAAAATGTGGGGTTTTTAGTGAAACAAGGATTGGTGATATATTAGAAACTGGTTTTCCTCTGATGGGACTTTATAAGGCAAGAGTCTTCAAAAATATCAAAAACATGTATAATTTATTTGGTATCAAAAATATAACAAAACAACATATATAAATACTGAAGAAAACATGAGGGGTGCTACAAAACAGGTGTGGACAATAACAGTATGCTTGTAAAGGTACACTGTGAACATAAAGCCACATCAACTAAACAAACTGGAGTCTAACTCACACAGGTCCGACGCGTTTCGAGGTTTAAAATTTGATTGAGACCTCTTCTTCAGGGGATGGTGGTGAGATGAGTGACTATCTATATATTTACAAAAAGAACAAAACATCTTAAAGCAAATTAATGGTATGATAGCATCATATATATTTATATAGCATGAAAGTCAAAATTGATTCAACACTATTAAGTGATACGCTCACCTGAACTCTTGACTCCTGAACCCACAATTTGAAAGCATCCAACTTTAAAAACAGAGATAAGCGCAGTAGACCACCGATGAAGAAATGACCCCCAGTCCAGCACTGGCCAATGTGCTATTTTTCTGGCGCTTTTGGCCTCCCGTCCTCTGGATCGCTCTGGGCTGGGACAACATCGTGTTCCGGTTCTGGGGTGACCATGCACCGCGGGTCCCCGACGCGGACACCGGTTCCCTCCCAGCACGAGTTTTTTTTTGTCAGATTCAGATGGTTCCTCCCTCTGCACTCTGATTCGTGTGTGGGATCAAGGGGGCGGGCCTGCGCGCCGAGGACTCGGAGGGCGACCCCTCCCATCACCTATGACGCCCACTTAGACACCAGCTGTTACTGATATCATCAGCAATTAGAGGCACTAGATAAATCACCTGCTATGAAGGCCAGTCTTATGCCCACACAGGCGTCGGACAGGTCGCTCAGCCACACCATTCCCTAAGGTAATCATTCCATTTCTATCATTACACTTGCACTTGATTTTTATCAATGTAGGCGAACTCCACCAGCAGATGCATATCCACTTACATTGCATTGTGCTTTGCATCTGCTGGGAGATTATTGGCAGCAGCTTTGAGCATGCTGTTTTTTAATGTGATTTTAGTTAATCACATAATAATTTTTGTGTCCCTTTTCAGTGATTGCATGCGGCTGTGTTCAACCGCTGTGTTTTCCTCCCTCCCTATTTGTTGGGAGATCTGATGACACGGAGTGCTATTATATCTTCTCCTACTCACTGCTAGACTTTATGTTACTTCATTCTACTCATGTTAGGAGGATTGTCCATTTTACATGAGTCTATAGGTAAGCACCTCCCACGCTGCAGCTTTTAGTATACAAATATTATATTATATATATAATACATGCAATCCCCAATACTCTACGTGAGATTTTTCTCTCACCTCTGCTTCCGATTCAACCATACACTCCTTCCCCTTTCCTTCCCTTCCCCCCTCTCCTTCCCCCCTTTCCCCTCCTTTAACCCCTCTTTTTCCCCCCTCCTGTCATCCCCCCCCCTTCCCTACCTCCCTTTCCCACCCCCCTTGCCTCACATTTGTGCATTGGAATCTACCAGATTGTCTTTTTCTGTGCCCCAGGTGATATCACATACTACCTACAACAGCTGTGGCTAGTGGTGTCAATTTGCGAATGGTAGGACGCCCTTTGTGTCCTGCTGTGATCTGCATGTCCGTGCCGTGTCTCTGGTGCTAGCGCTGGACTGGGGGTCATTTCTTCATCAGTGGTCTACTGCGCTTATCTCTGTTTTTAAAGTTGGATGCTTTCAAATTGTGGGTTCAGGAGTCAAATGGTGAGCGTATCACTTAATAATGTTGAATCAATTTTGACTTTCATGCTATATAAATATATATGATGCTATCATACCATGAATTTGCTTTAAGATGTTTTGTTCTTTTTGTAAATATATAGATAGTCACTCATCTCACCACCAGCCCCTGAAGAAGAGGTCTCAATCAAATTTTAAACCCCGAAACGCGTTGGGCCCGTGTGGGTTAGACTCCAGTTTGTATAGTTGATGTGGCTTTATGTTCACAGTGTACCTTTACAAGCATACTGTTATTGTCCACACCTGTTTTGTAGCATCCTTCATGTTTTCTTCAGCATTTATATATGTTGTTTTGTTATATTTTTAATCTTTTTGATACCAAATAAACTATACATGTTTTTGATATTTTTGAAGACTCTTGCCTTATAAAGTCCCATCAGAGGAAAACCAGTTACTAATATATAGTCTCATAGGGATGTGGGCAAGTTGTCTTCCTCCACAGGGTCATCGTCACTATTCTCATCCAAGGATTGGTGATAAAGCATCAGTGAAGAGGAGAAAAGTTTTTCCCATATTAACTCTTACAGGAGAGAATTTCCCTTCCTATGGGGTAGATTTCATCTCACTTCCTGTTGTCTCCTTCCGTTTGCAAGTAGGAGTCGTTTGTAAGGTGGATGTTTGAAAGTAGGGGCCTGCCCTATATACTCAGCAGAAATTTGGGCCTTAGGTGTTGTTGTGGCCTCAACACTGTAAGCCCTCACAGGGCCCTGCTGTGAAATATTAGATCAAGAATTGTAATTACATGCCCCTGTTGAACAGGGCCAGAAAAATTGGGCCTTTGGTGATGGTTGGGGTGTTGCTGGTGCCACAACACTGTAAGTCCTCACAGTTACTCTTGGTGGGCGCTGGAACGGGCCCTGCTGTGAAATATTAGATCAAGAATTGTAATTACATGCCCCTGTTGAACAGGGGCAGAAAAATTGGGCCTTTGGTGGTGGTGGTGGTGCTGGTGGCACAACACTGTAAGTCCTCACAGTTAATCTTGGTGGGCGCAGAAACGGGTCCTGCTGTGAAATTTTAGATCAAGAATTCTAATTACATGTCCCTGTTGAACAGGGGCTGAAAAATTGGGCCTTAGGCACTGGTGCTGGTGCCACAACACTGCTACCCCTCACAGATACTCTAGTTGGAGCGCAGGAACTAGCCCTGCTGCAAAGTAATGCTTTAAAAATTCTAATTACATGTCCCTGTTGAACAGGGGCTGAAAAATTGGGCCTTAGGCACTGGTGCTGGTGCCACAACACTGCAACCCCTCACAGATACTCTACTTGGAACGCAGGAACGAGCCCTGCTGCAAAGTATTGCATCAAAAATTGTAATTACACGCCCCTGTTAAACAGGAGCTGAAAAATTGGGCCTTAGGCACTGGTGGCGGCGCCCAGAACCAAAAATGTTCTTATAAGCTATCAGCATGATCATTGAGGAGGAAAAGGATAATTACTCAGCATAACAGGATAGTCACTCAGGATCAGCATAGGCAGTCTTTGAAGGGATCTGACATTTCAAAAAAAATTATTCGGTTACATCAGCATCAGGTGCTTGGTAGCTGGTGGTGATCCAAGACTGATTCATTTTTATGAAGGTCAGTCGATCAACCGAGTCGGTGGACAGATGCACCCTGTGATCGGTTACAAAGCTTCCAGCAGCACTGAATGTGCGTTCCAAAAGAACGCTGAAAGCAGGACAGGCCAGTAGCTCAATTGCATACTGTGCAAGCTCTGGCCAGTGATTCATCCTCAAGACCCAGTAACCCAGAGGATTTTCAGTGGGAAAGGTGTCCAAGTCAGATATTGCCCCTAGGTATTCCTGCACCATGTAAAACAGACGCTGGCGATGGTTGCTGGAACCGATCATACCTTGGGGCTGCAGACTAAAAAATTGTCTGAACGCATCGGTCAGACGGCCACCTTCTCCACCGCTCCTTCTTTGACTGACCGAAGCCTCAGCAACACGTTGTCCAGAAACAGAAGTTTGTAACCTCCCAGTCTCTGGGAACGCGTTGCACAGACCTTTCTGCAAGGCCTCCCAAAGATGTTTCATCCTCTGCTCCCTCTGCGACGGCAAGATAAGGTCCGCAACCTTACCCTTTAACGTGGATCAAGGAGGGTTGCCAGCCAGTATTGGTCCTTCTCCTTGATACCACGAATATGAGGATCCTTACGCAGGCTTTGCAGGATCAGGGAGGCCATGCAGCATAGGTTTGGTGAGGCATTCGGTCCGGAGTCCTCTGGGTCACTAAGGACGACATGGTCCGCAGCCACGTCCTCCCAGCCACGTACAAGTCCATGTGTTTCTTGGGACTGATCCCTTAAAGACTGCTGCTGATGCTGAGTGCCAGGCTCCACCTCCATACTGACACAATCTTCCTCCTCCTCCTCCTTGTCCTCATCCTCTTCCTGTGTGATCGGCGGGCACGCAGGAACACTGTCTGGATAAAGGGGGCCTTGAGAGCTAAGGAAGTCCTTCTCTTCCTGCCTCTGTTCTGCCACAAGTGCCCTGTCCATTATTTCATGCAGCGTGTGCTCCAACAGGTGGACAAGGGGGACAGTGTCACTGATGCATGCACTGTCACTGCTCACCATCCTCGTGGCCTCCTTAAATGGTGACAGGACAGTGCATGCATCCCTGATCATGGCCCACTGGCGTGGGGAAAAAAAACCAAGCTCCCCTGACCCTGTCCTGGTGCCATAGTCGCACAGGTACTCATTGATGGCCCTCTGCTGCGTGTGCAGCCGCTGCAGCATGGCCAACGTTGAGTTCCACCTGGTGGGCATGTCACAGATTAGGCGGTTCTTGGGCAGGTTAAACGCCTTTTGGAGGTCTGCCAGCCGAGCACTGGCATTATATCACCGGCGGAAATGCACACAGACTTTCCTGGCCTGCCTCAGGACATCTTGTAAGCCCGGGTACCTGCCCAAGAACCACTGCACCACCAAGTTAAGGACGTGAGCCAAACAGGGCACATGGGTCAGTTGTCCCTGTCGGAGGGCGGAGAGGAGGTTGGTGCCATTGTCACAAACCACCATTCCTGCCTTAAGTTGGCGTGGCGTCAACCACCTCTGAACCTGCCCCTGCAGAGCTGACAAAACCTCTGCCCCAGTGTGGCTCCTGTCCCCCAAGCACACCAGCTCAAGCACCGCATGGCATCTTTTGGCCTGCGTA
This sequence comes from Lithobates clamitans, assembly GCA_037952925.1. Classification (NCBI taxonomy): domain Eukaryota; kingdom Metazoa; phylum Chordata; class Amphibia; order Anura; family Ranidae; genus Lithobates; species Lithobates clamitans. The sequence goes on from JBBGZY010000728.1 coordinate 594,204, forward strand.
CTTGCGTAGCCCCTTGAACACCAACGGAGCACCGCTGGTTCTGAGGCCATGGAAGAAGAAGAGGAGGGGGTGGAGGAGAGAGGTGTGTCACAATCATTAGTAGTGGCAATTTGGAGGCGTGGTGGTGGAACAACCTCCAACACTACTGCACCTTGTCCTGCATCCTTCCCAGCTGCCAGCAGTGTCACCCAATGCGCGGTGAAACTTAGGTAACGTCCCTGTCCATGCCTGCTGGACCATGAGTCAGCGGTAATATGCACCTTACTGCTGACCGCCCTGTCCAGCGAGGCATGGACATTGCCTTCCACATGCCGGTAGAGAGCCGGAATCGCCTTCCGTGAGAAAAAGTGGCGTTTGGGTACCTGCCACTGAGGAACCGCACAGTCCACAAACTCACGGAAGGGGGCACAGTCTACCAACTGAAAAGGTAGCAGTTGAAGTGCTAGCAGATTTGCCAAGCTAGCATTCAACCGCTGGGCATGTGGATGGCTGGGAGGGAACTTCTTTTGGCGGTGCAGCAGCTGGGGCAGGGAAATTTGCCTGGTACAATCTGACGTCGGTGTACCGAAAGCAGATTGCCCACAAGTACTTGGCTGTGACACACCTAATTCTACAGCTTCATTCCTCTCAGTGCAGGTCTCGGAGAGGACTGAAGGTATAGTGGGGTTGGAGATCTCAGTTGATAAGGAGCAAGGAGAGGTCCTCTTTGTTCTTTGGTGTGGGTCTTTTAGATACGCTTGCCAATGAACTGCATGGCAGGTCAAGATATGTCTGGTCAAGCATGTGGTGCCCAAGCGGGAGATGTTTTGGCCACGTGAGATACACTTGAGACATATGTTGCAAATAGCAGCAGTGCGATCTGATACACTCGTCTCAAAAAAGGCCCACACCAAAGAACTTTTGGAATAACGCGCAGAGACAGCAGCGCCCTGCACATGCAGAGCTTTGCGGTGTGATGCAGTCAGTGTGCTGCCCTTAGGCTGGCCCCTGGAGGGCATCCTGCCTCGTTGGTGATGTGCTTCCTCCTCCTCCTCCTCCTCCTCCTCCTCCTCTCTCCTATCAGGCACCCACGTTGAGTCAGTGACCTCATCATCCCCTCCCTCCTCATCACTGGAGCAAACCTGGCAGTATGCTGCAGCAGGGGGAGCATGACTGCCAGATTGCTGTCCTTCTTGGGCACCCCCTCTGTCCGTGCTCATGTTACTGCCTTCATCTAGCTCAGTATCATCATCAGAGCCTTCTAAACGCTTTGCATTCTCCTGGAGCATGTACCCAACACTGTGGTCAAACAGTTCGAGGGACTACTCAGGAGGACATGGTGGGGCTAGGGAAGGAGTCACTGATGCCATTGAGCCGAGGGAAGAGGCAGCGTTGGCAGCTGCTTTGCCAGACAAAGTACCCTGAGCATGGGTGAGAGAGGATGAGGAGGATGAGGACGGCTCGGTCATCCACTCGACCAAGTCTTCCGCATGTTGCGGCTCAACATGGCCAGCTGCCGAAAAAAAGGCCAAGCTTGTCCCACGGCCACGTGCTGATGAGGATGCACCGTCTCCACGACCAGCACTGTTGCCTCTAGACACAGAGCCTGCTTGCCCTCTTGTATTGGCTTGTGACTGTCTGCCTCTCCTTGTTGGCTTCCAGACATACTAATGGCCTGTAGCTGCACTAAGCTGGGATATATATATATATATATATATATATGTATACTGATACTGCAGCGAGCAAAATCAACTGCCTGCCTGTAGTATGAGAACACCACGAACCTTCTAGGTAGCTTTAGCTGAACACTGTGCAAAGGTTGCAAAAATCTAACTTGTAGCTTATATAGCTGCCTGCGGTAGTGATAGGATCAGAAAAACTCCACCAACCTTCTACAGGTAGCTTTAGCTGAACACTGTGCAGAGGGCGCAAAAAACGAACTTGTAGCTTTAGCTGAACACTGTTCAGAGGACGCACTACACTAACTTATAGCTTTAGCTGAACACTGTGAGGAGGACGCACTACACTAACTTGTAGCTTTAGCTGAACACTGTGCAGAGGTCGCACTACACTAACTTGTAGCTTTAGCTGAACACTGTGAGGAGGACGCACTACACTAACTTGTAGTTTTAGCTGAACACTGTGAGGAGGACGCACTACACTAACTTGTAGCTTTAGCTGAACACTGTGAGGAGGACGCACTACACTAACTTGTAGCTTTAGCTGAACACTGTGCACTACACTAACTTGTAGCTTTAGCTGAACACTGTGCAGAGGTCAGACTAAACTAACTTGTAGCTTTAGCTGAACACTGTGCGGAGGACGCACTACACTAACTGTTAATAGTCTAGCTGCCTGACTGTGGTACTAAAAGGATCAAAAGAACACCAGCAATTTTCTTCAGGTAGCTGTAAATAATGTAACAACACAAGGCTGCCTGTCAGTAGCAAGATAACAGGAACGGATCTAGCTAAACTGAATACAGTGTATATATATATATATATATATATATAAAACACCTGGGATGCATATATATACACAATACACTGTAAGTGCAGCTAACTGACTGACTGTCCTGCCTAATCTATCTAACTTAAATCAAATGACACTGTCTGTCTCTCTCTCTATCTATGAACGCCGGAACACACTACACAGGGCCGCCGTGCAGGCGGCCTTATATAGTGTGGGGCGTGTGCTAAATCCCCTGAGCCATAATTGGCCAAAGCCTCCTTGGCTCTCTGTTCAGACGGCGCTGTGATTGGCCAAGCATGCGGGTCATAGTGCATGCTTGGTCAATCATCAGCCAGCCAGCAATGCACTGCGATGCCGCAGTGAATTATGGGCCATGATGCACCACACGAACTTGGCGCGAGTGGCCCATATCATTCGCAATTCGGCGAACGGGCGAACAGACGATGTTCGAGTCGAACATGGGTTCGACTCAAACATGAAGTTCATCCCTACTAAATAGTGATAAAAAATATTACTCCATATCCTTACAATCTGAACAAAGGTTATGCTGCAATAAGTGAAAAAAACATTGAAGTGAATGAAAACCATATTATACTAGTGAAATGATGAGATATCAATAAATAAATTGATAATGGTACGAAATCAATGTATGAATGCTGTCACTTAAATAAATAAATAAATAATAGCACCTAAATGGAGTTCAAGATAATAAACTCTATAAAGCAAATCATGTGACTGAGTGAAATATATACCGGTAATATAAATATATATTATATATATATTTAATATTTTTTTTTTTTCATTAATAAATAAAGTTTATTAAAATGACAATCAGTACAAATCAGGTAAGTGCCAATTATGACAGTAATCCAAACAAGGTAAACTTAATGATTCTCTCAAGTATGTTCAACCTTAAGTATATTCTAACAAGGAGGTGTTCATATACTATAGCTGTAAGGGCAATCAAAATTATTTCTGATGAAGCTGTTAAACAAATTCTATCTTGTCCCAATGCTTCGAACCAGGATATATCATACAAAAATGGTATGTAGTGAACCCTGACTTGACTATCAATCTTGTGAGGAAAGGAGAATAAGAAAGAGAAGATATAAAGGGAAGAGAGAATGAAAAGACAAAGGGCGGGGAACAACAGACACACCGTTCTACTACTAGGTGTCATACTATGACCTAACATCACATGCAATCCACCCAACCAGTACCCAGACCAACTATTTGTTGGTTATAATGTCTGCAAAGGCTAGGGTGTCCTCCATTTCATAGATTTCTGCGACTCTGTGAAGCCTCTCAACTACAGTTGGAACCCGGGGGGAGTTCCAATGAATTGGAATCAGGGATTTCGCTGCATTGAGGAGGTGTTTTGTGAGAGAGTTTTTGTATTTCTTTAGGGGGCATTTTGTTATATGCAACAGACAAGATGCGGCGTCCAGTGGTAATGAGGTCTCTGTGATTAGGATGATCAGATCAATCACTTTGTCCCAATAGGTAGCGATTATAGGGCATTGCCACCAAATGTGGAACAAAGATCCAGTATCTTCCATGCACCTCCAGCATCTATCAGTAGCTTGTGGATTCCATTTGTGTAGTTTCACTGGTGTGATATACCACTGTGTCAACAATTTGTAAGCAGTTTCTTGCATTTTAGTACTTATGGAGCACTTATGTGATAAAATACATGTGTTCTGCCATTGTTTGGGTGTTATCGTTACCTGTAATGCCTCTGTCCACCGCCTCCTGAGCCTGTCATCCGTCGGTCCCTTACCCTTCTACAACCAGGTGTATGCGATTGAAGTTGTTTTGCCCATTAGTTCACCTGTGTGACACACCGACTCAAATTCCATCAAGGGTCTGGAGAAGTTGCCTAATTGTTCATTACTGTGGAGATAACTACGAATTTGTAGATACGCCCAGAAAGGTAAGTTAGGAAGATTGTTTTCTTTTTTGAGGGTGACAAGATCTTTAATTGGAGATTTGGGAGTTGCCCATGCCTGGAGGAAAATCTGAATTATCTTTAAGAGGGGTAAGTGAACCATGTGAGGAGGTGAACTCTGATTTTTCAGACATCCCGTGAAGTAATTTCATTGTGGTTCCTGTCAGTGGGTGACGTTTGAGAACGTCTGGATATGATGACCACGGAATCCACGGAGAGAATTTCAGGGGAAAGCCAATAAGGTCCCTTTCTAAATTTACCCAATCCTTAGTGTCTTGGTGGCAGTGCCAATCTATTATCCTTGCAAAATGCGAGGCCAAGTAGTAATCTCTAAAGTTGGGTAGTCCCATCCCCCCTGATCCTTTATTCTAAGTAGAGTTTCGTACTTAATTCTTGACTTTTTGTGGGCCCAGATAAACCTCAAGAGCATTGCACGTAGATTATTAAACATACTACGGGGTAACTTGACTGGTAATGTGCGCAATAAACAAAGCATCCTGGGGAGAACGGTCATTTTTACAATGGCCGTGCGCCCGAACCAAGAGAAGAAACCAGCCTTGGGCAGGGCAGGGCAGCCTTGTCGTGTGACCTTTGTGATGTGGACCCTCTCTGAAAGTGTGCCATTAATTTTTAACCTAGCTGTGGGGTTTTGATAGAGAGTTGAGATTCATACCAACATCTTGGAGCCCAAACCCACATGTCCACAAGTGGCTAGCATATAATCCCATGCCACACGATCGAAGGCCTTCTCCGCGTCCGTGGACAGGAGAAGGCCCCGACGTCGCTCGATCTATTCGAGTGGATCAGAAGCAAGGACTTAATTACATTATCTTTGGCCTCGTGACCTGGCATAAATCCCACTTGTTCAGGGCCTATCAATTTATGTAGGAGGGGCCCCAATCTGCCGGCAAGGATTTTTGCAAAGACTTTTACATCCAAGTTTAGTAAGGATATGGGTCGATAGCTCGCACACTCAGAGGGGTCCTTACCTGGTTTTGCTATAACCGTTATAAATGCTGAGAGCCAATCTCGAGTCACCTCCCTGGGCTGGGATAAGGAGTTCAAGGCCACCGCCAACGGTTCCGCCAGGAGATCCACAAAAGTTTTGTAGTAAATAGCTGTGAAGCTATCCGGGCGCGGGCTCTCGCCCAGTTTCAAATGCTTGACAGCATTCCTAATCTCATTTGAGTCTATCGGGTTTTCAAGGGAGTTGGCATCTAAAGTATCCAGTGAGGGGAGTCCGCTGTTTTTAAGGAAGTCTCTTACAATTTGAATCCTATCTCCCTTCATATCTGGTTGTCGGTGTTGCTGCGGTAAGTTGTAGAGAGAAGTGTAAAAGGCATGGAAGTGCTTTGCTATGGCTTCCGTCGTAACGTCCAGTGAGCCGTTTGTACGTCTGATGCCCGTTATTGTATTGCTATACGTGTGTTCCCTGAGGGCCCTAGCCAAGGACCTCCCTGTTGCCCGATTCATAGTATAGCTTTTTTTTAAAGAACAAAAAGCGTTTGGTCCTAGTGTCTAGAATGTGCTGCAAGTTCTTTCTGGCTCCTAGTAACTCTGTGGCAGATTTGACTGATAGGGATTGTTTGTGCAAGGTTTCTAATTTGTGGATTGGGCCCGTCAAATGTTTTATTTCTTTCTCTCTCTGCCATTTGCGAAGGGCTCCTATTTTCATTAGTTCCCCTCTGATGGTACATTTGTGTGCCTCCCATACAACTAGTGGGTCCATCTCTAAGGTGTAGTTAAGTTTGAAGTAGTCTTTGAGAGAAGCCGTTAGTTCGGGTAGAAAAGTCGGGTCAGTAAGAATGGAGGAGTTAAGTCTCCATGTCTGAGGTTTCGTGGGCGTCCTGGTCAGGTCCAATGAAAGAGCTATTGGTGAGTGATCTGAGATGGATTGTATCCCTATGCGAGCATCTGTTAAGATAGGAAGGTCATTCTGAGTGATAAAAAGATAGTCTAAGCTTGTATATTTCTCGCGTGGAATTGAGTAGTACGTGTAATCTCGACCATCTGGGTTAAGGAATCTCCAAGCATCAACCAGTTGAATAGAATGTAAGAGTGATTTAATGTATTTGAGTGTCTTTAATCTGATACAAGTGCTGCCATTAGAGGTGTCCGATAGTGGATTCAATGGGATGTTGAAGTCCCCACCCAGTATCAGACACCCCGCAGCAAACCCCTGTAATTGTTGCACTATGTGTTTACAGAAGGTCGAATGTGCCTTATTTGGGAAATAGACATTTGCTATTGTAATGGGAGCACCCCCATTCTTCCCTTTCAAAAAAAGGAACCTGCCCTCCGTGTCTGTCAGTTGTTCTGTCAGCTCGAAGGGTGCATCCTTGCTTACCAATATTGAAACCCCTTTGGATTTTGCAAGATCATTGGTGGCATGAAATGCCCTACTAAAATTTGAGTCGGTGAGTCTTTGTACATGGTGAGTTTTAAAATGCGTTTCTTGTAACAACACAAAATGCGATTTACCTTTTTTGACTTCCCTGAGCAATGTGGTGTGCTTTTCCGGGATGTTCAGTCCCCGCACGTTGTGTGAGATCACCGTAGGGTTACAACCAAAGGAGGCGTAGGCCATGATGCAGACTCAGGAGTGGCTTTGTGCTGGAATGTCTGGAAGAAACACTGATAGGTCAATTAACTTCTTCAATCACGTGAACAATGTGGCTGTATTATCCCTAATAGAAAAAGAAGAGAGACTAATACAGTAAAAAGAGAGTTTTGATAAACTTCTAGATGGAGCCCTATCTAGAGAAACTGTAGTGACTCTGGGACACTGCTGTGAGGCCAGGTCACTTAGTGGGGAAGAGGGAGGCGGCCACTCGGAGAGTCAGGCTGTAGAATTGAGGAGCACAAAAATACGTAACAAAAAAATAGTAAACATAAAAAAAAATCACAAAAATAAGGTGAAACAAGCCTTTAGGTAACACACAGCCTTAAGTGCAAAATTGTATAAACTATGTCAAATAACCCAACCGTTCGACGATTCGGCATTCCACTTGTGGGCCACCGAGTCATCCACCCCCAATAGGAAGCAAGACGCTGCTTAGTGACTTCCTTACCCCCACTTAGCTCCTGACAGGGTCACCCCCTTGTGAATGTCTGAACTATCTGCCCAAACGACCCCTTCCTGTCACCCTTAGTAGGCAAAGCTGGTCTGGCTACGAACAACTACTATGGCATAGTCCCAAAAACATACGTGTGCAGATGCTACTGCTATTATCGCACAAGACATCTTCCTCAGATATTGCTGTTCTCTCATAACTGCAATCAAACTGGCGAGGAAGGGACTGTATCTGAGCAGATCTATATAGTCCTTGGGTGGGATAGTGATCAAGTCCCTAATCGGGAGTCTGTTTTATGAAAGGTAGTTCTATGGGTAAGGAAATCTCGTGCAGTGAGAAAAAGTTTACAAGTAGAATCTATGGTATACAAACCATGCTGTCATCAATCCCTCAGCTTGGTCCCGTGGTGGCATGGATCTTGGGTTTGGAGAGCCTGGTTTAGATCCTCCTGCTTTACCATATTTCATTTTCTTGGGGATCCTTTTCTCCGGTGTGGAAAATGGGGAGTGTGTCAGCATCCTGTCAGTAGGAGGTAAAGCAAAATCCGCATACCAGTCTGACAACTCCACAAAGTCCAGCCCTAGTCCAGCACAAAAGTCTGGGAGTTCTGCCGGAGTGCACAGTGTATGCTGGTGTCCATTAGCAGAAACAATGAGCGCGAAGGGAAAGCGCCAAGTATATTTCAAGTCTCTGTCTCTCAACTTGTCAAGTAGGGGACGCAGAGCCCTGCGGTTTTTAAGAGTAATCTGTGACAAGTCCTGAAAGGGCATTATATTTTCTCTATTAAAGACGATTCTTTCATTTCTCCTTGCTTTTCGCATGATTTCCTCCTTTAGCTGAAAGTTCTGGAGACAGCAAATTATATCTCGTGGTGGGCCTACGTCAGGGCCCCTTGGTCTGAGCGCCCTATGTGCCCGAACAAATTCAATCACTGTGTCTTCTTGTCTCTCTAACAGGCTATTGAACACTCTTTGGAGGGCAGGGACAATTTGGTCTGTGTCAACAGAATCTGGAATCCCTCTCACCCTTATATTGGACCACCTGCCTCTGTTGTCAAGGTCCTCTAAGTGCCTGTTCAGGTCTATAAGATGTTGGGCATGAGAAATGGAAACCTTGTCCAGCCTGTGTATTGCCTTGTCTCTCTGTCTTCCTGCTTGCTCTGTGGCTGCTAGCTTCTCTGTGAGAACAACCAGGTTCGTTTTTAAGTCAGTGATTGCGGCTGAGAATGTGGACTTTTTGTCCGCTGTAAAGCAGGACATGTTTGCATAAGTCAGGGGTTTGTCTGATTTGGATTTCCCCCTACCTGCAGCCTCCTCAGCCGAGTCTGAGTCGCCACTGCATTCCTCCTCATGGTATTGTGTCGGTGCCATCTTAGGACCAGCCACGCTGTGGCCTGCTGCAGGTTTCTAATTAACCACTTCCCACCCAGCCACTGCACATAAACGGCCGGGTGGAAGCTCCCTCCTTCTGACTGGACGTTCCCAAATGCTGACTGGACGTTCCCGAACGCTGACTGGACGCTCCCGCGCAGTTGCGCAATCCCGATGCACGCGTGTCACCCGGACACGCCGCATCTCGGAACGGCAGGAGGGCAATGCGATTTGCCCTCCTGATCCGCATGATGGCTGTGTGTAATCACAGCTATCGTAAAGTAAACATGGGGGAGGGGTGGCATTTGACAGGAGATCGCGCCACCACGTGCCCGCGCAGCGGCACGATCCCGATCTGCCTGTGTCCCCCAGAGACAGTGGAGAAGTACAACACAGGAGGGCCCTGTGATTGGCCTCCTGAGCACATGACGACTGTGTCCAATCACAGTCGTCATGTAATGTAAATAGAGAGCGCTTGTAACTGCTCTCATCTCTTCCTCTCCTCACACAGAGCCTGTCAGTGAGGAGAGGAAGAGAGATCTGTGCTGCAGCTGGGAGATCAGTGAGTTTTATAGCTGTTTGTCTGCTGTTTACCCACTGATCAACCAGCTAGTGTCCCCAAAACACAGTGTCCCCAAAACAGTGAAAACACCTGTCAGTGAACATCTGCCCATCAACAACTGGCACATCTGTCCACCAACAGCGGGCACATCTGTCCGCCAACAGCGGGCACATCAGCCCTTCATCATCAGGCACATCTGCCCACCAGTCATAAGGCACATATGCCTGCCAATTATCAGGCACATCTGCCCGCCAATCATCAGGCACATCTGCCGCCCACCATCAGGCACATATGCCGCCCGCCATCAGGCACATCTGCCACCCGCCATCAGGCACATCTGCCGCCCGCCATCTGGCACATCTGCCGCCCACCATCTGTCACATCTGCCATTCGCCATCTGCCCACGATCAGGCACATCAGTCCGTCAACAGCTGGCACATCAGCCCATCAACAGCTGGCACATCAGCCCATCAACAGCTGGCACATCAGCCCGTCAACAGCTGACACATCAGCCGCCCACCATCATCAGGCACATCTGCCTGCCATCATCAGGCACATCTTCCCGCCAATCATCAGGCACATCTGCCCACCAATCATCAGGCACATCCACCCGCCAACATATCTGCCGCCCACCATCAGGCATATCTGCCGCCCACCATCAGGCACATCTGTTGCTCGCCATCAGGCACATCTGCCGCCCACCATCTGACACATTTGCCGCCCGCCATCTGACACATCTGCCGCCCGCCAACATCTGGCACATCTGCCACCTGCCAACATCTGGCACATCTGCCGCCCGCCATCTGGCACATCTGCCACCCGCTATCTGGCACATCTGCCACCCGCCATCTGCCCACGATCAGGCACATCTGCCCGCCAACATCAGGCACATCTGCCCGCCAACATCAGGCACATCTAGCCACCCACCATCTGGCACAGCCACCCACCATCTGGCACATCTGTCGCCCGCCATCTGACACATTTGCCACCTGCCATCTGACACATCTGCCCGCCAACATGACGAAAAGATCTTACAGTGCAGAGGAGGCTCTCCAAATACTCCAGAGTATGTCAGACAAGAGTAGCGGGGAATTCTCTCCATCTGACTCGGATAGCGACTATGAGCCAGTGGAAAGCAGTGGCTCCGAGATAGAAACAGAGGAAGATAGAATCCTAACAAGGAGAATCAGGATAAATAAGCAGGAGGAGACATTCACCAGTAGCGCAGCACTCCAGGGCATCCACCAACAGCGCAGCACTCCAGGATGATATGCAGGCATCCACCAGCAGCCCAGCACTCCAGGATGATATGCAGGCATCCACCAGTAGCGCAGCACTCCAGGGCATCCACCAGCAGGCATCCACCAGCAGCGTAGCACTCCGGGATAGGCAGGCATCCACCAGCAGTTCTGCAACCTTCCTAGAAGATAGGCCAGATGCTAGCAACAGATCCCATCAATGAGGCAGTGCCCATACTAGCCTCCCAGGTGTTCTACTGTACCCAACATGGCTGCCCGATACATCAGTAGAACCTGTAATTCCCCTTTTTACAGCCCAGCCAGGCCCTCAGATGCAGACGGAAAATGTAACCCCACTTTATTATTTTCATTTATTTTTTACCAATGATCTCCTAACCTACATTGTGGAGCAATAAAATCTATACGCCAGCCTACATATAGCCAACAATCCAAGTTCTTCATATGCCCGTCCTTTTGTTTGGAAACCCCTCACCGTGGAAGAATTTAAAATTTTCCTTAGCCTAACCCTCAACATGGGGCTGACAAAAAAAAATGAACTCCATTCCTACTGGTCTACCCAACCTATCCACCACATGCCGGTCTATTGGTCATTGATGCCCAGAACCCGTTATGAGATGATTATGAGATTTTTACACTTCAATAACAATGCCCAATGCCTCCCTCGAAATCATCCCAGTTACGATAAATTATTCAAAATTCGGCCCCTAATCAATTTTTTTTTGCGCCAGCTTCAAGGAGATGTTTACCCCTGATAGAAATATATGTGTAGATGAATCCCTAGTACACTTCACCAGAAGACTCGGAATAAAACAATACCTCCCCAGTAAAAGAGCCAGACGTGGGGTAAAATTTTATAAGGCGTGTGACCGGGCCACGGGTTACACGCCTTATAAAACTTTATAATTTATGAGGGAAAAGACAGACAGCTAAACCCCCCTGGATGCCCTACCTACATGGGAACAAGTGGAAAAATTGTCTGGCAGCTGATCCAACCATTACTTGGGAAAGGTTACCACCTATATGTAGACAATTTCTACACTAGTCTCCCACTTTTCCGCCATTTGTACTTAAAGAACACTGTGGCCTGTGGGACAGCACAAAAAAGAGATGTCTACATCCTTTCCACAATACATAATGACACCTTGGTGGAACTTCAGAGAAGAAGAGGCCCCATACAGAAGCCAACATGTGTGCATGAGTACAACCTATACATGGGGGGGGTGGATATGAACGACCAGATGATGCAGCCCTACTTGGCCACCAGGAGATCACTATTTTGGTACAAGAAAGTCGCCATTTATTTGATGCAACCTGCCCTATTTAATTCATATATAATTTTTTCTAAGTGCACCCAAAGTTCCCTAACCTATCTAAAATTCCAAGAAGACGTTGTCACAGCCCTTCTCTATCCCCAAGGCCAAGCCCCTTAACTAATTCACTCCGATTCATTAGCCAGACTCCATGAAAGGCACTTTCCCGAAATCCTCCCTCTTACCCAAACAAGTCGCAAACCCCCCAAAAAATGTCGTAAAGTAGAGGAATTCGCCGTGACACCCGATACTACTGTCCCCAATGTCCCTCCCAACCAGGCCTCTGTATTGGAACGTGCTATCGGAGCTATCATACTTCACTACACTATTAGTAAAGTGAAGATGATTTTTTTCCAGTTTCCACTATCTGCCATTTCTGTGAATGACCTGGACTGTTAACGACTATGCCTCTGCCAAGCATGTTTCTGCCTTCAATGTGAATTGACCCGGACTGTTAACAACTATGCCTCTGCCAAACATCTTTCTGCCTTCAACGTGAATTGATCTGGACTGTTAAATGACCATGCTTTTTGCCTGCCTCCTGAACTGATCATCTGCCACTGTACAGCACAGGGGTCTCACATATGTGAGGGGCTCCAGAAAAGGTTTTCCAAGTGGAGAAAACATTTTTCTCCGGGTTTTTAGTTTTCTCTGATTAGGGTCTGGAGACTCACAGGCTTTGTAGAGATTTGAGTGGGAAGAAGCCTCTACCCCTGTCCTCAGGTCTTACCTGACCCAGGCCCAATGTACAAAGTGCTGCCTGCTGCCACCTGAACTGGTCATGCCTCTGCCTGCCACATGACCTTGCCATGCCTTTGCCTGCCACCTGGACTGGCCATGCCTATGCCTGTTACCTCAACTGCCTGCTAAACCTTGGACTGTACTGAACCATGTTCATACTTTTCCATATCTGTCTGCTGCCGGGACAATTCCTGGACATTTCGTTTGGCTGTCTGGACAAATGCTTTGGCTGCTCTGGAACAGTATTCCTGCCTGCTAAAACCACAGGTGAGCTTTTTTTTTACCTTTTGCTCAGCATAATGTATTTTGGGGTGTAATTCTTGGTGTGTACATGCTATGTGTTAGAAGCCTGGAGGTTCTACTTGCATGTTGGGCCTCTGTGTGTGGCCAGGTAGTGGAAAAGTCTCACACATGGGGTATCGCCATACTCAGGACGAGTAGCAGAATGTATTTTGGGGTGTCATTTTGGCTATGTACATGCTATGTGTAAGAAAGATCTTCTAAATTGACAACTTTGTGAGAAAAAAAAATAGGTTTTCATTTTCTTTCCACATTTTCCAAAAACTTGTGGAAAGAAATGACATGTTCAAAAGACTCATTATGCCTCATAGAATATACATTGGGTTGTTTTCTTTCCAAAATGGGGTCATTTTGTGGGTAATTCCATTGTCCTGGTGCTTCAGGGCCTTCAAAAATGTGATAGGTACTCAGGAAATGAAATGTGTAATTTATGCCTTTAGAACGCCTGATGGTGCTATATGGATGTTGGGCCTCTGTATGTGGCCAGGCTGTGGAAAAGTCTCACACGTGTGGTATTGCCATACTCAGGACGAATAGCAGAATGTATTTTGGGATGTCATTTTGGCTATGTACATGCTATGTGTTAGAAAGATCTTCTAAATTGCCAACTTTGTGAGAAAAAAATAGGTTTTCATTTTCTTTCCACATTTTCCAAAAACTTGTGGAAAGAAATTACATGTTCAAAAGACTTAGTATGCCTCATAGAATATGCATTGGGTTGTTTTCTTTCCAAAATGGGGTCATTTTGTGGGTAATTCAATTGTCCTGGTGCTCCAGGGCCTTCAAAAATGTGATAGGTACTCAGGAAATGAAATGTGTAATTTATGCCTTTAGAACACCTGATGGTGCTATATGGATGTTGGGCCTCTGTATGTGGCCAGGCTGTGGAAAAGTCTCAAACATGTGGTATCGCCATACTCAGGACGAATAGCAGAATGTATTTTGGGGTGTAATTGCAAATATGCCTGCACCGTGTGTGAGAAATAACTTGTAAATATGACAATTTAGTGAAGAAAAAAAATATATATATTTCTTAATTTTCCAAAGCATTGTGGGGAAAAAATCTCAACTTCAAAAAATTCACTATGCCTCTTACTAAATACCGTACCTCAGACTGTCTTCTTTCTAAAAAGGGGTCATTTGGGGGGTTATTGTACTGCCTCACATTTTAGGGCCTCAAGAAATGAGATCAGTGCATTAGGCCATCAGTGCATTAGGATTGATACATTTTCAATAATGCGTAGCACGGCTTGTAGACTCTATAACTTTCACATAAACCAATAATCATGCAATTATCAGGATTTTTTTTACCAAAGACATGTGGTAGAATACATTTTTGCCTAAATTTTCGTCAAAATTTAATTTTTTTGGTTTCTTTTAAAAGAGAAAGTAGAAAATTTTGTTTTTTTTTTCAAAATATTTGCTCTTTTTTCACTTATATCACAAAAAATAAAAAATGAAGTGCTGAATAAATACCACCAAAAGAAAGCTCTATTTGTGTGAACAAAATGATAAAAATTTCATTTGGGTACAGTGTAGCATGACTGAGTAATTGTCATTCAAAGTGAGAGAGCATTGAAAGCTGAAAATTGGTCTGGGAAGGAAGGGGGTGAAAGTGTCCAGTATTGAGGTGGTTAAACAGCTCTGTAATGTTCCTCGCAGGGGATGGTGTCTGCCCGCGACGAGAACGAATCTGTGGGGTGCTGTAAAGCTTTTTGCTCTGCATTTGCGTCTCAAGGCTGGGTTATTAGGCGATAAGGCTGTGTGATTACCGAAGCTCCTCTCTTAAGCTGTCATCCAAGCCGCGAGCCAAGCCACGCCCCGGAGTAATATTTTTTATCTCTATTTAGTTAGCGCAGCTTCTTTTTTTGTTTTATCTCTGTTTGGTGTTGTATAACATCTTGAGCTGCAGCTTCAAGTTTTAGTTAAATGGCACAGTTTTCTCTTTATTATTATGAGCACAACTGTTTATACAGTATCTCACAAAAGTGAGTACACCCCTCACATTTTTTAAAATATTTTTGTATATCTTTTCACGTGACAACACTGAAGAAATGACACTTTGCTACAATGTAAAGTAGTGATTGTACAGCTTGTAAAACATTGTAAATTTGCTGTCCCCTCAAAACTCAGCACACAGCCATTAATGTCTAAACTGCTGGCAACAAAAGTGAGTACACCCCTAAGTGAAAATGTCCAACTTGGGACCAATTAGCCATTTTCCCTCCCCGGTGTCATGTGACTCGTTAGTGTTACAAGGTCTCAGGTGTGAATGGGGAGCACGTATGTAAAATTTGTTGTTATTGCTCTCACGCTCTCATACTGGTCGCTGGAAGTTCAACACCCCATGGCCAAAGAACTCTCTGAGGATCTGAAAAAAAGAATTGTTGCTCTACATAAAGATGGCTTAGGCTATAAGAAGATAGCCAAGACCCTGAAACTTAGCTACAGCACAGTGGCCAAGACCATACAGCGGTTTAACAGGACAGGTTCCACTCAGAACAGGCCTTGCCATGGTCCACCAAAGAAGTTGAGGGCATGTGCTCAGCGTCATATCCAGAGGTTGTCTTTGGGAAATAGACATATGAGTGCTACCAGCATTGCTGCAGAGGTTGAAGGGGTGGGGGGTCAGCCTGTCAGTGCTCAGACGATACGCCGCACACTGTATCAAATTGGTCTGCATGGCTGTGGTCCCCGGAAGCCTCTTCTAAAGATGATACACAAAAAAGCCTGCAAACAGTTTGCTAAAGACAAGCAGACTAAGGACATGGATTACTGGAACCATGTCCTGTGGTCTGATGAGACCAAGATAAACTTATTTGGTTCAGATGGTGTCAAGTGTGTGTGGCGGCAACCAGGTGAGGAGTACAAAGACAAGTGTGTCCTGTGACATACTGAAGCAGGGCATGATCCCATCCCTTTGGAGACTGGGCAGTATTCCAACATGATAATGATCCTAAACACAGCTCAAACGGAAGGTGGAGGAGCGCAAGGTCTCTAACATTCACCAGCTCAGTGATGTCATCATGGAGGAGTGGAAGAGGACTCCAGTGGCAACCTGTGAAGCTCTGGTGAACTCAATGCCCAGGAGGGTAAAGGGAGTGCTGGAAAATAATGGTCTCAAATAATCAGGAAAAATACCGCGCCAATCACAGAAACTTAAAAAGCAGCCAACACTACAATTCGACAAAATTGTGCAGAGTAAATTAGTATAGAAAGTGTAGCGCTATTAATGAACCATATATATGAACTATGTTCCAATCATATAAAAGTGTTAATAAACAGTTCACCACTGTGCAAAGAAAATGACAGACTCAAATTTCCCCACATAGAGGGAAGTGTAACACTTATGTGAAATGTGACAGATTCTATAATGTGTATTCATATAGAACAAATCATCTTATATACATATATCACAATCTCCTACGAGAGGAGAATTCAAACGTGAAACAAAGAAAAAAGTTAAAAATAGTGCTAGTATTGGGGAGTTCACAACACAAATTCAAAACTGTGCCCACAATCTCCCAATCAAGTTCATAATTCATGTAGTATTAGTTCAGTCCAAAAGATATTGCAAAGATGGCTAGACCAGCCCAGAAGTGCAAAACAGGTGATGTAGTGCTATTCTTCTCAGTGAAGATCCAAAACAAAAAGAGGATGAAATACTCTTACCAACTTTGGTGGACTTACGGGCCGTTGGCGGTGAGTCAAACAAGCTTGGACTGTCATATCATGGATGACAGTATGAGTGTGGTCTGTAGTGATGGCGAACCTCCTCCTTGGATGGGGGACCAAGTGCCTGCCCGAGTGGCTGATTTGATCAACACCGTCACCAATGTAAGCAAGCCATATTTATGATATGTAAAGAAGAAAAGACAGGGAGCCTCCACATGGTGTAAATCCAAAAAATCAATTGGGGTTTATTTGATCAAACAAGATCATCCGACAATCAGTAAAAAAAATATATAAAAATTTGAATTGATTCCAATAAAGATAATTTAAAACAAGCGTGGTAAAAGTGGCTGGGTGCAGCAAAGAGACCCGACGCTTTTCATCTAAGAAGACTTCAGCTGGGGTATATGCCATCCTGCCACTACCACGCTTATATACACATATTCTAATGACATCTCGTAAACAGCTGATTCAACAGCGTGCGATCTGACTTCCTGGATTCCTGGCGTGCGTTCCAATTCGAGGTCATGTGTTCCCACCTTCAGCCAATCAGACCCAGTGATTGTCTCTACCAGCCAGGCCTCAATATGGTTCCCCTATCAAGGTAAGCTCTCATTAAGTAGGAGTGTCCACTCCTACATAGCCAACCCGATGCAGATCAACAAGGCGTTTGGCGTACACGTGACCCGCGTCACGTGCTGACGTGCTTTGGGTGCGTATCATCACGGGAACCCGGAAATAGGAACCTACTAGCGAAGCCACTGGAAAGCACCTGTGTTCCAAATGGATCATCGAGACAGGAAGTGCACTAATTAAAAATAAATACGGCATTGTCAAAGTCTACCACCGTAATTTATACAACCCAAATGTAATTTAGAAAATAAACATAAATGGTCATTCCTCACCAATTTTTCAATTCAGCACAAACAGGTTAAAGATATTATTCATAGGCACTGGAAGGTACTAAAAAATGATACTGTTTTGGGACCTGTTCTTCCAGAGCATGCAGGGGTGATTTATAGAGGCGCTATGCCCCTGAGGGGACAGATTGCGCCCAATATAATTGACCCTCCTAATGCCGCTTCATTCTTCCATAACATGAAAGGTTTTTTCCCATGCCGAAGGTGTAGGGTGTATAAACACAATGCGCACAGACCTGGAAAGATTGAGACGTTTGGATCAACTACCACAGAGAAAGAGTATTCTATCAAGCATTTTGTTACATGTTCAACGAGGTATATTATATACCTCATTACTTGTCCCTGTGGGAAACAGTACGTGGGACGGACCATACATACATTTGCTATTAGGGTCAATGAACATATAAAGGCCATTAAAAAGGAACGCACTAACCATAGTGTACCCAATCATTATTTATCATGCCTCAACCGAGACCCTACGGGCACTAGGTTTCAAATAATAGATAAATTTGTCCCTCATTGGAGGGGTGAGTCGAATGTAAGAGGAGTATCGAGGCTTGAGTTTTTTTGGATACACCAGTTAAGATGTTTTACGCCATATGGACTTAACGTAGAGTGGGACATTAATTCTTTTATTAATCAATCCTGAATTTAGGCTCCGGAGATGGCCTTGGTTCCCTTTTTCAGACAATTTTAGTTTAAATACCATGAAGTTTTGGATACATAAGGTGCGAGTGCGATATGATTTCTCCAATAAATAGTCCTTTTTTTCACAGCCAAGACGGTCCTTATTTGTATACACGGTATGATTGCGATATAAGTTCTGCAATAAGTAGTCCTGTTTTGTTCATAATTAAGATGGTCCTGGTCTCTTTGGTTTAATTTAAATAAATAATGTTTTAACCTTTTTGATTTTAGATAGGATGGTACATAATCTTAGAACTTATTGTCTCGTGCATTTTTGTTCTATCTTATTTTGAATATTTGGCCATGCATTTTCCGTAATTTAAATGGGGATATGTGTTACCAATTCTTGCAATATTATTCACATCGATGAAATAAGATGGTTATCTTTATGGGTTTTATTATTTCCTATATTTTATTTTGTATATGAACATACTGACTTCCTGGTTTAACACCCTAGCTTCAACATCTATGTTCTATGGTTAAATTTTAAACTTTCGATATATGTAAATTACGGTGGTAGACTTTGACAATGCGGTATTTATTTTTAATTAGTGCACTTCCTGTCTCGATGATCCAATTGGAACGCAGGTGCGTTCCAACGGCTTCGCTGGTAGGTTCCTATTTCCGTGTTCCCGTGATGATACGCACCCAAAGCACGTCAGACGTCAGCACGTGACGCGGGTCACGTGTACGCCAAACGCCTTGTTGATCTGCATCGGGTTGGCTATGTAGGAGTGGACACTCCTACTTAATGAGAGCTACCTTGATAGGGGAACCATATCGAGGCCTGGCTGGTAGAGACAATCACTGGGTCTGATTGGCTGAAGGTGGGAACACATGACCTCGAATTGGAACGCACGCCAGGAATCCAGGAAGTCAGATCGCACGCTGTTGAATCAGCTGTTTACGAGATGTCATTAGAATATGTGTATATAAGCGTGGTAGTGGCAGGATGGCATATACCCCAGCTGAAGTCTTCTTAGACGAAACGCGTCGGTTCTCTTTGCTGCACCCAGCCACTTTTACCACGCTTGTTTTAAATTATCTTTATTGGAATCGATTCTAATTTTTATATATTTTTTTACTGATTGTCGGATGATCTTGTTTGATCAAATAAACCCCAATTGATTTTTTGGATTTACACCATGTGGAGGCTCCCTGTCTTTTCTTCTTTACATATCATAAATATGGCTTGCTTACATTGGTGACGGCATTGATCGAATCAGCCACTCGGGCAGGCACTTGGTCCCCCATCCAAGGAGGAGGTTCGCCATCACTACAGACCACACTTATACTGTCATCCATCATATGACAGTCCAAGCTCGTTTGACTCACCGCCAACGGCCCGTGAGTCCACCGAAGTTGGTAAGAGTATTTCATCCTCTTTTTGTTTTGGATCTTCACTGAGAAGAATAGCACTACATCACCTGTTTTGCACTTCTGGGCTGGTCTAGCCATCTTTGCAATATCTTTTGGACTGAACTAATACTACATGAATTATGAACTTGATTGGGAGATTGTGGGCACAGTTTTGAATTTGTGTTGTGAACTCCCCAATACTAGCACTATTTTTTACTTTTTTCTTTGTTTCACATTTGAATTCTCCTCTCGTAGGAGATTGTGATATATATATATAAGAAGATTTGTTCTATATGAATACACATTATAGAATCTGTCACATTTCACATAAGTGTTACACTTCCATCTATGTGGGGAAATTTGAGTCTGTCATTTTCTTTGCACAGTGATGAACTGTTTATTAACACTTTTATATGATTGGAACATAGTTCATATATATGGTTCATTAATAGCGCTACACTTTCTATACTAATTGGAAAATAATGGTGGCCACACATACAGTGCCTTGCAAAAGTATTCACCCCTCTTGCCATTTTTCATGTTTTGTTGCCTCACAACCTGGAGTTAACATGGATTGTTTGAGGATTTGCATCATTTAATTTACAGAACATGCCCACAACTTTGAAGATGTTTTTTTTTTTATTGTGAAACAAACAAATAGGACAATATAACAAAAAAAGTCAATTTTTCTCTCAACTCCGACCAGTTTCCCTGTCCCGACTGCTGAAAAACATCCCCGCAGTATGATGCTGCCACCACCATGTTTCACTATGGGGATGCCGTTCTTTGGGTGATGTGATGTGTTGGGTTTGCGCCAGACATGGCATTTTCTTTGATGGCCAAAAAATTCAATTTTAGTCCCATCAGACCAGAGCACCTTCCTCCATACATTTTGGGAGTCTCCCACATGCCTTTTCGCAAACTCAAAATGTGCCATTTTGTTTTTTGCTGAAAGTAATTGCTTTCTTCTGGCCACTCTGCCATAAAGCCCAACTCTATGGAGCGTACGGGTTATTGTCGTCCTATGTACAGATACTCCAGTCTCTGCTGTGGAACTCTGCAGCTCCTCCAGGGTTACCTTAGGTCTCTGTTCTGCCTCTCTGATTAATGCCCTCCTTGCCCGGTCCTTGAGTTTTGGTGTGCGGCCGTCTCTTGGCAGGTTTGCTGCTGTGCCATGCTCTTTCCATTTGGTTATGATAGATTTGATGGTGCTCCTAGGGATCATCAAAGATTTGGATATTTTTTTATAACCTAACCCTGACTTGTACTTCTCAACAACATTGTCCCTTACTTGTTTGGAGAGTTCCTTGGTCTTCATGACAGTGTTTGGTTAGTGGTGCCTCTTGCTTAGGTGTTGCAGCCTCTGCGGCCTTTCAAAAAGGTGTGTATATGTAATGACAGATCATGTGACACTTAGATTGCACACAGGTGGACATCATTTCACTAATTATGTGACTTCTGAAGGTAATTGGTTGCAGAGCTTTTTATGGGCTTCATAACAAAGGGGGTGAATACATACGCACATGCCAATTATCAGTTTTTTTTATTTCTGAAAAATAGTTTTATTTATATATTTTTCTAATTTTACTTCTTCAACTTAGACTGTTGTGTTCTGATCCATCACATATAATTCAGATTAAAAAAAAAAACATTGAACTAAAGTCTGTAATGTAACAAAATAGGCAAAAAGCCAAGGGGGGGGGGGGGGGGGTGGTGAATACTTTTGCAAGGCACTGTAATATTGACACTTTGGGCCCAATTTGGACATTTTTACTTAGGGATGTACTCAATTTTGTTGCCAGCGGTTTAGACATTAATGGCTGTGTTGAGTTATTTTGAGGGGACAGCAAATTTACACTGTTATACAAGCTGTACACTCACTACTTTGTAGCAAAGTGTCATTTCTTCAGTGTTGTCACATGAAAAGATAGAATAAAATATTTACAAAAATGTGAGGGGTGTACTCACTTTTGTGAGATACTGTATGAATATAAATATATATATATATATATATATATTTTTTTTTCTTTTAATATTACAATTGTGGGAGAGGGTAAAAGGGCAGGGGTGCCCTAACCTGCCTTAAGGGGTGAAAATCAGCTTTAAAACTTTCACTAAAAATCACTGTACCATGCAGCTCTGCATGCTGATATGAAATCATCTGGCATTCATTAAACTTTTTTGTTTTATTTATAATCACTGTTTTTCCACTTCCTGTGTTTTTAAGGTACTGGTGATGTAACCAAGGCCTCCCAGCTGTTCCAGGAGGCAGACCTAGAGTTCTGGACAGAGGTCCAAAAAGTAGGTAGAGATTGATTCATCTGCCCTTAGTAAAAATTGTCACATAAGAATAGGGAGCAAAAAAAATTAAAAAAATACAGTATGCAAAGATTTAAAAAGCCTGCAATTATCTTTAAGTACCTGTTTGCAGATTTCCATTATCAAACATTTCTAAAGATGCCTTTGTTGTGATTTGTATGATAAGGGTGAAGTTCCTTTTTAACATTTTGTCCAATTGTATAAATAATATAGTACAGAACAATGCAGAAGATATACTAATAAAGTGTCCTTACTGTAGCAGAAACTGAAGTTCAGCGTTCTTTCCTCACATCTCCCACCACATTGGAGTTTACATTTGATCTCAGTGTTCTTGTGACTGGATATGGTTGGGTTGAAGCTCAGTACAGTTGTAGTATTATGTAGTCCATTATCCTCTGTCTGGTCAGTTTTTACAGTGTATTCATGGTTTATTAATGGTCCGGCTTCTTCATCTTTGATTGCTGGACTCTCTGATATTATAATCGGCCTTTGGAACTGTTCTGTAACCATCCAAGTCACCTTCACCACATCTGGACAATTGGATGCCATACAAAATAAATTGACCTTCTCTTCATTTCCCCACACATGTTCCTTGTGGATGTGACTCACCTGAAACTGCTTTAAGTCTGTTAAAAAAAAAAAGTCACTATAAGAAAAGGACCCATACTTGGTTTCCATCCCCAAGATGTACTTCCTTAAAATCTGCACTTTGTTTATTATGTTTTTTTGGGGGAGAAACCTTGACATGTTCATTACTGCAGTGATCAAAAGATGCTGGGGGTTTGGGCCTTCCTGATATCCATTTATATCCATCAAGCTAGTATTATCAACCAGAACACGGGGGTGCGAGATAAGCTCTGGGCCCCTCTAGAGAAAAAGCTAGCAGGCAGGACCCTGGCACACGTCCCCTGGCTCTCAAACATCTTCAGGTGCCTAACAGGTGGCACTAACAGGTGGCACTGATTGGAAGTACTCATTGGCACTGACAGGTGGCACTGATTGGAAGCACTGATTGGCACTGACAGGTGACACTGATTGGAAGCACTGATAGGTGGCACTCATTGGAAGCACTTGGCACTAGCAGGTGGCACTGATTGGAAGCACTAATTGGCACTGACAGGCAGCACTGGCACTGATTGGCACTGACAGGTGACACTGATTGGAAGCACTGATTGGCACTGACAGGTGGCACTGATTGGAAGCACTAATTGGCACTGACAGGGGGTGCTGGCACTGATTGGCACTGACAGGCGGCACTGGCACTCATTAGCACTAACAGGTGGCACTGATTGGAAGCACTGATAGGTAGCACTGATTGGCACTCATTGGCACTGACAGGTGGCACTAATTGGAAGCACTAATTGGCACGGACAAACTGACAGGTGGCACTGATTGGCACTGACAGGTGGCACTGATTGGAAGCACTAATTGGCACTGACAGGCGGCGCTGGCACTGATTGGCACTGACAGGTGGCACTGGCACTCATTGGCACTGATTGGAAGCACTGATAGGTGGCACTGATTGGCATTCATTGGCACTGACAGGTGGCACTGATTGGAAGCACTAATTGGCACTGACAAACTGACAGGCGGCACTGATTGGCACTGACTGGCATAGACAGGTGGCATTAGTTGGAAGCACTGACAGAGGAGAGGGGGGGTTTCCAGGGGCATACCTAGAGCATTTGGCACCTGGGGCGGATCCTATATCTGGCACCCCCCCACGTTAAAATGTAAAAACACCCCACTGTGCCCCCTGCATACCTCTGCATCCTTCAATATCTCTTTGTCACTACTGTGTACCCCTCTCCACAACTGCACCTCTGGATCCCTTACATTACACAGCACCCTGCACCACTGGACCCCTTTACATTACACAGCATCCTGCATCCCTGGACCCCTTTACATTACACAGCACCCTGCACCACTGGACTCCTTTACATTACACAGCATCCTGCATCCCTGGACCCCTTTACATTACACAGCACCCTGAACCTCTGGACCCCTTTACATTACACAGCACCGTGCACCTCTGGACCCCTTTACATTACACAGCACCCTGCATCACTGGACCCCTTTACATTACACAGCACCCTGCACCACTGGACCCCTTTACATTACACAGCACCCTGCACCACTGGACCCCTTCACATTACACAGCACCCTGTATCACTGGACCCCTTTACATTACACAGCACCCTGCACCACTGGACCCCTTTACCTTACACAGCACCCTGCACCACTGGACCCCTTTACATTACACAACACCCTGCACCACTGGACCCCTTTACATTACACAGCACCCTGTATCACTGGACCCCTTTACATTACACAGCACCCTACATCACTGTACCCCTTTACATTATACAGCACCCTGCACCTCTGGTCCCTTTTACATTACACAGCACCCTACATCACTGGACCCCTTTACATTACACAGCACCCTACATCACTGGACCCCTTTACATTACACAGCACCCTGTATCACTGGACCCCTTTACATTACACAGCACCCTACATCACTGGACCCCTTTAAATTACACAGCACCCTGCACCACTGGACCCCTTTACATTACATAGCACCCTGCACCACTGGACCCCTTTACATTACACAGCACCCTGCACCACTGGACCCCTTCACATTACACAGCACCCTGCACCACTGGACCCCTTTACATTACACAGCACCCTGCACCACTGGACCCCTTCACATTACACAGCACCCTGTGTCACTGGACCCCTTTACATTACACAGCACCCTGCACCACTGGACCCCTTTACCTTACACAGCACCCTGCACCACTGGACCCCTTTACATTACACAACACCCTGCACCAATGGACCCCTTTACATTACACAGCACCCTGTATCACTGGACCCCTTTACATTACACAGCACCCTACATCACTGTACCCGTTTACATTATACAGCACCCTGCACCTCTGGTCCCTTTTACATTACACAGCACCCTACATCACTGGACCCCTTTACATTACACAGCACCCTACATCACTGGACCCCTTTACATTACACAGCACCCTGTATCACTGGACCCCTTTACATTACACAGCACCCTACATCACTGGACCCCTTTAAATTACACAGCACCCTGCACCACTGGACCCCTTTACATTACATAGCACCCTGCACCACTGGACCCCTTTACATTACACAGCACCCTGCACCACTGGACCCCTTCACATTACACAGCACCCTGCACCACTGGACCCCTTTACATTACACAGCACCCTGCACCACTGGACCCCTTCACATTACACAGCACCCTGTGTCACTGGACCCCTTTACATTACACAGCACCCTGCACCACTGGACCCCTTTACCTTACACAGCACCCTGCACCACTGGACCCCTTTACATTACACAACACCCTGCACCAATGGACCCCTTTACATTACACAGCACCCTGTATCACTGGACCCCTTTACATTACACAGCACCCTACATCACTGTACCCGTTTACATTATACAGCACCCTGCACCTCTGGTCCCTTTTACATTACACAGCACCCTACATCACTGGACCCCTTTACATTACACAGCACCCTACATCACTGGACCCCTTTACATTACACAGCACCCTGTATCACTGGACCCCTTTACATTACACAGCACCCTACATCACTGGACCCCCTTACATTACACAGCATCCTACATCACTGGACCCCTTTACATTACACAGCACCCTGCACCACTGGACCCCTTTACATTACACAGCACCCTGTATCACTGGACCCCTTTACATTACACAGCACCCTGCACCTCTGGACCCCTTTACATTACACAGCACCCTGTACCTCTGGACCCCTTTACAATACACAGCACCCTGCATCACTGGACCCCTTCACATTACACAGCACCCTGCACCACTGGACCCCTTTACATTACACAGCACCCTGCACCACTGGACCACTTTACCTTACACAGCACCCTGCACCACTGGACCCCTATACATTACACAGCACCCTGCATCACTGGACCCCTTTACATTACACAGCACCCTGTATCACTGGACCCCTTTACATTACACAGCATCCTACATCACTGGACCCCTTTACATTATACAGCTCCCTGCACCTCTGGTCCCTTTTAGATTACACAGCACCCTACATCACTAGACCCCTTTACATTACACAGCATCCTACATCACTGGACCCCTTTACATTACACAGCACCCTACATCACTGGATCCCTTTACATTACACAGCACCCTGCACCACTGGACCCTTTTACATTACACAGCACCCTGTATCACTGGACCCCTTTACATTACACAGCACCCTACATCACTGGACCCCTTTACATTACACAGCACCCTGTATCACTGGACTTCTTTACATTACATAGCACCCTACATCACTTGACCCCTTTACATTACACAGCACCCTGCACCTCTGGGCCTCTTTACATTACACAGCACCCTGCACCTCTGGACCCCTTTACATTACACAGCACCCTGCATCACTGGACCCCTTTACATTACACAGCACCCTACATCACTGGACCCCTTTACATTACACAGCACCCTGCACCACTGGACCCCTTTACATTACACAGCACCCTGCACCACTGGACCCCTTTACATTAAACAGCACCCTGCATCACTGGACCCCTTTACATTACACAGCACCCTGTATCACTGGACCCCTTTACATTACACAGCATCCTACATCACTGGACCCCTTTACATTATACAGCTCCCTGCACCTCTGGTCCCTTTTAGATTACACAGCACCCTACATCACTAGACCCCTTTACATTACACAGCACCCTACATCACTGGACCCCTTTACATTACACAGCACCCTACATCACTGGATCCCTTTACATTACACAGCACCCTGCACCACTGGACCCTTTTACATTACACAGCACCCTGTATCACTGGACCCCTTTACATTACACAGCACCCTACATCACTGGACCCCTTTACATTACACAGCACCCTGTATCACTGGACTTCTTTACATTACATAGCACCCTACATCACTGGACCCCTTTACATTACACAGCACCCTGCACCTCTGGGCCTCTTTACATTACACAGCACCCTGCACCTCTGGACCCCTTTACATTACACAGCACCCTGCATCACTGGACCCCTTTACATTACACAGCACCCTACATCACTGGACCCCTTTACATTACACAGCACCCTGCACCACTGGACCCCTTTACATTACACAGCACCCTGCACCACTGGACCCCTTTACATTAAACAGCACCCTACATCACTGGACCCCTTTACATTACACAGCACCCTACATCACTGGACCCCATAACATTACACAGCACCCTGTATCACTGGACCCCTTTACATTACACACAGGGTTTACTTCATCTTTAAGGTTGTATTTGTGGACACAGAGGGGTTT
The DNA here is from genome assembly GCA_037952925.1 of Lithobates clamitans. Lineage (NCBI taxonomy): Eukaryota > Metazoa > Chordata > Amphibia > Anura > Ranidae > Lithobates > Lithobates clamitans. The sequence continues at coordinate 621,569 of JBBGZY010000728.1, forward strand.
CTCCACAACACCAGTCGCCGTTTGAATTTGGACCGTCGTGTCTGCATGAAGGGAGGACAGAACAAAAACATTCTTATTATCCCTCCACTTCACAGCGAGAAAATTATTACATCTCAAGCAGTCTCTCTCCCCCAGCCTAAGACGGGAATCTACAAGCTGCTGGGGTAAGCCCCGGCGATTAGATCGCACGGTGCCACATGCGCCAATTGCATGATCAAACAAGTGACTAAAAAGTAGCACACTTGTGTAATAATTATCCACATGTAAGTGGTACCCCTTTCTGAATAAGGGTGACACCAAGTCCCACACTATCTTACCAGCACTCCATATGTAGTCTGGCCGTTTCTCCGGCTCTACGTAACTATCTCTTCCCTCGTAAAACATAAAACTACATGTATAGCCTGTGGCCCTGTCACAGAGCTTATACATCTTGACCCCGTATCTGGCACGCTTGCTGGGAAGATATTGTTTGAATGACAAGCGGCCAGAAAACGTAATCAGGGACTTATCAACGCAGACAACTTGATGGGGAGTAAACAAGGCTGCAAACTGCTGGTTGAAGTGGTTTACGAGGGGCCGAATTTTGTAGAGGCGATCGTATTCAGGGTCACCCCAAGAACGACACAGTTCATTGCCATTAAAATGCATGAACCGCAAGATCTGCTCGTATCGTGTCCTGGTCATGGAGACAGAGAACAAGGGCATATGGTGAATTGGGTCAGTGGACCAATATGACCGCAACTCACTTTTTTTAGTTATGCTCATGAGGAGGGAAAGGCCCAGGAAGGTCTTAAATTCGGAAACCGTAATAGGCCTCCAATCTCTGGCAAGGGTCAACTGGGGATTAGCGGCGATGAATTGACCAGCATACAAATTGCTTTGGTCCACAATAGACCTATAGAGATATTCCGTGAAAAACAGCGAATAAAAATCAAGTGATGTAAAATCAACTGTTTCCACCTGAATTCCAGGTTGGGCAGTGAATGGGGGAAGTACGGGTGCTGCAGAAGTGGTGGGCTCCCAATTCAGATTGGCAAATGCAGCAGGAAGGGCATTATGGGCTCGACATGCCTGTCTTTGTCTTCTTGGTGGCTGCGGGACACTAGTTGTGCTAGCCACCTCACCAGCTTGAACTGCACTTATGGGACTCGCCACGTCACCAAGTGTTCCTGCAGTGCTAGATGTATGACCAGGATGTACTAGCCCATTGGTGCTTGCCAGTTCACCAGAAGGATGAGCGGCACTAGTACTGGCTCTCTGCTCCATACAAGAGCCCTGTGGTTCTTGCACCTCAACAACAGCAGAAGAACAGGGTCAGGTACGTACGCCTGACCTTGGCAGGGACCACTACTCCATCATCAGAGCTATTTGTCAGGGTGCCGCTGCTGTTTACAGGTTCGTATTCTGAGCCTGAATCTGACAGATGGGTGACTTCCTCTTCACTCTCATCTATCATGCTCAGAAACATGTAGGCCTCTTCACTCTTGTACCTTCAATTGGACATTTTGGCCTCTAAATTTACTGGTACAACTAGTGAGACTTACAGGAAAAAAGAGCACCTGACTGTCAGTGACTGCTTCAAACGCTACAAAAAAAAACTGTTATGTGTTTAGTATTTTGTAAGTGACAGTGATCGATTGATAGTGCACTTGGATGGGCTGGGCTGGGCAGAAGGGCTAAACGCAGGTACTAGCAAGTATCTGGGCTGATACCGCTAACGCTGCATTTTTGGGAACCCTAAACTATTGGGGGGCTAATATAGTTCTGATCAGATCAAAGATATTGATCTGTTCAGACACTATACTACTAAGGGAGGAGTATGGTGCGTCTGTGGGTGTTAGTGCTACTGGCCCTAATCTTACGCTGCCTGGGGTAACGCAGACCCTAACTGATGCTAAAACCTGGGAGATCAGGGGTTAAACATTTATTGGGTAATATACAGCGGGTGCCCTGACGCTATAAAAAATAACTAACTAACCAGTGTCACCCGTGACACTAATACGGTGATCACTGGTGACGGGGTCATCAAGGGGTTAAACCTTTGTTAGGGGGGTTAAGGGGGTCCCTAGACCTATCTGGGCCTTCTAGTAAGTATCCTAATGCTGATTAGTGTCACAAATGACACCACACCTTACAGTGATCAAAGAAAAATATGAACACTGCACTGGGTGACACAGTGACAGGGAATGAAGCGGTTAACTGGGGGGGGTGAAATGTGTGCCTACGTGTACTGTGTCAGTGTAGTGTTGGGGCAACTCATGTTTGGATGTCCTCTCTCCTCTCTCTGGAACGGAACATAATTCCAGATAGGGAGATGACATCACTTCCCCTGCCTGTGTTTACACTTACAGGCAGGGGAAGCATTTCATTCATCAGAACCAATCAGCAGGTCCAGGACAAAAATTATTTGCCTGGGCCTGTAGACTGATCGGTTCTGAAACAAATCCAATCGCCTAGGGGGATTTTTTCAAATTTCACACCATAATATTATTGAATAATTACATACCATTGCATGCATTTGAAGAGTTAAAATTATGGAATAAACCAAACTGATGTGCATTCGCTAATTTTGCTGCTGAGTACAATATATGTTTCAGGAGGTGATACCATTGGTGGGATTCAAACCTATGGCTTGAACCTATGAAGGTAGCAGGGCATACCACTACGCTATGGAGCTGAGCACAATCATACATAGAAAATACTATTACTAATGTTTGATTCTTTTCATTCTATACAATAATGTTTTGCATTTGAGGCATTAATATTATGGTACCAACCATGCTCATGTGCCATTGGCTATTGGGTAAGGATGAGCCGAAACCCCTCTGGTTCGGTTTGCACCAGAACTTGCGAGCAGGCAAAAAATTTTGTGCGAACACCGTTAAAGTCTATGGGACCTGAACATGAAAAATCAAAAGTGCTCATTTTAAAGTGCCATAAAAAGTGTATGGGGACCCTGGTCCTGCCCCAGAGGACATGTGTCAATGCAAAAAAAACTTTAAAAACCAGCTGTTTTTCCAGGAGCAGTGATTTTAATAATGCTTAAAGTGAAACAATAAAAATGAAATATTCCTTTAAATATCGTGCCTGGGGGTGTCCTTAGTATGTCTATAAAGTAGCACATCTTTCCCATTTTTAGAACACTACCGCTGCAAAATGTAATTTCTAAAGGAAAAAAAGTATTTTAAAACTGCTCACGGCTGTAATGTATTGTCGGATCCCGGCAATATAGATAAAAATCATTGAAAAAAATGGTGTGAGTTCTCCCCCAGTCCATTACCAGGCCCTTCAGGACTGGTATGGATATTAAGGGGAACCCTGCACCAAAATTTGAAAATGGCGTGGGGGTCCCCCCAAAATCCATACCAGACCCTTATCTGAGCATGCAACCTGTCAGGCCGCCAGAAAAGAGGGGGGACGAGAGAGCGCCCCCCCTCCTGAACCGTACCAGGGCACATACCCTGAACATGGGGAGGGTGCTTTGGGGGCAAGAGAGACAGCAGGAGAAAATGACTGCGGGAGACATGGCTCGGGGGAGAATAAAGGTATTGTCAAAAACCGGCTATTGTTTTTTGTCACATTTCACTGCTTTTTTTGGTGAATGGGTAGGGGTACAATGTACCGATATCCATTCACATGGGGGGCGGGATCTAGGGGCCCCCTTGTTAAAGGGGGCTTCCAGGTTCCGATAAGCCCCCCGACCACAGACCCCCACAACCACCGGGCAAGGTTTGTGGGGATGAGGCCCTTGTCCCCATCAACATGGGAACAAGGTGTTTTGGGGGGACATGTGGCCTTTTACAGTTCAGGAGGCGGGGCGCTCTCTCATCTCCACTCTTTTCCTGCGGCCTGCCAGGTTGCGTGCTTGGATAAGGGTCTGGTATGGATTTTGGGGGTGAACCTCACGCCATTTTTTTTTACTTTTGGTGTGGGCGGGGGGTCCCCTCTGAGTCCATACTAGACCTGAAGGGCCTGGTAAATACCTGGGGGGAACCCCACACCATTTATTTTAAATTTTGGTGTGTGGGGGTCCCCTCCGAACCCATACTAGACCCAAGGGGCCTGGTATAGACTTGGGGGGAACCCCACGCCATTGTTTTTAAAATGTTAGCGTGAGGTGGTCCCCTCTGAATCCATACTAGACCCGAAGGGCCTGGTATAGACCTGGGGGGGTACCCCATGCAGTTTTTTTTTGGCTGGCATTTTTTTTTTACTTTCAGTGGGGAAGCCGCTGACAGCTGATGATTCATTAGTTGTTAAGGACGCGGATGCTGGCTTCCTGGCCCCCCGGTTAGCAACCAGCTATAAACAGTGTTCAAATAAGAAATGCAAAACACATAAAAAATCGCATCACAAAGGCAACAGTTGCGTTTCTGGTGCGGTTCCATTGAAATCTAATACCCACAAATTGCGTGAAAAAAACAAAAACTCAATGGCCGCAAAATGCATGGATGTGAACTAGTACCATAGGAAACCATGTTAAATGGACTGTAGAGTGTTTCTGCAAACTACAAAACGCACTAAGAAATGCATAGGTGTGAACCTAGGGTCCGGGCAGGTTCACACTGGAGCGATGCGGGAACCCTGCGAATCCAGTGCGGGTTCCCGCATGGCATACAACTCGCAGGCAGTTCACACTGCCATATGCGAACTGCTGGGAGTGTCAATAGAAAGCTAATGACACCCCCCAAATCAGTTTGCATACAGCAGAGTGAACTGCAAATTTAGATAACACGCATACGATCCGATTCTGCTGCAGACCAAAAAAAGTTTGGTCCGAATGCGATGCAAATTCAACCATACAATCTGTATGGCTGAGTTTGCATCACACAGACATCACATGTGATTTGCAGTATGGGGCAAATCACATCCGATGTCGAACAGCACAGCAGTGTGAACTGGCCCCAAGGCCCCTTTAACACTTGTGCGACTTGTCCTGCAACTCCTACGTCCATGGACCTCAAGATTACACTGGCATTGCTTCAAATCACATCAAACTTGCGGCAAACTCGCAGGACTTTCAGGTCGCACAAGTGTGAAAGGGGCCTTATGGACCTCAAGTTGTATGAAAAGTCAACCAAGTGTGAAAAGAACCTAATGAGATTAATTGATAACACCTTTGAATTAGGCCCCATTTGCACTTGTGCGACCAATGCCTGTGTAATCTTGCTGTATATGGACCTCAAGTCCCATCAAAGTCAAACCAAAGTAGTGCAGGGACGAATTTGACCCACTTGCAGGATGCACAAGTGAGAATAGTGCCCAATTCAAAGGTATTATCCATGAATCTCATTCACACTGATGAGACCTGAAAGTCAAACTATCTTGCTGCCACTTTGCTGCTGCAACTTGGCCCCAATGCCTGTGTAATATTGTTCCCTATGTACCTCAAGTCACATAAAAGTCACACCAAAGTAGTACAGGGACTACTTTGAAGTTGTTGCAACTTAAAGTAGCACAGATATGAATGGTTATCATTGAGAATCATGGGGTACAACTTGTCATACAACTTGGAGGTCCAAATTTGCTGGGAAAGTCACCCAACTGTGAAAAAAGTCATATACAATTTAATAGAAAGGATCTCTCATTTATATTTGCATATTCCTTACTGATTTACATCAGCAGAACAAATGCAGGAAGTGATGTGTGCACATGGGCCAGAAGTAAATGTGTGGTGATGCCAAACAAATCAATGAACTCCACCCACACCAAATCTAACGACCACATCCAACCCCACATTGAGTAAGCACAAGTACATATCTTACACTTACCTGCAAAATGAGCAGCACCTCCTCTTTGCTAAAGAGGGACCTCACCATGTCCACCTAGATGGAGATCCTGACCAGCACAGGAACTTCTGGGTGATTACAATGATTCATTTCCGGGTCAGTAGTTGAAACCACGCTCTTTTGATTGCAACCACGATTAGAATTTTTTATTTTAGTTTATTTGCAGATATGCGAATCTGTATTTCTACATATGATATTTGAAGGTAAACTTGAGTTTGATAAGAAATGGTATCCTTGGGATAGCAGGTGAATTACAAAGACAAAGGCCCAGTTTGAGCCCTGGTTCACACTAACAGCGGGAGAAAGTCATGCGAGTTCAGCTGAACTCACACGATTTCCTTCCCGCTTGTCAGTCCCGACTGCGGTGGGAATTTCAGAGACATCTGTGCAGGTTTCTGTACTGCTGTCAATAAAAAGTAGTACAGAAACTACTTCTGAAAATTGTAGCGCCACACCAATTAGAACGGTGCAATTGCCGCCGATTTGACATGTCAAATTGCACCAATGTGAACCAGTGCTGACACATATAACACTGCCTATCCACCAGCTGAATTCATTACCTGCAATTCTGCACAGCTGTTATATATAAAGATTACACCTTTATCATTTACTTGCAGGTGTGCTAAAGAGATTCATTTTTTTGGTGCACAAATACATATAGAAGTTAAGATATAAAAGAAAGATATTGCACTTAACCAAAACCACCACCCCCAAAACAAATTAAAAAGAAGAAAGTAAAGAGAAAAAAAACAAACAAGCTCAATAATGTACTTTTATTTTTCCAGCAGAAACAAAATTATGTACATTCATTTACTAGCTTCAAAAAATATTCTACAGGATATATGGTGCTACATTTAGCAAAACAGTGGGTTTTGAGGGCCCTGCTCATAGGAGCTTACAATCTAAAATTTGTCTAAACCTTGGACACAGTTTTACTTTCAGTGTATAACAGGTAACATTTCATAGTACAATTACTCACCCACCAGCCCACATAATTTTTATCTGCAAGATTATAGAAACATACTTTACAATCATTATTCTTACAAAGCATTCCAACATAATATTAAAAAAGGCACATATTCAAAATATAACACCCACCACCACTCCAGAAATCCACACACATACATTGGTGAGTATGTTTTGCTGGAAGCTGCATTTCTGTGTGCATGATTAAGCAATGAGATCAAAGAGTAGAAGGTCAGCACAGGCTAGCAAACATTAACATCAGTCCCTGGCTGCAATGAGCTTCCAATCTAAAGGCCAAAACTAACTTTCTTACATTAAAGACTATTTCGACAGGAGACAAATAAAATTCCAGTATGTCTTTGGACTGTGATGAGAAACCCACCCAGGGAGAACATATAAACTTCAACACAGGCATTAGGATATTGGGGAATTAAACCAGCAACCCCAGTGCTGTTAGACGGAATTGCTACCAATTTAGCCATTGGGCAGCCTTACTCATGTTGTCTTCATCTCTGTGGTGTGAACCAGCTCTAAGTCCATAGCCATGCTCAGTGTCACAAGCAATATACAATATATTGTCCAAAGTATTGGGACACCTGCCTTTATACGCACATGAACTGTAATGGCATCCCAGTCTTATGCCCCGTACACACGGTCGGACATTGATCGGACATTCTGACAACAAAATCCTAGGATTTTTTCTGACGGATGTTGGCTCAAACTTGTTTTGCGTACACACGGTCGCACAAAGTTGTCGGAATTTCCGATCGCCAAGAATGCGGTGACGTCAACCACGTACGACGAGACTAGAAAAGGCCAGTTCAGAACCAAGCACGGCACCCTTTGGGCTCCTTTTGCTTATCTCGTGTTAGTAAAAGTTTGGTGAGAGGCGATTCGCGCTTTTTCAGACTCGTGGTTTTCAGATCGTTTTCTGCTGTTCAGTTTGTGCTTGTGGGTTTGTATCTGCTCTTCAGTGCGTGCAAGCAAGCTACGCGTGACTTTGATCAGTCACTGTGTTCTTGTTCGTTCGTTACTGTTTTTCAGGTCGCTCTTCACAGGCCTTGCTGTTCTTCAGTGCGTTCTGTTACTTCATTCTGAGCAGCTGACTGTTTTCTAGCCATGTTGCGTATACGTACTCCTCGTAGAGTTCATGCTGTGCGGGGGCTTGGTGTTGGGGTCCTGACCTTGACACAAGTCCAGTCCATGAACAGGGTGGGGAGGAGTTCATGGACCAAGAATTGGTTGCTTCAGAGTGACCAGTTCTGTCACATGCCTTTGCTCCGTGAGATCCGTGAGAATAATCCTGATGATTTCAGGAACTTTCTCAGGATGACGGACCCCGTATTTTACTGTTTGTTGGCTTTGCTGACCCACTATATCAGCAGGCAGGATACCTGCATGAGGCAAGCCATCACTGCGGAGCAGAGGCTCGTCGCCACCCTGTGGTACTTGGCGACGGGGAGAAGCTTGCAGGACTTGAAGTTCTCGACAGGCATCTCCCCCCAGACTCTGGGTATCATTATCCCAGAGACCTGTTCTGCCATCATCCAGGTCCTGCAGAAGGAGTATATTAAGGTAAGATTTTTATCCTTTAACCTCACATTTTATTGTATTTAATGTTTGATAATATATTGTATTTCTTTCCTCATTCCCTAATTACCATGATTGTAATATGCTGTGAATGTCCCCTTTGTCCTCATGCATGCTGGATTTTTAGGTAATTATTTTTTTTGTCCTTCATACATATTTGCCTTCACTTACCCCCCCAGCATGCTCTCCTGGCCCTATATTCACCTCATGTAGTCACTTAACAATGTATTTTATAAGCTCCATAGTAGTGCTTTACCCCAAACACTCCTAAAATGTTTTTAAATGTGATTTGTGCTTTAAATTCAGGCAGAGTGCCAGAGGCTTTTTTGGGGGGTCCCCAAATCATTTGGAACCCTCCCTTTCCCCAACTGCTAAGTCAGCTGATACCAATTCTCTATCTATCCTCAATCATCTATCTGCTGACTTTGCCAAACCCATACACACTATACCCATCTCTTTAGTGGTCAGATGTATGGATGAATTCCCCAAAGCATGTAGTGCAAGGGCCTGCCTGTATACTTTCAAATGGTACTGTTTAAAGTTTCTGTATCCTATTATTATCTCAATAGGTAATAGCAGAATGTAAAAATGTGCTAAAATGTGTACAGTGTGTATTTATATCTTTGTATTATGACACTTCTTACCTGTCCAGTGGGCTGCCAATAGTGTAACTAAGGAGGGGCTGGCCAAAGTAAAACCCATTATTTATGGGTGCATTCATATCTCAATGAAGTGGAGAGGGTTACCTGTCCAAGAGCTCCCCCCCTATAATGTTAGAAAGGGCCCAGGAGAGGTGGGGGAGGGGGAATATGATAGGTGTACCTTATACTTTGGTCTTTAAAAATTCCCATTAATAAATGTTATCTTGATGTTGGCCAAGAAGGTTTGTGTCTAATCTGCTTTCCATGTTTTAATGTGCAAAAAGACTAATTTTTTTTGGTTTACCTCAACAGGTTCCTTCCACGCCACAGGAATGGCAGACTGTGGCCTCCCACTTTGCCCAGCGGTGGGACTTTCCTAACTGCGGAGGGGCAATTGATGGGAAACACATCCACATCATCCCACCACCCAACTCGGGGTCTTACTATTATAATTATAAGGGGTTCAATAGTATTGTGATGTTGGAGGTGGTGTCAGCTAATTACGAGTTCCTGTATGTGGACGTGGGGAAGAATGGCCGGATGTCCGATGGTGGAGTCATCGCCCAGACGGAGTTTTACAGGCGTCTCCAGAATGGCAGCTTGGACTTGCCACCTCCAGAAGACAATGTGGAAGGAATCCCATTTGTCTTCATTGCGGATGAAGCGTTTGAGCTGGGGGACCATCTTATGCGGCCATTCCCGATGAGGACCCTCACCCCGGACCAGAGGGTTTTTAATTACTGGCTGGCCAGAGCCAGAAGAGTGGTGGAGAACATGTTTGGAATCATGGCCAGCCAGTTCCGCCTATTTCTTACACCCATACATATGGCGGAGTATAAACTGAATCATATTATCCTGGCGTGCTGTGTTCTACACAACTTTTTACGGCAACATTCTGCCAACTATGCTGGCTCAGTTGGGCCTGAGGCTGGAATTCAAAATGAAACAACCCTGACGGCGCTTGAAAGTGTCCGTCCTGCCTTGCCCCCCCTGAGTGCCCGTGATGTCCGGCTAAGATACCTTGAATACTTTGCGGGTAGGGGGGCTATCAATATGCAAGACAATGTCTGAAACCTTTTTATAATAAAAAAATACAAATAACTACTCAAATCTTTGGTGACATTTACTGCTTGTGTTTGTTTTAGCTGACCCTGACAGAAATGTGGTGAGTCCTGAAAATGACGTGATTGTGTAACCTTACAAAGCACTGTTGGGTGTTATTTACTAAAGGCAAAGACACTTTGCACTACAAGTGCACTTGAAACTGCACTGAAACTGCATTTGTAGTGCAAAGTGGATTTGCCCTTATGAAATAACCCCCATTGTCACATAAAGCAGCAATTGGAGCACCACAAAAGTGTTGTAGCGTTGAGACAATTATCCACACATTCTTGATTAACAATCTTTTTAATACCAGCATCACATGTGCATTTAGAAAAGGTTTTTAGAACAAACCAACATGTTTGTTGTATAACAATTTTTGGGGTGGCATTCGAAAAAGTTGAAATGTCCATTTAAGATAAAACAGGCATGTTTCAAACCAACAAGAAAGACACAAATCTTGAACTTACAAAGTTCACATTAGGTAGAACTTGAAGGCAATATCAGACATGAGTATTTAGGAACTGTGTTTGATATTGTGTTCAGATGGGGTGAAGTCACCCCCGGAAAAGCCAAATTTTGAAGATGCACACAAATAGCCGAATGTCAACATGTGCTAGCTGCCATCATGGGGGATCAAGGGACGTGTTTTGGGGGAGCAACCCCTTCCTCTCAGCTACTTTATTATTAAGGAAGGGGTTGCACCCCCAAAACGCGTCCATTGATCTCCCGTGATGGCAGATAGCGCATGTTGACACACTGTGTGCCTCTTCAAAATTTGGCTTTTCTAGAATTCTTCAAAAAAGTTAAAAATTGTAGCACACCATAAAAGAAAGGGCTTTGGAGGGGTTTAAAACTCTCCCCAAAACATCAATGATGTTCTTACTTTTTTGAATAACATCATTGATGTTTTTCTTGATGTTTTCCAATGCAACATTACACCCCATGATCTCCCTGATCAGGATCTGTGCACTTTCCGAGGTGAAATGCCCTGGATCCGCAACATCACGATCACCTAAAAAGATAGAAACAAAAACACACCATGTATTATAAATATACCGGTATCTATCTCTTACCTGAGCCTGTGGTCGCAAACACTCGCCTGTTGTGGTGACTAGTTCCACCACATCTTCCTCCTCCTCCTCTTCTTGTCTTTGTGGGATTTCCCCTTCTTCCAGAGGTGGGGGGTCTCTGGTCTCCTCGGATGAGAGGTGTCCTCCGAGTCTTTTCTCCCCTATGTAAAAAAAAAAAATGGTATACTTAGCACACAGATATTTGAGGGAAGAACTATGAATATGAAACATTGCTTGGAAGTGGGGTACAATTGTCTATTTTGGCAGAGTTCCAAGATGTAGAATTTTCAGTGTCTTTTGTGAAGCTTCAATACTTTACCTGTTTTGTACAAGCTTCACAGTTGGAGACCCCCCTATAGTATACACTGGAGCACCTGTGTGGACCCCCTAATAAAAAGGGTGTTCTTGTGTCCCACACTAGTGCTCCAGCGTCCAGATGTCTAAACAGCTGCTGAGTGTCCTCTCCTTACACAGAATCTAGTTTGCATTTCATTCTAGTAACAAACCCATCTACACAACCAAATTATTTTCAGACAAGTAGGCCCTAAAAAATGTGGTCAAATGCATATGGCCAAAACAATGGTGTTTTATAGGCCGAAAGAAAAATGTTTGATACGAACGAATAATGTGCCCATGAACATGAAAGTTGCCATTTTAAACTGTACAACAGTTAAGAAAAGCACATGGATCAGCACAAATGTAATAAACACAAAAAGAATCTGAACACAGCACAACTACTTACTTTTTTGCAGCACTCTCCGGATCTTTTTATACTGCTCATGCTCTCTTAATTTGAGGTCCGACCACCGTTTCCTGAGCTGATCTTTCGATCGTCGTACCCCGAAATTCCGGTGCAGACTCTTGACCACTTTCGCCATTATCTTGACCTTTCTGACATAGGGGTTGGGGTAAGGTCCATACTTTCCATCATAGTCGGCCCTCTTCAGGATGTCCACCATCTCCAACATCTCCCCAAAGAACATAGTTGATGCCTTAAATCGTCTCCTTCTGGATCGGGACATTTCAGGCTCCGGGCTTTCCTCCTCCTCTTCCTCGTTGCTGTAATTAGCACACACCTGCTGTGTCTCCGCCATGTGCTCTTCCCCCACTGTGCCGATTGAAAAGGGGCGGGGAATAGACTAGAAAGAACGTCAGGGCGGGCGGAGTTACACGAATGCACAGTGTGTATAAAGCGTAACACGCGCGCGTAGTACGTACGGTCTGTGAGCGGAGGAAGGAGTATAGGAGGCGCCAATCGTGATAATGAAGGTAAGATCTAAACTTGGGCCTATACTGCTTCTAGATTGAGGCCTATATTGTAACAAGATTAGGAGAGTTTTGCCTGACATTAGGGTTTATCTTGTGTTGTGTCTTGCAGATAAAATGGATGGCTTCAATGACCACAACTTCCTCCCCCTGTTCATAGACAAGTACAGGGAGCTTCCCTGTCTGTGGCAGGTCAAACACCCGCATTATAATCATAAACAAAAGAGGCAGGCAGCGCTGGAGAAACTGCTGGAGTTGGTAAAGACAGTGGTCCCCACGGCAACTATCCCCTATTTAAAAACCAAAATTGGTGGCCTGAGGAGCACTTATCTTAGGGAGCGCAAGAAGGTCACGGATTCCCAGAGATCCGGAGCTGCAGCAGATGATTATGTCCCCAGACTGTGGTACTATGAGAGCCTGCGATTTCTGTCAGACCACACTGAAGTCAGGGAATCCCTCTCCACTCTTCCTTCCACTCTTCCTTCCACCCTATCTTCCACCCCAGCTGAGGCTTCCGATGTCCAACCTGGGCCTTCCAGCCAGGAAAAAGTGGAGGAGCCCAGCTGGAGTCAGGTATAGCATTCTTCTACAAATTTCTGGTCAATAAATAAATGAACTTTACTAGATGTCATTATTGATCACTATTTGCTGATTTAATTAAGTGTTTTACATATCAATAGACAGTAGTGGGCAAAAATAATTGGGACAAGAATGAAAAAAGGGCTCGGAATGATCATCAGTTATATTTGTTAACATTCAATTTGCAACAGTCATGAGATGAAAATTGTGTGTGATTGATGAATAAAAAACTAAAACTATGTCCCTTTTTCATACACAGGAAGACCTCAGCCAGGAGGAGGCTGTGGGATGTGGCAGCCAGGAGGAGGCAGGGCTAAGTTGCAGCCAGGAGGAGGCAGGGCTAAGTGGCAGCCAGGAGAAGCCTGGGACCAGTCGCAGCCTGACCGAATCGCAGGTTCCTCCCCTCCGCCTTCCATACAAAAGAGCGAGGAAGGCGACTCACATGCAGGATTCTGCGTTCAGGCTCATTCAGGAGGCTTCTGTGTCCCTCAGAGCCTTACCCACTCCTGAAGAGGCCTTTGCCTGCATGGCTGCCACCAAACTGAAGTGCATGCAGGAGGGTCAACGCCTCATGTGTGAGCAACTTATTTATAAAGTCCTAACTAAGGGGGTAAGTGGTGAAATCACACCCAAGACCGACGTGATTGAGTTGGACCATCCTCCTCCTCCTCCTTCTCCTCCTCCTGCTTCCACAACTCCACCACCAGAGCCACAGCGTGGAAGGAAGCGTGGAAGGAAGACCAGAGAGTGATGGCCCTGGGTTCAGTCTGGTCTGACAAAAGATGCAGTCTCTTGTATGACCACAGCCTGGGGACACAGATGTCATCTGCTGCTTTCCGGATCTCTGGGACTTCTGGACCAGACTGCACTCCCTTACATATGGACTCCTCAGGCCACCAATTTTGCAGTAAAATAATTGATGTGTGCCCTGGGGGTCAAAGGCTTCACCAATTTCTGCTGTTTCTCCAGTGTTTCCTCCCTCTTTTTTTGGTTGTGAGCCCTTAATAAAGGCATTTTTCGTTCAATTATACTCACCTATGTGTGTTTTCCTTCAAAAAAAACAGTTTGTTGGTGAGGATTCAGGTACATTTCAAATATACAATGTGAAATTAACAAGGGACACCAACACCAAACAATCTCATTGAGATTCAATAATAAAAGATATCAATGGTGTTGTGGTAACTTGACACACAAAACACACCCCAAAAAATTCTTTATTAAAAAGCCAAAAAAATTTTTACCAAAAAACAGCCTTGAAAAATTTTTTTTACAATTAAAAACAAACCAAAAAAAAATTGGTCAGATGTGACAAGTTAAAATATATTGAGGGAATCTGTATGAATATGAGCAGCAAAACTACTTCATTCTTCTCACATTATAAAGAAGAAGAGAGTGCGCTGTATTAAACCATTTTTTACATAGCACCGTGACGAAAGTGCTGTATCCATTACGAACGCTAATTTTACCAGACCGAGCTGTTCCGTCTCGGAATTTCTTCTGAGCATGTGTGGCACTTTGTGCGTCGGAACTGGCCACACACGGTCGGAATTGACGCGATCGGATTTTGTTGTCGGAAAATTTTATAGCCTGCTCTCAAACTTTGTGTGTCGGAAAATCCGATAGAAAATTTCCGATGGAGCCCACACACGGTCGGAATGTCCGACAACACGCTACGATCGGACATTTTCCATCGGAAAATCCGACCGTGTGTACAAGGCATTAGTCCGTAGGGTTCAAAATTCATTTGGCCCACCCTTTGCAGCTACAACAGCTTCAACTCTTCTGGGAAGGCTGTCCACACGTTTTAGGAGTGAGTCTATGGGAATGTTTGACCATTGTTCCATAAGTGCATTTGTGAGGTCAGGCACTGATGTTGGACGAGAAGGCCTGGCTCGCAGTCTGCTCTAATTCAGAAAAAAAGGTGTTCTATCGGGTTAAGGTCAGGACTCCATGCAGGCCAGTCAAGTTCCTCCACCCCAAACTCTCTCATCCATGTCTTTATGGACCTTGCTTTGTGCACTGGTGTGCAGTCATGTTGGAACAGGGAGTGGCCACTCCCAAACTGTTCCCACAAAGTTGGGAGCATGAAATTGTCCAAAATGTCTGGGTAGGCTGATGCCTTAGGAGTCCCCTTCACTGGAACTAAGAGGCCAAGCCCAAGCCCTGAAAAATAACCCCACATCATAATCCCCCCTCCACCAAATGATTTGGTCCAGTGCACAAAGCAAGTTCCATAAAGACATGGATGAGTGAGTTCGGGGTGGAGGAACTTGACTGGCCTGCACAGAGTCCTGACCTCAACACAACAGAACACCTTGGGGATGAATTAGAGTGGACACTGTAAGCCGGGCCTTCTCGCTCAACATCAGTGCCTGACCTCACAAATGCTCTTCTGGAAGAATGGTCAAACATTCCCATAGACACACTTCTAAACCTTGTGGACAGCCTTCCCAGAAGCGTTGAAGCTGTTATATCTGCAAAGGGTGGGCCAAATTATTTTTGAATCCTAGGACTAATACTGGGACGCCATTACAGTTCATGTGCGTATAAAGGCAGGCGTCCCAATACTTCGGACAATATATTGTATATCGCTTGTGACATTGAGCATTGCTATGAACTTAGGGCTGGTTCACACCACAGAGGTGCAGACTACATGTGTGAGGCTGCCCGCTGGCTAAATGGGTAGCAATTCCATCTAGCAGCACTGGGGTTGCTGGTTCAATTCCCCAACATCCTAATGCTTGTGTTGAAGTTTATATGTTCTCTCTGTGTGGGTTTCTCACCACAACCCAAAGACATTCTGGTATTTTATTTGTCTCCTGTGAAAATAGTCTCTAAAGTAAGAAAGTTCGTTTTGGACTTTAGATTGGAAGCTCATTGCAGCCAGGGACTGATGTTAATGTTTGTTAGCACTAATTATGCCCATGGACTTGGACATTTATATTTGTAGGGTTTACACTGCACGGGTACATATGCTTAGAAAAATAGTATTATGTTTTCCTGCTCATCAGGTGCAATCACTTTAGACATACATGAAGAGACAGATTGAAAGATACTGGTGGGCGTGTACTTCTCTTGGGCGTCTGTCAGTATGCTAACAATACAACCTTATATAAAGGGCTGCGGTGGGGGGGTTCTTTTGGCCTGAGAAGCGGCCAGTTTTTTTTGCTGTGATTTGTGGGGGAGAAGGAATGATATTGCGCATAATGACAAACGCCCATCTTGGGCTGTTTGTTTGCTGAAATTCTTGTGCATTATTTCCATCAAAAGTGGGTTTATGTGGCCATGCTGTCAATTTGTGTGTGTATTCCTGTCTGAACAAGCATTCATGATTTGAGAGCATGTGCCGACCTTCTACTCTTTAATCTCATTGCTTAATCATTTACACAGAAATGCAGCTTCCAGCAGAACATACTCCCCATCAGGGGCGGATCCAGGGGGGAGGGCAACAGGGCAATTGCCCCCCCCCCCGAAATAATAGCACACTGACACTGAATGTTATTGTATATCCTGCTGCCGCTCCGCTGTGAATGAATGAATGAATGAATGAATGAATGAATGAATGATTTGTAAAGCGCTGCAATTGCGAACTGAATCGCCTCAAGGCGCTAGATGTATTCTCTGTAGCCAGCTTCTAGAAAAGGAAGGTCTTTAGTTTTTTCCTGAAGGCCTGGTGGTTTTCTTCCATGCGGAGGTTGGTTGGGAGAGCATTCCATAGTCGAGGTCCTTGGACTGCAAATCTACGTTCTCCCTTTGCTTTGTAGCGGTATTTGGGAATGATGAGGAGGTTTTGGTTAGCTGATCGAAGACTGCGATTCGGTGTGCAGCAGAGGCCAGAGAGCAGACAGCAGTAACTCAGTGAGTGTGACACTGTGACTGTGACACTGTGACTGTGACACAGGCGGAGGAGCCCGAGGGACACGGCTGTGTGTGTGTGTATCGTCCGGTCCGCGCTGTCCTGAGGTCCATATTAATAGGGGTTCTGCACTGAGGGGGATTCTATATTAATGAGGGTTCTGCGCTGAGGGGGATTCTATACCAATGGGGGGCTCTGCACTGAGGGGGATTCTATACCAATGGGGGGCTCTGCACTGAGGGGGAATTCTATACCAATGGAGGGCTCTGCACTGAGGGGGGATTCTATACCAATGGGGGGCTCTGTACTGAGGGGGGATTCTATATTAATGGGGGGCTCTGCACTGAGGGGGATTCTATACCAATGGGGGGATCTGCACTGAGGGGGATTCTATATTAATGGGGGTTCTGCACTGAGGGGGATTCTATACTAATGGGGGGCTCTGTACTGAGGGGGGGTTCTATACTAATGGGGGGCTCTGCACTGAGGGGGGATTCTATACTAATGGGGGGCTCTGTACTGAGGGGGGGTTCTATACTAATGGGGGGCTCTGCACTGAGGGGGGATTCTATACTAATGGGGGGCTCTGCACTGAGGGGGATTCTATACCAATGGGGGGCTCTGCACTGAGGGGGATTCTATACCAATGGGGGGCTCTGCACTGAGGGGGATTCTATACCAATGGGGGGCTATGCACTGAGGGGGATTCTATACCAATGGGGGGCTCTGCACTGAGGGGGATTCTATACCAATGGGGGGCTCTGCACTGAGGGGGATTCTGTATTAATGGGGGGCTCTGCACTGAGGGGGATTCTATACTAATGGGGTCTCTGCACTGAGGGGGGATTCTATACTAATGGGGGGCTCTGCACTGAGGGGGATTCTATACTAAGGGGGGCTCTGCACTGAGGGGGATTCTACACTAATGGGGGGCTCTGCACTGAGGGGGGATTCTATATTAATGGGGGTTCTGCACTGAGGGGGGTTCTATACTAATGGGGGCTCTGCACTGAGGGGGGATTCTATATTAATGGGGGTTCTGCACTGAGGGGGGGTTCTATACTAATGGGGGCTCTGCACTGAGGGGGATTCTATACTAATGGGGGCTCTGCACTGAGGGGGGATTCTATACTAATGGGGGCCTCTGCACTGAGGGGGATTCTATACCAATGGGGGGCTCTGCACTGAGGGGGATTCTATACCAATGGGGGGCTCTGCACTGAGGGGGAATCTATATTAATGGGGGTTCTGCACTGAGGGGGATTCTATACTAATGGGGGCTCTGCACTGAGGGGGGATTCTATACTAATGGGGGGCTCTGCACTGAGGGGGATTCTATACCAATGGGGGGCTCTGCACTGAGGGGGATTCTATACCAATGGGGGGCTCTGCACTGAGGGGGATTCTATACCAATGGGGGGCTCTGCACTGAGGGGGATTCTATATTAATGGGGGTTCTGCACTGAGGGGGATTCTATACTAATGGGGGCTCTGCACTGAGGGAGGATTCTATACTAATGGGGGGCTCTGCACTGAGGGGGATTCTATGCTAATGGGGGCTCTGCACTGAGGGGGGATTCTATACTAATGGGGGGCTCTGCACTGAGGGGGGATTCTATACTAATGGGGGCTCTGCACCGAGGGGGGATTCTATACTAATGGGGATTACAACATCTCTCTGCTGCCTGTCTCTGGGACACAAGAGACCACCTTAGCAGGTGGCAAGTGACAATCTTCATCTGGTGACAGGTGACGTGGCAAGTGACACACTCGGGGCTCCCACTGATTCTGCATTATGGTAAGTTAAACTATTTAATTTTTTATAACAATGTAATAATAGTAATAATGCGCTTCAATCATCCTGACACCATAACAACCATGGTGCCGTGATGATTGAAGCGCCAACACCAGCCATTTCCCCAATAGATGTACCCCAAAAAAATATTTTCTGGCAGTGCCCCTCCCGAGACTAGACTTTGGATCCGCCCCTGCTCCCCATCCTATGTGTATGAATTGTGGGGTGGTGGTGGGTGTTATATTTTGAATATGTGCCTTTTTATATTATGTTGGCATGCTTTGTAAGAATAATGACTTAAGTATGTTTCTATAATCTTGCAGATAAAAATGTGACGTGTTTCCCGTTATACACTGAAAGTAAAGCTGTGTTCACTCTAAGGTTTAGACAAATTTTAGACTGTAAGCTCCTATGAGCAGGGCCCTTAAAACCCAATTTCTAATTGTTTTGCTAAATGTAGCACCATATATCCTGTATAATATAAAAACATTTTATGCTAGTAAATGTACATAATTTTGTTTCTGCTGGCAAAATAAAAGTACATTATTGAGCGTGTTTGTTGTTCTCTTTTCTTTCTTCTTTTTAATTCAGTTTTGGGGGTGGTGGTTTCGGGGAAGTGCAATATCTTATACCCATAGAAATTATAAGATATAATTGTGCACCAAAAAAAAGTGTTTAGGTGGAGTCTTTGTATATAACAGCTGTGGAGAATTGCAGGTAATGAATTCAGCTGGTGGATAGGCAGTGTTGTATGTGTCAGGCCTGGTTCATATTGGTGCGTTTTGACATGTCAAATCAAGAGCAATTGCACGGTCCTTATCGGTGCGGCGCTGCAAATTCCAAAAGTAGTTTCTGTACTACTTTTGGCGACTTCGGGGTGAGATTTCCATTGACATCTGTGCGGAAACCTGCACAGATGTCTCTGAAATTCACCCCCGCAGTCGGGACTAACATGCGGGAATGGAATTGTGAGTTCAGCTGAACTGGCATGATTTCCTCCCATTGTCAGTGTGAACCGAGGCTCAAACTGGGCCTTTGTAATTTACCTGCTGCAAATCCCAATGACACCATTTCTTATCAAACTCCCTTAAGTTTGCCTTCAAATATCATTATATGTAGAAAAACAGATTTGCATATCTGCAAATAAACATAAAAAAAATAAGAATCGTGATTGCGATCAAATATTCGCAGCTGTGATAAAAAGAGCGTGGTTTCACCTTCTGACCCGGAACTGAGTCATTGTAATCACCTGGAAGTTCCTGTGCTGGTCAGGATCTCCATCTAGGTGGACATGGTGAGGTCCCTCTTTAGCAAAGAGGAGATGCTGCTCATTTGTCCCGGAGTGTAGGATATGTACTTGTGCTTACTCAGTTTGTGGGGGTGGATGTGATAATTAGTTTTGTTGTGGGTGGGGTTCATTGATTCGTTTTGCATCACCACACGTTTGCTTCCGGCACATATCACTTCCTGCATTTGTTCTGCTGATGTAAATCAGTAAGGACTATGCAAATATAAATGAGAGCTCCTTTTATTTATATATATATATATATATATATATATATATATATATATATATATATATATATATATATATATATATATAGATTGATTCACACTTGGGTGACTTTTCCAGCAAATTTGGACATCTGCGTTGTATGACAAGTTGTACCCCATGATTCTCAATGATAACCATTCATATCTGTGCTACTTCAAGTTGCACCAACTTCAAAGTAGTCTCTGTACTACTTTGGTGTGGCTTTCATGCGACTTGAGGTACATAGGTCGCTAAATTACACAGGCATTCCCAGAAGTTGGGACCAAGTTGCAGCAGCAAAGTGGCAGCAAAATAGTGTGACTTTCAGGTTGCAGCAGTGTGAATGAGATTCATAGATAACACCTTTGAATTTGGCTCTATTGGCACTTGTGCATCCTGAAAGTGGGGCAAATTCGTCCCTGCACTACCTTGGTTTGACTTTAATGCGATTTGAGGTCCATACGCCACAAGATTACATAGGCATTGCTTCAAGTCACGGCAAATCTGTGCAATTTTAAGATCACACAAGTGCAACTGGGGCCTAATTCAAAGGTGTTATCAACTAATCTCATTAGGTTACTTTCACACCTGGGTGACTTTTCATGCAGCTTTGAACCTCAAAGTCGCATGAAAAGTTGCCCCCATTATTTCACTTCATATCTATGCAACTTCGCCCATGTTCACATAGCTCTGAATTGACATGTCAAATTGCAGGCCAAATCGGCGCCTATTGACAGCAATGGAACTGTCCAAATTGGTGCGATGCCACAACGATTACCAAAAGTAGTTCCTGCACTACTTTGGGTGACTTCACTTCAGGGGGCGATTTCTTACCTCCCAACTTTTTGAGATGGGTATAAGGGACACCTATTAGCAAAAGTATGTAATCATAGGACACAGCCCCTAAAACGCCTCCTTAAAGGAGAATTATTCTAAAAAAAATTATTAGTTAAACCCGCAAGTGCTTTTTTTTTTTTTTTTTTACCAATATTATTCCTTTAGATTGGCTTTGGAAATTTACAAACAAAGCAATTTAGAAATTAAAGTGAATGAAATGAAAGGTTTAGCGCTGGGAAACACTTTTTGAAAGATAAAGAGTGCATTTTATATACATCTATATAGATCAGATCAAAATGACGGACCGAGGGATTTTGTTCCAAATCAGGGACAGTTGGGACCTATGCAATTTCACTAGACATCTGTGTAGGAAAGTGCACTGATGTCTCTGAAATCTCTCACAATGTCGGGCTGAGGCCCCTTTCACACTTGTGTGACTTTTCCTGCGACTTTGGACATCAGAGTCGCATGACAAGTCATACCTCGTGATTTTCAATGACTACCATTCATATTTGTGCTACTTCAAGTCACACCAACTTCAAAGTAGTTCCTGTACTACTTTGGTCCGATTTTGATGTGATCTGAGGTGCATAGACCCCAAGTTTACACAGGCATTCCCTGAAATCGCGGCAAAATTGCTGACGCAAAATCAGGCGATTTCTCCTGCGACTCCTGCATCCATAGACCTCAAGATTACACAGGCATTGCTGGTGTGAAAGTGGCCTAAGTCACTGTGCTGAGTACTATTATACCTAGAATATAAAGTAGTCCCACCATCAAACACTAGTGAACGTATGTTCTCAGTATAAATGTGCTCAAAATCACACAGATGGTATCACCTACTGAAAGCTTGCATTGTACTCAGCAGCATATGCTGAAAAGAAGCAAACGCCTATTAGCCAATACAACATCAGCATGAGCATGGTTTTTACTATGATATTAATGCCTGAAATGCAAAACATTATTGTATAGAATCAAACATTAGTAAATGTATTTTCTATGTAATCATGTGCACAGCTCTCAAAGGTTCAAGACCATGAGTTCAAATCTCACTGATGGTATTATCTCCTAAAAATGTGTGTTGTACTCAGAAGCATAATTAGCCAATGCACATCCGTTTGGTTTATTCCATATTTTAACTCTTCAAATGCATGCAATGGTATGTAATTATTCAATAAGATTATGGTGTGGAATTCCAAAAATCAAAGAAAAAAATGTCGTAGGCCCCCCCTTGCATACCAGGCCCTTCGGGTCTGGTATGAATTTTAAGGGGAACCCCACACCAAAATTTAAAAAAAAATTGATGTGGGGCCCCCCAAAATCTATACCAGACCCTTATTCGAGCATGCAGCCTGGAGGTCATGATTGGGGGGGACGAGCAAGCACCCTCCCCTTCTGAACCGTACCAGGCCACATGCCCTCAACATGGGGAGGGTGCTTTGGGGTCCTCCCCAAAGCACCTTGTCCCCATGTTGATGGGGACAAGGGCCTCTTCCCGGCAACCATGGCCGGTGGTTGTCGGTCTGCAGGCAGTTGATTTATCAGAATCTGGAAGTCCCCTTTAACAAGGGGGCCCCCAGATCCTGCCCCCCTATGTGAATGGGTATGGGGTACATCATACCCCTACCTGTTCACCAAAAAAAGCAGTGAAATGTAAAAAAATGTTTTTGACAAGTCCTTCATAGCTCCGAGCTGTCTTCTTCCCTGAGCCATCTTCTCCTGCTGCTGTCTCTCCCACCTCCATCTACTCCTTGAGCTGTCTTCTCCCAGAGACGTCTCTCCTGCCGCCGCCGCCGCCTTCTCCGTCTGCTGTGTTTTTCTGCACCACCAGTTACCCGCTAATTTAAAAAAAATGCTCATCTTCTGTGGCAGTCTTCCTCTGCTGTGTTGTCACCCGCTGTGTGGCGTCTCTTACATAGCCATGGGGCAGGCTCTCCAGGTGACATCATCGGATGGCCACAGAAGACCGCCACAGAAGAAGAGCAGCTTTTTTTTATTAGCGGGTAATCGGCTGCGCGGAAGAACACAGCAGTGGGAGAAGATGGCGGCGGCAGGGAGAAGAAGCATCAAACACTAGTAAATGTATTTTCTATGTATGATTGTGCTAAGCCCAATAGGCTAGTGGTCAGCGCTTCTACCCTGAAAAACTCAGGCTTTGAAGGACTCATGGGTTAAAATTCCACAGAAAGATACTAAAAGATTACATTGGTGAAAAAAAAGCAAATGACAATTAGCCAAAGCAGCATATGCTGAAAATAGGCGAATGCCAATTAGCCAATGCACTTTAATTTGGCTGATTCTATTATATTAACTCTTCAAATGCATGCAATGGTATGTAAGTATTCAATAATATTATGGTGTGGCATTCCAAACACCACACACTAGCTAATGGGCAATTTACATTTCTTTGTTTGTTTATTTTAGTTTGCTTGTGTACTGAAAAAATAAACACAGCTGGTGGATGGGATTTAAACTCATAGCATGAGTGCTGTGGAGACATCTGAGCAGACCACCAAGCCATTGTGCTAAGTACACTGAGACCTGCATAATAGTGTAGTATGATTAAAGAATGAACATAAATAATTACTGCTTTAAAGTGACCTAAATGAAAAAAAAAAAAAAACATGAAAAAAACAACATACAACAAATATTTAACCTAAATGTTCAATACATGTAACTTTACAGAATAGCAGACATTACTCTGTAATAATCCATCCTAACTGCATTCGTTAGCAAAAGAAGGAAAAAAACTAGAAATACTAATTGCAATACATATCAATAGATACACACGTGGTAAAGCACATCTTACATAAAAAAATTTCTTTCCCATACATGGATCATGGTTGCAGTGCAGTGCTATATAATAATTTAGTAGAAATTTGCATTTGCATATACGTATAATCGCTAATTAGCGCTGATTTCCGAATTTACTAACATATGTTCGCCGCTAATAGTGCTCTTTTTTATTCGCACGCTCCCCTGTTGAAATCTTAATTGCCTAAAATGGGCGCTATTATATGTAATAGTGCCCAGTACTTCCCAGCGCTATAGTAAATGACCCCCAGTGTGTCCTAATCTGGGAGCTCAGTTAGCCACACTGCCATGCCAAGGTAACTTTGCAATGAATGTATATACTGGCTATTACAGTAGGACATAAGCTACAGTACAAAGTCTAAAATTACACATAAGGAGAGAGCTGTATTGTCATCCACTCACATTTCTTTTTTCTAATGCACTTCCATGAAATGTAACAAATGGCAAAAATTGATATGATTAGCAAGCTTAGAAGTACAGCAGTCAGTCCCAAATGGCAGTGTCGTTTGCATTCATCTGCAAGTAGAATAAAAAAAATGTATACCTAAGTATTAAAAATGCTTCAACAATGCAGCAATTATATTGATGTACCAACAACCCCCACCATCAGGGTAGGCCAATGGAAGAGGAAAACTTCTTCCACTACCTACACTATATGGCCAAACATTTGTGAACACCTGTCTATCATATCTATGTGAGATTTTTGGATATCTCACTTTGCAGCCTTCACTATTTAAAGCGTACAACAAGATTTTTGAGCATGTATGTTGGACTTTGTGTCCATTCAGCCTATTTTGTAGTGTTACCATTTACTGGAAACAACTGAACCCAATGATAAATTGATAGGGTTTTCACATGCTTTTGGTCATAAAGTTAAATGTCAACAAACTTTTAGCCATATACGTAATGTACTTCAGAAAACGGTTCAAACCACACATGCGAGGTATCGCCACAAACGATAGAGCGCGAGAAATAATTGTAGCCCATGACTGCTTCGGTAACTCAAAACATGTAACAAGTAAAAAATTTTAAAGCGTCACCTATAGGCATTTTTAGGTACCAAAGTTTGGCGCCATTCCACGAGCGTGTGCAATTTTGAAGCCTGACAGGTATCTTTTTACTCGTTGTAACCTCATCTTTTATATTATGCAAAAAAATTGGGCTAACTTTAATGTTTTGTTTTTTTTAAAAGCATGAAACATTCGAAAAATTGCTGCGCAAATACCGTGCGAGATGAAAAGTTGCAACGACCGCCATTGTATTCTCTAGGGTCTTTGCTAAAAAAAACATATATAATGTTTGGGGGTTCTATGTAATTTTCTAGCACAAAAATGATGAATTTTACATGTAGGAGAGAAATGTCATAATGGGCTTGGGCACGAAGTGGTTAAAGTAGTTGTAGAGGCACAAGGTTTTTTTACCTTTGTGCATTCTGTGCATGAAGGGAAAACACTTTCTGTGTGCAAAAGCCCCCCAGCCCCCCCCATTACTTACCTGAGCCCCCCTCGATCTAGCAATATCCACAAGAGCTTTGCCTCTCCGGGGACTCACTCTCCTGATTGGATTTTGGCAGCAGCATGAGCCATTCTGCGGCTCCATGTGTGAATGGACACACAGAGCCGCAGGTCGGGAGCGCACCTGCTTGGGCGACCCAGAGCAGGAGGGAGGAGCCAAGAGCAAGAAGAGGAGGATCCAGGCTGCTCTGTGCAAAACCATTTTTCTTCCTCCAACACAGCAAGCCCCCCTCCTCAAGAAGGCACATGTACAATCACGCCAAGGAACATCTAAATGATTCAGAGAAGGATTGGGAGAAAGTGCTGTGGCCAGATGAGACCACAATTGAGCTCTTCGGCATTAACTGGACTCATGACAGAAGATCTGTAAAGAAGAGTGGACCCAAATCCCTCCTGAGATGTGTGCAAACCTGGTCACCAACTACAAGAAATGTCTTACCTCTAACAAGGGTTTCTCCATCAAGTACTAAGTTATGTTTTGCTTGGGGATCAAATACTTTTTTTACTCACTGAACTGCAGCTTAATTTATTGCATTTGTTTTATGTCTTTTTTCTGGATTGTTTATTGATATTCTGTCTCTATCACTTAAAATACACCTATGATAAAAATGATAGACCCTTCGTTTCTTTGTAAGCGGGCAAACTTACAAAATCTACAGGGGATCAAATAATAATGTTTCCCACTGTAAAGCCTTGTTTTTTTTTTTTTTCAAATAACAAACATGTTATACTTACCTGCTCTGTGCAGTGGTTTTGCACAGAGTAGCCTGGATCCTCCTCGCTGGTGCTCCTGGCTCCTCCCTCCTGCCGGCTGCCCCCAGAGCAAGCAGCTTGCTCTGGGGGGCACCCAAGCAGGTGTGCTCCTGAACTGAGGCTCTGTGTGTCCATTCACACATGGAGCCGCAGATTGGCTCCCGCTGCTGCCAAAATCAAACCAGGAGTGTGGGTCCCCGATGAGGCAAAACCTTGTGCCTTTACAACCACTTTAAGGTGCACACCAACAAGTAAAATTGCAAGCACCATTGGAAGAAGTCCAGAGAGTTGTCCTAGAAAAGACTACCCAAGTTGTGCCAGTTTGTATTATCCAGATTGAAGGAGCCCAAGTAAAACTGAGAGGCCTTCACCCTTACCTTCTAAAACCAATTAGGACCCCTAGAGAGACCCATAAGGAGCGATTTCGAAGAACCTGTCTAAAGCAGGGTACACACTTTTTTGTTTTATCATTTAACCAGCAAGAATACACAGATCAGCATTGCATCCATTGGCTACATGCGCAGATTGAATGCTGGTTTTCCAGCATCACCATTCGATAGAAACTGGTCGTTAAACAGCGGTAGACACAGAATGAAATTCAGACAGTTCTTGCTGAACTTGATGATTTTCGGTCCATATATACCCTGCTTAAAGTTGTGAGACACAAATGTTGTGAGACACAGAAGTTGGTGGCTCTCTCCTGCTCTTTCACCATTATCTCCAAGACCCTCAGTGGAAGCCTTGGATCCTCACAATAATACACAGCTCAAAGGTCACCCACCTCAGGTCCTTACTCATGTTGTAGGGCCCTCTGATCCACCATCCACTGACATGCTTGAAAATAGAGAAATGCCCCCTCTTGTCCAAGAACATGGAACACAGACTCAACCCCAAGGGTTTCCACAGACTTAACACTGGGGTACCCCTGTACATTTTGCGCAAAATCAATATGAATGGTCTGCAAACTTGCTAGGGACAGCAAGTTCAATGGGGTGGAGTGCTGATTTACTCAATGCTTAGATGCAGGGCCCTTTAACTTTTTTCCCCACAACTCTCTGGGATTCTGCACAAGCCCAAGGAAGATAAGCTTCTCTTCTTTCCTCTCTTATCTCAAGTAGACATACTGTAGTTGGGCAAGTGATCTGTAACCAGGTGGTGTGAAGACTTCCACTGTCAGAACCAGCATGTACGCAGCCAGTCAACAGACCAATAATATACTTTTCTAACTTCCAATGACTGTATAGCAAGTTCAAAAATACAGGAATTCCAGTGAGTTGGCACTTTGTCCACAGGCCTGAGATCCCTTTGGCTGTTCATCTGCGTTACTAGAGCTACCCTGGGTGTCAATGAAAGGGATGATGTCATGCGGATAATCACAAAGAGCTGTTTGGTTCTGAACTGTTTTACTGAAGTAGTAATTCTCATATTAACCTCTTCCTGCCAGTGCCTCCCAGCCCTATAATAGGTTTAGGATGCCGGGAGGCGGGGTATAATGACCGCCGTGAGAGCCAATCACAGCGGTCACGTGATGCGAAAAACTCCCGACCACAAGCAGCAATCAGGAACTTTTTAGGGCGCGTGCTCTCGGCACAGGTGTATTAACCATAATTCACGCAAATATGAGGCCTCTTTGCGCCAAAGCCCAGGTGCCAAAAGGCAGCATATTTGCATGTGGCCGGTGCCAGAGGCTTCAATACATTGTTATTATAATTACAATGCTATGCAGCCACATGTTACCCTAACTGAACCACAAAGACATTACTGTGCGGAGTCCATGTTTGTGCAGCTTTTATAATCAGTTTTGTGTTATTCTGTATTGTATGTATGCTTTTTTGCCATTCTGTTTTGCATTATTGAGTCTAACCTTGCCCCTGTTTTGTAGACTGCAACTTACATTTACTCTCTGTCTGATCATGCATTTGATAATGCATCCTGTTACAAAACTATGATGAAAGGAAGAAATCAAATATATGAAGCAGTTTGTTAGCAATAAAAACAGCATTTATTATCTGAGCTCCTTGTGACAGTTTTATTATATTTTGAATCTGACAGTTGACCTAGTGACTTTTCACTTCAGCAGGGTGCCAACACATTACAATATTCTACAGTAAAATCACTGCAGCTTTGTAACCATGTGGACATATTTTTAAATGGACTCACCCTGCCCTGCTCCAAATGCATAATTACCTCCACAGCCATGGTCAGCTACGAAGTCTATATTCTTCAGCTACATTTTCTCTGTGCTAGCTGTGCCTGTGCAGTACATCCCAATCTATGGGACATCTCCAGAATCTGGAGTGATGAAACCCTGAGTGATGAACCTATAGAAGTCTATGTGGCACCCTAGCTCTCCGCGTGGAGGTCTCTCTGCAGAGGTCTGACACACCCTGTGCTGAGTCAGGCCTATATCTTAGCAATCTGCAAAGCTCATACTTCCTGCTGATTGGAAATTATCTGCTTCTGACTAGTGGGGAGCCTGTTAGACCTCTGAATAAAGCTTACTAGTCCACACAAAGAGAGAGCAAAAACATAAAAAAATTAATAATAACATCAATCTATCCTGCAAAAGAAGAGGGCTAATGCTTAGCACCCTGATGACCATTACCTCTTATCATCTCTCTTGAGAAGCTATGGCTGGCAAAGTATATTCAACATCTTACATACTTCAGGGTGTGCCAGATGCCTGGTCTGCCACTAGTAGTTTGATCTACTGGTCGCTACTGTGTTCTTAAGTGACATAGAAGCTGGAAAGCAGAGGGGGGTTCTAAATTGAACTGAATAGCCAGACAATGAGCAGAGGATAAGCACTGACAGCGGAAATGGGCCTGCTATGTAACAATCTGTTACATTGTCCTAACGAGGAAAAAACAAGGTGACGTAAAAGTCCACAAGCTTCCTCATACCTTTATATGTCACTGAGAATTCATCCTGGATGGGCTCTGGTTGGGACACATGCTCCACCTGACAAGCAATGGATGGATGATCCTGGATCTGAGCAGGTGTGAGGACTATAGAGCTGTTCACTCTGAAAGTCCCATCAGCATCCATCTGAAATTTTCCAATTTCTGATTTATTCAGGATCTCAATATTATTCCGCAGCCAGGTGACTCTAATCTCTGTAGGGAAGAAACCTGTAATTGAACAATCAACCACGTTTTTGTCATTCTTATGAAGATACTTGTTGTGTATCTTGACCGTTGGCTTAGCTGTAAGACAAAAAAGATTAAAACATAAATAATCATGTTTAATATTGAGAATGTCCAAGTAGCATTAAAAAAATTACATATGTATTTTTGTTTCCATTTTCCGGCTAAAGAAGTTGAGAAAATGGGAAGAGTTTTGGAAACTTAGGGAAAATGTGCCATTTTTTTGCCTGCTAACCTGTGAAAAACCATGTAAAAAGAATATGCTAAAAGGAAACTTGTTTGTGAACTTTAGAAGAGCTGGGCAATACACATACAGCCATTAATTTGCATAGGCTGAGTGGCCCCAGTTATTCACAAACATCTGTCATTCTGAAGCCTGAAATTTTTACCACCAGAATTCGCACTATAGCCCTAATTACCAGTATGAATGGGACCCAAAACTAATTCCGCGTACACACGACCTGATTTTTCGACCGGACTGGTCCGACGGACCGAATCCGGCGGACAATCCGACCGTGTGTGGGCTTCATCGGACTTCCGACGGACCTTTTCGGTCAAAAATCTGACGGACTTTAGATTTGAAACTTGTTTCAAATCTTCCCGCCGGAACTCTGCCGGACCCAATTCCTATCGGGAAGCCTGTTCGTCTGTATGCTGGTCCGACGGCACCTGCCCGTGAGAATGTTTCCAGCGCGATCCTATCACGCTGGTTCTCGGTGACAGGGTACTGTACATCTCGCGCTCGCTGCATAGGAAAAACACGTTTTCCTATTGCAGTGAGCGCAAGAGGGAGGCGACAATGTCCCTTAGGTCTGGTATGGATTCTAAGGGGAACCCCCTATGCTGAAAAAAACGGCGTGGGGGTCCCCCCAAAATCCATACCAGACCCTTATCCGAGCATGCAGCCCGGCCGGTCAGGAAAGGGGGTGGGGACGAGCGAGCGCCCCCCTCCTGAACCGTACCAGGCCGCATGCCCTCAACATGGGGGGGTGGGTACTTTGGGAGAGGGGGTGCCCTGTGCCCCCCCCAAAGCACCTTGTCCCCATGTTGATGAGGACAAGGGCCTCTTCCCGACAACCCTGGCCGTTGTTTGTCGGAGTCTGCGGGCGGGGGGGCTTATCGGAATCCAGGAGCCCCCTTTAATAAGGGGGCCCCCAGATCCCGGCCCCCCACCCTATGTGAATGAGTATGGGGTACATCGTACCCCTACCCATTCACCTGGGGAAAAAAGTGTCAATAAAAAAACACACTACACAGGTTTTAAAAGTAATTTATTAGGCGGCTCCGGGGGTCTTCTTCCGACTTCAGAGGTCTCTTCCGACTTCTCCCCTCTCTCCGGCCTCTTCTCCCGGTATCCAGTTCTTCTCCCACTCTCTGGCTTCTTCTCCCGGTGTCCGACCTCTTCTCCCGGTGTCCGGTTCTTCTGCCGGGCTCCTCCGCTATCCTCTGCTCTTTTGCCGCTCTTTTGCTAGCGGTGGCCTGGTCTTCTCCGTCGTCTTGTTCCCTCTTCTCTTGTTCCGATGTTGACACGATGCTCTCTCCCGCTGTAATGCTGTGCCCACCGGGGCATGCTGGGACTGTGCCGTCATAAGGGGCGGGGTCACCGGGTGACATCACCCGGTGACCACGCCCCATGCCTATATAAGTCGTTGCGCACCGTGAACACAGCATTACAGTGGGAGAGAGTGTTGTGTTAACATCGAAAGAAGAGAAGAGGGAACAAGACGACGGAGAAGACCGGGCCACCGCTAGCAAAAGAGCGTCAAAAGAGCAGAAGATAGCGGAGGAGCCTGGCAGAAGAACCAGAGAGTGGGAGAAGAACCGGACACCAGGAGAAAAGGCCGGAGAGCGGGAGAAGAACCGGACACCGGGAGTAGAGGCTGGAGAGAGCGGAGAAGTCGGAAGAAACCCCCGAAGTCGGAAGAATACCCCCGGAGCTGCCTAATAAATTACTTTTAAAACCTGTGTAGTGTATTTTTTTATTGACACTTTTTTTCCCCAGGTGAATGGGTAGGGGTACGATGTACCCCATACTCATTCACATAGGGTGGAGGGCTGGGATCTGGGGGCCCCCTTATTAAAGGGGGCTCCCTGATTCTGATAAGCCCCCCGCCCGCAGACCCCGACAACCAACAGCCATGGTTGTCGGGAAGAGGCCCTTGTCCTCATCAACATGGGGACAAGGTGCTTTGGGGTGGGGGGGCCGCAGGGTGCCCCCCTCCCCCAAAGCACCCACCCCCCATGTTGAGGGCATGTGGCCTGGTACTGTTCAGGAGGGGGGACGCTTGCTTGTCCCCACCCCCGTTCCTGACCGGCCTGGCTCTGTGCTCGGATAAGGGTCTGATATGGATCTTGGGGGGACCCCCACACCGCTTTTTCGGCGTAGAGGTTTCCCCTTAAAATCCATACCAGACCTAAGGGCCTGGTATGCTCTGCGACGGGGCTCGCAAGGTGTCAATCTCGCCGATAAGCAGCAAAATTGACTTCCTTTTCTAGACTCGTCGTACCCGTGTCACGTTAAAAATGAACGGACTTTAGTCCGTGTGTGGGCAAGTCTGTTCATTCGGAAGTCCGCCGTAACTCCATCGAAGGTCCGACGGGAAGACCGGCGGACCTAGTGTGCCGGAAAGTCCGGTAGTGTGTAAGCAAGTCTGTTCGTTCAGAAAGTCAGTCGGCAGTCCGCCGAAAGTCTGTCGGGAAAACTGTTGGACCTAGTCTACCGGAAAGTCCGGTCGTGTGTATAGGGCATAAGTTTTATTGTTGGTGAAATTATGCTGAAGGTGAAATTAGTAGTTTTGTTGCAAAATCAAGGAAGATGATGGTGGCTATAGGGGAAAGAGGTAGAGTGGCAGTTGACTGTGGACAGAGGACAGACATAAGGCAGAGCAGTAACCGAGTGTTGCTAATCTATGGAGGGGAGAGGAGAAGAAACTAAACACATTTCACTGGGAGAGGAAGCAGAAAAGGATCTGGTCATGGCATGAGGAGAAGAGACAGATAGATATCTGATCATGGATTAGGTTAAGGGGTAATGTTTGAGCTGTCATTTGAATTTTTTGAAGAAGAAATCAAAGTTCATACCCTTTCTCCTCATGTGTGAAGCCCTGGTACAATTGTTTACAGCAGAAATTAGATACCGTACTTTGCCCCTTACCTTCAACATTGAGCTGGATCTCCCTGGACATTCTGTCTGGACTGTAGGTGACTAAACACTTATAAGTTCCGTGGTTGGCGATGGTCACATTGCGAATGGTCAGCGATGCTTTTCCTTGTCTGGCTGCCTGCTCATTGAAAGACACCCCGTCACTAACCACTTTCTCCTTATTGTCAAATCTCAGCAGTTCTTTAGTTCCAAAGGACCAGATTATCCCCAAAAACTGTGGATTTATCGGCAGAGTATTCACGCTAAAGGTACATGGTAAAACTACATGAGACTGGAATAAAGCTGTTTGTGAAGGAGGAGCAGTTACTTCCAACCCAGAACCTGGAAAAAGATGTATTAAATTAACATTTAAAGGGAATATATAGAGGTTTTTGTAAATACTGTATATATCTGTTATGGTCAGGACTAAAAAAATAATATTTTTGTAAGATATTTTTGATCAGTCAGGCAAATATGATGTTTTGCATGTTGATATTTTCTAATGTTTTAGCCACGAAGTGGAGCTTTTGTTCCATTTTTTTACATGTTGTTTTCAATAATCTTACAGCCTGTGGAAAAAAAGCCTCTTGTTCACAGACCTGAATAGCTCAAGGGGAATGTTATACACAAATGAATTAGTCAGAGCCCTCCTGTATTGGGCGACCCCATAAAGACCAGACCCACTGAGCCTCAGAACAGGAAACTACTGCTGTGCTACTGCCTTAGATAAATATATAGTGCTGTAATGTACAATGTTTATTTGTAAAACATGGATTGCATATCTCTCTCACACACTCACACTCTCTCTCTCTCTCTCTCTCTCTCCCTCCCTCACTTGACACGACGAGGCTCTGTCACTATGGAAATAGGTTGAAAAAGGATGCAGGGTTTGCATGGACAGGGCTAAAGAGCATATATTCTAAGAGGAGAAAACTGCTCTGGCAGCTTTCTCCAGGTTTTGCTATTTCCGGATGGGGCTCTGTAGTTTGGAGATTCCTAAGAGTCTTGGGTGGGATGGAATCTCCAACCCTGTGTGACCAGGTACACCCACTATTCATGCGCCCAGCCCCTTTCAGGACAGCGGGTGCATGAATTACATCGTCTGGTGAGTTTTTTTAAATGAGAGTCTGGGAGACTGAGAAGGCCAGTAAATCCAGGGGGCTGGAGGGAATCCAGAAGTCTGTTAGGGGCAAGTAGAGGTACTGCTGACAAGAGAGCCAGGTGGCTTGTTATGTTTTTTATTTATGTGTGCTAAAAGAAGTTGAAACCCCTGCGTGGTAATCCTGGATGGACTTTTTTGTGTTGTTTTTTCCCTTTTAATAAAATTGGGCTACCAGGCCCTTAACGATAATGCCTGTGTGACATGGACTCACTGCACAAAAATAACATCTACCATCGAGCTAAATACCCCTAATATCACTATATAATATATATACACACACACATTATATTGTCAAAAGTATTGGGACACCTACATTAACATGTTCATGAACTATAATGGCATCCCAGTCTTATGCCCCGTACACACGGTCGGATTTTCAGACGGAAAATGTGTGATAGGACCTTGTTGTCGGAAATTCCGACCATGTGTAGGCTCCATCACACATTTTCCATCGGATTTTCCGACACACAAAGTTTGAGAGCAGGATATAAAATTTTCCGACAACAAAATCCGTGTCGGAAATTCCGATCGTGTGTACACAAATCCGACGGACAAAGTGCCACACATGCTCAGAATAAATAAACAGATCAATGCTATTGGCCACTGCCCGGTTTATAGTCCCGACGTACGTGTTTTACATCACCGCGTTTAGAACGATCGGATTTTCCGACAACTTTGTGTGACCGTGTGTATGCAAGACAAGTTTGAGCCAACATCCGTCGGAAAAAATCCTAGGATTTTGTTGTCAGAATGTCCGAACAAAGTCCGACCGTGTGTACGGGGCATTAGTCTGTAGGGTTCAATATTGAGTTGGCCCACACTTTGCAGCTATAAAGGCTTCAACTCCTCTGGGAAGGCTGTCCACAAGGTTTAGGAGTGTGTCTGTACAGAGAGGTACAGTGAGGGCCGCTTAAAGAT
The DNA here is from genome assembly GCA_037952925.1 of Lithobates clamitans. Taxonomy (NCBI): domain Eukaryota; kingdom Metazoa; phylum Chordata; class Amphibia; order Anura; family Ranidae; genus Lithobates; species Lithobates clamitans. The sequence continues at coordinate 656,045 of JBBGZY010000728.1, forward strand.
ACTGTACCCCAATGGTTGCCCTGACCTTGCAAGTCTCCTGACACCTCTGACACCCTGGGTTCAGACATTTCAGCAATAATAAACAAAGAAATATAGATGAAGACACAGAATAGTAAACCAAATGAGGTTTAATTAGGGTTTTGCAGTAAATAGAATCAACAGAAAATGGATCAAGTAAGAGAAATAGGGCTATTGTTATACTCTTTGTGTGAATATGCAAATGAATTGTCAACTAAAGTCCCTTGGGGAGCAATGAATCAGCAAGTTTAACCAATCAAGGTCTATGGCAGTAGGCCAGAAAAGGGTAGGAGAATGACCAATCTGGAGTCAGGCTACTCCCTTTAACCTCCTGACGCCTCAGGCCCCAGGCTGCTCGCTCCTCAGTGCCCATCAAATGCAGCCTGATCAGTGGCAATCAAATGCAGCTTTACCAGTGCCCATCAATGCGGCCTCACCAGTGCCCAGCAATGCGGCCTCACCAGTGCCCAGCAATGCGGTCTCACCAGTGCCCAGCCATGCAGCCTTACTAGTGTCCAGCAGTGCGGCCTCAGCAGTGCCCATGAATGCAGCCTCACCAGTGCCCATCAATGCAGACTCACCAGTGCCCCGCAACGCAGCTTGATCAGTGCCCGGCAATGCAGCCTGATCAGTGTCCCCTGCAATGTAGCCTGATCAGTGTCCCCAGCAATGTAGCCTGATCAGTGCCCCCAGCAATGCAGCCTTACCAGCGCCAACAGGGGTCAGTCCGCCCCGGGTGCTATACATTGGGGAGGGGGGTGTCATCCCAGCACACCCATCCTTCCCTCCCTCGGTCCTCCTTCTCCTCCTCCACTGGGCCCTATAACAAGGTCCCGTCTCCTATAATACACGCCGGCATTGTTCCGCCTATCACTAGACTCTAGGAGGTGGGACCTTGTTACAGGGGCCACTGAAGGAGGACCAAGGGAGGGGAGGACGGGCGTACTAGGATGACACCCCCCCTCCCGGTGTCCGCGCTCGGCTATAGCGCGGACGTGAGGAGGTTAACACTAACACTTAACACAGCTTGGCAGGTTGTATCTAGAGTCTATGGGGCTGATTTACGAAAGCAGTGTGCCATCAAAAGAGGCGCACGGCGAGGCATAACGCACATTTTCATACTTGCAAAATGGTGCACCAGGAACAGAGTGCAAATCCCCCATTTACTATAGCGATCTCGGCACACGGGAGAATGCAATCTGTGCGCCACATGTGAGGAAGTTTAGTAACAACTGTCCAAGTAACAAATATGCCCAAAATAGAATGAGAAAGTAACTTTTTCAGATCAGAGCAAACCTGCTGTGCCTGCAAGTACGTTTAGAACGGCGTGAGATCAATGTAAGCACTGCGCATGCGCAAGCGGCTCTTTGGCTCGCGTTTGTGCATGTGTTTGTTCGCTGTGCAGTCAAAATCTTAGTGAATGTCAAGCAACACAAATGCAATTGCATGGGCTGAACGGGCACACCTCTAAACTTGACATTTTTTTTTTAAGCTGGTTCACCTTTATATCTTTTCTAAGGAGATTTGCACACAGGTCATCTTAGCATGTTACATTGCCAACATGTGACATGCACCTTGTTAAAATTGTATAAAAAGACTCTTGCTCCTCTAGCTCCTCCTAAAAGGGCATTTAACCTTTACCCTCTAATGCATATGATTTCCTTGGGCTAGCTTTTGCTTTTAAAGGGGAACTTCACACTCCACTCCATTCTCCAAAGGCCATGAGCTGCCTTCACCAATACATACCACATCTCTTTTCAGAGCATACAACAGGGCCAGCTAGGAAAGGGGCGACAAGAGCGATTGCCCAAACCCCTCCTGAACCATACAAGGCCACATCCACTCAACATAGCTGTCTGCCTTTGGGGCATGTTGGGGTCAGCCCAATACCAACCACAAAGTACCTTCTACCCACTAGTCTAAAGGGACTTTCCACATTCCGTAAAGCCCCCTGTCTGCAGCCCCCCACAACCTCAGCCTAAGGTTGTGAGGAAGAGGCCCTTGTCCCCCTGAATATGGGAACAAGGTGGTTGACTTTTGGGGTGCCCGAGCCCCTCCTGCCCCCAAGCGTGCACTCCCCTTTCATGGGCTGGCTTGCTGTGTGTTTAGCTAGGGGTTAGTTAGTGTTTGGGAGGGGCACAATATTTATTTGTTTGGGGTGGGATTTTTATCGTGGTGGTTCTCATTTTAAGCCTTAACAGACCCAAATTACCTTGTATGTATTGGGGGGGGGGGGGGGCAGGCTAGTTTTTGTTTTAAAATCTTGCAGCTGCAATGTAGACTTGTAACTTTTCTCTAAAGCCGTACATCTTTGAAGCCGCATTTTGGATACATGCAACAGATGCACCACTTTACAGGCAGAGTAAGCCCCCCCCCTACAAGTTACTAGCTTTTAAACAATTTTGCATTTTTAAAGGCACTTCTCCTTGTTTCGTTTTTGGGATTGTCCAAATTTGTGACATTGATATATGTCCCTTAGGATGGGACCTGGGCCCCCATACCCATTTTAAGGCCAATAACTAGAAGATAAGCCAGGCAAGTGGGGACTAGCAAAACTAACAAGTCAGTTCCCATAGACTGCAATGTTATTTGTTGTATAACTTTTGCCCATGTTAGGCACTTTGTTTGCCCCCTGGACTGGGGGGTGTTTGTCCCATCTGTAATTTTGTAGCATGCTGGATGATATGCTTAATTTTGGACAGGGGGGTGGCTTATTTTGTGCTAGCTGCATATGGGTTGGTCTGGGCATGCTCAGGGACCTTGATTTTTTCCTGTGCCTTTTGGTGTGTGAAATGCATTTAGGTTGGTCTGGGCATGCTCAGGTGTTTTTGTTCATTTTCATGCAACAGATTTCCCAGCTGCAGCTTAACTAGGCTGATTGGCATGGCAAAACAAAAAAGGTTTGATTTGTCTAAAAGCTGCTTTCATGGTGCCTTCATGGTAGCATATGCATGGATTGTGCGTATGCTGCCATGGATAGGCACCCAGAAAGTAAAATTACAAAGCGGTAATGTACCTGATACCCATTTACATGGGGGGGGGTGGGATCTGAGTACCCCCTTGTTCCAGACTCCATTAATCGCCCCGACAACCACCAGCCAGGGTTGTCGGGAAGAGGCCTTTGTCCCCATCAACATGGGGACAAGGTGCTTTGGGGGGCACCCCAAAGCACCCTCCTCATGGTAAGGGCATGTGGCCTGGTATGGTTCAAAAGGGGGGAGGCCCCTCGCTCCTTTCCCACTATCCTGACCCCCAGGCTGCATGCTTGGATAAGGGTCTGGTATGGATTTTGGAGGGGAACCCACACCATTTTTTTTTTACATTTTGGCGTGGAGTTCCCCTTAAAATCTATGCCAGACTCAAAGGGCCTGGTATGGATTTTGGGGGGCACCCCATGTCAAATTAAAAAAAAAATTGGCATTGAGTTTCCCTTAAAATCCATACCAGACCCAAAGAGCCTGGTATGGACTGGGGGGGACCCCACGCCGTTTTTTTCTCTAATAGCCAATGCCCATCAGCATGGTTGTTTCCATAATATTATTGGCTTATTTGAAAAACATTATTGTATAGAATTAAAAACATCAAGCACTAGCAAATGTATTTTCTGTGTATGATTATGCTCAGCCCAATAGGCTAGTGATCAGCGCTTCTACCATAACAGGCCTTGTACTCACGGGTTCAAATCCCTCGGAGGGTATCACCTAATACAAGATTGCATTGGAGTCAGCAGAATATGCTGAAAATAGGTGAAGGCCAATTAGCCAATGCACTTTAGTTTGGTTGATTCTATTATATTAACTCTTCAAATGCATGCAATGGTATGTAAGTATTCATTAATATTATGGTGTGGAATTCCAAACATCACACACTAGTTAACGGGCAGTTTACATTTTTTTGTTAGTTTATTTTAATTTGCTTGTGCACTGGATTAATACTGCTGCCTTGGGTGGGTGGTATGTTGGCTGGGATTTGAACTCATAACTTGAGTGCTTTGGAGACATCTGAGCAGACCACCAAGCCATTCTGCTAACTATGCTGTGATTTGTATAATAGTGTAGTGTAGTATGATAAAAGAATGAACATAAATAATTACTGCTTTATAGTCACCTAAATAAAATAAAAAAACATACAACAGATATGTAACTGTAAATGTTCAATACATGTAACTGTACAGAATAGCAGAAGAGGTAACATACAATTAGGAGATCCTTGTCCAAATTTGTTTGATTTATTTTTTGATGGGTATTTACGCATTAGGCTTAAGCACCGATAAACTAGCATTGTTGTGGCATATTGCTGTAAAGGTGGCTGCGAGGTGACTATACATTGGCAGGTATGCCCCTGAATTTTATGATAGCGGTGAATGAGAACATTTGTCTTTGAAGATTTGTGTCCCCAATATATTTCTGTGATGACCCCTTCCTTATGTCACTCAACTTCCGGGATCAGGCTGGGTTAATGAGTGGCTGATTAGCCGCCAGTGTGTGAAGGGGATGAAAGAGTGTATGTGAGCTTACTTAAACAGCGAGGTGATGGCTTAGCCCCACCCCTACAGAAAAAGTCTACCTCTTCACATAACGCGTATATGGGCGGAGCTTACATGCTGACATCACATCGCGACCATCTCATCTGGGTGAAACTGATGGTTCTATGCCTGATCAGCTAACACTGCTAGAAGTGCCTAACTTATGAGTTTTTAATATTTTTTTATGTGGAAAATAAAATTATTATATACAGAGAGTGCTAGATTCTGCCATCTCTTTCCTCATATATTAGTCATTGGGGAGATGTATCGAGGCTTATTGAGCCAGCCAAAAGAAGTGTGAATGATAGAAGATCAAAGCGCCAACACCATGCCAGATTAATCTCTCATCCCCAGTGGGGAACTGCTGAATTTGACCCGCTGGTGAAAAAGGGGTCAAAATATGAGGTATGCGGCCATTACACAACGGTGGAGGCAAGCACTAGCACTTTTAGATTTTCCCTCACTTCTCGGTGGATTGCTTTTGCAGATTTGTCACATCAAGTCACTTTTTGAATACTTTATGGAATTTATATTTATTTTTGTATTTAGAAATGTGGTAATTAGGTTTTAATTACAATATTTTCAGTTTTTTTATAATTGCCAATTTTTATTAGGTTTCAACATATGCAATACAGTGGTTTAAAACATAAACAGAGGAGAATAAAGTAATAAAAGGGAAGTAGTCACAAACAGCTCTGGAATGGGCATGGAGGTCTACCTGTGACAGAATTAACATACAATCCACAGACATAGGTCCACAAGAAACAGCACTATGTAACAGGGAGAGGTAGCGCTGAAGTAATTACAATGCAGGCTTCTCTAACAAACAGACCATCAGTAGGATCCATAATTTATATTTGCGTGGCCCGCTATTCCAGAGAAAAAAGAGAAAAGGAGGAAGGGGAAAATAATAGAAAGAAGGAGAGAGAGAAGAAAAAAGGGGGGGGGGGGTGAGAGGAGAGGGGGAGAGGAAAGAAAAAAAAATAAGAGTCCCAATCTGAAGGGCGCATCTCTCCTGGTTTTCGAGCAATCATATTGTACAGAACGGAAGGGGGCTCATGAGATCATGGGGGGTCTACTCTTTGATGCAACGGTTCCCATGTTGCTGTATGTCGGTCCACCCGGTCTGCTAGCCTAGCCGTCATGGACTCCATGACCTCCACATCCTTAATTCTGGAATAAAGATCGGTTAGAGACGGTGGGTTTTGTTGTTTCCAGTAGAGGGCTACTAGGCACCTAGCTGCTGTTAATATTTGTGTGGCCAACTTTTTGGCTAGTGTGGAAAGTTTAGGGGAGGGGGGAGGCCCAGTAAAAAAAACTTGGGGGAGAGAGGGATATTTAACTCGAACAGCCGCTGGAGCAGCCCCTGGACCGAATCCCAATAGGGCTGGAGGGATACAATATTTTCTGTTATTAACGCTGGATCCCTTTATTGCAAATTTGTTTTGCAGAAATTCATTTAATGCACACTTAGTAGCGCAGCACTGTTTTTTTGGTTTGTATATTTTGTTAGGTGTAGTGAAAGCACTTTTAGTGACTGCGGCTACTGGGTTTTTTTTTTTTACTTAATTTTATTATTTGTGGTTACACATGGATTGTGCTGATTGATTTTGTGATTATTAGGACTCTGTGCAGGTCAGTCATGTTCCTCCACCTCAAACTCCATCACCCATGTCTTTATGGACCTTGCTTTGTGCACTGGTGTGCAGTCATGTTGCAACAGAAGGGGCCATCCCCAAACTGTTCCCACAAAGTTGGGAGCATGAAATTGTCCAAAATGTCTTGGTATGCTGACGCCTTAAAAGTTCCCTTCACTAGAACTAAGGGGCCAAGCCCAAACCCCTGAAAAATAACCCCACACCATAATCCCCCCTCCACCAAATGATTTGGATCAGTGCACAAAGCAAGGTCCATAAAGACATGAATGAGTCTTGGATGGAGGAACTTGACTGACCTGCACAGAGCCCTAACCTTAACCCGATAGAACACCTTTGGGATGAATTAGAGTGGAGACCTTGTGGACAGCCTTCCCAGAAGAGTTGAAGCTGTTATGGCTGCAAAGAGTGGAGCAACTCAATATTGAACCCTACAGACCAAGATTGGGATGCCATTAAAGTTCATGTGTGCGTAAAGGCAGGGGTCCCAATACTTTTGGTAATATAGTGTATATATGCAACACTACCCCCGCAGGGGATGCAGATGACTGGTTTCCCTACTCCTGCACAGCCAGACGACAAGCATTTTCCACTTCCATCCGGACACAAGGAACAGACTTTGAGCTTGATTTTGTTGTTTATTAGGGGTAATAACTTGGATGGGGAATAGGAATTATGGGATGCCCAACGTGATTGCAAAAATAACAGGGGCAACTTCATGCCTACATACGTGCTCCAGTACTATCCTCCTCCTAAATGCATACAGTCTGTGATAATTAAAGATGAAAAAAGGAAGTAAACCCTGGTGGGTTTTTCTTCCTTTCTTCTTTCCTGCAAAGTAAAGGCATAATGTGCTAGTATGCATCGCATACTAGCACATTATGTGACACTTATCTGCAAACGAAGCCCACATTTCCCCACTGCAGGCCACATCCATCTTCACCTGTCTTCCTTCCAGGGCTGCAGACTTTGGCTCTGTGACTGTCCGGAGCCGCGTGACGTCACTCCTGCGAATGTGTGTGGGAGACGCCAGTCACGGCACACTCGCCTAAAGAAACTGCACTGATAGTCGTTCCTTCGGAGCATATGCGCCGATGACATCATCAGCGCCGTAAACATCTCCTTAACGACGCATGTTTAGGAGATATTTAGAGTACCTATAGATAAGCCTTTTTCTAGACTTACCTATAAGTACAACTTACACAGGGAGGTTTACAACCTCTTTAAAGACTAGGAATCCTCAGTCCCTTAGAAAGTAGCTCAAAGTATTGAATAGCTGCATACTGGAGTATCTATAACTCCACTGTAGACACTGATCCCAGCTCTACTGTCTGTAGTAGCAATCAGCCCACCTGGTTGCTAAGAAAATCTCCCAGGGCAAGGGAAAGGAAAGATTAAGCACAATGCTATTTTCCAGAAAGGCTTACTACATGTTCCAGTCTCTACCCTTGTGAATCCCTTGGTGTGCTGATGTACTCCCACTTTCCTCCTTGCTCCCACTGCTTCTTAAGCAAGACTCCTTTCAAACCAGGATCCTCCCAAGCCAGCCCGAGCTCCAGCCTGAGGCAGAGCCCCCCCAGAACAGGGGCTCCTCTGTAAGGCCACCCACATTCTACTCAGCACCCCATCTTCCACCCGACTCTCCTGCTGGCATAACTCCGTTATCCATATTTAAAGGCTGGCTCAGCCACCCTGCCAGGCCCACTGCCTGAGGATTGACCAAGTTCCCCTAAGCATGCAGATCAACCCTCCTGGCCTCGTACTCTAGCTTCTTTAAACTTCTATAACCAGAGGGAAATACCATAGACCTGCCTGTATTCGTCTTCCAGCCTGACCTGCAGGTAACCCTGACCCAATTTTGACATGTATATACGGTATCCCACAAAAGTGAGTACTCCCCTCACATTTTTTGTAAATATTTTATTATATGTTTTCATGTGACAACACTGAAGAAATTACACTTTGCTGCAATGTAAAGTAGTGAGCGTACAGCTTATATAACAGTGTAAATTTGCTGTCTCCTCAAAATAACTCAACACACAGCCATTAATGTCTAAACCGCTGGCAGCAAAGGTGAGTACACCCCTCATGTCCAAATTGGGCCAAAAGTGTCAATATTTTGTGTGGCCACTATTATTTTCCAGCACTGCCTTAACCCTCTTGGGCATGGAGTTCACCAGAGCTTCACAGGTTGCCACTGGAGTCCTCTTCCACTCCTCCATGATGACATCACGGAACTGGTGGATGCTAGAGACCTTACGATAGTCCACCTTCCGTTTGAGGATGCCCCACAGATGATCAATAGGGTTTAGGTCTGGAGACATGCTTGGCCAGTCCATCACCTTTACCCTCAGCTTCTTTAGCAAGGCAGTAGTCATCTTGGAGGTGTGTTTGGTGTCTTTATCATGTTGGAATACTGCCCTGTGGCCCAGTCTCTGAAGGGAGGGGATCATGCTCTGCTCTGGTTCCCTCAATGAACTATAGCTACCCAGTGACGGCAGCACTCATGCAGCCCCAGACCATGACACTCCCACCACCATGCTTGACTGTAGGTAAGACACATTTGTCTTTGTACTCCCCACCTTGTTGCCACCACACACGCTTGACACCATCTGAACCTAATAAGTTTATCTTGGTCTCATCAGACCACAGGACATGGTTCCAGTAATCCCTGTACTTAGTCGGCTTGTCTTCAGCAATTTGATGCAGTGTGCAGCATATGGTCTGAGCACTGACAGGCTGAACCCCCCCCCCCCCAACCCCTTCAACCTCTGCAGCAATGCTGGCAGCACTCATACATCTATTTCCCAAAGAAAACCTCTGGCTATGACGTTGAGCACGTGCACTCAACTTCTTTGTTCAACCATGGCGAGGCCTGTTCTGAGTGGAACCTGTCCTGTTAAACCGCTGTATGGTCTTGGCCACCGTGCTGCAGCTTAGTTTCAGGGTCTTGGCAATCTTCTTATAGTCTAGGCCATCTTTATGTAGAGCAACAATTATTTTTTTCAGATCCTCAGAGAGTTCTTTGCCATGAGGTGCCATGTCGAACTTCCAGTGACCAGTATGATAGAGTGAGAGCGATAACACCAAATTTAACATACCTGCTTCCCATTCACACCTGAGACCTTGTAACACTAATGAGTCTCATTACACCGGGGAGGGAAAATGGCTAATTGGGCCCAATTTGGACATTTTCACTTAGGGGTGTACTCACTTTTGTTGCCAGCGGTTTAGACATTATTGGCTGTATGTTGAGTTATTTTACATTGTAGGCAAGTGTAATTTATTCGTTGTTGTCACATGAAAAGATATAATAAAATTTTTTTACAAAAATGTGAGGGGTGTACTCACTTTTGTGAGACACTGTGTATATATATATATGGAAATTAGGGCTAGTGTGGAGCAGGGGTGGACTGGGATGACAGTTTCCTGGCTGATCGCTTCTGGCAGAAGCGGTGCAGCCTTTTTCACAGGGCATCAGAGCGGCCCGGGGGGCAATTGCCTCTCTGCCCCCCCCCCCCCCCCCGGGCCACTCTGCTGCCCTGTAAAAAACCCACACCGCTACTTTTACAGGTTACCGGTTTAGAGCTACAGAGGAGGTCTTGTGCTAGAATTATAGCTCCTGCTCTAACGTTCATGGCAATACCTCACATGTGTGGTTTGAACGCCATTTACATATGCGGGCGAAACCTACATCTGCGTGCGAGCACAAGGGGATGGGGGCACTTTACATTTTTTTTTTAGAGAAGATTTCCTTTAGTTGAACTAACAAAAGTGTGCCCATTCTAGAGCTGATAACATTGAGGATATTCAATATAATATTAAAGAACTGTTTTTGTGGGTAAAAGGTATAGGGGAGGAGTATGGATGTAATAAAAGTGGGAAGTATATGCAGGTGAGGGAGAGGAATGAGGAGGGTATAACAGTGGGCACTATGTACAGGAGAGCAGTGTGGGGGGTATGACAGTGGGCGGTATGCACAGCAGAGGAATGTGGAGGATTGACAGTGGGCAGTATGTACAGGAGATGAGTGTGGAGGGTAAGACAGTGGGCAATATGTACCGGAAAAGAGTGTGGATGATATGACAGTGGGCAGTATGTACAGGAGAGGAGTGTGAAGGATATGACAGTGAGCAGTATGCACAGGAGAGGAGTGTGGAGTGTATGACAGTGAGCAGAATGTACAGGAGAGGAATGTGGAGGGTATGTCAGTGAACAGTATGTACAGGAGAGGAATGTGGAGGGTATGACAGTGGGCAGTTTGTACAGGAGAGGAATGTGGAGGGTATGACAGTAAGCACTATGTACAGGAGAAGAGTGTGGAGGGTATGACAGTGGGCAGTATGTACAGGAAAAGAGTGTGGATGGTATGACAATGGGCAGTATGCACAGGAGAGGAGTATGGAGGGTATGACAGTGGGCAGTATGCACAGGAGAGGAGTGTGCAGGGTAAGACAGTGGGCAGTGTGTACAGGAGAGAAGTGTGGCGGGTATGACAGTGAGCAGTTTGTACAGGAGAAGAGTGTGGAGAGTAAGACAGTGGGCAGTATGTACAGGAGAGGAGTGTGGGGGGTATAACAGTGGGCGGTATGTACAGGAGAGGAGTGTTGAGGGTAAGACAGTGGGCGGTATGTACAGGAGAGGAGTGTGGAGGGTATGACAGTAAGCAGTATGTACAGGAGACAAGTGTGGAGGGTAAGACAGTGGGCAGTATGTACAGGAGAGGAGTGTGGGGGGTATGACAATGAGCAGTATATACAGGAGAGGAGTATGGAGGGTATGACAGTGGGCAGTATGCACAGGAGAGGAATGTGGAGGGTATGACAGTGAGCAGTATGTACAGGAGAGGTGTGGGGGGTATGTCAATGGGCAGTATGTACAGGAGAGGCGTGTGGAGGGTATGATGGGGCAGTATGAACAGGGTAGGAGTATAGAGTGTATGATAGGGGCAGTATGTACAGGAGAGGAGTGTGGAAGGTATTATGGGGCAGTATGTACAGGAGAGGAGTATGGAGGGTATGACAGTGGGCAGTATGCACAGGAGAGGAATGTGGAGGGTATGACAGTGAGCAGTATGTACAGGAGATGAATGTGGAGAGAAAGACAGTGGGCAGTATGTACAGGAGAGGAGTGTGGAGGGTATGACAGTTGGCAGTATGTACAAGAGAGGCAGTGTGGAGGGTATGATGGGGCAGTATGTACAGGAGAGGAGCGTGGAGGGTATAACAGCGGGTGGTATGTAGAGGAGAGGAGTGTGGATGGTATGATAGTGGGCAGTATGCACAGGAGAGGAGTGTGGAGGGTATGACAGCTGGCACTATGTACAGTAGAGGATTTTAAGAAAGTGGGTAGTATGTACAGAAGTGGAGTGTGAAGGGTATGACAGTGGGCAGTATGTACAGGAGAGGAGTGTGGATGGTATGATACTGAGCAGTATGTACAGGAGATGAGTGTGGAGGGTAAGACAGTGAGCAGTATGTACAGGAGATGAGTGTGGAGGGTAAGACAGTGGGCAATATGTACAGGAGAAGAGTGTGGAGGATTTGACAGTGGGCAGTATGTACAGGAGAGGAGTGTGGAGCGTATGACAATGGGCAGTATGTACAGGAAAGGAATGTGGAGGGTATGACAGTGAGCAGTATGTACAGGAGAGGAATGTGGAGGGTATGACAGTGAGCAGTATGTACAGGAGAGGAGTGTGGAGTGTATGACAGTGGGCAGTATGTACAGGAGAGGAATGTGGAGGGTATGACAGTGAGCAGTATGTACAGGAGAGGAGTGTGGAGCGTATGACAGTGGGCAGTATGTACAGGAAAGGAATGTGGAGGGTATGACAGTGAGCAGTATGTACAGGAGAGCAATGTGGAGGGTATGACAGTGGGCAGTATGTACAGGAGAGGAATGTGGAGGGTATGACAGTGAGCAGTATGTACAGGATCAGAGTGTGGAGTGTATGACAGTGGGCAGTATGTACAGGAGAGGAATGTGGAGGGTATGACAGTGAGCAGTATGTACAGGAGAGGAGTGTGGAGCGTATGACAGTGGGCATTATGTACAGGAAAGGAATGTGGAGGGTATGACAGTGAGCAGTATGTACAGGAGAGGAATGTGGAGGGTATGACAGTGAGCAGTATGTACAGGAGAGGAATAGCCTTTACAATAACTTTAAGGTAAGGGGCCACGAGCTGCAGCTCCAATAGCCCCTTATGTTAATCCAGCCCTGCCAATGACGTTGGCACATGCGGATACAGTAAATATCTCCTAAACTGTGCAAGTTTAGGAGATATTCACGATACCTACAGGTAAGCCTTATTATAGGCTTACCTGTAGGTAAAAGTGGTGTAACAGAGTTTGCAACCACTTTAAGTCTTGTTTGACCTTCTCTTGTTGCCTTGGTGTTTTGGTCTCCATGTGCCCCTGATCTGGGTCCCAGTGATCCTGTATCCTGCATCCTGTTTCCTGTTCTTGGACCCGCACCCTTGCCCTGCAGCCTGATCCCCTCCCACCCGCTCTCTTCATTTCTTGTTGCCCTCTCCCTGTTCTGTCTTGCTCCCAGCTCCCTCTGCTTGATCTCCTGTGTATGACCCTGGCTCTGCTACGATTACGCATTCCCTACTTGCTGTATATACTTAATTTAGGCAGTTCATAGTGTGTCACTATTTGTTTGGTTTTCTGGTTTGTTTTACACAGTTTGGTATGTTGGAGGTGCGGTTCCATTTATGCTATTCACTTATCTTTTAAATAAATGATATTAGTTTACACTGTACTGATGCCTACTATTCTTTGTGACAGGCCACACATTTCTGGTTACACCGGTTCCTGACAGTAATAGGAAACCAGCTATGACTTCAGTGCCTATGTTTTGAAATGTAACCACTTCATTCCTGGAAGATTTGGCTGCTCAATGACCAAAGCATTTTTTGCGATACGGCACTGCGTCGCTTTAACTGACAATTGAGCGGTCATGTGACGCTGTACCCAAACAAAATTGACGCCCTTTTTTTCCCACAAATGGAGCTTTCTTTTGGTGGTATTTGATTATCTCTGCGGTTTTTATTTTTTGAGCTATAAACAAAAAAAGAACGACAATTTTTTAAAAAACACAATAATATGTACTTTTTGCTATAATAAATATCCCCAATTTAAAAAAAAAAAAAAATACATTTATTTTTCCTCAGTTTAGGCCGATATGTATTCTTCTACATATTTTTGGTAATAAAAAATCGCAATAAGGGTATATTGATTGTTTGCGCAAACGTTATAGCGTCTACAAAATAGGGGATAGATTTATGGCATTTTTTTTATTATTGTTTTTTTTTACTAGTAATGGCGGCGATCTGCGATTTTTATCGGGACTGCTACATTATGGCGGACACATCGGACACTTTTGACACTTTTTTGGGACGATTGACAATTATACAGCGATCAGTGCTATAAAAATGCACTGATTACTGTATAAATGTCACTGGCAGGGAAGGGGTTAACACTAGGGGGCGATCAAAGGGTTAACTGTGTTCCCTGACTGTGTGTTCCAACTGTAGGGGGAGGGGACTGACTAGAGGGGATGGCAGATTGTGGTTTCTAGCTATTAGGAACTCACGATCTGCATCTCCTCTCCTCACAGAATGTTCTGCCTCTCGTGCCCGCGATTGATCGTGGCTGGCGGTCATCGCGACCATCGGCCATGAGCATCAGCACCCCCGCAGTGCAGCGGGCACGGCGTATAGCTACTACGGCTCGTGGAAACGTGCCCACCTGCTGCAGTATGACGGTGGCTGGTCGGTAAGCGGTTAAAGCAGAACTTCAGTAGTTTTTTCACCTTTCCATCTATTAAATCTTCTGCCCTTCTTGTTTTAACTTTGGATAGTAAAACATTTTTTTCTGCCTGTAAATACCTTGTACAGCCCACTTCCTATTTCTTGTCTGGTAAAAAGCCTAGGCTTATGACATGCACAGCTTTCTCTCTCACTCTCGTGAGAGTTTTCCAGGGTGGGAGGGGGGATGAGCCATGAGAGGGCCAATGAGAGCTGCAGAGCTGGAGGTGTGCGTCTGTGTAAATCCAGGAAGTGAACAGGCAGCAGCTTCAGCTGCCCACAGTTAAAATGGATGTAGTCAGACTCAGTGGAGGGAGATTTCTGCAGCATATTTGGCAAGTACAGAATCACAGTATATATAAAATAATATGCAAAGTGGTTGGAGGGAAGCTTCAGAATGGCAAAGATGTTTTTATTAAAAAAATATGTGAGCAGACTGCAGTTCCTCTTTAAAAATAGATTTCTCTGCAATGCCTATGTTTACAGTACAAAGGTGAATAAAGGCTTGTTTTAAAATGGATTTACTGCTTTTTCAGATATGTAAATACTTTATTGTCTAGAGCTTGGGCAAAGGTTTGCTTCAAAATCAGTACAAGGCATGAGACATTTTTAAAAAGCAAACATCAAAAGGACATAGGGGTTGATTTACTAAAGGAAAATACAGTATACTGTGCACTGCAAGTACATAGCTCTCAACTGTCCCTGATTTGGAGCAATGTCCCTCTTTCCCCCTCATTTGTCCCTAATTTTGGTCTGATCTATATAGTTGTATATAAAATGAACTTTTTGTCTTTCATAAAGTATTTCCCAGTGCTAAACCTTTCATCCAATTTTTAAATTGCTGCATTTATAAATTTCAGAAGCCAGTATAAAGGAATAATAGTGGTAAAAAACAAAAAAACAAAACTCTTGTGGGTTTAAAGGATATGTAAACGTTTGTTTTAAAAAACAAAACAAAAAAACAAACTAAAATGTAATACTTGCCTCCTGTTTGCAGTTGGTTTTGCACAGAGCGGCCCCCGATCCTCCTCTTCTGGGGTCCCTCAGCGGCGCTCCTGGCTCCTCCTCTTCTCGAGTGCCCCGTCTGAGAATTACTCTCCCTTGGGGCACTTGTGCGGGTGCGCTCCCGTGTCCTGCTGCTGTGTCCATTGACACAGACAGCAGAACTCTGCCCCCCCCTGCTCCCGCATTATTGGATTTGATTGACAGCAGCAAGAGCCAATGGCTGCGCTGCTATCAATCTATCCAATCAGGAACCGAAACACCCACTGGGGCGGGTGTGCTTGTCCCCAGGGCAGGAACGATAAGTAAAAGGGGGGCTGGTGCACTACAAGAGGTTTTTTACCTCAGGGCATAGAGTGCATTGAAGTCAAAAACCCCGAGGGTTTACAACCCCTTTAAGGCTTAATATACACGGGACGCTGAGGCAACCGGAATTTAAAAACATCCGTTTAGCCGCGTTTGCATGCCGTGTTTAGCCGCGTTTGCGTCTAGGAGCGTTTATTAATGATAACATCATGAGACCCTCCCAAAGCCCAAAAAACATTATTATTTAACAATTTCAGCCATTCTGTGAGACCAGATAGAGTAGCAGCAGCTGAGAGAGCAGCAGTGTACTTGTATCTACCTCAATTTCTGTGCTTTTACTATGGATCCCATAATGAGCATATGTGAGGAAATGCTCCTGACGTTGCTGTTGATGAGGCTGGAAAGACGTTCTAAATCGCGTGCGAGGACCACAAACCCTAACCCTAATCCTACCCGGAAACCCTAACCCTAACTGGAAACCCTAAACTTGTTCTTTAAGGGGCAAAACCCTAACCATAACCCCCTAAACTTAATCGGAAACCCTAACTTGTTCTTCAAGGGGAAAACCCTAACCATAACCCCCTAACCTTAATCCTAACCGTAAACCCTAACCCTAAACTTGTTCTTTAAGGGGAAAAACCTAACCATAACCCCCAAACCCTAACCCTAACCAGAAACCCTAACCATAACCCCTAACCATAATGGGAAACCCTAATCCCAACCCTAACCGTAAACCCTAACCGTAACCGTAAACCCTAACCCTAAACTTGTTCTTCGAAGGGGAAAACCCTAACCATAACCCCCTAACCCTAATAGGAAACCCTAACCCTAACTTGTTCTTCAAGTGGAAAACCCTAACCCTAACCATAACCCCCTAACCCTAATGGGAAACCCTAACCCCTAACCCTAACCGGAAACCCTAACCCTAACGGGAAACCATAATCCTTACCATAACCCTAAACATGTTCTTGTTCTTGTAACTTGTTCTTCAAGGGGAAAACCCTAACCCTAATCATTGTTGAAGCTACCCAGAATTTAACATGAGGAAAAATGCAATAAAAAAAGCCAGATATTAAATTTCATGCAACTATGTTTGAACAAGTAAACCGATACAGAAAAGAGAAATTGACTCCTGCGCACAAGTGGTCAACCAGATAGATGGAAGGACGACACAGGCCTTGCTGCCCTCAAGGATGGGGAATCCTAGCAGACAAAGAAATAAAAAGAGAGAGGGGCGCACCGGCCATGTGCATTATCTTTTGTAAAACATTTATTGAATAAAATGATAAAAGAAATTACTCACAAGCAGTAGTAAAATCTGGTGCCATAAAACTCGAGCAACAACAAGCAGCAAGTGGTGGTGATGATGAGCGAAGCCTTCCAAAGGTCTTAGAGGAACATACAAGCTTCACTACTAGCTGACGCGTTTCGAAGGGCACGTCCCTTCTTCATCAGAGCTCAGCAGTGAACCCTCCTTCAATAGTCCCTGTATATATAGTGTATGTGCCAGAAAGCACAGTCAGTGGAGTAGGGAGGGCATGTGGGGCCCCTCCCCCTCAATGGGTCCCTCCCTCATGGGCCACTCACTTGTACAAGTGAATAGATGATGATAATAAATGCTAAATAATAAATTAAATAAAATGAAAAGTTGGATAAAAATAGATGAATATAAATAATGAATTAAAAATGATATAAGATGTAAATGTAGAATCTACAAAAAGAATAGAATCAAAAAGAATATCAATGTGGTTGAATAATATCAACAAGCCACAACAAGGGTTAACCATAGGTGCACATAACATACAGTGATAGCGGCAAAATGTTCAGAGTGGCACGGGGAAAGTACACCTTTAGCAGGGGAAGTAGTCATATAAATAGCAGGCTAGCTTACTGTAACAAGGCACTGTACCTTCAGTGTCCGATCCTGATCTCTGTGCGAACGGCTCTGTGTATGAGAGCCGCTCGTTTCCGCGTGTTGTTTCTGTGTTGGAACGCACGCCAGTGTGCTTGCGTTCCAGACAGGAGGAAGAGGCAGTGCGCGTCACTTCCTCTACGCCTGCTGTCGCCTACCAGTGACGTAAGCGGCAATGGATCGTTCGGCGCCATGTTGCTGGGGGCAAACCCTCGATGGAACACGGCTGGCACAGCGCAGAATCAACCCGACGCCAGCCCAACCATAGGTCCGCCCGCTGTCTGCAGCTGCGCTAGCCACACTGCCAGGAGTGTAACACACAAAAACTATAGAGGTACACATGAAGTAAAAGAGGCCACTGTACAACAGAAAATACACTATGCATATTGCATTATCTTGTATAGTGCAGAATATGCACCTGAGGAGAAGTAGGAAAGTGAATAACTACTACATTATATATACACACAGTATCACTGCTGCATTATATCACACATAGCATTGAAACACAGTGATATGGGCATGCACGTTATGTGCCGATTGGCATATGGGATGTGCACCTACATTAATGTTTGATTTATCTATGCACATATATATGTATATTTATGTATATGCACTTATGTGTGTATATGTATATATTATCGACAATGGTTTCAATGCTATGTGTGATATAATGCAGCAGTGATACTGTGTGTATATATAATGTAGTAGTTATTCACTTTCCTACTTCTCCTCAGGTGCATATTCTGCACTATACAAGATAATGCAATATGCATAGTGTATTTTCTGTTGTACAGTGGCCTCTTTTACTTCATGTGTACCTCTATAGTTTTTGTGTGTTACACTCCTGGCAGTGTGGCTAGCGCAGCTGCAGACAGCGGGCGGACCTATGGTTGGGCTGGCGTCGGGTTGATTCTGCGCTGTGCCACCCGTGTTCCATCGAGGGTTTGCCCCCAGCAACATGGCGCCGAACGATCCATTGCCGCTTACGTCACTGGTAGGCGACAGCAGGCGTAGAGGAAGTGACACGCACTGCCTCTTCCTCCTGTCTGGAACGCAAGCACACTGGCGTGCGTTCCAACACAGAAACAACACGCGGAAACGAGCGGCTCTCATACACAGAGCCGCTCGCACAGAGATCAGGATCAGACACTGAAGGTACAGTGCCTTGTTACAGTAAGCTAGCCTGCTATTTATATGACTACTTCCCCTGCTAAAGGTGTACTTTCCCCGTGCCACTCTGAACATTTTGCCGCTATCACTGTATGTTATGTGCACCTATGGTTAACCCTTGTTGTGGCTTGTTGATATTATTCAACCACATTGGTATTCTTTTTGATTCTATTCTTTTTGTAGATTCTACATTTACATCTTATATCATTTTTAATTCATTATTTATATTCATCTATTTTTATCCAACTTTTCATTTTATTTAATTTATTATTTAGCATTTATTATCATCATCTATTCACTTGTACAAGTGAGTGGCCCATGAGGGAGGGACCCATTGAGGGGGAGGGGCCCCACATGCCCTCCCTACTCCACTGACTGTGCTTTCTGGCACATACACTATATATACAGGGACTATTGAAGGAGGGTTCACTGCTGAGCTCTGATGAAGAAGGGACGTGCCCTTCGAAACGCGTCAGCTAGTAGTGAAGCTTGTATGTTCCTCTAAGACCTTTGGAAGGCTTCGCTCATCATCACCACCACTTGCTGCTTGTTGTTGCTCGAGTTTTATGGCACCAGATTTTACTACTGCTTGTGAATAATTTCTTTTATCATTTTATTCAATAAATGTTTTACAAAAGATAATGCACATGGCCGGTGCGCCCCTCTCTCTTTTTATTTCTATGTTTGAACAAGTCAGGGGTAAAGCTCAATGGTGGGGTCATCTGGTTAAAATCTAACAACATATAGGTCAAATTCCAATTATACTTTGGCTTACAGCAATGCTAGTGGTGTATTGGATTGGATCATGGGCTCATTAGGGGTATATAAATGGTCTATGAAGCATAGCAAGCAATTACAAGTTTTTAAAAAAATTTTTTAGTGGTTTTTCATCATTTGCTATCATTTTAACATTTTGTAATGTAAAAAAATAGGGCACCTTTAAATACGCTTTTAAACAAAAATGCAGCAAAACGCCGGTACCGCGTTTAGCGTCTGAAACATCGGAAACTTCGGTATCTGAACTAATTTTTTTGCCTTTAAAGAAAAGCCTCTAAACGCAACTGCCTAAAAACGACATTAAACGAACCTGTGTACATTTACACATAAGATAACATTGGATGAGTTCAGGGGCAGCTGAAAAAAAGCAGCCAACTGCCTCTGAACATCCGTTTACCAGCAGCAGTGTACATGAGGCTTAACTAATAATTTTTTATGCATAATTCTTCTTTAAGAGGACATGGCAGGGGGTGTGTCCTATGGTTACATACTTTTGCTAATGGGTGTCCCTCGTTTCGACCTCAAAAAGTTGGGAGGTATGCAAGTGCATTTGCTCCAGAGCTTAGTAAATGAGGTAAAATTCACTTTTGAAAAGAATACCCAATCACATGCAAGGAAAATAAAAACAGAATTTTTGTTTGTATATGATTGGATGATGGAAATCAGCAGAGCTTCCCCTCAGATCTAGAGTAACTGCACTTAATGTGCACTTGCAGAGCATAGTATATTTGCTTTCACACTGGGGCGGGCATTGACAGTAAAACGCTGCCAGTTTTAGCGGCAGGGCGTCCCGTAAGCGCAAAATCACACGCCTGTACATGGTTTCCCCCCAGAGCTGTTTTTTCCATTGGGCATGCTGGGCAGTTGCCCGGGGGCCCCACTTGTCTGGAGGGCCCCATCCAGGGCCGATCCTCAGCGCTGTAATCTGCTGCTTAAAGTTGACTGACTGCACTGGTTGCTCACTTGCTAGAATCGCCGGCTGCCCGGCGTCTAGCTAGCAACCAGTGACGTCAGTCAGAGGCCGCGGCCGCCCCAGCATTCATAGCGCGCCGCGGCCGCCCCAGCAGCTAGTGAACAAGCTCCGCTTACCTCTGCCATGTTCTTCAGACAGCGTGGAGAGGGAGCAGAGCGGAGACGGCCCTTGACATCTGGCGCTGCCTTGCTGCTGTGAGTGACACACTATACTGCACCAGGCCGGCGGCCTCAAGTAAGTCTAACACTGTCTACTTAAGTAAGTTCAAGTTGTGCATCAAACACAGCCACTGTCTGTGCCCCTCAAAATCTGCCACTGTGCCCATCAAACACAGCCACTGTGCCCATCAAAGCTGCCATTGTGCCCATCAAACACAGCCACTGTGCCCATCAAACACAGCCACTGTGCCCATCAAACACAGCCACTGTGCCCATCAAACACAGCCACTGTGCCCATCAAACGCTGCCACTGTGCCATCAAACTCGTGTTATATTGTCCAAACATTGTGTTCATGTTTAAACACTGATTTTGTTGGAAGTACCAATAAATATAGCCTTATTGATAATTTGCATTTTTATTCTCGTGCGTGATTGTATAGACAGGGCCCCAGTGCACTGTATTGCCCGGGGGCCTATAATGCTCTTAAAATGGCCCTGTTTTCCCCATCGGTTCTTGGACACAGCGGGGGCCAATAAGCGGGTCTAGTGGTAGCAATGGCCTACCGGCCACCCGCGATCGTTTGCTGGAGAGATAGAACGACTATGTAAACAAGGCAGGCTGTTGTTCTGTCAGACAGGAAGAGAGAGATCTGTGATTCCTGCTAATCAGGAACACAGGTGTCTCTCTTCCTCAAGTCAGTCCATCCCCCACACAGTAAAAAAACACTCCCAGGGAATACAGTTAACCCTTTTATTGCACCCTGATGTTAACCCCTTCTCTGCCAGTGTCATTTATACATTGACAGTGCATTTATTTTTAGCACTGATCACTGTATTAGTGTCACTGGTCCCCAAAAAGTGTCACTTATGCCGCGTACACACGTCCGGACTTTCCATCGGAATGAACACCGAAGGACTTTTCGACGGAGTTCCAACGAAGTTCCACTGAAATGGACTTGCCTACACACGATCACACCAAAGTCCAAATGATTTGAACGTGATGATGTAAGACTGGACTAGAAAAGGAAGTTCAATAGCCAGTAGCCAATAGCTGCCCTTGCGTCGTTTTTGGTCCGTCGGACTAGCATACAGACAAACGTTTTTTTCTATAGGAATTGAGTCCATCGGAAAGATTTGAAACATGTTCTATTTCTAAGGTCCGTCAGATTTTTCGACAGAAAAGGTCTAATGAAGCCCACACACGATCAAATTGTCCGACAGATTCGTTCCGTCTGACCTTTTCTGCCGAAAAGTCCGGTGGTGTATACGTGGCATAAGTGTCAGATTTGTCTGCCGCAATGTCATCGCCATTACTAGTAAAATAATAAATAAAATAAAAAGTCCCTAAATCTATCCCATAGTTTGTAGACGCTATAACCTTTGCGCAAACCAATCAACATACACTTTTTGAGATTTTTTTTACCAAAAATATTTAGCAGAATACAAATTGGCCTAAACTGATGAAGAAATTAGATTTTTTACGTTTTTTTTTTTTATTGGATGTGTTTTATAGCAGAAAGTAGAAAATATTGTTTTTTTTTCAAAACTGTTGGTCTTTTTTTGTTTATAGGGCAAAAAATAAAAACCACAGAGGTGATCAAATACCACCAAAAGAAAGCTCTATTTTGTGGGAAAAAAAGGACATCAATTTTATTTGGGTACAGCCATAGGCGTCGTTAAGCCGGGGCTATTGAGGCTGGAGCCCGGTATGTGTGGCCAATAGCCCCGAGTGTCTGAGTGCCGGAGAAAGGGAGAGAAAATAGGTCAGCCAGAAAGCAGCGGTGGCAGCCGCCGTTTACCTGAGTGATTCAGCATTTTGTGGCGCCGCCCACTGCATGACTGACAGGCAGAGTGATATGCCGCCCGGGCCTGAGGTACGCAGCAAAGAGGTCAGGAGAAAGCCAGCGTGGCGACGCCCCCTTCTCCCTCACTCTCAACCTCCCACAGTCACGCTGGAGGCCATAGTGGCTGTGACTGGGACAGTCACAGAACGAAGATTAAAGAAAAAAAAAGTGCGCGTGTGTCTCTCTCTGTCTCTGTGTTTCACTCTCTCCTTCTCTCTCTCTCTGTCTCTCTCTCTTGATGGGGCACAGTGGCTGCAACTAACGGGGCACAGTGGCTGCAACTAACGGGGCACAGTGGCTACAATTGACGGGGCACAGTGGCTGCAATTGACGGGGCACAGTGGTTGCATATGACGGGGCATAGTGGCTGCAATGGACAGGGCACAGTGGCTGCAATGGACAGGGCACAGTGGCTGCAATGGACGGGGCACAGTGGCTGCAATGGACGGGGCACAGTGGCTGCAATGGACGGGGCACAGTGACTGCAATTGACGGGGCACAGTGGCTGCAATTGACGGGGCACCGTGGCTGCAATTGATGGCACAGTGGCTGCAATTGATGGGGCATAGAGGCTGCAATGGAAGGGGGCACAGTGGCTGCAATTTACGGGGCACAATGGCTGCAATTGAAGGGGCACAATGGCTGCAATGGACGGGGCACAGTGGCTGCAATTGACGGGGCACAGTGGCTGCAATTGGAGGCACAGTGGCTGCAATGGACGGGGCACAGTGGCTGCAATTGATGGCACAGTGGCTGCAATGGACGGGGCACAGTGGCTGCAATGGACGGGGCACAGTGGCTGCAATTGATGGCACAGTGGCTGCAATGGATGGGGCACAGTGGTTGCAATGGACGGGGCACAGTGGCTGCAATTGACGGGCATAGTGGCTGTATTTTGATGGGGCACAGTGGCTGCAATGGACGGGGCACAGTGGCTGCAATGGACGGGGCACAGTGGCTGCAATTGACGGGCATAGTGACTTCATGTGACGGGGCACAGTGGCTGCAATTGACAAGGCACAGTGGCTTCATTTGACGGAGCACAGTGGCTACAATTGACAGCGCACAGTGGCTTCATTTGATGGGGCACAGTGGCTGCATTTGACTGCCCCTTGGCTAATTTTAAATAATTATACTTAGGCTTTAAGGGGGCAAGGGCAGGTAGGTCCGTGCATGTCAGGTAGGTCAGTGTGGGTCAGTGTATGTCAGATAGGTAGGTCAGTGTATGTCAGACAGGTAGGTCAGTTTGTGTCAGGTAGGTCAGTTTGTGTCGGGTAGGTCAGTGTGTGTCAGGTAGGTCAGTGTGTGTCAGGTAGGTCAGTGTGTGTCAGGTAGGTCAGTTTGTGTCGGGTAGGTCAGTTTGTGTCGGGTAGGTCAGTGTATGTCAGGTAGCTCAGTTTGTGTCAGGTAGGTTAGTGTGTGTCACGTAGGTCAGTTTGTGTTGGGTAGGTCAGTGTATGTCAGGTAGGTCAGTGAAGGTCAGCCAGATAGGTCAGTGTATGTCAGATAGGTAGGTCAGTGTGTGTCAGGTAGCTCAGTGTGTGTCAGGTAGGTTAGTACGTGTCAGGCATGTCATGTAGGTCAGTGTATGTCAGCGAGGTAGGTCAGTGTATGTCAGGTAGGTTGGTCAGTGTGTGTCAGCCAGCTAGGTCAGTGTGTGTCAGGTAGGTCAGTGTATGTCAGGTAGGTCAGTGTAGGTCAGTGTATGTCAGCCAGGTCAGGCTGGCAAGACTGTTCAAAACACGGCGGCAAGACTGTTAACAGGAAAAAAACCCTGGGAATCTATTTCCCCATCCCTAAAGTCCCTACACTGGCTAACCGTAAAGAATCGGATCAAATTCAAGACCCTCTTCCTCACCCACAAATGCATACAAGGAAACGCTCCGCTATACCTTCAGGAGAAAATAAAACACTATACACCCAATCGCAGCCTTCGATCAGCTAACCAAAATCTCCTCATCATGCCTAAATATTGCTACAAAGCAAAGGGAGAACGAAGATTCGCAGTCCAAGGACCCTGACTATGGAACGCTCTTCCGACCCACATCCGCATGGAAGAAAACCATCAGGCCTTCAGGAAAAAACTAAAGACCTTCCTTTTCTAAGAGCTGGTAACAGAGAACGCATTCTAGCGCCTTGAGGCGATTCAGTTCGCATTTGCAGCGCTCTACAAATCCTTCATTCATTCATTCATTCATTCAGGGTGTGTCAGGTAGGTCAGTGTATGTCAGGTAGATCAGTGTATGTCAGCCAGGTTAGTGTATATCAGGTAGGTCAGTGTATGTCAGGTAGGTCAGTGCAGGACAGTGTATGTCAGGTAGGACAGTGTATGTCAGGTAGGTCAGTGTATGTCAGCCAGGTCAGTGTATGTCAGGTAGGTCAGTGTATGTCAGGTAGGTCAGTGTATGTCAGCCAGGTTAGTGTATGTCAGGTAGGTCAGTGTATGTCAGGTAGGTCAGTGCAGGTCAGTGTATGTCAGGTAGGTCAATGTATGTCAGCCAGGTAAGTGT
Organism: Lithobates clamitans; assembly: GCA_037952925.1. Lineage (NCBI taxonomy): Eukaryota > Metazoa > Chordata > Amphibia > Anura > Ranidae > Lithobates > Lithobates clamitans. The sequence goes on from JBBGZY010000728.1 coordinate 680,709, forward strand.
GTGTCAGGTAGGTCAGTGTATGTCAGATAGGTAGGTCAGTGCATGTCAGGTAGGTCAGTTTATGTCAGCCAGGTAGGTCAGTGTGTTAGATAGGTAGATCAGTGTATGTCAGGTAGGTCAGTGTAGGTCAGTGTGGGTCAGGTAGGTCAGTGTAGGTCAGATAGGTAGGTCAGTTTGGCTCAGGTAGATTAGTGTGTGTCAGGTAGGTTAGTACGTGTCAGGCATGACAAGTAGGTCAGTGTATGTCAGCGAGGTAGGTCAGTGTATGTCAGGTAGGTAACACCCTCCTCCATACAACCCCACCGCCTGCCGCACCATCCCCCCTGTCCCGGGCTCTGACTTCGGGCTGAAGCCCCTGGTCTTTTTGCCAACTAGCAACGCCCCTGGGTACAGCGTTGCACGACCGCGCAATTGTCAGTTAAGCTAATGCAAAAAATGGCCTGTTCAGGAAGGGGGAAAAACCTTCCGGAGCTAAAGTGGTTAATATTAGGCAGATGCTGACAATCCAGAACCTCTGCTTAAAGCTCGCCTTACATGGATCAAAATTTGGCCTGTTCCACAGGGAGCGGCCAAATTTCGATCTATGTAAGGGCTGGCTGGTTGTACACAAGTTGATCTGTCGAAGATGGGGGAATCAAGCAATTTTTCGTCCTTCCACCCATGGTGGAAGGACAGATAAGTGCATAATCTATGGCCTGCATAAGTCTTATGCATATCAGGATCTCCAGGGGCAGTTCCCAACTCTGCCCAAACGGAGAAGTCCCACACTGCCTGGTATGTTTTAGGTTTACGTGACACAAATTACAGCAGGTGGAGTGAGACCACACAGAGCCTCAGTGATTTCCATGCTTGAACTAACTTCCTTTTAATGGAATGGGATGGAGGTTTATTAAGCTGACCAGTGTCCTCCATTGAATGCAGATTTCAATTTCAATTTCAATAACATTTGACAATAATTTCCTAGATGACACTTAGTAAGGATAGATTGGATAATACACAAAAGATAGCCAGGACAGGGTGATACTCAGCATCTGTATAAGTAATCGGATTGGTTCTGTAGAGATAAAGTGCATAGCGGCCAACAGTCATGATTTTCCCGGTCTTACTGTAGCATGTCCCGGGAAAAATCACGGGAAATTGGCTTTGTCCCGTTATATCACCAGGGCCACCATTAGAGGTCCGGGGTCGCATTGCTGACTTTATCTCCGCCACCATATTAAGGAAGACCAGCTCTTGTGAGGAAGAAACAAGAGGTGGAGCCCAGGTGGCAATGAAAGCGGCTGCCAATAGATATGGAACTGCCGCCATCCCCCTGCCCCGCGGCCTGCTGCCGGTCTGTGACCTGTTGCAGGCCAGGCCGTGGGGCAGGGGGTTGGCAGCAGCTACATTTCTATTGGCAGCCGCTTTCATTGCCACCCGGGCTCCACCTCTTTTTTTTTTCCCCCTTGTCCTCCACAAGAGGTGGTCTTCTGTAAATGGCGCGGAGACCAAACTACCGATACAGCAGTATGGCGGTCTCTCATAATGAATCTGGTGACAAGTGAGCCAAGATGCATCTGGTGAAAAGCTGCATCTAGTAACAAGTGATGTGGCAGGTGACACGCTATATCTGGTGGCAGGTGACGTGGCAAGTGAAAAGCTGCATCTGGTGGCAGGCTACGTGGCAAGTGATAAGCTGCATCTGGTGGCAGGCGACAGTGGCAAGCAGTGACGGGACAAGTTCATCCGGTGCCCAGGGCAAAGATGGCAAACAGCACCCCCTGGTCTCCCCCACTGAGCTGTTGTTTGTAATGCCCCCCCGCAAGAAAACTCCGATCAGTGCTCTCCGCCATTGGCTAAGAGCGCTGAGTGGGAGTTGGCCTGTGTGTACCCGGGCTAACTGACACTTTGTGGGAACTGACCAACTACCACATCACCAGTGACACTAATACAGTGGTCAGTGCCAGAGGCATAGCTTGAAGCTTGTGGGGCCCGATGCAAAAGTTGACCTGGCCCCCCCACTACTTCCAACATGCATGCAAATACATCCACCGCACGCCAAGATACTCAAAGTGGCTTAAGAGTTTTGAGTTCCCAGGGATCACTGCTGGAGAATCAGAGGACAGGGATGACCGCTGGAGAATCAGAGGACAGGGATCACCCCTGGAGAATCAGAGGACAGGGATCACCCCTGGAGAATCAGAGGACAGGGATCACCGCTGTAGAATCAGAGGACAGGGATCACCCCTGGAGAATCAGAGGACAAGGATCACCGCTGGAGAATCAGAGGACAGGGACCCCTGGCAGGTCACTTGGCAGAGCTCCTTTCCCATTCCAGCACTGTATACAGCTCCCCCCACAATACACAGGGCTGAAATCACATTCCTTTACACACAGTCTGTCAGTCTTCACAGGGTGTATCTGGCTTTTATGTTGCCCTTCTGACCTGTGAAATTCTCTTGTCGGAATGGCAGTGTAGTTGCAGTAGGCAGATACACCCTGTGCAGATCATGGCTGACTGGCTGTGTTGTAAAGGAATGTGATTTCAGCCCTGTGGAAGAGGAACAGTATAGAGTGCTGTAATGGGAGAGGAGCTCAGCAGCGGGTATAGCATGCAGGGTGGAGGGGGTGGTCAGGGGGCTTTGGGGGGGGGGGCAACTTAGATCTGGGAGGGCAAAGCCATGTGACACAAAATCTGGAGCCTACAGCCCTTCAGAGGCCCCTGAGGAGGTGTTAGGGGATTTGTTTTAGCAATTTCTGAAGGTTTCTCTGTCAGTGTTGGGAAGGACATCTCCCGGAGGTGTGTGTCTTTTCCCCAGTTGTTAGGGAAGTGGGGTAAGTAGACATCCCCGGGTGGGGGGTACAGAGACTCCCAGCTGGTGACTAGGAGACACTGAGCAGTGTCATACCTCACCAGTGACTTCAATCCCATCATGGCTATAGGACTGCGCTCTCCTCCTCTTGCCAGCACACAGCACAGAAACTTCCCCATCCTGGGCTGTTCTCACCTCGTGCTCTCCATTCACAAAATCTGGAGCCTACAGCCCTTCAGGGGCTGTTTCTTTTCCCTGCTTTGCAGGGAAAAAAAAAGTGATCATTCCCTCTGTAAAGAGCCTCTGGGTTGTGATTTAACACAGCGGATCAGCAAGGCTGGGTCTACGGAGCGCCTGTCAGGCGGGGTATCTCCGCCGACAGGGAAGTGAAGGGCTGGACTATGCTAATGTTGTGCCGGGAGCACACTCATCCCATCGTTACAGCTATTGCTGGCCAGCAGCATGCCCGCCCAGTGTATAAGTCACACACACACAGGCCCTCCCCTTGTACCATCCATGGTGGCAGGTGACACACTCAGGGCTCCCACTGATTCTGCATTATGGTGAGTTGAACTATTTCATTTTATAATGCAATGTAATAATAGAAATAATGCACTTCAATCATAACAACCGTGGTGCCGGGATGATTAAAGCGCTAACCCCAGATGTTTGTAATATCTTTATCTGCTGATTGTTAAACTTTCTGGAATACACAGATTGTGGTATGGGATCTGGGCCTGCTGTCCCTCCATCCCTCTTTCTTTCCTTCCTTCTCTCCCTATCTCTTTCTTTCTCTCTCCCTCTCTTCCTTCTCCCTCCGTCCTTCTTTCATCTCAGACTCTAACCACACCACTTTATGCCTCGCCCAATATTTTGTTTAACCACTTCCCGCCTGGCCTATACCAGAATGATGGCCGGGCGGTGGTTCTGTTATCCTGACTGGGTGTCATACGACCTCCAGCAGGACAACTGCCGGCGCGCACCCAGGGGGGCGGGGGGCGTGCAGCAATTGGTGGTGCGGCGTGTCAGTCTGACTCACCGCTACACCGATCTCGGTAAAGAGCCTCTGACGGAGGCTCTTTACTACGTGATCAGCCGTGTCCAATCATGTCTGATCGCGATGTAAACAGGAAGAGCCGTTTATCGGCTTTTCCTCACTCATGTCTGACAGACGTCAGTAGAGGAGAGCCGATCGGTGGTTCTCCTGACAGGGGGGTCTTTGCTGATTGTTTATCAGCGCAGCCCCCCCCTCAGATGCCCACAGTGGACCACCAGGGATGCCACCAGGGATGGCAATAAAGGACGCCCACCAGGTATGCCAGCTATACAGTATTCAAAACCTGGATTGTCCTACGTTATTCAGACAAGAATGTGGCTCTGATCAGGGCCTGACAGGTGGGTGAGGGCGCACTATGTGTGCCACATTACTGTTCTCTTTGGAGCACCCAATGGTGTCCCAGGTCTGTTACAATTCTTTAGTGTATACAAAAAAAATAAAAATTGCTGTGCATCGCTAAAGTGTTCGGGTTTGGCTTGAAGAAAAAGTGGCAACCCTAATGCCACCCTAGAACACCAGGGATATGCCAATCAGTGCCCAGGGTTATGCCAATTAGTGCCAGGGCAGATGCCAATCAGTGCTCAATAACAATGCTTATCAGTGCCATCAGTCATGCCTATCAGTGCCAGCCATCAGTGCCCATCAGTGCCGCTTTTCAATGCCCATCATTGGCCATCAGTGCCGCCTATCAGTGCCCAGCAATGCCGCCCATCAGTGCTACCCATAAGTACCCATCAGTGCAGCATTTCAGTGCCCATCAGTCTCGCCTATCAGTGCCCACCAGTGCCACCTATGGGTGCCCATCAGTGCCCATCAGTGCTGCCTATCAGTGCCCATCATCAGTGCCCATCAGTGCCACCTCATCAGTGCCATCTCATTGGTGTCACCTCATCGGTGCCGCTCACTTTTGTTGCCTGCGGTTTAGACATTAATGTCTGTGTGTTGAGTTATTTTGAGTGGACAGCAAATTTACACTGTTATACAAGCTGTACACTCACTACTTTACATTGTAGCAAAGTGTAATTTCTTCAGTGTTGTCACATGAAAAGACAGAATAAAATATTTACAAAAATGTGAGGGGTGTACTCACTTTTGTGAGATACTGTATGTCAGACACATCACATAGCTATTTTAGTAGAAACTAATCCTTTACCGGGTCAAACTTTATTCAGCAATGATGTATTTATAGATGACATCAGTATGTGCATGCACGATATACAAAAATATTTACAAAAATGTGAGGGGTGTACTCACTTTTGTGAGATACTGTATATATTAGATCAGTGGTCTACAAACTGCGGCCTGGGGGCCAGATACGGCCCCTTGCTTGCTTTTATCTGGCCCTTAGGGCATTATTTTCATCCACTGATACAAACAATGGGACATAGATCCCCCTAATGACACCGACGATGGGACGCTATTTCTCCCACTGACACCAGAGATGGAACACTGTTTATTCCAACTAATGTCAGGACTTTTTCAACTCCCAATGGCCACGGTCTGTCCCCCCTTAAGTCTAAAGGACAGTAAACTAACCCTTTGTTTAGAAAGTTTAGAGACTCCTGTATTAGATAATGGTGTGGGTAGGTTAGCTAGGGAATTTATTTGTTAATCTGTCTGTGCATTTCGATCGGTGAGAGCTTATTACAGGGATTGGACCTTAAACTAAATACATGGTGGTCTTCCACCCTTTATGCTCCCTGCCCACATAGATCTGTTTGTACAAACAAATGAGTACCTAAAGGTTTTGTATTGTGTCACTAAAGTGACAGCTGCTATGATTCTGCTGTGATTCTGCTATGATTCCACAGGAAAAGAAAGTCCCGGGGTAAGGGAACCTTAGTGTAGCGATCACATGACTGGAGGACACTGGGGATAGATGCACCAGGAAATCAAACAGGAAATGGCAATATTAGGTGGACACAGGGCGGTGCTAGCCAGCTCGCCCTGTGTCTATTAGTTTGGGCCGGGGGGCGGAGTCAGTCATTCAGGCACGTGCAGGAGAAGAGGTAACATACAAGCAGTTGTTTGTGTTGTTACCTCTTATGGAGAACCTGGGAAGGCTCATCGAGCAGCTGCGCTCAGAAGCAGCACTGCTAGGGCCACAATGGTTGAGGAGCGGCTAGCAGGGATGTGACCTGGGGAAGGTAGGTCGGCTCCCCCTCCCTCCACACTGCTCGCACGGAGATCTCGGTGCGTCTTTTTAGTCATGATCAGCAGCCCAGGGCGAGCCGCCACCTAGGATAACCCCGCTCCGGCCCGGGGGTGGGCGAGGAGGAGTCCACTAAAAAGCAGAGCGGCGGCCAGGAGGGTAGTGTCCCTGTCCCCCTCGTGGCCTAGTGCAGCGGCGGAACTGGAGTTGGCGGCGGTGTGTGCGGGGCCTTTAGCCCTGCGCGGTGCAACCCGGTGCAGGAAGCCAGGACAGAGCTGGCACGGGCCCCTCCCTCCCTCAGGGGCCATGGCCATTGTGGGAAAAAGCGGAGGCTGGAATGGGATGGAGTTGGTACCGGAGCAGCATCTGCGGGCAAGCAGAGGGCCCTGTGCGGGAGGAGTTGGGTGGAGAGTCGCGTGGGTGGAGAGCCGCGAACGGCCCCCGGTTGAAGACGTCGCCCGGGGTACCCGACTCCTTCAGCTTCCATTTGACGCTCGCCATTCAGTTAAACGCCTGCATCCCCTTTTCAAAAGTATGCGGCCAGGAAGTGTAAGGGGGGCTGTTGGCAGTTCAATAAGGGCATTTGTAAGTTCAAAGCTGGGGGGAAGTCTGGGGGGGGGTCGTTGGTCAAACGCGGCTCGTTGTGAGGTCTACGTTTGCTACGAAGGCCCCCCCTTTTGTGCTCACTTACAGTAGGAGGTGCGGGGGAAGATTTGGATGGTGACTACGTGGAGATATTGGCGCTGCTGCTGCCGCTCGAGAAATTTTATTTGGGTAAGGTCAAGCCAGATGAGAGCAAAGCGGAGGAAGAGGAGGAGCAGCGTTATCGCCCTATTCCGCATACTTTTGAAAAGGGGATGCAGGCGTTTAACTGAATGGCGAGCGTTAAAGTGCTGGAGAATTGTTCAGCTTATTCGGTTAGCTTGTTCCATTAGTCAGGCCCAGAGGGGCCCAAGCCTCTTTGCCATTTGGCCAGGAAGTGCAAGGGGGGCTGTTGGCAGTTCAATAAGGGCATTTGTAAGTTCGGGGGATCATGTTGTTTTCACCACGAGTGGTCGGGCTGCGTAGGTACCCATTCCTGGTCTAGGGATGTCGCCAGTGAAGGTAAAAAGAAATGACGCCATGTCTAAGTAAGTATCTGAACAAGGGAGTGGCGCATACGCCGTGGTTAGGCTTTAAGTAGGGGTTCCCGTTTCCCAGCATGTTGGCGGAATTACCTCTTGTCTCAGCCAACCTGCAATCAGCAAACAAAATATCCGGACGTGGTTTCTAGTAAACCACAGAAGGAGGTATCTTTGAGGTAAGATGGCGGGTTCATTTTCGAGGCTGCCATTGGGGGTCCTGGGGGTTTTCACTGTTGGGTGTACCGAATCAGTTTCGGCTGATACTTTGTTTTTCCCACCTGCAGGGTGGGTCAGTGGGTCGGGGAGCGATGAGATTGATCCTGCTCTTTATATGGTGTATTATGCATCCTTTGAGGAGGCAGTGCGGTGGGTTCAGCGGTTTTGGTAGGGGGCGTTGATGAAAAGTCCGACATTGAGGTGGCTTTCGGTCTGTGGTCGGTGCATCCGGATAGTACACGTTTGTTGGGGTGGGGTTGAGAGAGAGAATATTTTGTGGACGGATGCCTGCCTATGGGTTGCGCTGACTGTATTTCGAGTTGGTCAGTTCTTTTCTGGAGTGGGTGGTCTAGGTTTTTCGGGTCCTTGCCCGATTTTTCAATCCTGATTATTGGTTGTTACAGGCCCTCCGGGCGTACGGCCTTGTCTTATTTTGTTGGCCACTATTCAACATGTTTTTCCGTGTTTTTGGTGTTACGTTGGGCAGGTCAAGATGTGGGGTCCTGTGACAGTGTTAACAAAAAATTTTGGGTATCATTATTGATCCTGATTTATGGTGTGTCGGTTACCAAGTGGTAAATCTCTGTGTGTTGGTGGCGGCCATGGCTCGCCGCGCTAAGGTGAAGTGTCGGGATTTTTTAGCTATTGTTAGGGAAGCTCAACTTTGCGTGCCACATTATGTCGTGGATGGGTATTCTGCAAGCGCTTGGTGGCTGCTGCAGTGGGGGTCTCCGTCCTGCTTTCTTCAGATAGGTCGGTTTCATAGGAAAGATTTGCAGGAGTGGCAGGTGTTTCTGGAGCTGTACAACGGCAGTTGTTCTGGTGCCAGCGGTACAGACGAGGGATTGTGAGCTGCTTACGGACGCTGTAGGGTCAGTAGCCTTTTCGGCTTATTTTCAAGGGCGGTGGTGCACAGACTGGTGGCCAGATTAGTTGGCGGGGTCCGTGTCACTCGGGACTTTATGTTATTGGAATTGTTCCCCATAGTGTTGGCAGTGGAACTTTGGGGTTTTTTGTGTAAGAACTGGAGGGTTTGTATTCATTGAGATAACATGGGGTTGTTACATGCGATTAACTCTCGGTCGGCAACGTCTTTGCCAATAGTTCGTTTGGTACGTCATTTGGTACGGTGTTTAACAAGTAATTTTGTTTCATCTGCTGCGCATATCCCGAGGTTCAAAAATGAGGTGGCTGATGCGCTTTCTCGCTTGCAGTGGGACACTTTCCATCGGTTGGCACCAGAGGCGGAGCCGATAGGGGTCCTGTGCTCCAGTGGTTTATGGTAGCCTATTCTGGCGCTGTGATGGTGTTGGTTCAGCGGGCGGTAGCGGAATCCACCTGGCGGTCTTACGAGCAGCCTTGGTGGGAGTAGCCTTAGCTGGTGAGTGACATTGGTGATTGTGCCAGCAGTGGCGATAGGCTCAATATGTTTCCTTAATTTTGGGAGGAATTGTGAAGAAGGGGTGTCTGTTGGGTCCTGGAATTACAAGATGGCTATTTTGGCAATTTGTTTAAATTAGGTGGATTTAGAACATTACCTAGGCTTTCATAGTGAGTAAGGCTTTTAGGGGTGACAGGAAGGGGCACTCTGGGTCTTATTCCAGCACGTCCAGTGTCGTGGGAATGTTGGAGGTGTTATAGGGGTGTTTCCCCGGGTCGTTTTTCACCTTTGAAGTTCAGCTGTTTCAGACGACTTTTGTGGTGGCGGTAAGAGTGGGTGAATTGGTCAGCCCTTCCGAATCGGTAGCGGTGGTTCGGATGTTCTGGGTGTCTCGAGATAAGGTGAGTCTGGTGTGGTATGGGTTGGGACCTATCTCGGGATGGGGACCTTTCCCTAATTGGTAATTGGACTATCGGTCATCGGGCTGAAGGTGCAAGAAGGAGGTATGCATTTGTCCCTGTGCTGAATGGATCACAGCTAGGGGCCAGGATGCTGTGAGGGTGGTCAGCCGATGAGATAGTGGAGCCTTCTTTCAAGAACCTCAGACATAAAAATTCTTTCTGGTTAAAAATGTATGTTGTTTGAAATATATGATATATATATATATAGGTTAATAGAAGTTAATTTTGATACAGTTCTGGGAGTTGGTTACGCTGCTTGTTCGAAAACCTACGACGGATCCTTTCGTCAAAGGGGTAGGGTTGTATTGGGGAGGGCTTCTGGGCCGGCCTTCAGCCCAGTCACAGTACTTTGGGAGTGGTCGGGGATACGGCCCCCTGGTGGGGGGGCCCCCGTTTATTCATGAAGATGGGTGGCCTTTGGCCAAGTATCAGTTTGTGACAGTGTTCAAAGTATGCCGGAAGGTGGGGGGGTTCTCTGTGAAGGATTATTAGTCCCATTCATTTAGAATTAGGGCGGCGACTGAGGCATCGCGATGGGGTTAATGATTACATGTTGCAGCGCGTTGGGCGTTGGGAATTGCATCGGTTCGAGTGTAGTTTCGCCCTCACCTGCTATGATGAGTGGGCAGGGGGAGGGGGTGGGCCCTCCTGGTGCTTCCAGTGTCTGTGTTTTTTGTTTGTTCTGTGGGCTGTTTTCGGGGCTATGTATGGTGGTTAGTGTGGTGGTGGTTGGTTTTGTGTTTATGTTCTTGGTGTGTTTGTTTTCCAATCATGGTGTGTATGATGTGTATCCAGGGCCATTCTTATGCCACACACGGGCGGACTTTCCGACCGGACTGGTCAGACGGACTTTTGACAGACTTCCGCAGGACTTTTTTTATGAAGGACTTGCCTACACACGACCGGACTACAGACGGACTTGCCTACACACGACCGGACTTTCCGTCAGACAATGTCCGCCGGTCTTCCCAACAGAGTTACGATGGACTTTCTGAATGAACGGACTTGCCCACACATGAACAAGTCTGTTCATTTTGAAGGTGACCCGGGTACGATGGGACAAGAAAAGGAAGTCAATCTCGCCGCTTTCATCGGCAAGATTGACACCTTGCTAGCCCCGTCACGGGGCATACCAGGCCCTTAGGTCTGGTATGGATTTTTAGAGGAACCCCCTACGCCGAAAAAACGTCCCCCCAAAATCCATACCAGACCCCTATCCGAGCACGCAGCCCGGCTGGTCAGGAAAGGGGGTGGGGACGAGCGAGCGCCCCCCCTCCTGAACCGTACCAGGCCGCATGCCCTCAACATGGGGGGGTGCTTTGGGGGAGGGGGGCACCCTATAACTGTGACGTTATGAGGAGGCGTGGTCAACATCATGGTGACCCCGCCCCCTTATAACGTCACAGTCCAAGCATGCCCAGGGACTGTGACGTTATAAGGGGGCAGGGTCACCGCCTATATAAGTCATTGCGGAGGGCTCCGAGAGCATTACAGCTGGAGAGAGCGTTGTGTCAACATCGGAAGAAGAGAAGAGGAAAGAAGACGACGCAGAAGTCCGGGCCACCGCTAGCAAAAGAGCGTCAGAAGATAGCGGAGGAGCCGGCAGAAGAACCGGACACCGGGAGAAGAGGTTGAACACCGGGAGAAGAGGCTGGATAGTGGGAGAAGAACTGGACACCGGGAGGAGAGGACGGAGAGAGCGGCGAAGTCGGAAGACCCCCCGAAGTTGGAAGAAGACCCCCGGAGCTGTCTAATAAATTACTTTAAATACCTGTGTAGTGTGTTTTTTTATTGACACTTTTTCCCTAGGTGAATGGGTAGGGGTACCATGTACCACATACTCATTCACATAGGGTGGGGGGCGGGGATCTGGGTGCCTCCTTATTAAAGGGGGCTCCTAGATTCCAATAAGCCCCCCGCCCGCAGACCCTGACAGCCAACGTCCAGGGTTGTCGGAAGAGGCCCTTGTCCTCATCAACATGGGGACAAGGTGCTTTGGGGTGGGGGGGCCGCAGGGCGCCCCCCTCCTCCAAAGCACCCACCCCCCATGTTGAGAGCATGCGGCCTGGCACGGTTCAGGAGGGGGGCGCTCGCTCGTCCCATCCCCTTTCCTGATTGGCCAGGCTGCGTGCTAGGATAGGGGTCTGGTATAGATTTTGGGGGACCTCACATCGTTTTTTCGGCGTAGGGGGTTCCCCTGAAAATCCATACCAGACCTAAGGGACATCGTCGCCTCCCCCTCGCGCTCACTGCAATAGGAAAATTTGTTCTTCCTATTGCAGCGAGCGTGAGATGTAGTACCCTGCCCTTGTGTCGTATCTGGTCCGTCGGACCAGCATACAGACGAACGGGCTTTCCGTTAGGAACTGAGTCCTGCGGAGTTACGACGTAAAGATTTGAAGCAGGTTTCAAATCTAAAGTCCGTCGGATTTCCGACTGGAACGGTCCATCGGAAGTCCGATGCAGCCCACACATGGTCGGATTGTCCGCCGGATTCAGTCCATCGGACCAGTCCAGTTGGAAAGTCTGCTCATGTGTACGCTGCATAACATGTACTGGGGGGTAACAGGGGCATTGGTGAGGCCAAAGAGGAGACAGTTGCGGTCCCCTCGGACATAGGCCATGGTACGGTGGTTAGGTATAATGGGTATGTGGTGGCCCAGAGTACTGCAAACAGTTCAGCTATGCTCTCCAGGGGATGTTGCCCCTGGATGTACTGTGGTGGTATGTGGGGGGCAACGACCTTTGCCTCAGGGCTTGTGGAGAACTCATTAGGGATGTGAATTTTTCTCCAACTTCGTACGTTCTTCCAGGACACAGGGATAGTATGGTCAGACATCATTGGTAGGGCGGAAAAAAAAAATAAGACCAGGATATACTGGTTAACAAGGCAGTGGCTTAGTTTGTGATCCGTGATGGGGGACTGTGGTTCGCCACTGCGAACAGAGGGTAACATAGGCCTTTATTTGAGGGGCGAGGGGGTACATTTGTCCGCAGTGGGCATTGATCTGTAGTTTATGGGGGCTCCTGGTAGGGCCATAACAGGCCTTATGGCTGTGGTGGGTCGCCCACACATAAGGTGTCACTGGTGGGCGTCTGTGGCAGGGGTCTCTGATTCCTGAAGGTCGGAATTGGTGGTTAGTATATATACATATATAGATGTATATATATATAATATATGGTGTGGTACGGGTTGGGACCTATTTCGGTATGGGTACCTTTCCTATCTGGAAATATGGGCTATCGCTCACCAAGCTGAATGGTGCAAGAAGGTGATAATCATTTGTCCCTGTGCTGGTCGGATCTCACGGCTTGGGGCCAGGATGTTGTGGTGGTGGTGGTCAGCCGGTGAGATAGCATTCATTACCTTCTTTCAGGAACCTCAGACGTAGCAGCCAGTTATTGGTTGGTGCTATATATGTTTATATATGATAATATATATATAATATATATAATCTATTGAAAGTAACAAAGGTTATTTTATAAAGTGGATAACCTTGGAATTAATAAAGGAAAGGGGCCATTTATTTTTAACCAAGAAGTTGTGATGTTTTTAACCACTTGAGCCCCGGACCATTATGCTGCCTAAGGACCAGAGGTCTTTTTCCAATTTGGCACTGCGTCGCTTTAACTGCTAATTGCGCGGTCATGCAATGCTGTACCAAAACGAAATTTGCGTCCTTTTCTTCCCACAAATAGAGCTTTCTTTTGATGGTATTTGATCACCTCTGCGGTTTTTATTTTTTGCGCTATAAACGGAAAAAGACCGAAAATTTTGAAAAAAAATGATATTTTCTACTTTTTGTTATAAAAAAAATCCAATAAACTAAATTTTAGTCATACATTTAGGCCAAAATGTATTCGGCCACATGTCTTTGGTAAAAAAAATGTCAATAAGCGTATATTTATTGGTTTGCGCAAAAGTTATAGCGTCTACAAACTAGGGTACATTTTCTGGAATTTACACAGCTTTTAGTTTATGACTGCCTATGTCATTTCTTGAGGTGCTAAAATGGCAGGGCAGTACAAAACCCCCCCAAATGACCCCATTTTGGAAAGTAGACACCCCAAGGAAATTGCTGAGAGGCATGTTGAACCCATTGAATATTTATTTTTTTTGTCCCAAGTGATTGAAAAATGACAAAAAAAAAAAAAAAAAAAAATATTTACAAAAAGTCGTCACTAAATGATATATTGCTCACACAGGCCATGGGCCTATGTGGAATTGCACCCCAAAATACATTTAGCTGCTTCTCCTGAGTATGGGGATACCACATGTGTGGGACTTTTTGGGAGCCTAGCCGCGTACGGGGCCCCGAAAACCAATCACTGCCTTCAGGATTTCTAAGGGTGTAAATTTTTGCTTTCACTCTTCACTGCCTATCACAGTTTCGGAGGCCATGGAATGCCCAGGTGGCACAAAACCCCCCAAAATGACCCCATTTTGGAAAGTAGACACCCCAAGCTATTTGCTGAGAGGCATATTGAGTCCATGGAATATTTTATATTTTGACACAAGTTGCGGGAAAGTGACACTTTTTTTTTTTTTTTTTTCATAAAGTTGTCACTAAATGATATATTGCTCACACAGGCCATGGGCATATGTGGAATTGCACCCCAAAATACATTTAGCTGCTTCTCCTGAGTATGGGGATACCACATGTGTGGGACTTTTTGGGAGCCTAGCCGCGTACTGGACCCCAAAAACCAATCACTGCCTTCAGGATTTCTAAGGGTGAAAATTTTTGATTTCACTCTTTACTGCCTATCACAGTTTCGGAGGCCATGGAATGCCCAGGTGGCACAAAACCCCCCCAAATGACCCCATTTTGGAAAGTAGACACCCCAAGCTATTTGCTGAAAGGCATGGTGAGTATTTTGCAGCTCTCATTTGTTTTTGAAAATGAAGAAAGACAAGAAAAAACATTTTTTTTTTTCTTTTTTCAATTTTCAAAACTTTGTGACAAAAAGTGAGGTCTGCAAAATACTCACTATACCTCTCAGCAAATAGCTTGGGGTGTCTACTTTCCAAAATGGGGTCATTTGGGGGGGTTTTGTGCCACCTGGGCATTCCATGGCCTCCGAAACTGTGATAGGCAGTGAAGAGTGAAATCAAAAATTCACGCCCTTAGAAAGCCTGAAGGCGGTGCTTGGTTTTCGGGGTCCCGTACGCGGCTAGGCTCCCAAAAAGTCTCACACATGTGGTATCCCCGTACTCAGGAGAAGCAGCAGAATGTATTTTGGGGTGTAATTTCATATATTTCCATGGCATGTTTGAGCAATATATCATTTAGTGACAACTTTGTGCAAAAAAAAAAAAAAAATTGTCTCTTTCCCGCAACTTGTGTCGCAATATAAAATATTCCATGGACTCGACATGCCTCTCAGCAAATAGCTTGGGGTGTCTACTTTCCAAAATGGGGTCATTTGGGGGGGTTTTGAACTGTCCTGGCATTTTATGCACAACATTTAGAAGCTTATGTCACACATCACCCACTCTTCTAACCACTTGAAGACAAAGCCCTTTCTGACACTTATTGTTTACATGAAAAAGTTTTTTTTTTTTGCAAAAAAATTACTTTGAACCCCCAAACATTATATATTTTTTTAAAGCAAATGCCCTACAGATTAAAATGGTGGGTGTTTCATTTTTTTTTTCACACAGTAATTGCGCAGCGATTTTTCAAACGCATTTTTTGGGGAAAAAACACACTTTTTTTAATTTTAATGCACTAAAACACGCTATATTGCCCAAATGTTTGATGAAATAAAAAAGATGATCTCAGGCCGAGTACATGGATACCAAACATGACATGCTTTAAAATTGCGCACAAACGTGCAGTGGCAACAAAATACATACATGTTTAAAAGCCTTCAAAAGCCTTTACAGGTTACCACTTTAGATTTACAGAGGAGGTCTACTGGAAAAATTACTGCACTCGATCTGGCCTTCGCGGTGATACCTCACATGCATGGTGCAATTGCTGTTTACGTTTGACGACAGACCGCCGCTTGCGTTCGCCTTAGCGCGAGAGCAGGGGGCGACAGGGGTGTTTTTTTTTTTTTTTTTTTTTTTTCTTTATTATTTTTTTGCTTTTTTAATCTTACTTTTAAACTGTTCCTTTCATATTTTTTTTTTTAATCATTTTTATTGTTATCTCGGTGAATGTAAATATCCCCTATGATAGCAATAGGTAGTGACAGGTACTCTTTTTTGAAAAAATTGTGGTCTATTAGACCCTAGATCTCTCCTCTGCCCTCAAAGCATCTGACCACACCAAGATCGGTGTGATAAAATGCTTCCCCAATTTCCCAATGGCGCTATTTACATCCGGCGAAATCTAAGTCATGAAATACTCGTAGCTTCCGGTTTCTTAGGCCATAGAGATGTTTGGAGCCACTCTGGTCTCTGATCAGCTCTATGGTCAGCTGGCTGAATCACCGGCTGCATTCTCAGGTTCCCTGTTGAGACAGGAGAGCCAGAGAAAAACACGGAAGACGGTGGGGGGGGGGGGCATTCCCTCCCACGGCTTGTAAAAGCAGTCTAGAGGCTAATTAGCCGCTAGGATTGCTTTTACATGAAAGCCGACCGCTGGCTGAAAAGAATGATACCAAGATGATACCTAAACCTGCAGGCATCATTCTGGTATAACCACTCAAAGTCGTGAATGGCGTACCTGAAGACAAAAAAATGGTTAACAATGGTTAACAATAAAGCACAGTAAAGTGTAAATAATTACACACCTGAAAAACAAACATGATAAAACATAATAACAATAACAATAACAATAACAATAAAACATTGCAGAATAGAATACAGTAAAAAAGAGCAGAACAATAGAGAGAGAGAATAGAGAGAGAGAGAACAATAAAACAACAACTATTTTTTTTTATTTCATATTTTTTTTTTTTTTTACACTTTTTTTGTAACTAACTTTTATAACTGTAACCGGTTCCAGGTTCGGGCCTCTCAAAATGCGATGGCATCTTGGGAGACCCTGTGAAAGTGTGCCTAGTCTGTGCAATGCTGTACCCTACGCTAATACTCAACTAGTGAATGGTAGCGTTCAAAACATTCACCAATGCAAAGACCAGGATTGTCAGGACAGGAGGGACAATAATAGCGGGTGTCACGCCTATATCCGCGCTTGCTGCAGACACAACATCTTTTTTGGGGGGTTCGTTGGGTAGGGGTACTCGGGAGGACATAAAAATGCCTCTCATGCAGCCGACTGCATTTGGTTGGGGATGTGAATGGGGGAAGTACGGGCGCTGCAGAAGCGGTGGGTTCCCAATTAGGATTGGCGAATGCAGCAGGAAGGGCACTATGGGCACGACGGGCCTGTGTTTGTCTTTTTGGTGGCAGCGGGACACTACTTGTGCTTGCCACCTCACCAGCTTGAACTGCACTTATGGGACTCGCCACGTCACCACGTGTTACTGCAGTGCTGGTTTGACTACGACCGGGGTGTACTAGGCCGCTGGCGCTTGCCAGTTCACCAAAACACTACCAAAAAACTGTTAGCGATCGCAGGGATCAGGCCTGACTCTGCGAACGCTGCAGTTATGCGTTTAGTGTTTTGTAAGTGACAGTGATCGATCGATACCGCACTTGGGTGGGCTGGGCTGGGCCGGGCGGAGGGGCAAAACGCAGGTGCTAGCAGGTATCTGGGCTGATTCCGCTAACACTGCGTTTTTGGGAACCCTAAACTGCTGGGGACGCTAGTATAGATCTGATCGGATCAGATATTGATCCGTTCAGATACTATACCACTAAGGGAGGTGTATGGTGCGTGCGTGGGTGTTAGCGGTACTGGCGCTAACCTGACGCTGCCTGGGGCTGGTGCTTGCCAGTTCACCAAAATGCTACCAAAAAAACTGTTAGCGATCGCAGGGATCAGGCCTGACTCTGCGAACGCTGCAGTTATGCGTTTAGTGCCTTGTAAGTGACAGTGATCGATCGATACTGCACTTGGGTGGGCTGGGCGGAGGCACAAAACGCAGGTGCTAGCAGGTATCTGGGCTGATCCCGCTAACACTGCGTTTTTGGGAACCCTAAACTGCTGGGGACGCTAGTATAGATCTGATCGGATCAGATATTGATCCGTTCAGATACTATACCACTAAGGGAGGCGCATGCTGCGTGCGTGGGTGTTAGCGGTACTGGCGCTAATTTGACGCTGCCTGGGGCGACGCATATCACCGCCGGGCGATCGGGGGGCTAAACCTTTATTCGGTAATAAACGGCGGGTGCCCTGACACTATAAAAAATAAACGAACTAACCAGCGTCAACCGTAACGGTTATACGGTGATCAGTGGTGAAAGGGTTAACTAGGGGGCAATCAAGGGGTTAAAACATTTATTAGGTAGTATATGGGGGTCCCTGACGCTATAAAACGCTGACGGCGAACCTAAATATTTACCTCACTAACTAGCGTCACCAGCGACACTAATACAGCGATCAGAAAAATGATCGCTTAGCGACACTGGTGACAGGGGGTGATCAAGGGGTTAAAACTTTATTAGGGGGGGTTAGGGGGGTACCCTAGACCTAAAGGGGGGTAATATACACTGTCCCAACACAGTAACTGTCACAAACTGACACTATGCAGTAATCAGAAAAAAAAACAAAAAAAACAAAAAAAAACTGCTGGTGTCAGTTTGTGACAGGGGGGGGGGGGTGATTGGGGGGGGATCGGGGGGCGATCGGGGGGGGGATCGGGGTGATTTGTGTGCCTGGCATGTTCTACTGTGTGTGTAGTGTTTGTGCACTCACATACTTGTCGTCTCTCCTCGGGCCGGAACGGAAAATACCGACCCGAGGGGAGATGACATCACTTCCTTTGCTGCTGTTTAGCATACAGCAGCAAAGGAGTGTTCTCATTGGCCGGCGGCGATCGCGAGGGGGGGGCCACGAACGGATGGTCTCCCCCTCATCACCGATCGCCGCTGGACAAAAGACGACCGCCTCGGGCACCGGGGGGGGGTCCGATCGGACCCCCCACCCGCGGAAGGCAAATCACGTACCCTGTACGTGATTTTGCCTGTCCGTGCCACTTTGCCGACGTACATCGGCGTGAGGCGGTCGTCAAGTGGTTAATTCTAATAATTTAAGTTCAATGGTAAAGGTGGGCTTAGGTTGGTTAGTAGGGCAGCTAGCAAATCAGCTTTACACTAGTCATGACCTTATACAACCCTTAACCACCGACACATGCGATAAATTATCGCATGAGAAAATGCTGAAGCTACCGAACAATCAAAAAAATACCGCATTCGTATTTATAAACGTATAAACTGATTTACCACATGCGGTATTTTAGCGCATTTTATTTGCCATTTTTTAACTCTTAGACCCCTTTCACACTGGAGCGTTTTGCAGGCGCTATAGCGTTAAAAATAGCGCCTGCAAACCGCCCTAAAACAGCTGCTCCATTAACTCCAGTGTGAAAGCCCAAAGGCTTTCACACTGGAGTGGTGCGCTGGCAGGGTGGCAGAAAAAGTCCTGCCGGCAGCTTCTTTGGAGCGGTAATGCAGCGGTGAACTCACCGCTCCTCCACCGCTGCTCCCCATTGCAATCAATGGGGCAGTGCTGTGATACCGCAGGCAAAACGCCGCTCCGGCGGTGTTTTGCGGGTGGATTTAACCCCTTTTCGGCCGCTAGCGGGGGGTTAAATCCGGCCCGCTAGCGGCCGAATAGCGCAGCTAAAACGACAGTAAAGCAGTCCAAAAAATAGCGGCGCTTTACCGCTGACGCCGGTGGCGGCACAGTGTGAAAGGGGTCTTAGTGAATTGAACCCTTAGAGCAGAGGCATAGCTTCAAGCTTGTGGGCCCGATGCAAAAGTTGACCTGGCTCCCCCCCCACTACTTCCAATGTGCGTGCTGATACCCCCACCGCAAGCCAAGATACTCAAAGTGGCTTAAGAGTTTTGAGTTCCCAGAGTTCCTCTTTACATCAGAGGACAGGGATTACCACTGAAGAATCAGAGGACAGGGATTACCACTGCATAGTTGCCAACATTGCAAAAAAATTTGTGGGACACTTTTTTGGCTGTAGGCGGAGCCGTATAATAATTAGGGGGTGGGGCATGTGTTTGTAGGCGTGGCTTAGCAATAAAAAAACTGCGGTGCGCGGTGAACAATGGGCGTTGTTTGCGCTAAATAGTGGGCGTGGCTTAAATGGGCGTGGCTCAAAGGGGTGTGGTTAGAGTCTGAGATGAATGAGGGATGGAGAGGGAAAGGGGGAGAGAGGAATGAAGGGGCAGCAGCCCCAGATCCTACACAACAATAGAAATATGTGTATTCTAGAAAGTTTAACAATCAGCAGATAAAGATACTCCAAACACCTGGTGATAGTGCTTCAATCATCCCGGCAGCATGACTGTTATGGTGTCAGGATGATTGAAGCGCATTATTTCTATTATTACATTGTAATATAAAATGAAATTATTCAATTCACCACAATGCCGAATCAGTGGGATCCCTGAGCGTGTCACTAGCCATGTCGCCTGCCACCAGCAGAGTCCGTCCTCGTATCAGGTGCCCCCGGCAGAGTCCCTCCTTGCATCAGTTGCCCCCAGCAGAGTCCGTCCTCGCATCAGGTGCCCCCAGCAGAGTCCGTCCTTGCATCAGGTGCCCCCAGCAGAGTCTGTCCTTGTATCAGGTGTCCCCAACAGAGTCCAAAAAATTGGTGTCACCCCCCCCTCCACCAACTATGGTCCCCCTTCAGTACAGACCCCCCTCCCTCAGTAAAGACCCCCCCCCCACTAAGTACAGACCACCCCTTCAGCAGTATAGATCCTCCTCCCTCATTACAGAACCCCCCACTAAGTACAGACCCCCTCCATCAGTTTAGACTCCCTCAGTGTAGACCCCCTCATCAGTATAGACGCCCCTCAGTACAGACCCCTCTCCCTCAATACAGACCCCCCTCAGTGCGGCCCCCCATCTATCAGTATAGACCCCCTCAGTGCAGACCCCCCTCCATCAGTGCAGACCCCCTCAGTGCAGACCCCCCTCCATCAGTGCAGACCCCCTCCATCAGTGCAGACCCCCTCCATCAGTGCAGACCCCCTCAGTGCAGACCCCCCTCAGTACAGACCCCCTCAGTGCAGACCCCCCTCAGTGCAGACCCCCCTCAGTGCAGACCCCCCTCAGTGCAGACCCTCCCCTCCCATAACGCCCCCCAGCACGTCCATTAAAGCAGAAGGAACATCATACATGGCATGAGCAGCCGCCAGCGCTGTGTTCAGTGAGGAGGGAAGGGGCCGATCCGTGTAGCTAACCCCGGCTTCAGTGTGAAGAGATAAGCCGATTCATTGGCTGCACGGATCAAGCCCCCTTCCTCCCTCCACTGAACACAAGGGGGAACGATGTAGCGGCGGCGCCGGCGGCCATTTTGCTAAAGCCAGCTGCCCAAAAAATTAAAATGCAAACATTCCCGATTTCCCTGGGCAAAATCCCCGATTCGGGACAGCCTCCGATCAGGACGAGGGTCCCAAAATCGGGATTGTCCCGGGAAAATCGGGACTGTTGGCAACTATGCCACTGCAGAAATGGAGGACAGGGATCACCACTGGAGAATCAGAGAACAGGGACCCCTGGCAGATCACTTGGCAGAGCTCCTTTCCCATCCCAGCACTGTATACAGCCCCCCCGCACACAATACACAGGGCTAAAATCACATTTATTTACACACAGTCTGTCAGTCTTCACAGGGTGTATTTGGCTTTTATGTTGCCCTTCTGACCTGGTCGGAACAGCAGTGTAATTGCAGTAGGCAGATACACCCTGTGCAGATCATGGCTGACTGGTTGTGTTTTAAGACCCCTTTCACACTGGAGGCGTTATTAAGGCGCTACAGCGCTAAAAATAGCGCCTGAAAAAAGCCTCAGCCGCAAACCCAGTGTGAAAGCCTGAGTGCTTTCACACTGGGGCGCTGCGCTGGCAGAGCGTCACTAAAAGTGAATACACCGCTCCTCCACCGCTCCTCCTTATTTAAAACAATGGGGCAGCGCCGCCATACCGCCACCAGTGCCACCTAATCAGTGCCGCCTATCAGTGCCAATCAGTGAAGCCTAACAGTGCCCATCAGTGCAGCCTCATCAGCGCCTATCAGTGAAGGAGAAAAATTACTTATTTACAAAATTTACTGACTGGAACTAAGAAAAAAAGTTTTTTGTTTTTTTTTCAAAATTTCGGGGTTTTTTTTGGCAAAAAATAAAAACCCATTAAATACCTCCAAAAGAAAGCTCTATTTGAGGGAAGAAAATGATAAAAATGTCCTATGAGTACAGCGTTGCATGACTGCGCAATTGTCATTCAAAGTGTGAGAGTGCTGAAAGCTGCCTGGGCAGGAGGGGGGTGAAAGTTCCCGGTATTGAAGTGGTTAATCCAGCCATCGGTAAATGAATTAAATAGAGTTGTAGAATCACCGGAGGAGGAGAACTGCAGAATGCAGAAGACAAGGAAAGTGTGATAAAGAAAATGGATAGGGAGAGGGTGGAGATGCAGCTCAATGCATACATAAAGCCAAAGACAAAAAGGTAATATATTGCAGCTTATCAGACCTTGAATATGGTGGCTGCATTAGGTGAATGCTGAACTATGCCCTTCTCCCCCCACTCCTAATGCATGTGTGTAGCACCCTGCATCCATCCTCTGCCCCCTTGCTCCAGATGTCCATCGTTAGCATTTAGTGGGCACTGCACATGCATGGCCAATCACTTGCTTTCTAGTGGCTACTGGCTAGCAAGTAATTGTGATTTTCATGTCAGCTGTGGGTGGATGAAGTGGAGAGTGGGCATTTTGGAGCCCAGTGTGATAGCAGTAGCGGTCAGGGCAGACAGAAGTCATCGCCCGCTGGTTGCCAGCCACTGATTTAGAGCATACATGCAGTGAGGGGGTTCCCTGCCTACTACTGCAACCAGTTCAACTACCCCCCCTCCTGCCCACCCCTTGTCCCAGCCATGGTTACAGGGGGAACTCAGAAAACACACTGCTGTGTTCATGCTACTGACATGTCATTTTGCCTTTAGTACCACTTTAACATCTCTGCTGGAGGGATCACAAATACAACAATACATTCTACAATGTATCACTCACATGTATGATAGAGGAGCAGGAGGAGGACACGGGTCATCCCGTCCAAGGCGACCACCGCCATTCTCATCTTCATATTCTGATTAAAGATCAAAGCTCACAAAGATCTCCACCTCTGTCTGTGCCGGATAACTGAAAGGGAAACTGAACAGGAGACTGCAGAATCCAGATTTCCTGGAACTCAGGATCCTCCCTTCTATATATCTACCTATCAATCTGAATAATAGGGTCAATTGTAGCTCAGCAGGATCCTATATACAGTATCTCACAAAAGTGAGTACACCCCTCACATTTTTGTATATATTTTATTCTATCTTTTTATGTGGCAACACTGAAGAAATGACACTTTTCTACAATGTAAAGTAGTGAGTGTACAGCTTAGTGCAGTATAAAAGTGTAAATTTGCTGTCCCCTCAAAATAACTCAACACACAGCTATTAATGTCTAAACCGCTGGCAACAAAAGTGAGTACACCCCTAAGTGAAAATGTCAAAATTGGGCCTAAAGTGTCAATATTTTGTGTGGCCACCATTACTTTCCAGCACTGCCTTAACCCTCTTGGGCATGGAGTTCACCAGAGCTTCACAGGTTGCCACTGGAGTCCTCTTCTACTCCTCCATGATGACATCACGAAGCAGGTAGATGTAAGAGACCTTGCGCTCCTCCACAGATGCCTAATAGGGTTTAGGTCTGGAGACATGCTTGGTCAGTCCATCACCTTTACCCACAGCTTCTTTAGCAAGGCAGTGGTCGTCTTGGAGGTGTCTTTGGTGTCTTTATCATGTTGGAATACTGCCCTGTGGCCCAGTTTTTGAAGGGAGGGGATCATGGTCAGCTTCAGTATATCACAGTACATGTTGGCATTCACGGTTTCCTCAATGAACTGTAGCTCCCCAGTGCTGGCAGAACTCATGCAGCCCCAGACCATGACACTCCAACCACCATGCTTGACTGTAGGCAAGACACATGTGTCTCTGTACTCCTCACCTGGTTGCCGCCACACATGATTGACACCATCTGAACCAAATAATTTTATCCTGGTCTCATCAGACCACAGGACATGGTTCCAGTAATATATGTCCTTAGTCTGCTTGTCTTCATCAAACTATTTGCAGGCTTTCTTGTGCATCATCTTTAGAAGAGGCTTCCTTCTAGGATGACAGCCATGTAGACCAATTTAATGCAGTGTTCGGCGTATGGTCTGAGCACTGACAGGCTGACCCCCCACCCATTCAACCTCTGCAGCAATGCTGGCAGCACTTATACATTTATTTCCCAAAGACAACCTCTGGATATGATGCTGAGCACGTGCACTCAACTTCTTTGGTTAACCATGGCGAGGCCTGTTCTGAGTGGAACCTGTCCTGTTAAACCGCTGTATGGTCTTGGCCACCGTGCTCCAGCCCAGTTTCAGAGTCTTGGCAATCTTCTTATAGCCTAGGCCATCTTTATGTAGAGCAACAATTCTTTTTTTCCAATCCTCAGAGAGTTCTTTGCCATGAGGTGCCATGTTGAACTTCCAGTGACCAGTACTAGAGAGTGAGAGTGATAACACCAAATTTAACACACCTGCTCCCCATTCACACCTGAGACCTTGTAACACTGACGAGTCACATGACATCTGGTAGGAAAAAATGGCTAATTGGGCCCAATTTTTCACTGTTATAAAATTTGGACAGCAAATTTACACTGTTATACAAGCTGTACACTCACTACTTTACATTGTAGCCAAGTGTCATTTCTTCAGTGTTGTCACGTGAAAAGATATAAAAGTGTACTCACTTTTGTGAGATATTGTACCTTTATGTAACACTAAGCAATATCATTGTTTCACAAAAATAATCCATGCACGCCCACTGCTTAATGGTCCTGTATTTCTCATGAGATCTGTTTCTTTCTATGTTTCTCTGCTTCCTTTTAATGTTCTCCTTGTAATCTGGAACCTCTCCTTTCCCCCCTCACTTCTCTTTGTTTGGAATGAGTAGTGCATATTAGTTATGATCATGTAC